>JAWNLA010000137.1:2048453-3276907 GCA_035041605.1 Drosophila atroscutellata | reverse complement strand
AAATACTAATAAATTAAAAATAATAATAAATTAAAAATAAAAATAAATAAAAAATAATAATAAATTAGGAATAATAATAAATAAAAAAAAATAATAAATTAAAAATAAAAATAAATTAAAAATAATTACAAATTAAAAATAATAATAAATTAGATATAATAATAAATAAAATTAATAAATAAATAAACATACTGCCAGACAATTTTTCTATATAGCCAAAGATAGTAATAAAAATTAAATAATAATAAAATAATAAATAATAATAAAATAATAATTAATAATAAAATAATATTATTATTTAAATGAGTTTTGCCGTTTACAATTATCACGCTTATAATTCTTATCTATTTATTTGCAAATTTAAATTAAAAAAAAATACTAAAAGTAATAAATTAATGATAATAAATTAATAATATAAATTACATAAATAAATATACCCATTCATAATTTCTTTTCGATAGCACAAAGTCATGGAAACATGGCTTACAAATAGGTCTAACTTCCCCACAAATGTCTGACAAAATATTGCTAAAATATGGTAAATAAAACGAGCTGATTGCGAGTGCGTATACCCCCCACACATTGTCACCAGGAAAGACAACCACATCTTCATCATGATGATGATCATCCTGAGTGCGGGGACGTAAGACCGACATAGACAAATGGTCCGCGAATGTCAAAAATGAAATTGCATTTCCAAACGATTCTGTTGACTGACACAAAATTATCGTCGTGAACTTGTAATTTGCGACTTGAGATGACTCGGACATGCTCCGGTTGCCTACCAACATTGTGTGCCCTGGGCACAGTAACAATTTCTGGCTATATATAGAATATCGTTGTGATTACCATAATACTTTGTGACAATTTGACAGGGGGCGGTGGTGGCGGCGGCGGCGGCGGCTATCCAAAAACTGAAAATCACTTGATAAACAAACGAGCGCAAATATCAATAGTAGTATATGTATTTATTCCTTAGCATTTGCATAAGTAATCCGAATTTGTATTTGCTTGCCACAGCCAAATGTTCGTTTGGGGGGCGTATCAAATCGAATTATATATTTGTATCTAAATATATATAGATTTAATTTGAACATTTCTGGGCGACTAAGCAGCGAAAATTGTGCCAAATGCCAAGTGCATTCAAAGACATAGCGACAAAAAATGTTAAAAATAGTCTGTCTCTGCCTGCCCTGCCTTCATATGAGAAATGTAAACAATTAATCTATCAGTACACTATCTGGCCATACAAATGGCAATTAAATGATCCAACGACAAAATTTCATGCAGAGACAAACGGCTCGAAAAATGAAATTGTCGCACGAAAGAAAAGCAATTTTGTTTTCTTTGTTTTTCAGTTTTGGCAACCATTCAACAACTGTCCCATATACATCTCAGTTTTCATAGTTTTTGTCGGTCGGGACGGACATCTGCTTAATGAATCATTAGCGTTTGCATGCTCACTAAAAACAACAATTTCTCAGAACCATTGTTATATATGCATACATATGTATGTTTATACTACATATGTGATATATATGTGTATATATGTTTATTTTTTTGCACTGGCAGACATTGTGACGACCGGCTTCCACTCTATGTTGTTGTTCTTGCTTGTGTGCGCTTTGAGTTAATGGTAAATCATTTTGCAACTGATAAAATATTTTCCACTGACAGCCGCCGCGCCTCGACAGCAGCTCGGGAGCGCGATAATTGTTTGTTTGTAACTGTGATATTTGTTCCTGGTTATTGAGTAATACCTATTGCATGTAATAAATCTAATTAAGTAATACGAGTCATATGGAATTAATCTAATATATATATATATATAATTTATATAAATATTTTATGTAAACACACCTTTAGCTAGCTACCGTTTTGTATACCCATTAAACATATTGCATCAGGGATATATGCCACATAAAAAATTAGGCCTCTATGAAGACGGCCGTAAAAAATGAAATATAGCCAATACAAAGCATAAACAACTTAAGCATGAAGATAAAAACAAAACATGGGAGAATGTTCCAGTCGAGAGTGCTCGACTGCAAGATACCCTAAACACAGCTGCTAGTTTCCTATATAAAATAAATGTAATGTAAACAGGTGATCAATATTATATACACACTATATATATATATATATATTATATATATATATCAAGCAAAATCTTTAAAATTTTAGTGTTTTGTTGTCGCAAATCGATTTCTTGCTAATACACTTCAGTTAGTAATTAGTTATTTTTGAGGAACTCTTATCTTCATACCATTAAGATAATATTATTTACCTAAATTAAACAGCAAACAGCGTATATAATAAGAAATAATACGACTAGCATAGCTGCATCAAGAAGTATGTAATGTTTTTTGCCAAGTTTGTATTAGTCAGCATTTGGACTGTAGTATAACTCTAACTGCATAGCTGGTCTATTTTTAAGCGTATTCCAATTTTTATAAGGGCAAAAAATAATCATGATTAATATATGCATATATTAAATTGACCCTTGTGAGATCCAACGCTATGGAAACGCGAAGAAATCACGCGAAATATATTAAAGCTAAGGCGGTATTTAGCAGGTTGTAAGCAGTCAAGAATCAACTGCTCATGCACAATGTTTCAATTATCGATCGATGGAGAATTAGCTCATCAACATTGGTAACAGCCAAATAAAAACTGGGAAAATGATTCGTGTCTGCTGGCAGCTGATGTGCGTGTGTAGTGTGTGTGTGTGTGTGTTTGGCAATTGGCGTATTGAATGCTTTTCAATTTTTTATTATTCTATTGATTTTTATGCGTTATCGACGAGGGGGGCAAAAAACAATAACCCCAACAACAACAACAACAACGGGCAAATGCTAAAAGCCGCAACAAAAAGGCGAGCAAAAAAATGGTTCAATTAAATTGCTGTTAATTTTGGGCTAAACATTTACAATATCGACAATTTCGAGCGTATGTATCTCGAAACTTGCACTCAGCGTTTGCCATTTATTGAATTTTGTTTATTTTATTTTATTTTATTTTTTGTTTTTGTGTTGCCAACAACCTTCGGCAAAAAACAAAATAAAACTCAAAGCGCAGACGGAGAAAATACGCGTTCAAAATGTAGATAGAGTGAAAAAAAGCCGTTCGAACTAACAAATTGGCGTCAAGACGATAATTTATTTAATCAGAAGCCAGCGTAGATGAGCACGTCAATTGAATGCTTAATTAAACGTGTCCAGATAACTATAAGAACCAAAAAAAACCAAAAAAAAAAACGTAAACTTTTCAATAAAATAACGCAGGTGATTCGCACTATTCGATCCGATTCGCTTATCGATGACGTTTTGTTTCCTGGGGGAAAACCAAATACGATTATCAGTTTAATCAATGGGATACAAGAAAGAAGGCTCGATTAGGCTCGATTAGACCTAAATATTTTTTAATCATATGTAAAAAGGTAGTTCTGCAATTCCAAGTGATTTCACAATTGATTTTACAATCGTTTGTTCCGTTTGGAAATATATCTTAGATCATAATTCGGTGATTTATTTATAATATTTAAAATTCAAATAGATGACTATATCTTCGTAACACCTATATATTTAGGTACTTAAATCGATTTGTATTTATAAAATAGTCCGATCTAAATGAAACATGGAATTAACAATTAACCAGTGTAGAGAAATAAAACTCAAAAGGTAAACCACATCTTTATACGTATACACATTGCTTGAGGCTATTATAGCCACCAGAATTGACTTTTCCACGAAACGATGGGAGTTGTCGATAAAAAAAATAAAATAAACTCGATTTGTGTACGAGAACATTCCAAATGTGAAGACTTCAGCTCTTTTAGTCGATGCTAGCTGCTTTTTTGTACAGACAGAGTGACGGGCATGGCTAAATCGACTCGGCTTTTAAAGCTGACCAGGAATATATAAGCCTTGTGTGGTCAATAGGCAGAATTGCGTTCATTATACCCCAATTTTGCCAAAGCGTTTCCACGTTTCAGAACAAAAGTTGATGGTGTCAAAACAATTCTTATCGCATTTATTGATACGTTTGTTGCTAATCAGCCAGGCCAGTTGAGTGGCGTTAAATATAGTGCCTCGTTCATCATTGTTAAACATCAAATGCAGCGAAAATTGCCATAACGAATGATATACGAGCAATTTAATGACACAAATATGTTGTGGTCGTCACAGCGTGCAAATTAAGGCGAAATTATGTATTTCATAAAAATAGATCTCAACAAATTTTTGGCATTTTGGGAAATGGTTTCCGCACAAAACAAAAGATCGCCATTTACAAGTGACATTTCAGCTAAATGCAAAGATTAGCATTTAATTAACTGTTTGTGTTTGCTGATTTGCTTTATTACAGGCTCGTTTGTATTCCTTGCTTTACTTTGCTTTAGCTTTAGCTTTGCTTTGCCTTGCTTTGCTGGAATTGCATTAAATAATTACAACGAAATATACATTAATCGAGCTCGTGACATTTTTATCATCTTTCATTAGTATGTTAAGTGCTACAGGCATAATTATATATAATAATTTATATATATATATATTTTATATATACAACCAAATACTTATGGCGCATTTACTTTCAACTTCTTCAGCAATGCGCTGAGTATGCAATTCTCAAGTAAACAAAAACAAAATTGCATTTATTTTGTAAAATATTATTAATTACGCAAGTAACGCCCTAGTTCAGTTTTATAAAGAACAAAATTTTGTGTTTTTTTTTTTAAATTGTCTTTAAATTGAATTGCTTCGTTTGAAAAATCAAATTAATTTCTTTTGTCTACATATAGATTGCTTCCCTATTAATCGACATTGGTTTGCACATAAGTAGGATTATATCGTAGTGTGGAGCTAACTCCCCTTTGTTGTAAAGCGACGGCGATGACATCACACATTCTACAAATTATTTACACCTACAACAAGCAAAGCAAAGGCAGAAAGCAAAAAGGAAAAAAGAAGGAAAAAAACACAACAGTAAATCTTGCAAACAAGATGTGTATAAACAAAGACAAAAGACGATTTTAAACAAATACAATAAGCACATACAAATAAACATATATATACACATCGTATACATATTAAAGTATTTACACTCAAATGTATCAATATGTATGACAAACAAACACGTCGAGCAAATCGGATTCGTTTCCACAATTTATTGTATTTACGGCGAGAAAACAGATAGCAGTCGGAATAGCAGACATTAAGTGTGCCTCCATCTGGAGCCGGTAACAAAATACGAAACAGAAAGAGTGAGAGAGTGAGAGAGCAGAGAGACAATGCTTACTCAAAGTGAGTGCAAATCTAAACCGTAAGCAGCGATCCGCTGCCGAAACTAAGTCGAAACTGAGTTGATACGTTGAATTCGCTGTATCTTATCAGTGATTCTGTTGTTGTAGTCTTTATCGCTGGCAAGACAAAAAGAAAACGTATTCGAACACGAGTGCGAACGAATTACAAAATCAAAGACAAACTATAAAAATAAGCAATCATCTCACACCGACACGAACAATAAAAACAACGACATAAGCTCAGCGAAAAGAACATAATTAAACAAACAATAGTATTCCAGTTAAAAATGCAAAATTGGGTGTAAAACCGCAAACATTTGGAGTATTTTCTAGATTTGAGTTGCATTTCTACCACTCAATAAATATTTTTTGATCGTTTGTAAAAATATGTGAATTTCTAATATATATACACACAAAATGTGTTATTATCTATATGAAGGAGCAGATAGAAAAAAATTCACGAATGTTTCTGTAGAATTATATTGTTACCTTGAAAAAAGGGTGGGACCGTTGTCGCCCCACGCAATTGCCAATTGTCAACATGATTGAATTGTGCGCATCGCTTGCAATGTACAAGAACGAAGGAGAGAGGAGAACGCACATGCACACAAACTGGCAAGCACACAAGAATCGTTCAAAATGTATGGCTCTTGACAACAATCATCACCATCATCATCGTCGTCATCATCGTCATCATCATCATTGCTGAGTACTGCGTTTCGTTATTCAGACTCAAAGGAAATGCAAAAATATTTGTGCGCACTTCATTGAATTAGCTTTTTTCGCCATCCCACCAACATTCGCTATATTTCTCACTCTCTGTCTAGCACTCTTTGTCTTCGCATGATCGAGCGTATTTTTTTTTATACGAGTCCTTTTTTTAATGTAGTTCTTCATATTGTTCATTGCTGCATGCAATTCAATTAATCTGTTTGTAATTGAAATAAATGACAGGAAGTGCAATTTACGACATGTGTCTCAAGTGTTTTACTTCCGTGCTTGCACAAACAAGATCCCCCCAACAATAAGATGTTAAATGTCGCAAGACCGAAAAGGTATCTGAGCACAGCCCATTCTGGTCAAAAAATAAACTTCAAAAAAATTTTATTTACTACTAAATAATTACAAGAAGCTTCAATTCTTTGTCAACACTGAAAAACTTTTCTAAGACATTGCCATTTTGAGTAAAAACAAAATTTTGGATATCAAACGCATACAAAAATTTTAATTAAAATAGCAAAAAAAAATAAAAAAGATGGCCTAAATTAAACAGGCAATTAGCATGGTAAGTATCCCTAAGCAAACATTACATTATATATTATTGTGTGCATAATTTTTACAGGTCTATATAATTTCCACTTATTGCGCAAATGTTTTTCAACAATTCTAAATAATTTATATATAATCAGAAGCTAAAATTTTCTTTATTTTTTTCTCTGGCTTACCTTTTTCCCATGGATTGGTCGGCTCGAGATATCCGGTGACGAGCTCCTTATCACTTTCCGGGAATGAGACGCGACGCGGCATGGCGGCTGCCGCATTGAATGCGTTATCTGAGAATTTACGTTGCAACAGACTGGGCGCTGTTGCATAGTAAACGCTGCTGCCACCGCTGCCTCGACTATTGTTACTGGTATTAGAATCCGTTGAGACTGTTTCGCCACTTCGATTGATGCTCGGATTGGATGCAAGCGAATCGGTTCGCCAAACGGCGCTCTGTTTGGCGCCGTGATAAATTCTTATTTTCTGTTGTTGCTGCGTACGCATCTGAACATCGAATGCTGGCTCTGCCTCCGTCTCTGCCACTACTTCGGTTTGTTGGGACAGGCTGGCAGCGCTGACGCCATCAGCTGTTGTCGCTAATTCGGTGAGCTCGACAGCAGCTGACATAGACTGCGGCAATGGCGTCGATATATTGTTAGCTGTCACTGTCATTGTTGCTGTTGTTGCTTGACCCTCAGCTGCTGCTGTGGTTGTGGATGCTGCTGCTGGTGCTGTTGCGGGGGCGACAAAGGCAGCGAATGTTGCTTGTTCCGTTGCAATCACTGCTGCTGTTGCGTTTGTGACTGTTGTTGTTGGTTCTATTGTCGCCGTTGCGTTTGCAAGGTGCGTTGAAATTGTTGGCTCCGTTCCATTGCCAGTTGTTTCTGTCGGGGCCATAATTGCTGTTGTTGTTGTTGTCGTTGGTGTTGATGTTAATGTTGCTGTTGGCGCGTCAATTTCATCGATTTTATGCAACATGGCAACTAAGTTTTATTATTAATTTTGTAGCTTTTAGTGTTTTTTTTTGCTTTTAATTTCTTTTTATATTAATTTGTTATAAATGTTATTTATGTTTGCCTTTTTTAATAATCTTTTCTTTTATTATTTTTTACATTTTTTTTGTTTTGCAAATACAAATCGAACTTAGAATCTTTATGTATTTTTAGGTATGTATTTGGTCAGCACTGGATATGATATTAATTAGAATGTATATAAATTATACATATTAATTTATTTTAATAATTTGTTTTACTCTATTTCTAATCAGAGTATTACACACACACACACACAACTTTCCTCGCCAGCAACACAAAATTTTCCATGTAAAATGTGTGTTTCAAAACAAAAGCCAAACGAGTAAAAGACAAAAAGAAAAAAATATAACAACATCAGCGGCATTGAAATATAAACGCGGTGTTTCTCTCTCTCTCTCTCTCACTCTTGCGCTCGCACTCTCAACCCAAACGAACGAAGAGACGACGCAAAAGAGAATGGCGTAAAAACATTACCTAATTGTTGTTATTGTTTTTGTTTTGTTGCTTTTCGTTTGCGAGACTTGCGAGCAAAACGTTTGGTTCAATAGAGAGAGAGAGGAGAGAGAAGAGGTGGTATGCATGCAATTGTTGTTGGTGTTGTTGTTGTTATCGTTTTACCCATGCACAGTATGTATTTTTGTTTACCAAACAGCTTGCGTTCTCTCATGAGACATGTGTATGTACGTATATAAATGTGTGTGTGTGTGTGAGTGTGGCTGTCTGTGAATAACACGCGCCCTGTTGCATGCAAAATTCGAATTAAAATCCAATTGCAATTGGTAATTGCAATCCGTCAAAAAGGGACGTACAATTTGCACACGCCCTTTTTCTGTTTTTTTTTTTACATTTCACTTTGAAATTTTGTTTAGAATAAATATAAATTACGTCACATTTTATATCTCTCCCTCACACTTCCCCCCTCCTCTCTCTATCTTTCTCTCGCTCTCTATCACTGTTTGAAGAGAGTGACATTGTTCGACCAAAAAATTAATGATTTTTGTTGCTAAAGTCTGTCTGTATATGAACAAAGGATTTTTTACTGCATTTATCGCATAGGTTTTGTTTTTCGTTGAGTTTGCTTTTGGTATTTGCTGTGCTTTTCGCATTGCATTTTTTCGCCTTGAGCGCTGTGCGTTTTTGTTTCCTTTTCGTTTTTATCCCCCTGGGTTTATGTTTTTGTTACACTTTGGCATTTACTTGCTTAGTTTGCGCAGTTTTGAACACTTTGTAGATGTATATACATTTATACATATGTAGATACATATATACATATATCTGTTTTATTGGCGCATTCACACATTTTTTATTTAACTTTTCTTTGTTACACAATAAATATGTAGTACATTTGATCCGATGGGTAGAGAATAGAACGTTGAGATAAATAATAAACATACAAAAAATAACTAAATCGCATCCGAGCAACAGCCAACAACAACCGATCACAAAGACGTTTAAAATGCAAAAGGTAGAAATCGAAAATAATGAGTAGCAGTAGCAGCAGCAGCAGGAACACGCACAGCTCTCTCTCTCTCTCTCTTTCTCTCGCAGTCACATTAGTTGATAGAGATGCGTATTGTAATTCACGACATACGAGCGTAGAAGTCAAATTTTATAGAAATAAAGCTGCATTCAGCTTAAACAGAATTCACACAACACACATCCACTTTTATTAAAATATTTCACAATTAAGTTGTGATATTAAATATTTGATTCCACTAAGTTAAGTCAAGCTATGTCATAGCGAAAACACGACACGCGCACAACTCTAATTTGAACAGAGCGAACGGCGTTGCCAGAATGGTTCGATTTCTCTTTCATTTGTTATCAAACCATATATTGCACAAAATTATTATTCGAAATGAATTTTATTTAAAATTGTTTATTGTTTTATTTACTTAAGCAGATTCTAGTTTAATCTATTAATTATTTAACGCGAATCTTTGACTTTGGAAAGCATACATCTGGCAGCGCAATAAATGTCGCGCTCTTTTTACGCAGCTCTCCCCTCTCTGCTAACATGATTTTTTGTGCACATAAAAACGAAAACAACAACTTTTGGTACAATTCTTGGCGCATGTAACGGTGACCAAATTCAATAATTTTGTTGTTTTTTTTTAATTTTTAATCGAACAAAACGGAAAACGTCGGTTAACACTTCACTACTTGATTTTTAGAACTTTTTAAAACACATTAGAACACAAAATAATGTCAGAAAACACCAAAACCTTCTTGTTGTGTAGTGTCCTTAATTATTTGTTTAACGGTCGCGTGCACCTAAGGCGTCTCATTTTCGCATTTTCGTCTTACAACAAATAGACTGACGAATTTAAAATTGTAGCTATGCCACAATATACATGCGGTGCAACCGCAATTGGCTAACCAGAAAATACCGAACCATTAATTGAAATTTACACTTAAATACCAAAATTTGGGGTATTACATAAAAATTATATATGGCTAACTTGCCGTAAAGCTAACAAATTTATTGTAAATAAAGTAGTCCAATGTGATGAAGTGTGAACGGTAAAAAAATACTAATCTATCGACAAGTGTAAATATCGATTTAGTTTTATATATGTGGCAACACCGACAAGCAGCAGCTGTTGTGACGAAAAGCCAACTCAGCTAATGTGAAGAAATTTTTTTATACACAAAAAGTTTTTCACGCCCACTTAATTGTTATATATTTAGTTCAGTTAAATTGTAAACAGTGCAGTGAAAACAATGCAAAATGCGGCCAACAAACGCAAACGCCCAAACCCAAACGCTGTGGAATGATTTGCCCCTCGGCCTGATCATCATAACACTAACACTCTCCCTTTCAAGTCTTCCAACGACGTGGGCTTTGTCCGATTTCAGACTGTGCGCTGACGAAAAATGTGAACGTAAGTCTCGAAACCAGTTAATCAACCAGCTAACACAAATCCAAATGCATAACCAAGCCATACTACATAGAAACATGCATCCAAAATCCATTTATACAGTGGTCGCTCGCTAATGAGACTAAAAGAATGCTGTGATTCCAATTAGCTAAGACTTCTCAAATATTTTTCTATGCACAAAAAAAAACAAAAATTAATTTTCATATGTCATCAGCTAAATTTGGTATATTATGATTTCTATATACACACACATCGAGTCTGTGAAAATTCGATATTTAAATTAAGGCTACTATTGATCAATCAGTAAATTGCAATTTAAATTCCAACAAAAAAATTACTGCATTTTTTGGAGAATTTGCATTTTCGAGCGACCAGTTGACTTTTTTGTATTCTATTGAATTTTGTTGCCTTCGAGGTTCAATGAATTACCGCTAATCTAATTTTCAAGTCTGCGATAAGAAAATTGTTTTTTTTTTTGTGATTGATTATTGCTTCTAAAAAATAAAAAAAAAAACCTTTCAACAGACATCATTTCGACGGGCTATGCCAAAATCACCTATGCGTCCGGCGAAGACGGTATGATACCCTTTAAAATACATTCGCCGATGCGTATATTGTCCAAGGGCGCCGGCACTAATCCAAAGTTGTGGGGCGTCGAGATCAATGGACGACGCGGCTATGCAAACAAGGATTTCATACTGGAGAAGAAAATAATGATCAAAGATAACCAACTCATCTATGAAGTGCCTGTTGTGTGGCCAGTCAAACCTGAAGCAGCAGCAGCTACAGCTCCAGCAACACCATCCGTTGTGAATAATCCCGAGCAAGTAGTGCCAGTGGAGCAAGTGCAGCCAGTGTTGAATGCCTCCGAAACGGCTGATGAGGTAACAACGACAACCACCTCACCGCTGGACACACTCAAGCTAGGCATACTCACGGAACAGGATCAACCGAGCAGCAGCAGCGGCGAGGCAACCACACCAATAACGCCCGTGCAACCCAATCTGCGCATGGTCGATGGCACCGAGTTGCCCTTGGAAGTGGTGCCAGCAGTCATTGAACGAAATCTAAACCAAACAACAGCAGCAGCAGCAGAACAAACCCAAAGCGAAGCAACTAAAATCGATGAAACGAAAAGCGTTGAAAATGGTTTCGACGACCACGAAGAAGATGACGACGAAAGTTACGATGATGATGACGACGACGAACTGGCGACGCTTAATAGCAAAGACAACGAAAAAACAAACGATAAACTGGCCAAGGCACTTGACACAAGTGCCGAAAGCAAAGTGGCAGTTGAAGGCGTGCAAGTAGAGCAGCAGGCGGCAGCCACAGCTGAAGCGGAAAAACCTGAAAAAGTTGCCACCAGTAAATTCGATTTGTTGATTGAAACGCGAAATGTTAGCGTTGTGCCCACGTCCGAACTGGAGGAGAACGTGGATGAGCTGAAGTTAGAAAAGGCTGAAGCAATTCAGAAAACCGTAACTGAAAGCCAGCCAGTCTTAAATCCGGTGGAGTTGAAGGAGCAACTGCAGCCACAACCGGAAACAGTTGAAAAGGCAGCACAGGCAGAAATTAAAATCGAAGAGCCAGCAATACAAGCTAAAGATATCAATGATACGTTGCCCAAAGTGCAAACTGCGGAGGCTCAGCAAATGTCGAAAGAAGAAGTTACAACTGAAGCACAATCCGTGCCAGTAACAGCAACAACAACAAGAGCAACAACAGAAACAGCAACAACAACAACAGCAACAATAAACAAAGCTGAGAAAATCGAGCAAATTGTGAAACAAAATCCCAACGAAGCAATTCAAACTCCAACAACAACAACAGAGGCTCAGGAAATTGTGAAAGAAAATCTAATTCAGGCGATTGATCCAAAGATTAAGGAAGCTCATCCCCAAAAAGAAGATGAGCACATGCAGCAGCAGCAGCAGGAAACAATACAAGAAAATAAACAAAACGATGCTCAACAAGTGGCACAAGAAACAATTGCAGCTGAGCCAATTAAAGCTGCTGAAGACGTGACAGTTGAGCCGAAAGCAGTCATCGAGACGCAGAAGATTGAAGCACAGCATGAAGCTCAATCGGGAGAAGCTGCCGTTGAAATCGAACCAATTACAAAACACAATCAGTCGGAAACTGCAGATCTTCCAGCTACAAGCGAGAATCAAGTAAAGCCGGCAGAGATTGAGGCACCCACTGAGGCCACGCCCACTGTGGTGACGGCAAGTTTGCCGCCTCTATTCAAGAAACAGCATCTGCACAATCCAAATGAATACTACAAGCAGTTGCAGGAACAGCAGCAACAGTTGGAACAACAGGAGCAACGGCAACGACAGGAGCAACAGCAGAAGCAAGAACAGGAGCAACGGCAACAGCAGGAGAAGCAAATGCAGGAGCGACAACATCAGGAGCAACAACAGCTGCAGCAACGACAACACCAGCAAAAGCAGGAGCAACAACAGCAGCAGCAACAGCAGCAGCAACAACAGCAGCAGCAACAACAGCAGCATCAACAACAGCAGCAGCAACAACAGCAGCAGCAACAGCAGGAGCCACAACAACAGCAGCAGCAAGAGGAGCAACAACAGCAGCAGCAACAACAGCAGCAGCAACAGCAGCAACAACAGCAGCAGCAACAACAGCAGCAGCAACAGCAGGAGCCACAACAACAGCAGCAGCAACAGGAGCAACAACAGGAGCAGCATCATCAACGGCAACCCCGAGACACCCATCAACATGTGCATACGGAGGAGGAAGCAGTGCTGGAGGAGCAGACCACACCCAAGCCGGACTACTACAATGCTTACGATGCAGTTTATGAGGCAGAGCCGACACCTGCACCCCTAAGGGATGATGAACCGAACGTTGCTGTTGGCTCCATCGAACCGATTGGCTTGCCAACAGCATCAATAGCACCAGAACCCAGCAGCATCGTCAAGGAAGATGCAGGACCGGGTCGTGGACTATTTAGCACCATTATGGACACAGTCAACACATTTATTTCGAGTCAGGGACAGGGTCGTAAGGAGCCGGAAACTGCGCCGCTAACGAACCACGATGATCTGCATCGACTGCTCTATCTAGATGCGGCAATACCACATGGTAAGTCCCTTTTAGTTATAGTTATTTAATTTTTTGAGTTCAATACTTTAAAAACTCTGTCCACAGCCGATGCACAGGGTGCCGAGGGCTATTGTAAGCGTGCCAAGGATGTGGACAATTGTCATGTGGCTGCCATTAGCTTGGACAATTTTGTGGATGTGTTGGCGGCAAAAGTATTGGATCATAGCATTTTATTGCTGTGTGTTGTGATTGCTGCGGCCTCGTCGCTGTTCTTCATTTTGACATACTACTGCTTCTGCAATAGCAGTCAGGAGGGTGCGCTGCTCTCCAAGCTGAATCATTTGGAGCGTAGTCTGCTGGCCGCCCACAAGGAGAACATGATTGTCAAGCACGATTTGATGACAACACGCACGAAACTCTCCAGCATTGAGGATAATTCCTTTGGCTCCAATGATATGGTTGTCGCACTCAAGAAACAACTCGAAACGGAACTCTATGAGAAGGCAAAGCTGCAGGAGCAGGTTAGCTCCCTGGAGAAGGTGAGCTGAGGATTGCGTCTAAATAAAATATGTTAGTAATGTAATTATATTCCTTGCACAGGACTTGGACAATGCTGCTGAAGCGGGCTTGGAGCTAAATAAAATGTTGTCCGAGGTGCTGAACGGTCAGAATGGCGATGAGGTGTTCATGAGCACCGTCGATGAGCTGCAGCGACAGCTCAACGATCAGGAGAGTAAGTTAAATGCAGTGGGCATTTGTTGAGCAGCAGACTGATTTAATTTCATGCAGAGATCATCATTGACATAAACGCAAGTCTGGCGGAGAAGAGTCGCGAGAATAGCGAATTGCAATACTCGTACACTGAGACCACAACGCGTTTGGTCAGTGAAATGAAATTGTTGCAACAGGATAACTATGAGCTGGAAATGGAAAAGGCCAAGCTGCAGACGCGCATCGAGGAAATCCAAGCGGAGTCCGAGCAGGAGCTAGCCAGGTCTCTGGAGGCGCGGAACTTTGAAATGCAACGGTTGCAGCATCAGATCATGGAATCCAGTGCCAAATACGACAAGGAGCACAGCGAACTGCAGACAAGTTTGGCCAGAATCGATGCGCTCGAGGAGTACCTGAGGATGCTGAAGAAGGACTCCAATGTCAATGTCCAGGAGCTGATAACGTCGGTCAAGACGCGTGGCGAACTCATTGCGGCCCAAAAGAAATTCAGGGCGCTGCAAACGAAACTGGAACAGGAGCTGGCAGCGAAGGCGCGTCTCGAGAATCAGTTGCAAACATCCAGCGCTGATGTTGAGCAACTGAAGCAGGATTTCAATCAGTCCGAGCGGGACAAGCTGGAGGCACAAACGCGTCTTGAGGTGCTGTCCGGCTACTTCAGGGAAAAGGAGACACAGCTGCAAAAGTGCGCATTAAAATCAGCTTAGCTGTCAACAAACAAATTCGTTTCTAAATTCTTTCGATTCTTACTTTCAGGGAGCTTAGCTTGCAAGAGGCCAAATGGCTGCAGCATCAGGGCGAGAATGCGAGCACTGTGGAAACGCAAACGTTAATGAAGAACGAAATTCAGACGCTCAAGTAAGTCACAATAATCCATAAACACTCAGATCTATAACTATGTATATATCCTTGCAACTAGATCTCAAAATGATGAGCTGCGTGCCGAGATTGAGGCGCAGATTGCCTCGCACAAGGCACAGATGGGCACGTTGGAGAATCGTGCACACGAATCGTGGCTGGCGGCGCGTCAATCGGAACGTCGCAGCGAGGAGGCTCAGGCAGAAGCCGCCGGCTTGCGGCGCAAACTGACTGCCATGGCCAGTGGAGCTGGCGCTGTTGGCGATATAACGCTGGATGCGCTGCCTGCCAACGGTCTTCTTGTGGCGCCCGAACTAACTGGTGCGCCATCGCCGCTGCCATTGCCCGGCCCGCCCGGTCTGTTGAATATGCCCAATCCACTGCCATTCCTGCCGGTGCCCTTCTCGCCGTTTATGGGCCTGCCACCGCCATTTATGCCGCCACCAGATGGCGGCATTGGTGGTGCACGTCCACCGCCGCTGGGTCGCATGCGTTCACCGCCGCCAGCATCCTCGTCGCGGGATCGCTATTCGCCGCATCGTGATGAGCGTGACGATTACAGCGACTACGATGACTATGACGATGATGATGACGATGAACGCGGCATGGACCGGCATAGGCGTCACAGCGGCAGTTGGGGGCGTGCTCATCATGATTCCTATATGCATTCGCCGCGCACATATCGATCGCTGTCGCCATCGGACAGTCGATATAATTACAATGATACGGAAACGGATTTTAGTCCTCCGCCAAGTCCGCCACCGCCGCCACGTAAAAACAGGTCACGACCCATCAACGAGGTGTGAAAGGCGCGGCACTCACTGTGTACTTTACAATGGATGATGGACCACAGAAATCTATCTATCACTATTACCATTATCATTATTGTGTACGGTGTAATTGTAGAAAGTCTCAATAACTAGTTCAAATCAATTGTATATTTATTAAAGATTATCGGGTTAATTACGACATTAAGAGGGACTCACATAATTATGTACATTACCACCACAACAACTTCCCCATCAGGCATTTTGAGGCATTACTATCAAATTCAACATCAACCATTTGATGGCTCAACGATAAATGATAACAATCGGATAACTGAAATAAACCAAATATAAAACGGTATTCAAGTTATGTTTTAATTACACAATTACACGATTACAAATGACATAATTATTCAATTACACAGTTATTAACAATTCCCTAGAAACACCACTGCATGGCCAATCTAGGCACAGATAACGTTTTTCAATTCCATTATGGTGCTGACTAGTTGTCAACTAAACCGGCTTATTTTAAGTAGAATAATTTAACAATGTCGCAAAAGTAAACATGAGATTATACGATAAGATTGCAGAAAAAAGTATTCGCTATAAACAGATATATAAACAATTCCACTTTAAGGTGTGGCAATAAAACATATTGTCTGTCAATTTGACGATAATCCCGCCAGTTTAATCGATTTCCAGTTTTCGAAATGAACCCACCGCTCCGAACGAGGAGTCTTTATCCGGGTTGACTGTGCTAAAATCGCGTAACTTTTCATCGGTTCCAAAGTCCTGTGATGCCACGAAATATTGTGCATAAGTGGAGAGCAATATTTCCATGGAGCGACTAATATCCTCGATAAGGCCATGTGTGCCACCATATTCCAAAGGCAAGTATTCACAAGGCACTAGATTGAATATAGCATCCGGATCCGAACTCACCGAAATCTATATTTTGCAAAATCGAGAAAAGGATTTTTTCAAATTTCGCTCATTTTTATAGTGCAGTTTACTCACTCGACTTTTGATCTTAGAGGGAAAGAAAGATCTGAGCGTGTTGAAACCTGCCTCAAATGCTGAAGGCACATTTATAAAATGTATGCCCTTCTGCCGCGTGGGCATTGCCTCATCCGCATACGTGGAGAACTTGCGCAACAGATCCGGCTGCAGCGCGAACAGATGTGCACCCGTCACTCCCTTCATATCCATTATTTCCACATAGCCGGAAACCGATGCATTTTCATCCTCGAACATCATAATCTCGCCGAACATGGAACCGACCCGGATGATATCCTGAAATTTATACTTACTGGTGTCATAGGAACCAGCGCGAATGATTGTCACACACGGTCCAATATCGTTTTCATCTTGCGGTAAACGCAATAGGACGCTGTAAGGACGGAGGAAGTTATAATCCTTTATTTATTTTTTTTTTTGGCAGACCAATCTGTTGAGTTACGCACCCGGAGCGTATGATATCCAAGGTCAAAGGATCGTCGGCCAAACGTCGCTCATTGAATACCTCTGGTATTGTTGCCTGGAGCGTATAGAATCGATCGAATTTCTGTTTGGCCCGTTCCAAGCTGAATTTGGTGCCGCGCAAGAATGCCAACAGAAACTGGTCCTCTGTGCAGGCGCACAAATGGGGCTGCTTGAGCACCCAATTCCTCAGTGCTTCGATGTCATCGGCAAGGCGGTCGGGCAGCTCGTTCAGCTCCTGTATGGCAATTGCCTGCAAAGCTGGCCTCAGCGGACGTATTTGTAATGAGCTCATTTCTGCAGAGAACGAAAATACACAAAATGCGGACAACTTAAAATAAAAATAATAAATTGATAAGCGTGTTGGAATATCGCTCATACGTCATGAAACTCAAAAAATTAATCACTTATGATTCATGCTTTTGTTGAAAAATAATGAAAATACCAAACTGCAGATAATTATAGCTAATTAAAATTAAATTAATAATCTATGTATTTGTATTGTTTATGCAATTCAGCCACTGTTTTGTGGCCGAAAACTTCCTCGTGCTCTTTTCGTAATTGAAATCCAATAAGTAATCAATAAACCAACAAATTGCGCTTGAGTCCGTAACATTTTTATTCCCTTGCAGGGTATTTTAAATATGTAGTGAACTTTGAAAAGCATTGCAGGAGATGTCTCTGTCCATATATATATTTGTTCCTGATCAGCATCAGTAGTCGACTCGATGTAGCCATGTCCAGTTCTGAAGCTGTCTTTATAAAACTTGGAATGAATTTCGGAATAATTTGTCAGATCGGAGTGGATGTATCACTATGTAATATTGCTGACATAGCAGCAATCGGACGAAATATGATTTATTTTTATGCACTTATCATCAATGTCAAAAGACTTTATCATTTCTTAGTTCTCATAAAAAATCGGTGAGTTTTGGAAATTTATAATCAAACTTAGATCTTGTCAGGTTGTCTATGGCCTGCAAGGGTATCTAACATTCGCCATTTTTGTAATTCATCAAGTTTTTATAAGTTTAATTGTTTATTTTTTTATATTTCAGACACACGCACATATTAAAAACAGATTTTTATAAACTAAACTACTAATTTTTGCATGTTCAACTGTTTGTATTTTTGTTAGGTTGTTGTTTGGTAGAAACGCTTCAGTTGCGATTTGATTGCATTTGTTTTCAAATGCCAATTATGCGTTTATGTGTTTACCGTACGAAAATGCAGCACAGACTGATGCAAAGAAATGGCAAATCAACGAACTATAGCTTTTTGATTATTGCCGATCAGTGAGCGATTAACGGCACTTGTTAAGGTTTAGTGCCAGGCGCCAGTGGCCACTTCGTTTGTATGTGTGCAGTGAGTGACTTTTCAGCAATTGATTGTTTTAATTGGCTTTAGATTTAGCTTTGTCCATATGTACAAAATACATGCACACATACAAACATACATCAGCTTAAAAAAGACACGAAGCCCGTAACGGTAAATTAGGAAACGAGCGATTGTGAAGTCACACGAAGACTTTACAGTGTATGTGTGAGCGGTGACAGCGCTACCGCAGAGCTAAAGCCTAATCATTCGTGTTTAGGGCTATGCCTACCACTACATCCGTACACACACATACACATGCATAGAAATCAATGTTTTTGAGTGCATGCGGCTGTCGTTAATCATTTCAATGTGTCTCCTCCTCTTCTGATATGCTCCACATTTCGCTTAAACGATTTGAGGACTTCGAATCATTTTATTTATTAAATACTGATAATGAAGGTTACACGAGTACATTTTACTACGGAAATGCATGTATAATTTATTTATTGTTGATTGATGAAAAATCAATTTGATAATTTATTATATATTTATATTATATATATAAATATAAGTTAATAAATTTGTGGTTGTCTTAATCAATCTTCGTTTTTGTATCAGGGCATAAACATATACACATACACAAATAAATAAGAACGATTAATTTAAAAAAACCAAAGATTACATACCCTTGCTGAATTGAATTTAAATACCCGACCGTTCGTTCGCATGACAGCTACAAGATTTAGTAGTTCCTTGAGGTTTTTTTTGACAATATAATCTAAGCATAATCCTAAGCATAACTGCTGAGTTAGGTTCGGATACCTTGTTAAACATAAAAAAGCAGCTATATGTTCCGGCCTACTCTGACAAATATACTACCTGTAGCAAAAAGACATATGTATTATACCAATTAATCTGATATTGCTGGTACGCTTAGATTGAAAATCATTTTCATCCACATTCCATAGAATATTCGCACCTCTCTTTCTAATTTGGCAAGCAACTCATTTTTCCTTTATGAAATATCTTGTAGAGATTAACAACATTATTCAATAACTGTCTCCAACGGGGATTTAACACGCAAGTATATATTTATTAATATATATAGTTTATCTAATTAATAATAAACACTTTAAAGATAAGGATTAAATTAGAACACAACACTTAATTTTTATTTTTCCGTTTATTTTTTAAAATTAAAAGTATCAGATGATGGGTAGCTTGCAAATAAAGTCGGAAGAAGTTGGTCAGAAAACTAATATAATTAATTGGACGTTTCCTAACATTTTTAAAAAAAGTGAAATGTATTAAAAAAAAATGCATAATACTAAATGTAATATTTCTTATTCGCAATATCAAATAAAATAAATAAATAAGTAGACTATTTACTACTTTTTTATGTTTAACATTTCGATAAATATACTCGCAGCAAGAAGCGCTGTTTTGTGGTATTTAAAATTTCGATAAGAATACTCGATTATTGTTCGATACTTGATAATTCTCCTAGTGACACAGTGACAGGTAGAAGAAAATCTATAATTATTTGTTAATTTGCGGTAAACTAAATATTAACGATAACTAATCGCAACGAATGCAGGTCGCAACAATGTCCAGCGTTGGAGAGACAGATAATCCATTCGCAGCTCTGCTGCAGGAGGGCCCCCAAGCGAATGGTGTGTCCAAGCAGCTGATTGAATCAATTCTGCTCTTTACGCTGAGCAAAGAGGCGAACACCAGACGCAAGCGAGGGGTGCTCTGCCTGGCCGATGTTGTTGTGGCCGACAATAGTGGCGAGGATGCGCTCAGCGAGGAACTGCTCGCCCATGCGTTATTCGAGCGTCTCATGCTCAATGATACCGCAAAATATTTGATGCCCGCTGGACAGGTGGATAACAATAAGGAACAGGAGCTGGAAGCATTGGAGACACGAGCCGTGAGCTATCTGTATGGTGCTTACACCAGATGGGAGAATATCCAACGTGAATGCAGTGCCCAGGACAAGCAGCATTGCAATCGTATCCTTGAGCTGATCCTCAATAATGCCAGCACCTGTATGCGTCAGCCGGATCTGTTCGCACCGCAAACATTTGCCGCTCAGTGGCTGGAGATGTTCGAGCGAGCGGACGAGCATGATACGAGCACCCAGGAATTTCTGGTGCTTGTGGCATGCAAGGTCCTCGAGGAGGATGAGCCACTGGAGGCCCTGGGCGCTCTCAAGGCCATTTTCTATCCAATGCTTGGCGAGCTGCACAAGCAATTGGCAAAGGAAAATTTGATAAGCATACGCAAGAACATCTTCTGGATACTGGGCTTCTTTGTGCGCGAGAAGCGTGCCGACATTCTCGGCGAGCTGCTCATCGACTACACAACGCCCAATCCCAAAGCTAAAGGTTGTCTTTTTGTTTTGTTATATTTCTGCGAAGACTTTTGGATACATTTATATTTTCAGGTGGTGATTACATGGACACACTTTTTGGCCAGTTGCTCTGCATATCGATCATGCCCAAGACGCAAACAGCGCCCTATGAATTCTTCCGCGATATTTCGCCCATCTCGCAGCAAACGGATCCTTCGCTCTGGCAGCTGTTGGCCCATCATCAACAGTCAATGTTTACGCTAATCAAGCAGCTGCTCGTCCAGTCATCGACAACCAAAAAGAAGACGCTCCAGTGGATCGCCAACTGCCTGGATGCGAATGTGTCACGTGGTCACCTATGGAGCACCATCAATTTAAATCTGGAACAGACTGTGCACAGCACCGCCAGCGATGCATTCATGACCGGTCTGAGTGCCGTCCTAATGCGTTTGTGTGCGCCACTTTGTGCGCCATCCTTGAAGGTAGCACTTGTCTTAACTGTTTGAAATTATGCTCGAGCATCAGTTGAAATTTATATCCTCCTCTGCAGGTGATGCTAGTCGATCCCACGTACTGTGCTGTCGCCGATGCCGAAGAGCGTCAGGCGAAGGGTATCAGCATGCTGAAGGCCTACGAGGAGACATGCCTGCTGCCCGCAGAGGAAGGTGAACAGCGCTTGAGTGCGGAGAAGTACAATTTCATCACCGAGATTTTCTATATGGCGCACAAGGCATTCGAGCTGGGGAATCGGGCATGCATTGAAAGGCTGACGCGCATGATGCGCGAGATGCAGAATACACAGACTGCGTATCAGGATGTGGCCACCAGGCATCCCAATAATGATTTGACCAAGAATCTGTTTCGCATGCTGCAGGATCAGATGCAGCAGATGCTGTGCATCCGCAATGGTTTGGGCGAACCGGAGAACGATACGGCTATACTGAAGTTCTTTGAGGCGTCGGCCATTTGGCTGACGGAGATTGCAATGTTGCCGCGCGAAAGCTATGAGGCGGCCTTGGATCGTAAGGACTTTGCGCCACAGATGCTGCGCAATCTGGAGCTGTTATCCGAGACACCGCCATTTGTGGCGCCCTACATGAAATCGGTGCCGGAGTGCATCATCGATAATATTGCAGCGTATTTGAATTTCTGTCGCAGCTTCTCGGGCGATCAGTTCATACAGATGTACACCAGTTCGCACGATGCCTTCTTCAAGATGATACTGCTGTTTATGGGCAGTTCGGGTTTAGTGAAGAATCCTCATCTGCGTGCCAAACTCGCCGATGCGCTCGAGTTTCTGCTGCCGTCGCAAATCTCTGGCAGCAATCGCAAGTCGTTCAACACACACGTCTTCGATAGCCACACGGATCGGCTGCAGGTGGTGCGCAGTCTGCTCAATGTCTTCGTCAGCATCGAGATGACCGGTCAGTCGGTGCAGTTTGAGCAAAAGTTCAACTATCGTCGGCCCATGTACGCGATCATGGAGTTCCTCTGGACCAAGGAGGAGCATGTCGAATGCTTTCGCCAACTGGCCAGCGAAGCCGAACGCAACATGGAGGCAATCGAGCCACCAATATTTTTACGCTTCATCAACTTGTTGATAAATGATGCAATCTTTTTGCTGGATGAATCCCTGTCGAATCTGGAGCAGATCAAGCAGCTGCAGCATGCCCAGGATAACGGTGAATGGAACAATTTGTCGCCCAGTGAGCGACAGCAGCAGACAACGAATCTGCATCATCTGGGCATGCTGGCACGCTTCGACAACATACTCGGCAGGGACACCATCAATCTGCTCAAGCTGCTGACCACCGAAATCAGAAGCATCTTCTGTCACAACAGCATGGTGGATCGCATCGCCGCGATGCTCAACTATTTCCTACTCCATTTGGTGGGGCCGCAGCGGGAGCGCTTCAAGGTCAAGGACAAGAAGGAGTTCGAGTTCGATCCGGCACAAATGGTGCTGGAGATTGCGCACATCTATATCAACTTAAGTAAGGACAATTCCTTTTGTCTGGCCGTCTCACAGGATGGACGCTCCTACAGCGAACAGCTCTTTGGCTATGCAGAGAATATATTGATACGCATCGGTGGTGGTCAGCTAATTGGCGACATGTCCGAGTTTGCGGCCAAGGTGCAGAAAATGAGCGATGACTACAAGGAGGAGCAGGAGCTGCTTGCCGATGCGCCCGAGGAATATCTGGATCCAATTATATCCACACTGATGACGGATCCGGTCGTGCTGCCCAGCTCCAAGATGACCGTTGATCGTTCGACAATTGCACGGCATCTGCTCAGCGATCAGACAGATCCATTCAATCGCGAACCGCTCACAATGGACAAGATCAAGTCAAACGAGGCGCTCAAGCAAGAGATTCAGCAATGGATCGAAGCCAAACGCAGTGCGGCGCGCGTCAAGAGCTGAGCAGCCAAATCCAAAGAATTTCGATCGTTGTTTCTTTATTTTGTTGTGTAATTTGGGAAGTGGTGGGGTCGGGGGCGTGGGGGGAGTAACCGGATAAGGCTATAGCTTAAACTAATTATTCTTGATGATTCCAATACATTGAGTCCTCTACGTGTACATAAAAGGTCAGTAAATTCAATTCAATTCGGGGTTCGCTTATAGATAAATGTAAATAACTTTGTACGATTCGAGCGAATGCATTTAATCCAATAAACATTTCAATCGACCGTTCAAATTGTGCAAAACAATTAAATCAAGTCATTGCTGACAATCTATTAGATTTTGCACATTTCTATGTTAGCTGGACAGCGAAACGATTTGAGTATACTCAATATAATAAAGGCTTAACTGAGTGAAGTGGGCCAAGGACACCACTACAGGGCTAAGGATAGAAGATAGAGCATAAACTCTAAGATCAAGGAAAAATGATTAATTACTTAGCCATATCAATTGGATGGTCTCAGAATTAATTTACAAATGTGAGGATTAAAGCAAACTTCATCAGCAGTTGAATATCCAGTAGACTTGAAGATGGGCAACAACTTCGCATTGGTTCAGTAGGAGTTGCAATGACAACATTCTCTGAAATGAGCAAAATCAAATAAATTAAATAAATAAAACGTTAGTCATCAAAATGTAAAGAATTCCATAATAAATAAACTAAAATGACAAACACCTATTTTATTGTCCAGGTGTGCACATTAATCAATTATCAATTACTTATTAAACACAGCTCAAATTGTATTTGTTTACAAGTAATTCTAGAGTTATGCGAAGCTATGTGTCCAGATCCACAGCGACATCGTGAGTCATATGCTCGAAGCGTTCCGTGATTAGCTGGTCGGCCAGGCAATCGCCACATAGATTCAGGTAACAATAGCAACTGTTGCAGCGCCAGCGTGTTCGCGTCACGGCCGAATCCTCACAATCGGCGCATCTGGGCGCCAATGGATCGGGACTGTAGCCATCTTCGGTTTGTAGCTTCTCCTCCTGTATGGATGTTAAGATTTTCAGCTGCAACAGCTTTTTGCGGCGCTGCTCCGTTTCGAGCGCCTCCGGCTCCAGCTTGGGTTCGATTTTAATGGGAGGCGTTGATGGCGATGGCGCAGCAGGCATCAGATCATCCAATGTGTACTCATCCTCGGGCATTTGTATCTCAATATTCTGGGCTGGAAAGAATGTGGAACGACGGACATTAAATCTGGGCCGCGTTTGTCCACCGCCTCGCCTATATTTGGGCAGACGTCCCGGCACCGGCATGCCGGCATCGTGGAGTTTTTGAAAGTATTTCTGGACACGACTGAAGACCTGTTGGGTCGTTCGGTTGCCCAGTGCTGTGGCGATTTTATTGAAACGTCGCATTTCCACCTCTTCCGGTGGATACTCGATAAGCAACTGCTCCAACCGACGCTGCTCCTCATTCGTCCACCGGCGCATTGATGTCTTGGATTCATTTTTACAATCTTTCTCGTCGTTGATCGGATTTGATTTTGGCTTTGGCGGCTCTAATTTGTCCATATCCTTTACGGTCAATGTGGGCAACTCGGGCAGACGAACAGTTGGCAAGTAGTTGGGGGCTATTAGTGGCTCATTGTTTCGCAGCTTGTCCAGCATCAGCTGCGGATTCTCTAAATATAAATCTCGCGTTCTTTCCAATTCACCGATCTGTTGGTGGACGCGAATGCGTTGCGCCTGCAGCATGGCGATGGTGCGCAGTAGTTTGCCATAGCACTGGTTGCCACGCAGCGCCAAGTGCTCCGTTTCGAAGTGGAACACATCATCAGTGTCGGCATCATCATCACTATCCTCCTGCTTGATCATATTTATATTGTTTTCATTTTGTTTATTATTTGCCATTTGTTCGCGCGTGCAGTGAATGGCATTTAATGATGTGCGATGCTCAACAAAATGTAAGTACTTTAATCGATCGATTGATCTATCGATAAGTTTGTCTCATTCTGATAAGAAGCAGCTGTTTGTCATGTACTTAACAGTTTGTTGTTTAATACATACATAACCTTACCTGTACTCTGATAAGAAGCAGCTGTTTGTGTTGCACACAAGTGGTTATTTAAATATACATTTAATGCCAATAAGTGCTGTGAGCAACTCAACAAAATGTATGTAATCGATTGATCGATCGATAACTTTGTCTTATCTTTTGATAAGAACCAGCTGTTTGTCTTGCACGTAACAAGTTGTTATTTGTATTTAATTGTTATATTTATAACAATGCTATTTCCACGATACTTGTCACGTCCCTTATACCGATGCACGATTACAGTGAGGAACTCTCCAGCTTAAGGCAACAGATAATAATATACACTCAATCACCCATATTTCAGGCAAGGATATCGCGACAGATGTCGAAGCTGTCGCAGGACAAATTGCGCATCGTTGAGGTTGGTCCACGTGATGGTCTTCAAAATGAGGCTAAACTGCTGCCAGCTGCCATTAAAATCGAGTTAATCGATCGCCTGTCGACAACCGGTCTACAGACAATTGAGGCAACAAGTTTTGTCAGCGCCAAATGGGTGCCACAAATGGGCGACAATGCGGAAGTTTTACGTGGCATTCGCCGGGTAACCGGCATCAGTTATCCAGTGCTAACGCCCAATCTGAAGGGATTCGAGGCCGCTTTAGCTGCAGGCGCTGAAGAGGTGGCCGTCTTTGGTGCAGCCTCCGATGCATTTTCACTGAAAAATGTCAATTGCAGCGCATCGGCAGCCATTGAACGTTTCAAGCCCGTCCTGGAGGCGGCCAAGCAGAATGGAGTTCGCGTGCGCGGCTATGTTTCCACTGTGGTAGGTAATGTACCCAATCTCATGCGACAAACTCAACTGTTGTGTATTGTGCCAGGTGGGTTGTCCCTATGAGGGCGCAGTTGCGCCAAAGGCTGTGGTCCAGGTGGTGGAGGCGCTGCATGATATGGGCTGCTATGAAATCTCGCTGGGCGACACCATTGGCGTCGGTACGCCGGGCAGCATGCGCAAAATGTTGGATGAGGTGACGCGCGCTGTGCCAGCCCAGCAGCTGGCTGTACACTGCCACGATACGTACGGCCAGGCGCTGTCCAACATACTCACATCGCTGGAGTATGGCATACGGGTGGTGGATGCCTCAGTGTCTGGCTTGGGCGGCTGTCCGTATGCACGTGGCGCCTCTGGCAATGCTGCTACCGAAGATGTTGTTTACATGTTGCATGGCATGGGCATAAAAACCGGCATCGATTTGGACAAGCTGATCGGAGTGGGTCGCTACATCTGCACCGAACTGGGCAGGCCCTCCGAGTCCAAGGTGAATCGCGCCTGGAAGGGAATAGCGCCTAAGCAGATCTAAATCCATAGATATTCTCACAAAGCAAACGATGGCATTTATTAGTTACTAAATTGTTGTTTGTTGGTAGTATTCACTTGTTATAAACATGGAAACAAATGCCAATATTTGTATGTTAAAAAGCAGCTTGAATTTGTGATTGCTTAAAACTTCTGGGCATCCTTGAGCGTGTACAGAGAGATGTCGCCGGAGGCCAGGGACAGATCGGCAAGGCTTTCGCTGGGTGGCGGTATGTGCGTTGTGCGCTTGAACTTGCTCTCGCCGGGCATTTTCATCTTGCCATCGTGTCGCATCACGGTTGGCTCCACAGCCGAATCGAGATACTTTTGAATCTTCGGCACATGCGGCATGGGGCGTGGCGTGCGCTCATCCACAACCTGCAAAGTATAATTATTAATCAGAATAATATAATTAAAAGATAGATGCCACACAACACTGTCTCACCTGCATCAGCTCGGATGATATGTACGCCTTCTTTGGCAGCAATCGAGCAGTAGAATCAATGCAGCCCACGGCCAGTTTTGTTTTATTGAAATTACCAACACGATCGGTGGCCTGGCCACGTTTCAATTGGCAGAGACGCGATTCCAGTTCCATTTCCTTGCTGCTCAGCGTGTTGAAGGCATCCTTGATATTTGGCGTCTGGCGGAACATGCTCATCAGGGGCGCAGTGCCCGACTTGTGTGTGTAGGCCCGAATCGGACTAACAATGTGCGCATAATTATCCTTTACGCCTAGCTGTTGGCGTCGCATAGGTATGCCCGAGGGCTCCTTGAAGAATTTTTCCTGCTTCTTTCCCAGTGTTAGCAGAGCGTATTTGCTGGCTGATCCGTGCATCTTGCTGTTGGTGCCCCTTTGCAGTGATAATGATGGTGATTGTGACACTGACATTGGTTGTTTCTTTTTGGGCGTCGACACAAATGTATTCTGCTTCGGATGCAAATGGATGATATTCGAGTGTGCCAGCGGTTTTGTGGGTGTGGCAGCTGGGGATGCTTTTGGGGTTGGTTTAGTGGATGGTGTTGCTGGTAATGCTACTGTTGCTGCTGCTTCTGCTGCCTTGGCGGCAATTAGCTCGCGACCCTTCCGCATCCTGTAATCCATTTCCTCAATGGTATCATTGAATTCCATAGAATTGTTCTCCTTGTCCTCCTCCTCCTCGATTGCAACGCCAATCGATGAAATCTTCTCCTGTTTTATGTCTGCATTAAAATCAGCGTCATCCTTAGCTTCATCCTCCACCTCATCCTCATCCGCTGAGGACAATTCGATAATTGTAGTGTCCGCCTCATCGTTGTCGACCCGTTCCAATAGAGTTTCATGGAAATCGATGAGCAACTGCTTCTGTTCATCCGGCGAGATGCCATGTGGCTTTGCTTTGGCAATGGCCGCATAAAACAAATCATCAACGTTCAGCGTTCTTCCCATCTCCTCCACCTTCTCGATGCTTGCCTGCGAATTGTCTCCAGCTGTTCCATAGCAACTAGAACCGGATGCAATTGATTCGTAGCTTTGTGCCGTTTTCAGTGTTGGTGCGGTCAAAAAACTGCTGTTGTTGTTGGTGAGTGAAGACGAGGAGTCAGCGGACTGCTGACCCGTCATATCTGCCTCATTGGCCTCCAGTATGGTGGATGGACGCATTAGACCCACCATTTTAACCGGCGATGTCTTTGCCAACGGCTGAAACACCGAATCGTTATCCATCAATGTGGAGTCCCAGAAGCGAGATGGCGCTTCAACATTTTCTAGCTGTGTGCAATCAGCGCTCTTGACTGGACTCTCATTTTCCAGTCGGTCCTGGCTGGTTAACTCGTCGAACATGCGACGCATTGCATCCATTTCCATGTCGCCGGCTGCATAATAAACAGATTGTTAACAATGTGATAAATATGCAATCAATGCAAGATGCATAAGGATTACCATCGATCACTTACATTTGTCTGCACGCGTGCTTCGCTCCTTGGCTAGGGCTAATATCTGATCCTTATCATCGCTGTGCAGGTATTGGAAGAGTGTGCTGTCTGGATCGGAACCGGTCTTATCGCACATACGCTCAAACACACCAAAAGTCTCATCGGCATTTTCCGTCATCGACGCATCTGCGCACCCTTCGTAAAGGTTCGCAAATTCCGAGCTAATATTAATCCTTTTACCGTCGCTGCTGTGCTCGATGTTTTCGCACTTTTCCTGGCCTTGAGCGGCAAGTTCGTCCTTCTTGGCCTTAATCAAGGCTGGAAAATCCAGCACAATATCCAAGCTATGGCGTGGTTCCATTGATTCTCTTTTCGTTAGCGGAGGGGGCGAACTACAAACAGAAGAAAATCCGAAAACAAATATCAAATAATTTTCGGCTGGTTATTCACAGCTGTAAATTGACACTAATATCTATGAAATATTATTTTCCTTGGCTATTCTACATACAAAGTGCATTCCAAATAATATATTTACATTCATCAACATTACAAAAATGGAGAATCATCAATATTTATTTACCGCAACAAATGGGTGATCAATTTTTGACGCCAAGCAGGAGTGTCTTCAAATTTCTCCAAGCCAGACATTTCGCTTCTTTGGTGTCCGTTTTCATTAAAACAAACACAAATGATTTCAACATACGCACAACTCACACAATATTATTTCCTACAAAGCCAAACACAAATTTACTCACTTGAATTATTACAAAAATTATTTAGTTTGGTGAAAATGCCAATTTTGCAGCCGCTGCTATTCAAAAGAGTAGATCATGCACACAAGTAAGTATCGACGCTCTGCAAAACTGTCGGGTAATTTTAAAAATCGATACTTGTGCGAGGGCTGCATGAAAGCAAGCAACATAATAGAATTTATTTAATATATTCGATTAATTTTAAAATATACCTCAATAATAATAAAAACTGAATAAAATTCAGCCCGCTTACTTTCGCATTGTGACATAAATCGGCTAAATCATAAAAGAAGACTAATTTGTTGTATTGACGAAAATTGCCTATACCATAAAGAAGTTAATCGGTTATCTGCCAATAAAGATAGACTACCATTACTTCACAATCGATACACATAATTATCGATAGTTATTTAGTTATTTAGTGGCCTTTAAATGCCGGCGCAAGAAGAAGATAGATAACAACAATTGTGCTTCATCCACTTCAAAATTTTGTGTACTTTATGCAACAAAGTAACCAAAAAAAATAGATTCGATATGAATGCGATGAGGCACACAATATCCCTGCTCTCCCTGGGAACCTTCCAGCTCGGCAGACGCATGAGAAGCCAACATGTGCGGGGCTTTCTGCTTGGCACTGGGCTGGGTCTTTGCAGCTTTGCAACGGTCACGTACGCACAGGCAGAGGCCGCAAAGGTCACGCGCAGGCTGAACGTATCGAAATTCATGGCGGAACCTATAACGAACGCAACTTTGCTGCTGGAGGATCGGGAGAATATGCGGCATCGCATGGAACTCATGATTATGGATATTCAAGCGGAATTCTGTCGTGCTCTCGAATCAGAGGAGTACAGCGGTCAAAAGTTCAAAGTGGATCGATGGATGCGCAAAGAGGGCGGCGGTGGTGTCACTTGTGTCCTCCAAGATGGCGATGTATTTGAAAAAGCCGGTGTCAATGTGTCGGTGGTGACCGGCTCACTGCCGCCGGCTGCAGTGCAGCAAATGCGAGCTCGTGGCAAAGCGCTGACGGAGAACGTGAAGTTACCATTCTTTGCGAGCGGCGTCAGTGCCGTAATTCATCCCCGCAATCCCCATGTGCCGACGATACACTTTAACTATCGCTACTTCGAGGTAGAACTGCCCGATGGTCAGAAGCAATGGTGGTTCGGCGGTGGCACAGATCTGACACCGTATTATTTGGACGAGACGGATGCGCGTCACTTCCACAAGACGCTGAAGAATGCCTGCGATGAGCACAATGCCACCTATTATCCTCGGTTCAAGAAATGGTGCGACGATTACTTCCACATCAAGCATCGCAACGAATCACGCGGCATCGGTGGCATCTTCTTCGATGACATCGATGAACCCACCCAGGACTCGGCATTCAATTTTGTCACCAGCTGCGCTCGGGCCGTGATCCCCTCGTATCTGCCGCTGGTGCAGAAGCACAAGAATGCCGCCTACGGCAACAATGAGCGGCAGTGGCAACTGCTGCGACGTGGTCGCTACGTGGAGTTCAATCTGATCTATGATCGTGGCACCAAATTCGGGCTGTATACCCCAGGTGCCCGCTACGAGAGCATTCTAATGTCGCTTCCTTTGCATGCCCGCTGGGAATATATGCATGAGCCGCAGCCCAAATCCAAGGAAAGCGATTTATTAATGGTTCTACGCAATCCCAAGGAATGGATTTAATGAAGAAATTTGAATGTTTTTAGTTACTACTGCATGTATAATATGGGGTTGGAATGGTTCCTTTTTGACAATTTTAGTAAAGTAAGAATTCACAATAATTATCCCTGTACAGTTTTTGCGTTAAATTTGTTAATAAATAATTATTTTTACAAAGAGAAAGGAAAAGATTTGGTTTTCAATTTCATGATTGAAATACTTCCCAAACACATTTATATTGCTTTCCATGTATGCATTCCCTTTCCTAGGAATATTCGAAATTAAAAACATGGTTCTTTTAATTTCGTTTTGATGTTTTAATGCATAGAAAGTTCTCGACCCTTTTACCAAACGATGACGTCATCAAGTATATACTTATATGTATATATATGGTTTATGAGGTTATGTCTGAAGATCCAATTTTCTTTCGATACCATATATATTTTTGTGCATATGCCGAGCTGATAAAATTTTCCTAATGGTATCACACAGATACACATACAGACATACATAATTATGTTGGGTTTTTACATGGACAGATGTCTGTCTGCTTCGATTGTGTATGTATACTCGTTTTCACACACACACACACACACAAAAACACACAACCACACACACGCAGTTGCTCTACTGTACACGTAGAATTCGTACGTTTTGCATCTGTGTATGTAGCAACAATGCTGAAACCCTCTCACACACTCACACACATATATACCATTTTATACCATGCGCCTCATGTGTTTCGCCTGTGTTTGTGTGCATTGGGCAAAGGGATATAAAGCGGGAAATGTGCGCCACCGGCAAATTTACCCACCAAAAAAAATACACAAATTTCGTGAGTCGTACTTAAATCATAGTTTACAAAATGCTTTATTTTCCAGTTGATTTTTGTTAGCAAATATCTAGATCTTTGTTTTGCATTCTAAGGGGAAGGGAAGGGTGTGGGAGAGGGAGAGGGCTGCACTCCTCTTAGTTGTTTTCATTTCTGGTTTTTACAAACAAAATGGAACTGAATGGAAATTTTCATGTCTTGTTTTTATTTATGTAGAATATTTCTCGCTGTTTGTCTGTTGCTTGCGCTGTGGTTGTTGTTGTTTTGTTGTCGTAAAAATGAAGAGTAACTAGCTTAACTACATTCATACAAGTATTATATATATTAGATTTAATAAACATCGCCAAAGCCGCCGCCGCCGGTCTGCTGCTGGTAAACCTCAATAGTGTCGCCCTCCTCCATCTCTAGCGAGGTCGGAGTATCGTTCTCATTGATCGGCTGTCCATCGAAACGGAAGCGCACCACCTGCATGGAGAGTCCGGCACGGTCGCAATAGGCGTTCATTAGTTTCCGTAAGGGTGTGTGTTTCTTTATTTTAAATTGGACCACTGCATTATCCTGGCCAAGTACTTTAAGATTAATGTGCTCGGTTTCGCCGCCCTTCTTTTCGTCAGACATGTTTTTTTTTCGCTCGTTTTCTTTTCACAAACGTAAAAATGCAATGATGCCGGGCGTGCGTGCTGTACAATAAATATATATATAAAGCGACAAAAAAATGTAGAAATTTATAAAAATTCACAATATTTTTGATTTGCGTCGATTTGCACTGTATGATTGCGTTTGGATGTAGAAAAATTTCTTACTCTTTTAAAACGTTTCACTGCTCGCTTACTTTTTTTTTAAGATTATCAAGCGGCTTGCGTTAGCCTCACACACGCCAAAAAATGGTTGTATTTTGAGTGTCTCCCTATTTGCAGCGCGAAAAATGATGAGCGAAATAATATACTAAATATGACCAATGACGCCAATTTTGCCAGGGCTGCATTTAAGTATATATAAAATGGGTTGGTATTTTTTTTAATTCTAGTTTAAAATGATAGTGTTTGTATATCAGTATATTTTTATATTTATTTAATAAATAATTGTTTAATTTGGAACTTTCTATTAAATAGATTTGGCGATGGCCAAAAATATCGATTTGCAAAAATGTATTTGTTATCTATCTTCATCGGAACTAGCTCGTTATTTCGAATGAGTTGTTCAACGTAGATTGTTATGAAATACCAATAATTATTTTTGATTATAAAAGATGTTTATGTTTATCATAGAAAATAAATGAAACGATTAAATCAAAATTTAATCAATTTGAAAATAAGATATCCAAAGCGCTAGCGCTTACAGCTTATAATGAAAATATCTTTCGAATTGTGCATCAATCGTTTATGTTATCAAGTTGTAGTTAAGTTTAAAATGTATGAAAGAAATACTTAAGATGTTTTTGACGATGCATTCTAATGAAAGATGGAATTACCTTAACTTTAAAAATTATAATAAATACAAATATCTTACAATTGCAGTTGCGGAATAGATTTTTAAAAAATATAACCGCTATGTTCTTAAGCTCATGTCCGATTATCCAAAAAGGCACAAACACAAAACGACACATTTTGGCGGGAATTTATTTTAACTTTTCTCTATGCTAACATTCGTGTTAGACTTTACACGAGATTTAGAGATATTCGAAAATCCCTGCTAAGTTAAACAGAGAGGAAAAAGCTGGGTACGCAAAGAACTATTTAAAAAAAACAAAGAAATTTGATATTTAATATATTTTGATACTCACTAACCTTTCATGTTATTTAGAAAAATACAAAATGGTAAACAATTTTCTTTCTTTTAATAAAATACTTTATTTTTGGGCAGTATTTAGTATAAGCTTAAGAACTGTTTTTTAACTAAGAAGCAACAAAGATACAAATGTTTGCACATCCAGTGCCTGTTCATCCACAAATTGTACCTTTAGTTAAAAATAATAATAATAATAAAATAAAGCTGTTGGACCCGTCTGAATTACCTTTGGATGCATAAAAACAGGCCGTTTTTGGTCAATTTTTTTTTTGTAATATTTGATTTTGTGAAACTAACAATTGCTAATTTAAGTAGTCATTAATAATTGCATGTGGATTAACAATGACTTTCAACACCCTTCTCCATTTCGTATTTTAAAAACACGGATCCTTTCCTACTACAATGTTAACCCTACAGAGGGAGGACCCTTACCAGTTATAGGCGCCAAAGTAGAACGACCAACCAATAACAAACCTTATTCCATTTGGAATATTATCATGTGTTCGTTCCGTGGTTTACGTCCTCAAGTAAAGGTGCAACACACAAACAATCACCAATCAAAAGTACTTGAAAAGATCGAGATCAAAAATTGATTACATACTATATCCAGTTGATATGTAAGTTCCAGACCGTAACCATTTCTGACGGCATACCTCTCTCGTAATGCGTAGATTCTCTTTTTTTTATTAATTTTTTGTAGTAGTTGACCAGAAATCTTACCAACAAGCAACCAAACCAACTTGCAACAACTTACAATCCTCAGTGGTTACCATTTGTATTTAAAGAAAAGAGAAGAAAGCAGGCCCGATTCAAACTTACTCACAGACCCCAGCAGGTTTGGAGAGAATACATACAGAATGTACACCAATTGAATAAGGTGAGCTGGCTTCCCAGGGAGCCATCACGTTTCTAGTGTTGGCCTAGAACGGTAAACGCATGGGTTAGTGAGATTTGTGTAGTGAAGAAATTACCTGATTTTTTGCAAGTTTCTAATGGGTCAAGTTTTCACTACTTTGTGTGGAAGTCTTTCGGAAAGATTACTTTTTGTGCTTGTTTGTTGTTGAAATACTTGTGATTCTGTTTGCACATAATATACATACATATCGTACCATTATTGAGTTTATCAGATTTTCAATATTGAAAACTGCAAAAAGATAAAGAAAATAAAAATGGCACAAGTTAGCGCACGGGTTTAAAGTATGTTTTTTTTTTTTTTTTTTGTTTTTTTGCTTAAGTATTTTTGACCAAACAAACCAACCAATCGGTGCTGAAGTGCATCGCTTTTAGCCATGTGGATCCAAGACGAGGGATACTCTTACACACCAAGGCATTCCCATATACCCCCTTACCAAAGGTGGGGAATCAAACACACACATCTTGATCGGATTTATTTTTACTTACTCTTCATTTCAATTGTTAAGAATTACTTACATATTTAAACGTATTTAAGCTATGCACAATTATTTGTTGAGTTACGTTTTTGTGTCTGTTCTTTTGTTTTCTTTTTTATCTTGTTTTACTTTGTTTTTTGCTTTTTTCTCTTGTATTTATGGTAAATTTGAAAATGGAAGTTAACAAGTGCTCCCACAGCTTTTAAACGGACTTACAGCATGTCTTACGCTTCGTTGTATCCGAATACTGCATCGTCCCACTGTATTGCTATGAATTGCAAATTTCAATTGAATAAATATGTTGAAAGCAATCGTTGGATTTCGATTGCGCCCCCAAAATGATTGATTGTAATTACGGTTCTAGTGTATTAAAAGTAGTATTACCATCCAGCAAAGTTTGTTAATTACACAATAATAACTCTGAAAAGTTGTTATCGTATCGATTACCATCCGTTGACCAGGAAACGGATACGTAGAGGACTCACTCACTGTCGCCACCATGCAGGATCGTTGGCATTTTGTCCACCATTGTCATTGCTATTGCTATTGCTGCGCGCAAGTATCGGCGGTGGAGGCACACTGAACATATTGTGATGTGCAGCGGGCGGCCGATATTTCTCCTCGTTCTCATCATCCAGTTCACGTTTAATGGCCGTATTCTGATAATCGCTCATTGAATATGTCGGGTAGCCATCATCAATGGGCTCCTCCTTAATCTTAATCATATCCATTTCACGGAAATCGGGTTTACGCTCCTTAACATCACGATCGCCGCCGGCGCCGCGTTCGACACCACCCCGATCACGATCACGTCGCTCACGCTTGCGATCACGCCGCTCACGTGACGATTCACGTTCGCGTGACTTGGAGCGCTTCTTTTTCTTTTCACGCTCACGATCACGATCGCGATCCCTGTCCCGCCTGTCGCGTCGACCTTCGAAATCGTCATATTCACGCTCCCGGCTGCCGGCGCGACGTTTCCTCCGCTCACGCGAACGACTGCGTGAGCGACCCATAACACGAGCGCCACGGTCACGATCACGATCACGCCGGTCGCGGGAACGCGACCGCCGCCGCTCGCTGCCGCCCACAACACCGGCCCCATACGGTGCACCACGGCCACCGCCGCCTCGTGAATCAATGCCATTATTGCCGACACCACCACGCCCACCACCGCCACCTTCACGATCCTCACGCTCCCGTTCCAAGCGATAGCGTTCGCGTTCGCGCTCATTATCCTCACGGCCGGAGTGCTTGATATTCACATCGTTGCCACCACGCCGTGTGCCGCCCAATCCGCCACCTAGACGTCGTGGAAGCCAGCCTTTGACAGTGCGGGCCCGTTCAACATCCACCAGGACACGCTTGCTGTCAATCTTCTTACCATCGGCGTGCTTGTACGCCGCGTGCATATCACGCTCGTGCTCGTACTCAATAAAGGCGTAGCCTTTGGGTTTACCTGTTGGATAAACAAAAAAACAAATTAATGAATGAGAGATCGAGAAATTTTGGTACCAATAAGTATTACCACCTGATAACAGGTGCCACAGAACATGTAAGGTCTAGTCATGAAATGCCGATCTTTGAAGAAGTAATCCTAGTAATATATAATCGAACTTTTGCTTAAAAATTGCACCAGGTGTAAGCATTTGGGAAAGCCGGCTTGATAAGCGTAAGCATTATTCACTGTGCAAAACTCATTCATATCGCTGTTGTTTGGTAGTACAGCCCAGTAGTAGTCTGTTCTCCCTCCTTATTTATTTTTATACTGTTAATCTCTCTGTCTTTCTCTCTAACGTAGCTTATGTTGGAGTTATCTACCTTCCAAGTTTGGTAACTTTAGCTCTCAAATCGCGGAAGATATAGGTTTTGGAGAATTTCGGGGGATTGAGTGGGCGTTACCAACCCACCGCGATATGCTTTAAAAATTTGGTGACATAAGCTTACAAATTGGGGAAGATATGCGCATTTCAGATGTCTAGGACCGAAGTTTTTGTGGGCGTGGTCTGCAAATTGATATGCAGATCTTTGATGACAGTTACCGGCCAGCTACCTTAGATTGCCATGAAAAAAAATTGGTCGATACTTAAAGGCGGTTATCGGATAAATGTCTTCCATTTGATGGCAAAAACATAGGAAGATATAGCCATTTCCAACATTAACGTCCTTAGGGGGCATAGATGGGCGTGGCCAATGCCAATCGTTTGAGGATATCGCCAACTACCTATCAACCACATTTGGTGGCACATTTGTGAGGGATATTTGGCTTTATCGATGTGCAATTATCCTAGCCAATTCGTATACATATAAAATATAAAAATCAAATTTTACCTGAGTCCTGATCGTGAATGAGCACGATCTTCTTAATGGGGCCGTAGAACTCAAATTCGCGCCTCAACTTGGACTCGGAGGTGTCGTAATTGATGCGTGCTATGAAGAGAGTACGAAATGGATCCTCTGTGGCATTCTTTATTTCAGTTGGATCCCACAAAGCTATCTCGCGTTCCAGCTTGTAGGCGACTTGTTCGGCCTTTTCGCGACGCCGCCGCTCGAGACGTTCCTGCCGCGTCTCAACGGTTTTCGGAAGCGGTGTATCCTTTGGGTCCTCAAAGTCATCCATGAATTTAGCAACGCCTAAATAGCCTCGGGATTTCTTTTCGTGTGGCAATTTATCCACCGGCGGCATAAATGGTATTGGATCCCGCGAGGCGAATAGCGCCAATAGATTTGGCGGCAGATATTGGGTCATTTTGTTTATATATTTTTATTACCTTAGTTTTTCGTGCTAGACAATTGTAGAAATTGAGGTTATGTTTATATGTTTACGAATTGTACAAACTGCATCGTCTTACCTACTTAATAAATCCACCATCCACGAATCGTGTTTCTTAAATTTCCTGGAACTTGAATCGAATTCAATTTGAATTGCATTGGCCTCTAAATCGATTTATCTCAACAAATATTTATAGGCGAGAGAAAAAAAATCATTTTTCATTTAGCGAAGCTACACGATTGCTAAAGATGGCAGAATGCTAGAGATGAGTTAATAGGGTTCACTGCGATTGTTACTTTTAAATACCAGTGACTGTGACTTAAAATTAATTATGTATATTATTATAATTTGTTGTATTTATATTTTCTATCTAACTATCTGAATTATTATAAATGATATATTTTGATGACTTCCACCAAAATAAATAATATGATAAGAAAAATTATGGCATCATCTGAAATAGTCACATTATTTCGCTAGTTGGTTGATAAGCACACTGCGACAGCAGTCGATAGTTCGATAGGCGGCGAAACTGGCCAGCCCTGAACTATTTCTCCTGATTCCTAATCCGTTCATTGAGTGAGTTCAAGACATACATTTATATACATATATGAGACGGCGCACGATTGAAAAACTCAAATAACGGCATCCACGAGTTCGCCATAAGTGTGATTTTAGTTTGCAATATTTAAAGCTAGACTGCGTTACAATTTTAGTGTGCCTTTTTAATAATTAAACAAAAAAAAATTAATAATATTGTAAGTATAATTACACTATAAAGGAATGTAAAGGACAGACATTTGTTTTTTTCAAAATCGCAAGACAACCAGAAAATGTCGAATATTTCAAAGCAATTGCTCGAAGTTGAACGGATTGAAGAAGAAAATGGCGCTGGCGCTTTACGAAAGCAATCACCAAAAGAGCCACGCAAAATCAAGCACAAACGCTTGCATCTAATGGATGCTGATGGTGCTCCGCATGAAGACGGCGAAGATGCGCAACAATTGCTGACACCTCTTGAAAAGTCGAAATATGCGATGCCACCGCCACCTCCACCCCCCACACCGGTTCAGGCCCCTCCGCCGTCGGCGGCCCCATCGGCACCCGAAACGGATGACGAGGCAAATTCGGAGAAATGGGAAGATCCTTGTGCGCCTCCACCGCCACCACCGCTGCCACGCAAAGCGTTGGCCAAGTGCGCGAGTTATGCCAATTTCACGGCCGTAAAGCTAAAAGACGCTTTGGAGGAGGCCATCACGAAAATGGAGTCCAATAAACGGGAACAGCAGCAGCAACTGCACTGCTCGAAAGTCGATGTAAGTCTGTTTACAGTTAGTTGCATTTTAATTAGTTTTTCTGTGGGGAAAATGTCTTGAAAATTTACAAAGTGTGGTGAATTTGATTTTTTGTTAACCTAACCCAACATGGCAAATGTCAAAAATGATATGGATTTTTGTGTTTTTCGGAAATGCCATTGAAATTTAATGTGATTGAGTTTTCGCTAACATTATTGACATTAGTAGAACATTTTATTAATCTGTTCATTTTTTTTTTTGGTCAACAGTCTTACGTTCCCGTGTTAGATGTGTTAAAAACTGATGCTGTTATCGAAATGTCGCAAAAATGTCCAACAACAACTATTCGTACTGCATGTGGCCCCCAAGCCCTTATCGTACATCCCAAGTGTAATAGGCCCGCTCTGCTCGATCAGCTCTATAGGAAAATGAAGGTGGGAAAACTGCTGGCCAAGCAATCGAGCAATGTGATCATCTCCAGGGAGCCAATACCTCTGCCAGCGACGGCCCATGACGATGAGGGTCAGGGTCTGATGGCATTGCAGGTGCTATCGGCACGCGCCTCCACGCCCTACACTCAGCCCACCAGCCAGTTGTCGTGCACGGCCGTCAGTTGTGATCTGCACTTGAGTCCGCCATTGGAGACTGGCAAGACAGCAGCCAAAAAGCATTTGCCAGCAGCTCCGCTCCAAGAACAGCCGAGGCCACGCAGCATCAGTTCGGCACCAGCCACTACTACTGCCAGAGTGGGCAAGTTACGCGGCGCCACACAGTCATCGGCAATCGCTGTGACTTTGCCCAGCAGCCGGCAGCATTATACGCGTAATCATCTCCTGGAGATACGTAATGCGATGATGCATGCCCTCATTCATCGGTCGAAGGAGTCTTTGACTTTCAGTATGCCACGCATTGCCACTTGTGATGATATCGAAATGGAGGCACGTCTGCGTCGCATGAATCTTTGGCGCAGCACGGATGCTATTACTCGTGGCACACAACAGCACAGCTTGAAGCTGCATGCTCCCCGTCTGCATCATAGTCATAATCCAGTCAACAACAACAACAACGAGTGCATGCCAGCCTTCTTTAAGAATAAAACCAAACAGCAACAGACCGATGATTCTATCATACAGACCCAGCCACCGCAGTCACAGGCACAGTCATTTCAGGTAAGCGATTGCACATATATTCTATATACATATATATATATATATATAAATTGACACTCTAATCTGGTGATTGTGCTCATTAATCTGATATGCAATCATATGATAAGAACTTTTGCGTTGTGTGCAAATCTTGCTTATTAGCTAACAGTGAACATATATTTAAACTTTGATTGCTAAACTTGTATTCATATATATTTCGATGTTGATTTATATTGGTTTATGTTTCGATCTTTTTTTTGTATTGCAACCTTGATTAGTGTAAAAAAATGCGATCAAACGATTCACTTTTCTCTTCATATTTTGTGTTTTCCTCCTTTTTGACATAGAAATTTAGAATTTACATATATTTTTAGAACAGCAGATAAAGACAAATTGAAAAACAATCTTTAATTTAGCTTAGGCTGGCAATTATTTGCTCTGATAGTGTTGTTTACCGTTAACATCTCGCAGTCGCTGCGCTGCCTGCTCCGGCGTCAAATCTCGCTGTGCCATTGCCAGCATCTCAAAGCCGACCATAAATTTCCGTACAGTTGCGGAGCGTAGCAGTGGCGGATAGTAGAGGGCATGCAGGGTCCAATGGGCGCTCGAGGCGTGTGCATGCTCAGGTCCAGTGGGTGCTCCATGCCAGCCCATGGAATAGGGACAAGAGCATTGAAAAAGATTATCATATTTGATGGTCAGCTCCTTCATGGTCAATGCGAGATTTTGCCGCTGTTCGTTGGTTAGATCATTGATGCGTTTGTTGTTATTACGGGATATAAGCATCGTTTCAAAGGGCCAGGTGGCCCAGTAGGGTACCACCACCAGCCAATCGGGATTCTCGATAACAATGCGTTCCCGTCGCTGCAATTCGGAATTCACATAATCGCTGAGCATTGGACGATCGTAGGTTGCATAATAGGCACGCAACCGTTCCTGCTTCAGTTGTGGTTCCGTTGGCAGGAACGAGCACGACCAGATCTGGCAATGTGGATGCGGATTCGAGCAACCCATGCTGGCGCCTTTATTCTCAAATATTTGCACCCAAGCATATTTCGGGCTCAGCTCGTTAAACTGTTTTATCCATCTGAAATATATGTAATCGATAACTTTTGCAAGCATAGATCCTTTTTGTCGATAAACATTTGTATCGAAATGTTTACTCACTCATCAATAACGGCACAAATTTCCGTTGGACTCATCGTTGGCAAGGTTAAATTCGATTTGGGATGGAAGCACATAACACGACAATTGCCACGCGCTGCAGCTGCCTGGAACAGCGGATCATCGCTGGCAGGCGGTGACGGCACCTCTTCCAGTAACGCTGGAAAATCATTATCAAAGACATAGGTGCTCTCGTATCGATCCGTTACGAGGCCATTGGGCCTCTTCACACCCGGACATAGTGGATTTTTGGGATCAAATTCGGGTTGTTCGTTGAGTTGAGGTTTCTCCTCTTGGCCCGACCAGGGTCTTTGCATCCGATGCGGACTCACCAGCACCCACTGTCCATTTAATGGATTTAGACGTCGGTGTTGGTGTTCTAAATTCAAAATATGTGCAAGCATATAATATATATAATTTAAATCCAATCAGATTCTTACCGGTGGCCACAAACTGCATATTGTCACTGAGCCCAAAAGCGTTTTGCTATCAATGTATTAACCTACTGCGTGGGTTTTATTTGCTGTTGTTCTACACTGTGTTACTCTGTTATGGCTGTTTTTTACAGTTAATCTGTCGATAGAGCCGTTCAACCGATGGAATTCACGAGACAGCACAATGTCAACTGCCTGTCTCTGGTACCGTTTCAGTTTTAGTTTTACTTTGTTTTTGTGTCCATCTCCGACTAATGTAATTGTTGTTGCTTGTGCCATGCACCATTTTCATTTTGATTATTTGTTCCGTTTTGTTTTTTTTTTGCGCTCACCGCTTTGCACGCACATTCGCAAGTTGGCGGGTTTATCAGTTTACAGTGGCAATCTCTCTCACAGCTGTCGCTGTAAATGTTGTGCTGTTTGTATGTGTGAGTGATTGCAATTTGGCGCCAGCTGCTAGTGATGTACAATCGCTACGATTAACGGTGAATGTTATTTAACAGTTACAATTTAAATTGACTTATTGGGTCACAGTGTAATTATATTTTTTGAATATATTTAATAAAAAAATATAAATAAATTCAATATAAATATAAATATAAATTAATAACTATATTAAATAAATATAATATAAAATGTTTGTATATAAATTCAAAATATGAATTTTTAGTGTATATAAATTATAAAATTTAGCAGCAATTTCACAATTTCAGCATATAATTAACAAAATAAGTTAATAATCAATGCTCTTTAAAATCTCCTACAGGATCCAGCTATTGTTAATCTGAGACGCATCGGCAGTGGACGTCTATCAAACACAAAATGGCCATACAACAATAATAATGATTACAAGTCGTACAACAACAACAACAATAACTATCAGGCAAATACAATGTCAAAATGTCGCATGGATGTTGTGAAACCACATCATCACAACAACAACAATAATAGCAATATGACGGTTATGAAATTCTTTGATAATGGCGAGATAAGCACCACTCAATTGAATGGCGCTCAGCATTCGAATGATCGCCCAAATACACCCATCATGGGCATGTCCAACAACAACAACAGCAATAACAATAATCGTTCGGAAAATGAGAGCTTGAAATCGAATGAATCTATCGAGGATCTGAATCGTGCCAATGAGAATTATGTGAAACGTGTCATGTCTGGCTTTTTGGTCGTTTCCAAGACCAGGTCTCGTGAGGCGGAAGAGCGACACTATCGTCGCTATAGAAATCAAAATGAGGAGCCCGAGTGGTTTAGCTGTGGTCCCACCTCCCGACTCGACACAATCGAATTGTGTGGCTTCGATGAGGATGAGGAGCGTATGCTAAAAGAGGGTAGCCACACCACAAATGAAATTAATCGGGAGCCCATTACAAAGCACAAAGTAAGTAAAGAAATAAGTATGAAATATTTTAATATATCTCTTTCGATCTGTACGACCAAAATTTGTTAAAAAATGTATCAAAATTAACTTTGAACCTCTTTACTCTGCCTCAGATCGAGCATAACAAGCACAAAACACAGCATCGCGAGACGCTTGGACGCAACAACAACAACAACATCAACAATAGTATGTCAAAGCACGACAGCAATAACAATAGCAACATTTCCGAGAATTTGAACAAGGTGCATCCAACGGATAATGAGAAACGACATAGCAGTCGTTCGGCTACCTTTGATAGGTTCAATCAAAATCAAAAGCACTTTGATAATTATCAGCCACAGCAGCAGCAGCAACCGCAGCAGCAGCAACCGCAGCAGCAGCAACCGCAGCAGCAGCAACCGGAGCAGCAGCAACCGCAGCTGCAGCAATCGTCACAGAATAATAACAATAACAATTCAAAATTTATGCCGTTCTTTGCAAGCGAACTACCGGAAAAGAAAGGCTCATCGTCATCGCTGAATGAGTTCTTCAAGCAGGCCATGTGCCACAGCAGCAGCAACAGCAATAACAATAACTGCAATGCGAAACTGGAGCAGCCCAAGAGTTTTGGATATATTAATCAAATGCCATCAGTGGAACAACTGGAAGCTAAATGGCGACGCAATTCGCTCGATGTACCAGCACCAGCAGCAGCTGCAGCTGCAACACATGGCAATGCCAACAGCAGCAACAACAGCAAACAGTCTGATAATTTTCAAAAATTAATTGGAGCTCTCAGTGGTGCCACGCCGCAACAACTGGTGTCTCAATTGCCGGCACAACAACAACAGCAGCCGCCGCAAGTTGGCAACGATGCCATTTCTAATTTCATCATGCAACAGCAACAATATCAGCAACAGCAGCAAAAGCAACACGTGCTTATCCAACAGCAGCAGCAGCAGACCGCATTCCTGGCCAGCCTGCAGCTAAAGGCAATACTTGGACGCGCTGATACGCAGCTACTGCTGCTCCGTCTGACCAAGGGTAGGCTACAACAATATATATTATCTTATTTGCAATAAATCTATAAATCATGTGCATTACTTGTATTGTAGGTGAAATATCGAAGCACGGTTTGCTTGTGCAGTTGGCTAATCCACGCTTGACCAACATGGATCGTGAGGCCATCACCGCCGTGCTGCAGTTTACCAATACGCAACAGCAGCAACAACAGCACCAGCAGCAACTGGAGATGCTGTCGAGCACTGTGATTGCCAGCCAGTTGCAAAATCTACAAAACTTGGCAATTGTGCAGCAAACGCTGGCAGCTCGCCAACAGCAGCAGCAGCAACAACATCAGCAGCAGCATCAGTTGCCACTACAGCTGTCTCAGGAGGACCTGCAGGCGCATGCCAATACCATAATGCGCAATGCGGTCATGAAACGCAAAATGGAGGAACAAACCACAAAGATGTTCAACATCAATAACGCGGCCAGCAAACAGCAGCAGCAGCACCAGCAGCAGCACCAACAGCAGCAGCCACAGCAGCAGCAACAGCAGCCGCAAACGCGTTCCCAAATGTCAGCAACAATGCTGGGTGCAAGAAGTGGCATGCGTCCGGAGTCAACAACATCCAATGCGATGTTGAACGCGCTTATTGCTGGTAAAAACCATCAGACAGTCAGCGGCAGCATGATGCAATCAGAACTTTCGACGGCAGCAACAAATGCCCGTCGTGCTGACGCAAATTTGCGATTCCCAGAAAGCGCAAATTTCCAAATTGGCGAAATGTCCCAGTCTGCGGCGCAGTATCATCCATATCTGCAGCAACCACAGCAGCAACAACAACAACAACAGTATGCCGCAACCCAGCACCTTCGCAATCACCACAACAATCCGAATAACAGCAACAATAATTTTAACAAAGCGCACATTCAATCGCAGCAGCCGATGTCAATGCTGTCCAGCGGCAGCGGTGGAGGTGAGTCCGAAATTCTAATATATGCACATCCATACAGAAATCTTTTGTATATTTCTAAACCCTGTTTTCATACAAAGTGCTTAGTATTGGGTAATACCAGCTTAGAAGATAAATAATAGCTATAGTGCCAGAGTTCACCATAGCGTTGATCTCTGCGTTTCTCCCTCTGATTCCTTTAAGATTGGGATGCAAGAATAATGAGTTGCGCAAAAGTATTCGACAGGCAGTTCGAGAGATGAGCTCTTGTGTGAAAACCTTTTTTTTTTAACTTTTTAAGATATCTTAATTTCGACTTATAAAGCCCCTTTCGTTTTAAGAAATCAATAGTGTGTCAGTTTAAGGGGTTTTTTTTGTTGTTAAGGGTTTGTTTATTATAAAACACGTTTACGCCATAAAAACCTTAAGCTTTTTAAACTTGTAAGTGAAATCGCACACATAAAAATGGATGGCCTTATATATACAAATATATAATATGAATTATTGAGGCACCATGAATCAGTGAGCACAACAAAAACAAATGCAGTTTATTTATATTTGCAATGCACTCTCTTATGCTCTCTCTGGATATGATTCAAACAAATATTATCAAACAAAGGGATGAACAATTCAAAATTGGTTTTCCGAAAAAATAATAATGATTACAAAGTTTAATCACTTTACTAAGATACAGATTGAGCTGTAATTCGAAGCTACGCTATTAAATCAGTAGCAAAAAAAAAATCTTGTTTAATAACTTCCTACTTAAACTCGTTTCAAAATCAATCATTAATTATACAACAATAATAAATAAAGGGGGGGGGGGGGGCGGTTAGCAGTCTTATCATTCAGCAGCTTATCTTTTGAAACTGGAGCAGGTCGAGAATAATCAGTGACTGCCGATAATTATTATTAAGATAAAGGAAGGATCACATTGGGTCACTGGTCACATAATCACACAACACACCTAATATTTGCTAAAAATACAACTCATGCTGTTATCAAAAAAACCCAAATACATGCTTACGCTACGTCTGAATACGCTGATACACACATTTATATATATATATATGTTTAAGTAGATTTCACGATCTCTCAACGAAAATAGAATGCGATGATAACAATGTGTCCGTTTTAAATATGCATTTGTGTTGAAGTAACTTGTTCTAGCTTTCGAAGTTGCATCTTTGGAATAAATATGTTTCTGCAAGCTGGAGATGATGTTTTCTCAAATGCTTCGTCGCGATAAAAGAGAAATCAGTAAACATTCAATATCTTAAGTATAGTCAAGACTCCAGCTCTCTCTCTCTCTCAAAAGTGACAATACTATTTACAAAACGGCACTTGACTTACGTTGAACTTGGGATCGTGCAGTGAATTGACGCTACTGTTAAATAGTGTTAATTATAACCCCCACACTCGTCGTGAGTCATGCCTATTCCTTAATTGGGTTTCCATGTGTTATGTTACTTATTTTACAAACATACACATCAACACAAAATAATAATTTTTTTTTTGGGATTTCCATACCCTAATCTTATTTGTACGTACATCTTCATTAGTGCCTCATTAGACGCGAATTCGGCTATACACTACTCATAAAAAATACAAAAAACAATTAAGTAAGCTATAGTCGAGCCAGCTATGAAAAATATTCGACTGCTTAAAATACAGGGTCCCGCTTTGCTGCACATCCAAATGTAAGCAGGAGTTATTCAACTGTTCTTCATATATATGGCAGTCTGAGGCATATACATATAGTTTATACAATATGAAAATACGATTATATTCTGATATTGATTCACATTTTTCTAATTGATCGGTAATAAGTTGAGGCACATTCAATAGTCAATTGACTATATCCTTCCTACTATTGCACAAATTTAATATAAATTTTTCAATGTTTTGAAATATTTCTCATCTTAGATTTTTTCGATGGGGGAGATAATTAATAATATTTAAATAAAAAGTCGTTATACTTTATAGTAAAATGGATAATTTTCTTCTTCAATGCGAAACACATTTCGTACCCTCTCCAAGGGCTTTTGATAGATAGTTGAAATAGGTGTGCACAAATGAAATGCCACAATTTTAATCTCATATATAGGATAGTTTTTGTTTATTGTCAATGTAACTCTATAATCATATATCAAGAGCGGCTGTGTTCTTGAGGAGCGTCCTTAGGAAGGCTGATGAACTTTGCCGGCAAACAGAATATTGCCGGTGGCCTCCTCCTCGATGAAGAACACAAATGGGCGATTCACATTGAACTCCGCGATCTGTGCGGGGCCACCGAATTTATTCACAATCTCAACGACGGTGGCTGCATACGCTTCCGTTCCTTGCTCATTCACATCGATGCCGGCCTTTTGCAATATATTCGATACCTTAACCTTGCCGGCTACATCGGCACCCCGTGAAAGTCCCGGCAGCGAGGCACTATCCTCGAATATTTCGCGTACGCCCAACTGTTGAAGGGATGCCTTGAAGTTGCGCTTGTAGTCGAATTGGAATTTGGGCAGTGTCACCTTCACCTTTACCTCCTGCATGGCCCACTGGGCGCTTTTCACATCAACGTTCTCCAGCGTCTGAAGCAGCTCATAAATGCCCTCCATTTCATGCGGTAACAGGATAAACATTGAGTTCTTGCCCTTGTAGGGCAGACGCAATATTTGCGCCTTTAGTTTGTCCGAGTTGTGGTAGTAGAAGAAATCCGTTTGTTCCATATACTGGACGCGTGTCTGTGCATCTTTGGTGCTGAAGAAGGTGCCCTCGAATGTGGAGAAGAACTGACGTCGCCACATTCCCTTAAAATAGATGACATTCGTGAGCAGCATAACGCTCTGCTGCAGCGCCTCGGCTGTGACCAAATTGTTCAAACGCCCATCTGTCACATTGTTCGCCCACTCATTGATGGCATAGGCAGCAGCGGGTGAATTGGCAAAATCGAGTGCTTCAATTTCGCTGTCGTAGAAATGCTCTAGTATGGCCGTAAATTTTTGCTGGGTCTCAATGAAACTGTCGGTGAAGAGTTTTGTGCGCACACTCAACGTGTTATGCAGTTGATTCTCCTTCTTGAACGAGTTGAGCGTCTTGCGATAGAATTCACGCACATTGTTCACCGACCTGATGTCCGTCTGTGTGCTTATCAGTTCTTGCAGTGTCTGTGTATTCACGCCGGCGGCCTCTGACAGCACCGCAAGCACAAGTTTAATGGAAAATGGTGATATGATCACATTATTCTGTTGTTCCGTCTCGGTAAGCAGCACTGTTTTCAGCAATTGCCACGAGAAATTATCGTGCGAATCACTGCGAAATGGCACAAATGTGTCAAGATCATCATAGGATGGAGCTGGCAACGATCCCGGAACCGGACTTGGAAACGGTGACCGTTCAGTGGTGGTGATGCTGGGTACATGATCTGTGCGCGTCTCAAATACTCCATTCGGTGTGGTTAGTGTGGTGGGTACGTTTGGGTTGCCATTAATCTTGGTCGCGAGGCTCACCAGCAGCAGCACCAGCAACGCGCACATATTAAATATCATTTAATTTTGTTTTGTGTATGTATCCGTATATTTTGTGCGTGTTTGTGTGTGTATTTTCACTCCTTTTCGCAGAAGTCGCAGCGGCAGCAGCAGCAACGATCTACACAGAATGTTTAGAGAACCGTTTGGCACTCGGGTCCAACTGAGAGTGACTCAAAGCTAGCAGCAAGCAGGCCATTTTAAAACCAGCTTACAGTTTAACATCATCGTTTTGTTGCTGCTCGTCTTTTTTTCGCTCTGTTGCTTTGAAGGCGAAACTTGATTGCTCTCCGTCTTTCGCTCTCTCTCTCTCTCTTTTTCTGTGTCTATTCTGCGCATTCGCTTGTTGACGCTGCTAACTGTTGATTGCTAGCTATATAAATAGGCACAAGAATGCTCACATAAACGTGTTTGCAGCTGAGAAGAATTTTGCCGTTTAAAAGGAAATCCGCATATTAATTCCGTTTTGCATCAGTAAAATTCCCTTGGAAAATCCCAATGTATCAATTTTCTAAAGCTTTTAATTAAGCAAACTCCCTAAGCGTATCATAAATGCATAACATTGATCTTGTGTTTATTAATTTTTAAACAAACATTTACGCTGCATTTCACGTAACGGATGTTAAAACTGATACGTATCGCATTTTTTCTAGCAACGCCAAACTTTAAGTGTTGTAAAGTTCGCTAAGGCAAGCAGCTGTTTCTTACGTGTTGTTACTTGAGTTGATGTAATACCCGCCGGCTAAAAAAATTTATAATTTACCTTTTTAATGCAATGCAAATACGTCGTCCACGTGGTGTTACAGTAACTCAATTGATGGTCGTAACCGCAATTGGTTTTCTTGGTGGCGTTTACATTTGGCAGCCACTAATATTAAAACTGAGAAACGAAAAGAAAGCAGAAAATAACAGCGAAACACCAACAACAGCTGCCCCTGCAACAAATTCTCCAAAGTGCGCTTTCAAAACAGCTGAATATTGAATATTATATTAATGCTCTGCTTATGTTTTTTTTTTCATTATTATTACAGATGAGCTTAATTAAACAATTCGCCTCAACGACAGTCGGTATGATGGCCATCGCCGTCGGTTCCACAATGGTGGTTTATTGCAGCAATCGTTTTTTAATTCGGCCACATTTGGATAGAAAGCGACGTCTGGAATCGGAGGCATGTGCAGAATATATATTTCAACAGGAGTCCCAGAGACGTGGATAGTGAGAAAGTACTGCATAATTAGAGCTTCCTTTCTCTCAAAATACAAAGATACAAATAGATACAGTAACGTAGAAAATCAATCAAGTAACAGTTTTTTTACCATCTGAAATTTATCGTTTTCACATCTTCATTTGTGAAAGAGAATAAACCATTTAATACCATTTTTAAGTTTGGGAAATAATATGCTTAAAGAATAATCCCTAGGATAAAAATCAATCAATATGAAATTTTAATGGAATATTTATGAAATGAATTGAAGTAATGAAAGACTAGCTAATAAATATGCGTATGTTTAATAATTTTTGAAATAAAATAAATAATCTTAATCAGCAATTGTATTAAATTTGAATATATATATTTTAGCGACTACATAAAATGGCTCTATATCGCTGCAAATTTTGCAAAGAAAATAAAATTATTAATCTAAACATTGAAATTGTATCACAAACTTATTTGATTTATTATTGACTAAGACGCGTGGACCATTTCTTGCCACAGGTGGGGCAATTGGAGCGCGTTCGCAAATATTTTCGTATGCACTCGCGATGGATTTTCCGCCCACAATCCGAGCATTTGACATCCCAGAGCACCAGTTTCTTGCACAGAGCGCACTCTTTGATTGTGTCCACATAATGCAAGCGCAGATAGAACTCGAACTCAACAATGCTGCGGGGGCCCAGATAAAGATGACCGTCCGATTCGACAAAGTAGCCCATATCATTCCACAGTTGTAGCAGTGTCTGCATGCGCATCTTCTTGGGCGGTTTGGTGGCATTGCCCTTGAAGTTCACATCAGAGTATGCCTCGTTCCATGCTATACACAAATCTTCGCGTTGTGCCATTTTGTCCAATATAATTGAAAAATACTGGCACTCCTCGGCGGACAGACCGGGATGAGCCAGCTTGTCGGGCGTTGCTTCTGTTATGGCAAACACCAAATATTCCTTGCCATTAATCGGATGCTGCACGAAACCCAATGACTGATTCAGGTCCCTTATGGTACCTTCTATTTCACCAACCAATTTGTACAAAGCATCTTTATTGGCGGGCTTTGCCACTTCGTGATGCTCACAGAGCGGTATTAATATCTTATCAATCAGTTCTGGATCTAGGCAGCTGTGATTAATGCAGGCGCGCAAAAATGCCCGCTTCACTTTATCCATGTTAACTGTTCTTTGGCATTAACTAATTCCACAATTTTAAAACTTCAAACAAGCCAAATGAAGGGACTCAATTTGCGAGGGCTGCACAATTATGGGGATGGTAACGATAAATCTGATAACGAAACAAAATTGTAAGTATGAACCGATAGTGGTTATCGATATACTAGCTGCCACTTCGGAAATGGCGGTAGTTTTAAAACTAGGAAGTGCTCTCTAAACTACCCTTATTTTTTATTATGTGATAAATACATATTTTCCAAGCATTACTTTTTTCTTTTATTAATTTAAAACTTAAACACTAAAAGCACAAAACATAATAAATTTATAAATAAAATCATGCGACACATGCGAAAAATTTGGAATTTACTTAAAAGGACCGTAAAGTTCTAGAACACTGCGATCCGCTTTATCGAGAAAGTCCTTAATAATTTCAGAATTTGTCTTATCCGGTGGATAAAAGTCCCAAACCGAAAAGGACTCGTCGTGGCCAGCCGCAGCGAGGCTTCTTCCATCTGGACTCCACATCATGAACAATGCACCTCTATCCTGATAGCCCAATATGTCAACTACCCGATTCAATGAAGAAAGCACCAAGATCTCAGTGCATGGACAGCCATTTTCGTCTATAGATATTTCAAATAAGAACAGAGTCTCCATTAATATGTAGCATCTTACCCTGTCTATAAGTGTTGACCAGCAACTCGCCTGTGATCTTGCTAAAATTGAGTGACTTTATTAAGATCTTCTCATCGCCGCGCTGATAGAAGGCAACAATTTCACGGCGTTGCACATGAAATATATATATGGATGAGGGCAGCTTTTCCGCTGCACAAAAATATCCAGCTTGGATTAGAATTTCAATAGAAATATTAAAGTTTTGCTGATACAACTTACAAATAGCCAATTCATTATCGGACCAAGGATGCCAGTCAAAGACGCTGCCACCTGCCTTGGCACCCAATCGCAATAGGACCTTATAGTTCTTGCCGTCGTATATAAAGATATGTCCCTGGACATCGGCTGTGGCCAAATAGCGTCCCGTCGGCGAGAAACGCATACAATTTATTTTATATTTATGCTTACGCAAAACGTGCTCTGTGCTCATCCAGGCTACTCCGATTACCACAATTATGCCACATTTGGTGCCACAGACAATATCTTCATTAAACCTGTTCCATTCGATGCAACATATCGATCCGAATGATCTCGGCAAGTATTTACCATCGGCTACCAAAAATTCATTTGGTGGCAGTAATTTCCAAAGCTCCAACACTGAAGTTGCATACACAAAATTTATGAATCCTCGAATGTTGTTTATAAACAATATTTAGAAATATATAAATAGTAGTAGAACGATTTTTAAGCAATTACCAGGAAATTGGGACTCCATGCAGCCAATGGCAAGATATCGTCCCGATGGCGAATATTTAAGTGAATTTGTATTTTCGACACTGAAAACCATGCTGATATTATCCTCATGGCGCGATATAATCAAGTTTTCGCCAAAAGAAATGGCCATCTGACCATTTCTCGACCAGTCCATCATATTGAGATCTAATTCGAAAACAACAATAATTTGCAAACCATTTTGAAATTTACTTAATTTTGGTTGTGAAAATACCAAATGAACTCCAGAGACCCTGCATCTCATTGGTGGCAGTGGGATAAGCAATTGGACGGGTGCGTGGATGGCATGGCCAATCTCCATCATCGGGTGCGGTTCGTCCATGTCGACGGTGATCGGAGCACTGCCGGCCTTGCATGTCGTTAAATTGCAACAAGCGAAATTCTTGCATATTGAAGGCATTGTTTAAGGCGAAAGCAAAGCTGCTGTGACTCCAATAGCTGCATGATTGGGTTAGATTCTGGACATATATATATATATATATATATATATATATATAGATGATATAGGTATAAGTATGTGTATAAGTATTCATGTACACACCATTTTTAGAATATCCATTTCCTTACGCCTGCCCACATACTTAAGATTGTAGTCAATGTTTTCAGGCTTGAAACGTTTCGGTATGAATCGATCGGCATAGGTAAATTGCGGCTTCGTATTTCTTTTGCTCTATATATATATATATGTATATATATTTGTGAATTGTTTTCGTCTTCTTTTGTTTAATTGTAATATTAGTATATAAATTGTCACACAAGTATTTGTTGAACTCACTGCACCTTAAATACTTCATTCTCGCGTTCAACCCGGCGACCTTTTATATAGGAGCGCACGCATTTTTTGTCCATCAAACAATTCTTGCTTAGATTTTCACAAATATCCATAACGAAGACAGACAATCGACTAAACCTCTTCTCACCTACTCCATTTTTATCTACTTGAAAAAAGCTCACGTCAAATAACTGTAATTGCTGTCACTTGCTAGCAGCATCAGTGATGACAAATGGGTAGTTTTTCGGCCTTTTTGTAGCTGTCGCCGTTGCAGTATTAAAACGCATTTTTGTATTTTGTTGTTTTTATTGATTTTCGACTTACAACTTAGTAGCACAGCAATGAATATCTTCAATAATTGTATATTAAAGAGAGTTATGCTTTAATTTAAATAATATTTGTAGTAATAATATTTCATAGACAGAATATTGAATCTTAAAACCGAATATCTTTAACATTTGTGTTTGATTATGTTTACCGTGCAAACACCGCGTTCGACAGATTATATTTCATATACATGAACAAAGTGTTTGTAAGTTTGCAAATTTGTATAATTTCAAAAACTCAAGTTCATATCTAATGTAGTTTAAACTATATGTATAAATATTTGTATTTACACTAATTATTGTTCCGCAAATTTGAAAGCAATCTCTTTAATTTTCTTGTTTAGGTATTTCGAAATACAAAACTATTGTAAAAAATAAACGATTATTTATTTGTATATATTCTATAACTTTTTGCCATAAAATCCTAATAGCCTGATTCTCGTTGATACCGGACTTTGAACATGCTCCAGGATTTCCATCTAAACATTGGTGTTTTGGTACGATTTTGAAGAATAGTTTTATGTATTTTAGAATGTGTACAAATATTTGCAATTTCAGTTTTAATAAAATGTTTTGCAGCCGTTTCAAATAAAAAGAGAGGGAATATAATAAAGCTATGAGTATTTTTTTTTATATTAACATCATACAAATTTTCATATTGGGCTTCCAAGTTCAGTTAATGTAAAAATTATATTTATATATATATCCTTTTATTGACAAACAAAAAAGAAAAACGCAATTATATATAATAGTATATTAAATCATACTATAAACAAACTTTTCAATTTAACGCTATGTTCCTTGAACGTAATAATCCATATTTTCAATATTCAACAACAAAACAAATAATTATTGTAACTAACTCATATAACTAGAATTCAAATCACAAAGTCTTCAAAAATTCAACAAGATTCCAAATTAAAAAAAAATAATTTGTACGCTTCAAATTTGCATTTCAAATGAGACCAATTTGCATAATTGTGTGGCTTGGCAACACATCAACTTAAATATAAACATTCCCATCTTCGGACGTAACCTAAAAAAGAAAGTTTATAAATGAAAGCAAAAAAAAAAAACGTATACAAAATGTGTAAGAAACGAAATGATGGAACTGAAACTATGCTGGCATACTTGTGATAAGGTAATAATAATATAATGATATAAAATGAAAATGAACTTATAATTGTATACTTACATGGTTAGTCGCATGTTAGATTCTAAGAAATAAGATCGTGAGATACGTAAACATAAATAATAATTACCAAAACAAATACAAAAAAGCCACTTCAATATTGTGCTATTATTCATACGATTCAATTCCCAAGCAAACCTTATTAGTATACCCTTCACCAGCCCAATTCAATATGTACTTGTGCGATCGGACAGGACAGGCAGGCCGACATTTGACGATCGTTAACCGTTAACTCTATCAAGTTTTGTATTCAGGAGTGTAAGTATATTTAAATCAAAAAAAAAAATAAAAAAAATCGAGCAATTAAAAAAAAAAACGGAAAATAACCGAGAAATTGGAAAAAGAGATTTTTTGGTTAAGTTTGTTGTGTTAAATTCGGTATTTGATTGGGTTCCAATTGATTACATGAAATTATTGGTAAGCAAGCTGAGCTCGTTTGCAATGTGATTAGTTTCATTTATAATTGTTGACTATTATTTAGCATTGGTTAAGTTAATTAATGTTTATTGTTTTAGTTTCAGTTTGAGTTTGAGTTTCAGTTTGAGTTTGAGTTTGGGTAGCAGATGTTAACCGAAAAACCGAATAGTTAAATGGTTTTTAGTCCACATGAGATGATTTGAGGAAAGATAGAAAGAAAGATGCCGCAGCAACCAAATAAATTAATATTTTCGCTGAGAAAGTTACAGTTTGTTGTTCTTTTTTGTTTTTGTTTTTTGTTTTTTTTTTTGTTTTTAGTTTTGTACGTTTATATTTGGTTAGCCATGCAGTTAAACAGTATGTAAAATATTAACAAACAATCAAAAATATACAATAAATATGGATTAAGACTAGAAAAATCGCCGGACGCATTTAAAATATAACTATAATTAACAAAACAATAATCAAATTGTTTTACAATCCTAATTATTATTATTTTTATTTATAAAATTAACATTAAATCATCATTGAAATCAAAGAGTTAACTAATGAGACAAATCACAATTTTGTTATGGTACATATATATGGAATATATATTTATATATATGTACATATTTAGTAAGTTGGTAATTGCTGTGGTTGAAGTTAGTTTTGATTCAAATCTCGCTTAAAAGCTATAACAATGCGTCTACTTGGCCAAAATTTGGTTGTTTCGGATTTAATTTTTGGTTTTGGTTTTGGTGTGGTTTTTGTTAGTTGCTCTTTCTACATGGTATTAGTCTTTGGTGCTTCATTCAAGATTTCTGTAGCTAGCAAGTAGGTTCTGAGTATCGCCCATGTACCGAATACTTACGCGATTTATCGAATTGCGACGCCCGCCACCAACGAGGCCATCCTGACTGATCCCATTGCCCATATCGTTGTCAATGCAAATATCCGAATCGGAATCAACTCGCCTAAACTCGCTGCCGTCCTGTGCAAAGTAATCACAAATCTTTTATTACAGACGAACAGCAATTCGGGATTTGTGGCATACCTGCGTCAGCTGCTGTGTGGTTGTGAGCAGTCGTGCAATAGGATTACAGCATACTGGCAATGTCTCCAGCAGAGTGGGCCTCGAGTGCGTCAGCAGTGGCTTCATATATCTGACGAAATACTTGATACATATCCGTACCATGGCAATGATCTTTCTAATATACTCACTTGGTGTCAAAGTTGCCCCAAATGCGCGCTAGGATCGCCTTCTCGTGGCTGTTGCGCCGTCGTCCACTCGCTGCAGTCACCGCATTGCCATCCAGCGGCGTATCCAGATTGGAGTCGGCGCCAGCAGCGAGACGTGTCTTGCCACGACCGCCTACTCCTCCACTTCCTCCGCCGCCACCGCCTTCCACGTCCTGCAAATAGCCATCAGACTGAACAGATTTCAACGAGACAACATTAGCGATTTGTGTTTTGAAAATGGGTTTTAGAAAAAAGAGTACCAGCAGGAAATTAACAAAAAAAAAAAACTCAAAACTAAAAAAGAAACCTTTTCAAATGCTGCAAACATAAAAAATGCAAAAATGTGTGTGTATTTGTGTGTATTGTCTGTATAGTATAGGAACGGAGGAGGACGACGAGGAAAGAAAGAAGCACACACACAAATTGGCAATTGTATGGATTTTATTATCAACGTACCGGAGCCGAATGTGAATTGTCCATGGAATTGTAAACCTTTTTCGATTGATGCAAAATGTCGTGAATTGCGCAGAAATGTACAAAATAATTGAGTTAGAGTTAACATTAAAAAGTGAACGATCAACAGCAACTGAATCGGAAATGCAATGTAAATCAAATCATTCATCGGTAATCAGATGCAACTTAAAAGTGCTACCTCGAACATATACTACGATGATCCCGATCCCGATCCCTTTTGAATAAGCTTAAGAGTCAATCACGAGCTGAACGATTTTGTTCCGGAATGTGGTTTGGGTGCCAAATTTAGCTTTAGCTATTACTCTCAATTTTGAATATATAATATGTAAAACTAAGCTGTGATTACATATATGTGAATGATCCCAAACCGAATTTAAATTGCTCTTATCATATAAATGAAGAAATGAACTTATTATACAGATACTCACACTGTGGACATGGTAATTATTCAATTGCTCAGTCTCATCATCAACGCCAACGCTGCAACCAAAAAAGAAAAAATACAATTAAAAGCTGATTTGTTTTATTAACAATTTGACTTACGGTATTTTCAACCAGTTGAGCAAAAAGTTAGCCGCACCGCCCTGAATGATGACCGTAAAGATGACAATCAGCGATGTGGCCGTTAACATGGTTTGTCGCGCATCGGACACCGTATTCCTAATGGCCAAGGCGAAGGACATCGCGCCACGTAAACCTAACATAAATCAAAGACTTAAGTATTCAAATTCCAGAAACGCTTTAATTCCAGCTTACCAGCAAAGAAGAGCATGTGCTGGAAATTGGATGAGATTTTTGGTTTGCGTTTAATGTTGAGCAGCCACGACAAAGGATACACATTAACGGCACGTCCCAGAGCAGCGCAGATCTATCAAATAAGTAAATAATACAAAAATGAAAGTATGTATATACATATTTTTAAATATTTCACCAGACTTACGAATGCGGTTATAATAAAGCCAGCATCGAAATGATGCTTGGGAAATGTGAACATCGAGACGCCAATGTAAGAGAATATGAAATTCTCGGCCAGAAAGTTGAGCAGCTCAAAGATCTGTTTGGTGCGCTGTCGCGAATCCTCCGACAAATTGTTATACGTATAGTGGGCCTGACAAATGCCGCAAAACAATACGGCCACAACGCCGGTCAGCTCCGTGGCCTCGGCCAGCAGAAATGTGCTGTAGCTCATCAGCACAAAGAGCGCCGATTCCAGCAGCGGAAAATCACGCACGCGCGTAAACTTGGTCAAGTGTGGCAGGAGTTAAGGAAGCACATTACTTATAAAATGATTAATTTTTATTATTATTATTATTATTTTTTTTTTTTTGGTTATTTTGAAAAAGGATATCAATGCTGTAAAACAGCCCATGACGGCGCCAATTAGCAGCGACAAGAAGAAAATGGTAACAAAGTCGCTGAGCGAGCGCAAAAATGCCGTCGACTCAAACTCGCCCGAGTTTGAATAATGCTCGCCGTAGTTTTGTATGGCACTGCAAATACACACATCAAGAATTATAAACTAGAACATTTCAACCTATCCCGGAACTTGGTCATCTTTTTCGATATGCAAAAAGCATTTTGATTAACAAAATCTGAATAAAATTTTTATAGTTGATCAATATTACGTCAGGATGTATATAACTGTGTCTTTTAGTGATATCGGAAATCAATTTCAATTATCGATAATATGATCTATACTTGAACTGTTATATACGACTTAATATTGACAAATCTGATCAATCGGTGAGATCGGCTCGTTTACACAGTTGGGCAGACGGACATGATTAATCTACTCGACTATTAATGCTGATCAAGAATATATATCGCAAAAGCTACATTTTGCTTTCATTATATCCGTTCTCCCATTTCTTCAAGCCTTCACGCTGTAAGAACTTATATTAACATGACTCCCAACTTTTTGCGGAAACATTCAAAAAACTTTCCACGGCCATAGCATTGACATATCTGCACCGATTTTGAACTCCTGAATAATACATTTAAATACAATTTAAATTTAGTAACATTTACCCGCTCAGCACAATGGCAACGGCATCGTTCAGCACAGATTCGCCCAACACAAGCGCATAGAGATTAACATCGACGTGCAAATCATTGAATATGGCCAATATGGTGAGCGGATCTGTTGGCGATATCAGCGCCCCAAAATACAGCGTGTCCAGGAATGTGTAACTGCTGCTCAAGTATTTTGGCATCAGTTTCACACAGCCGTACATTAGACCACCGATTAGGAACGCCGATAAGGTGGTGCCCACAATGGCAAACGTCAAAATGGCACCCAAATTGCGAAAGAAGTATTTCTACAAAACGATAATAATTAAATTTAGCAATGGTTGATATTTGATATATACAATTGTAATACAACCTTTTTGAGGCTATAGCCAGCATAGAATATTATTGGCGGCAATATGATGTTGAAGAATACCTCCGGATCGAATGTGGCCTTCAAATCGATTTCATTCTCATCGATATCATAGACCTGGCCACGAAACACATACGCATATGTCTTAACATCCTCGGGCAGCTTAGTGGCATTTGTTTGGTTAACCGGATACTAAAAGAAAAACAAAAACCAATCGATTACAATTGCCAGCAAATTGCATGGGAAAGAGGAACTGTACGCACCTTAAACCACAATGTGTCCGGTGGCAATTTGTCACTATATGTGGGCGTGCCCTGCGTCTCCACCTGCATGTGCACCAAAGTCGTGTTTGTGCCCGCATATCGTATAATGGCACCAACAATTAAACCTGCAATTAGTTCACAGCGTCATGGATGATAAGATTAACAAACATACATAATTAATGTTAGCAAAAGAATAAAAGCTATAAACATAAAACAGAGATGATTTCATAACTGTAGTAGGATTTATGTTATTAGTCTTAGGATCAGATTGAAGAATATCTCTTATACAAATAACCATTAAGCATTATAAAAAATCAATAAATAATATACAAGTACAAACAAAGTAAAGGTGGGAAATATTTCAGTTTAGTAATAACACCAGTCCATAAAAACCAATTAAAATACAAGTAGGAACTAGTAACAGACTTGCATACACATAAACATTTTAATTTATAGCTTGCAAATGTATATAGTATAACTATGACTAAATACCATTTTTTTGTAAACAGGAAATCAGCTTTTGGGGAATGGAGAAAACCATCGATTAACTTAAATTTAGACCCCGTTAACTAATAAATCCAGTTGGAAACTACCTTAAGTGGGGAAATAAAAATCCAAGCCAATAATCGATACAAATTTGTTTGATTTCAGTGCTTGCATTATTGCCTGACCTATCACAAAGTGACTAAGTGAATGTTGCTGTTCTTTTCTCTCAATTGAGCGCGATAAGAGCGTGTAGAACAAGTGTAGCTTGAATATACATTTGTACTTGACTTTTGTTGACTCATTTGCTGTCGAAACAAGCCACCGCAAGTCTTATCAGTCAACAGCATTGAGTGTGTGTTATCTGCATTGTATAATTTATTGGTATTGGTTGGTGGCACACAAATTTATATGATGGTCTTAGCCAATTTAGATAGCCAACATGATTTGAATATCTAATTATTTTATTGCATGCAACGAGAACTTTAGTTATAACTGCTGATCATGTCTAAGACACGTGTCTAAACATGTAAAGCTTCATTGATGATTCAAATTGGTCAAGACGGATTGGCAACTGGAAACGATGGCAAAAAAAACCCAAGACAAATGCGATTAAAATAAAAACAAAAAATGTGGTAGGAAAAAACCAAAGTGAAACCAAATACACAAATACACACACACACACACACACACACATACACAGTATGAGCACGTACAATGCATTGCGTAAAAAATAACAGCACCACTCCGAAATTTTTTCTTGCGAATAAAAAACAAAGCAATACTTTTGCAATTTTTTCTAATGGTAATTTTTATTATATTATTTAGGTTCCCCCTATCAATTAAGGTTAGTATTATTCCTGGAAATTCTTCCCAATATTTATTAATACATATATATATATATATATATATTTTTATTTTATATGCCAAAAAGTAGATACTTTATTTTTTGTGTTAATTCTCTTCTTTTTTTATAAAATTAAAATTTTAATTTTGATCTCAACTGTACATCCATATTAGTATAAGTATAATGAAAAGAAAAGAGAATGGAATATTCGTATATATTTCGAATTGCACATTAATGTAATTGTACATACATACTTATGTAGTATTTTTTCGCTTCATTTGCGTGTAGCCAAAAGATGGCAAATATTAGATTCATATAGCAATAAAGAACTTGTGTGCTGGGTTGTGTAATTAGAACCTTAAATACAGGTTTCATTTTATCAACAGCGCAAAACATGCGGGCTTAAAAGCTTTTGTCACATTTCAATTTGTTCGATTACATGGGCGGGTTTCTAAGGGGGGGCGGGATGTGAATGATGGAATGTGCACGTAAGATGTAAAAATACGCAATTAAGTTTGTGTGCATATATTTATATATGTATGCAGGCATACGCATACATATGCATATAGCTGCTTAATAGATACGAAAAATCAAAAACAGAGAGACGACAATGAAAGCTGCAGGTGACAATGAAATTAAAAGGTAAAGGTAAAGGCAAAATGCAAAGAAATGACACAGAAAGTTGACAATGACAACAACAAACAAGATGTGTTTTTTATTTACTAACCATAAATAACAGCCAATCCGGTCTCATGGAGCCAAGAGACGCGATGATGTTTGAACAGCCAAATGGTCAAAACTGTGAGGGCCAACAGGAATACAAAGACCAACAAATCAAGGCTCTGAATGCGATGATTTAGCGTCGCTTTGGCATCGAGTGTTATATCCGTGTCGGCTCCACTGCAAACAGCAATCAATGCAGAAACTGACAGCGAAAGCCAAAGCGAGCTTCTCCAGCGCTGCATTTTGTTGCACTTGTTCTACAAAATTAATTGTACATTAATTGAACTGTGAGCTGAACAGAACGGCAGCTGTTAGCGCAGCAGGCGAAACTGAAATCGATTTTCGCGTTACGTTTGTGCGCCGTAAATTGATTTGGCGCACATACAACTTTTGCACCCTTTTGCTCAAGTTTGATATTTTTTTGTCTGTTTTTTATATATATAAAAAATTAGTATTTTACACAATTCTGTTTGTAATTAAAGATTTGAAGTTATCCTCGTCCTTTATAATCTATTAAACTACTAACTATACTATTCTGAACAAAAAAACAGTTGCCTTGACTGACACAGCTGTTTGACTATCGATAGCAGGCTATGTATTGTCTGCGATATTGCAGTCAGTGTTGTTAAATCACGCAAATACTCTCTTCTTGTTTGTTGTGCTTAGCACAAACATCTATTGTGTTTTGCGCTAGCATTCTCAACAAAAGGCTTGATTCCAAAACAATCGAAAAAATAAATAGAAATAACTGTTTACTTTTATTTTTAACTGTTGCTTTGATTTAAGTATTGTTCTCTCTTGTATTTCGCAATAATTTGCATTATTTCGAGTTTGGCATCAATTTTAAAGTCCTCATCCAGTTGATCAAGATCCTGGGCAACCGTCATGCCATAATGATAGAAATTTGATCGTTGGGCAATCCTTGGAGTTCGCAGTTCCATGCCTTTGGATTCCTTACTTCGTTTTCTTACTGGTGGCGAGGATTCATCCTCAATATCATTCGATTTTGGTGAATCCTCCACGGAAGGTTCTTCGGTTTTTATGCCCATATTGGCTGGCTGACTGCAATCTTGAGTGGCCAGAGGATCATCCTCGGACAGACAATCAAAACTACTTTCGCTTGCATTTGGTCGAGCCGATGGTGCATCCAGCGTTGTGCTTAAAAAGGACAATGTTGATCTAAATCTCCAAGTTGTGCTAAAATTATCGGCATCGGCGCCGATTCTTCGAGATTTGCTCTCCTCGAACAAATAGTATGTCTTCATGTTTGTCCATTTCTTTTGCAGAGCCTCTAGAATCACAACGTCAGTACATTAATATATTAGTAAACTTTTTTTAACATTTCTAATTGAATACTTCTTTCAATTTACCCTTTGTAATTGGTGTGGTTGAGAAGAAGCCACCGTGTGCATTTACTTTCTCTGCAAGCAGCGACCAGAATTTCGCCTTTTTCGCCTTATACGGATACTTCGGATGGGTGTTGTCCCAAACGAATGGTGCATGTTTCACATGTTGGATTATAAAAAATAAAATCTCATCGGTCCATTCAACTTTGTTAGTTTTGTTCATATTGCTTTTGCTATTCTTTCGTTGAATAAATCGATGAGATTACCCAATCGATAGTAAATATTCATTATCGATAGTTACACTTAGGCATGGTAAGCAGCTCGCAACCTCAATGAAATCTCGGCCACACCATAAATTATTGATAACGGAGAAAAACTGTTAAGTAAACATAAACAGTTGAGACGAAACCACATTTCGGTCTAACAAACCAAACGCCCATCAACAGGAAATGCCCATTAATTTTGGTTACATTGCAGATGAGAAATATAAAACCTTGTTAAAAGCGACTCATCCGATGCATATGAAGTGTAATGGAAGATTTAATACACTGAGTACATAGTTTATTTATGTTAAAAACAGATATGATTCTTAAACTTAAACATCATTCCTCTATTTTCGTCCACTTGCTTCGCATGAAATCCGTGTATTGCTTGGCGCCCACATTATTAAATTCCTCAAAGTGTGGCAATTGACCGAGACGATCCAACCAAGCGATGATCTTCGGATACCGAGCTGCATTAAGGTCAACTGCCAATGTCACAGCTGAGACAGTCGGGCCACAGCAGAGATCGGCAATGGTCAAAGTATCTCCAGCAATGTAAGATTTCTCCAGCAGAAGTTCTGTTTGCCTGAGAGCATCGTGAATATTGTCGATCTTTTCCTTTTCGACGACGGTATGGCCCCTGTACCAGAAACTGCTGGTCACATTCCAGATAGACCTATAAATGACACTGGCATCGAAGAACAAACGTTGATTGACTGCTGCCCGCTTCACCAGATCCTTGGGATAGAGTGCGTCTGTCTTGGCATACTTGTCGCACAAATAACTGCATATGGCATGCGAATCATATATAACAGTTCCTTTGTCATCGAGAACTGGAACAGTTCCAATTGGATTCAATTTCAAGAATTCCGGCATACGAGTCTCGCCTCCGCCTAGATCGACTACCTTATACTCAAAGGGCAGCTCCAGTGCTTTAAGAGTGAGTAAACACGCACGGACAGGTGGACTGACATCATTTCCATAAAGCGTAATTTTCAACATATTGTTCCTGAGTAGTGAAAAGATCAAAGCAATAAATAGAACTGATGCTACGCATAGCTTTCATTGCTTTTAAATACGTGTGGAACGCAATATTTGAAATTGAGCTTTGAAGTTGAGTCTTCAATTACGCACAATGACATATAACGATGATAAAGTACTTTAATGTTTGTCTTGCAGGGGTTATCACAGATCAATTGGACTGACATTGTCTTGCGCTTGTTGTAGGCGTCGATTCGAATCTTTTATACATGTATAATAAAATGACCTTTAAATGCCAACTTTCATTTTGGTCATGGTGTAAAAAGAATTTTCTCCATTTGAAGTGCTCTAAGTGCAAGGTCATCTCATTTTATAGCAGCTCTACTCAGGTTGTTAGGAATGCCACTTGACAGATTGAATGAAGTGAATAAGTGACCATAAATAAAAATTCGATAATCGTACAAAGTGCACTGTCAAAAAAGCCCTTTAAGTTCTTGATTTTATTAACTGGTCTGGGATTTTTCCTGGGTTATCCCCAATCCAATACCTCCAAAAAGCTTATGAATATTTCATATTTTTTATATTATATTAAACTTTAAATTTTATTTTGTCGACTTTAGTTGACATGAAATAAATAAAAATTAACAATTTAATCGTTGGTCAAAGGGATTTGATGACACTTATACGTCCAAGCTACTCCTCACTTGTAATATACATACGTCCAATTCTGGATCTCCTCAATGTCCGATTTACCAAGCAAATCTGTGCAAAAGAATTTCTTACTTTTTGCTCTGTTTCGCTAAGCGTGCTATACTTAACTAATTTATACTACCTATTTTTTATTGACCGATTGGATTTACTCGGTATTCTCTAATCCAACAAATGTTGGACCATTTTGAACTCGAATTCCCCAGAAATCTTATAAGTCGAATACAGATTTTTTATTTTATTTTTTAATTTAAATGTAATATTACATTTTGGTTTTAATTTAACTTAATCGATTTTTTACATATTTTTCATGCCGACTGACAAATATAATAATAAACCAAATTAATATATTTGCGAGAGTCTTACCACTTATTTTATTGATTATATTTTTATCTTGAACTCAAGCACAAAGCAAATTGACAAACCTATGTATAAAAAATAAGTAAATTCATGTAAATGATTAGATTTGATTATTATCTTACATGATTGGATTCGCATATATCCGGCCCAAATTTGATTTCCGCCTAACTCCGACAGCATTCAAATTCTACAATATAATAAACTGAATACAATTTTTTTTTTTAGTTTTCAGTAACTGAGCCCCGAAAATTACTAGCATCAATTAGAGTCTACAAAGTCTCTTAAAGGGAAATTTTGAAATAAAACTCGAAAATGCTTTTTACATTAATATAGCTCCACTGTTGTCCATTGGCTTCGCATAAGAGTCGTGTATTGCTTGGCGCCCACATTGTTGAATTCCTCAAAGTATGGCAACTGACCGAGACGATCCAACCAAGCAGTGATCTTCGGATATTGCTGTGGATCAATGTCAAATGCCAGTGACAAAGAAGTGACAGTGGCGGCACAGCAGAGATCGGCAATGGTCAAAGTGTCTCCAGCAATGTAGGGTTCCTCCAGCAGAAGTTCAGTTTGCCCGAGAGCATCGTGAATATTTTTGACCTTTTCCTTTTCAACAATGGTGTGGCCACGACGCCAGAAACCGATGGCCACATTCCATATAGACCTAAAGAGCACTCTGGCATCGAAGAACAAACGTTGATTGACTGCTGCCCGCTTCACCAGATCCTTGGGATAGAGTGCGTCTGTCTTGCCATACGTGTCGCACAAATAACTGCATATGGCATGCGAATCATATATAACAGTTCCTTTGTCATCGAGCACTGGAACCGTGCCAAGTGGATTCAATTTCAAGAAGTCCGGCGAATTCCTTGAGATCTACCACCTTATACTCGAAGGGCAGAGCTAGTGCCTTAAGTGTGAGTAAACACCCACGGACAGGTGCACTGATATCAACTCCATAAAGCGTAATTTTCGACATATTGTTCCTGAGTAATGAACAGATGAAAGCAATAAATTGCACTAATGCAACGAACAGCTTTATTTGCTCTTATACGCTTGTGGAACGTAGCAAAAGCTGGGAAAGCTTGTCATCACAAATACTTGTTGAGCTTGCAATTAAGCGTCGTTTAACAATGAAGAAAAATTTGTATACTCTTGAAAATTGCATTCTTTGAGTTGAACGACTTTTTTGTTGTTTATTCGCTTATAAAGAATTATTGAAAATTAATCTTTATAAAATATATATAAGTTATATTCTTATCCCCTACTTAAAATAACTAAATAAAGAAATAATCAAAAAAAATTATACACTAAATCAAATATGTAAAATAATAAATTAATCAATAACTGTTTAACTTGATTCTGATTTACCTAACAAAAACATTTTTCTTCCTAATTGTGATAGTTGTATTGAAACTGGATGCAGGGTATCGCCCAGTCGATATAAAATTGTTACTTAGTTATTCCACAATAATGACAAGAATCAACTATTTGTTCTTCAACATCACAACATCAGTACTATAATGTATAAGTATATATATATATATTTATTATTATATTTCTAATTGAATTTTTTTCTTCAATTTACCCTTTGTAGTTGGTGTGGTTGAGAAGAAGCCACCGTGTGCATTTACTTTCTCTGCAAGCAGCGACCAGAATTTCGCCTGTTTCGCCTTTTACTTGGGACGGGTGTTGTCCCAAATGAATGGCGCATAATCATCATCGATCCATTAAACATTGTTAGTTTTGTTCATATTGTTTTTGCTATTCTTTCGTTGAATAAATCGATGAGCTTGCCCTATCGACAGTTAATATTCATTATCGATAGTTACACTTATGCATCGTATGCAGCTTGCAAACCTCAATTGTTTTGTGAAATCTCGGCCACAGCCATAAATCATTGATAACAGAGAAAAACTGTAAAATAAACAAACAATTGAGACGAAACCACATTTCAGTCTAACAAACCAAACGCCCATCTACAGGAAATGCGCATTAATTTTGTTTACATTGCAGATGAGAAATATAAAACCTTGTTAAAAGCGACTCCTCCGATGCATATGAAGTGTAATGGAAGATTTAATACACTGAGTACATAGTTTATTTATATTAAAAACAGATTTGATTCTTAAACTTAAACATCATTCCCCTATTTTCGTCCACTTGCTTCGCATGAAATCCGTGTATTGCTTGGCGCCCACATTATTAAATTGCTCAAAGTATGGCAATTGACCGAGACGATCCAACCAAGCAATGATCTTCGGATACCGAGCTGCATTAAGGTCAACTGCCAATGTCACAGCTGAGACAGTCGAGCCACAGCAGAGATCGGCAATGGTCAAAGTATCTCCAGCAATGTAAGATTTCTCCAGCAGAAGTTCTGTTTGCCTGAGAGCATCGTGAATATTGTCGATCTTTTCCTTTTCGACGATGGTGTGGCCACTGGTCCAGAAGCGGCTGGTCACATTCCAGATGGACCTATAAATGACACTGGCATCGAAGAACAAACGTTGATTGACTGCTGCCCGCTTCACCAGATCCTTGGGATAGAGTGCGTCTGTCTTGGCATACTTGTCGCACAAATAACTGCATATGGCATGCGAATCATATATAACAGTTCCTTTGTCATCGAGCACTGGAACCGTGCCAAGTGGATTCAATTTCAAGAATTCCGGTGTACGATTCTCGCCTCCGGCAAGATCTACCACTTTATACTCGAAGGGCAGCTCCAGTTCTTTAAGAGTGAGTAAACACCCGCGGACAGGTGGACTGATATCAATTCCATAAAGCGTAATTTTCGACATACTCTTCCTGAGTAGTGAACAGATGAAAGCAATAAATTGCACTAATGCAACGCATAGCTTTCATTGCATTTAAGTACGTATAGAATCCAATATTTCAAATTGAGCTTTGAGGTTGAGCTTTCAATTACGCACAGTGCCATGTAACGATGACAATGCACTTTAATGTTTGTCTTACATTGTCTTTACTTTGTTGTAGGCGTCAACTCGAATCGCGAATGTATATGATGTATAATTATTTCTTGCATGAACCGTTTCAAGTAAACTATAATGATTAGCATATACTCTATCATGTAATAAATTCAGAGTCCTCTACATCTATAATTAAAAACTCAATTTTATACTTTTTGTGTGGTGAAAAAAATGTTCCCAGTATTTGTGGTTGTGCTTAACTAATTTATACTACCTATTTTTTTTTTTGACTGATTGGATTTACTCGGTATTCTCTAATCCAACAAATGCTGGAGCAATTTGCATTTAAATTCCCCAGAAATCTTATAAGTCTCATAACAATTTATTATTTTTTTAAATTTAAATTTAATATTAAATTTTTGTTTTAATTTAACTTAATCGATTTTTTACATATTTTTCATGCCGACTGACAAATATAATAATAAACAAAATTAATATATTTGCGAGAGTCTTACCACTTATTTTAATGATTATATTTCTTAGTTGAACTCAAGCACAAAGCAAATTGACAAACCTATGTATAAAAAATTAGTAAATTCTCATGTAAATGATTAGATTTGATTATTATCTTACATGATTGGATTAGCGTATATCCGGCCCAAACTTGTTTGACAATTGGGATTTCCGCCTAACTCCGACAGCATTCAAATTCTCCGAAATAATAAACTGGACACAATTTTTTAGTAACTTTTTAGTAACTGAGCCCCGAAAATTACTAGCATCAATAAAAGTCTACAAAGTCTGTTAAAGGGAAATTTTGAAATAATACTCGAAAATGCTTTTTATATTAATATAGTTCCACTTTTGTCCATTGGCTTCGCATAAGAGTCGTGTATTGCTTGGCGCCCACATTGTTGAATTTCTCAAAGTATGGCAACTGACCGAGACGATCCAACCAAGCAGTGATCTTCGGATATTGCTGTGGATCAATGTCAAATACCACTGACAAAGAAGTGACAGTGGCGGCACAGCAGAGATCGGCAATGGTCAAAGTGTCTCCAGCAATGTAGGGTTTCTCCAGCAGAAGTTCAGTTTGCCCGAGAGCATCGTGAATATTGTTGACCTTTTCCTCTTCAACAATGGTGTGTGTTTCACGACGCCAGAAACCGATGGCCACATTCCACATAGACCTAAAGAGCACGCTGGCATCGAAGAACTAACGTTGATTGACTGCTGCCCGCTTCACCAGATCCTTGGGATAGAGTGCGTCTGTCTTGCCATACGTGTCGCACAAATAACTGCATATGGCGTGCGAATCATATATAACAGTTCCTTTGTCATCGAGCACTGGAACCGTGCCAAGTGGATTCAATTTCAAGAATTCCGGCGTACGACTTTCGTCTCCCTTGAGATCTACCACCTTATACTCGAAGGGCAGATCTAGTGCTTTAAGTGTGAGTAAACACGCACGGACAGGTGGACTGATATCAACTCCATAAAGCGTAATTTTCGACATATAGTTTCCGAGTAGTGAACAGATGAAAGCAATAAATTGAACTAATGCAACGAACAGCTTTATTTGCTCTTATATGCTTGTAGAACGTAACAAAAGCTGGGAAAGCTTATCATCACAAATACTTGTTGAGCTTGCAATTAAGCGTCGTTTAACAATGATGAAGAATTTGTATAGTCTTGAAAATTGGATTGCTTGTGTTTAAATATTAGTTTTATTCTTATCTTGAAATATAAACAAGTAAGCATTTTATATACCCCGAACCTAGTTGCTAAATATATTCTAGTTTTATTATTGGAAATTCCCCTTTAAAGAGTTTTGCACCCAAACGTGAGAAGGTCTTCAAGTGCACTCTTTTCTTATGGCAGGCACAGGGACTGCACAGTAAAAAATCCCGATCTGGCTGGATCAAATACGTGCATATATATATATATATATATACATACATGTTTATATATATATATATATATCGCAATCGTTGGTAAAGGGGCTGTGGAGATACACACATAACATAAACATATTTACGCTTGCGTCTATTATCTCGCCGTCCCTCTTCACACACGCACACCCATATTTATGCATACAGAAAATGCTTACGGCTCCTGATAGATATGAGATCAATATGATGATATATTTTCGACCCTTACTTGGGTGTTACTTAATGAATTTTGGGCAGTTGATCAATAATATACATATATGTATTAGTTGTTAATTACAATATTCTGTCTTTAAAATTGTAGCATTAATCGCTATCGGAAATCGAAATGTATCGGTATTCCTGAAACGGTGGCAATTATAGATAAAATAAAGGAAACATGATTTGCACCTGCTATTCGAGAACAAATTTGAGTTGATCCTGATCAAGAACATATATGCTATATGGGGTCGGAGATGCTTCCTTTTGCCTCTTACATACATTTGCACAAAACCATTATACCCTGTTTACCCATTTTTAATGTGTTTAGGGTATAAGAAATAAGTAAATTCTCATATAAATGATTAAATTTGATTATTATCTTATATGATTAGATTCGCATATACCCCACCCAAACTTGTTAGACGATTATCAAATATAATAAACTGAACAAAATCTAGTGTATATAAGCGAACTCAAGAATTATGTTAACAATATCTGAATCAAGCACTGCCAAAACTGGCACCATACAATATTTATCAGATGAGTGAACTGGATAGAATAAAAAATAAAACTCGAAAATGCTTTTTAATCGATTTAATATATTTATTAACAACTGGGCTCATGTCCCAGCCAAGCTCTCTCGACTAGATCATTCTACATAATTTGCTTATCATTCTTAGCATATTAATCACAGCTCCACTTTTGTCCATTGGCTTCGCATAAGAGTCGTGTATTGCTTGGCGCCCACATTGTTGAATTTCTCAAAGTATGGCAACTGACCGAGACGATCCAACCAAGCAGTGATCTTCGGATATTGCTGTGGATCAATGTCGAATACCAGTGACAAAGAAGTGACAGTGGCGGCACAGCAGAGATCGGCAATGGTCAAAGTGTCTCCAGCAATGTAGGGTTTCTCCAGCAGAAGTTCAGTTTGCCCGAGAGCATCGTGAATATTGTTGACCTTTTCCTTTTCAACAATGGTGTGGCCACGACGCCAGAAACCGATGGCCACATTCCACATAGACCTAAAGAGCACGCTGGCATCGAAGAACAAACGTTGATTGACTGCTGCCCGCTTCACCAGATCCTTGGGATAGAGTGCGTCCGTCTTGCCATACTTGTCGCACAAATAACTGCATATGGCATGCGAATCATATATAACAGTTCCTTTGTCATCGAGCACTGGAACCGTGCCAAGTGGATTCAATTTCAAGAATTCCGGCGAACGACCTTCGCCTCCGGCAAGATCTACTACTTTATACTCGAAGGGCAGATCTAGTGCTTTAAGCGTGAGTAAACACGCACGGACAGGTGGACTGATATCAACTCCATAAAGCGTAATTTTCGACATATTGTTCGTGAGTAGTGAACAGATGAAAGCAATAAATTGAACTAATGCAACGAACAGCTTTATTTGCTCTTTTATGCTTGTGGAACGTAACAAAAGCTGAGAAAGCTTATCATCAAATACTTGTTGAGCTTTCAAGTAAGAGTCAATTAACAATGATAAAGCATTTTAATACGCTTGGCAACTATGGCATTCTTAATGTTGATTGACTTTTTAATGGTCTGTAATCTATTTTGGTGTTTACTCACTTATAAATAAGTATTGAAAATTCATCTTTATAAAATACATGTTTCAGAAATTATTCTTGTAATCTATAATTAATTATAATATGTAAAATAATAAATTAATCGATAACCGTTTAACTTGATTCTGATTTACCTAACAAAAACTTGTTCTTCCTAAGTGTGGCAGCTGTATTGAAACGGGGTGCAGGGTATCGCCCAGTCGATATAACATTGTTACTTAGTTATTTCATAATATTGACAAGAATCTATTGGCTTATTTGCTCTTGAGGCATGTAAAATCTGAACATCTTGTAAAATAACGATGACCGTGCAATTTTCACTCCATTTAAATAATTTGATAGTTGAGTATTATTTTAGTATGCAATTGTCAAGGTGAATCAGACACCCAAATATAAATATTATTTTTATTATCTTGATATATAAGTAAAACAAAACGTAAATCCAGACAATGTATTTTCATTTCATATTTAGAAGTAAAAATGCTTTTTAAAATTTTTACTATTTGGAATATTAGTCAAAATAATATGTATTTAGGTAAATTTTAAGAATGGTGCGCCTGCTGAGTCAACTACGATTTAAGTTTGCAGTCCATCGAATTCGGAACCCTTTGTTTAAGGCATTAACGTGCAATTTCTATGAAAGCGCTTTTCTTCGTGGCTGGGGAGATTCCTGTGAATTGGATGATTTGGAGTCGGGCCACTGTTCTGGTACAATGTATGATGGTAAATGTCTATGGTTGTATCTTTCTCTCTCTCTCTATATATATATATATATATATATAATGCGTGAATATGCTTTGTGCTGCAGTTAAGAAGGATATTAATCAACGTATTGGCTTGGAGCCGGGCTACCATTCAATACCCAAGTGCCGTGCACGTCTGCTCAAATATCAACCGGATCAGAAGGATTTGCCCAAGCGGAGTCTAATGGACTCGTTCACTACGGCCGTATTGCCATTGAGTTCGATTCCAGTGCAGGAGTCTTATGTGAATCATTTGGGACAAGTACGTTTGGGTCGCCTAATGGAGGACCTGGACTTGTTTGCCGTGTGGATCTGTCATCGTCACGTGAATTTGCCAAACTTGCCCAAGGGCATCCCACTGCCATATGTCTTTGTTACGCTCTTGGTGGACAGCGTGGACTTTGAAAATGAAAGTGGGTTCAGCGCCGATGAGGATATGGATTTTTGTGGTCATGTCTCCTGGACCGGTAGAAGCTCCATGGAGATAACCATGTATATTCGACAACAATCGAGCATCATCGCCAAGGCCATTTTTATGATGGTGGCACGCAATGCAACCAACACGGGACCGGCACCAGTCAACGCCCTCCAGCCGGCCAATGAGAAGGAGCAACGCTGCTACGAGGACTCCATCAAAAGGCACAAGCGACGCATGGCAAAACAATCGAAATCTGTGCTGAATGTGAGACCAAACGAAGACGACGAGAAGCTCATGTATGAGATCTTCAAACGCACCCAGGGTGCTGACATCAGCAGCATGGATACCAGTGGATTGCCGCCGACCAATTGTCGATGGATGAGCGATTCCTTTCAGACGACCATACTGCACGCATTCCCGGATAATCGCAACTCGCATAATCACATTTTCGGTGGATTCGTAATGCGCCAAGCTGTGGAAATTAGTTTCATCGCCGCCTGTATTTATGCTGGCGGTCGTCCATTATTGAATGGCATTCTGGACGTGGCATTCTATAGCCCGTTGAAGGTGAACTCGTTCCTAAAACTAACCGCCTATATCGTATATACATATGAAGAGTATATTCAATTGCTAACAATTGTCCAAGCCTTGGATGCGACCAACATGGAAAAGATGACAACAAACATGCTGCATATAACCTACAAGGCGACAGTGGCCGTTAGAGAGGTGCTGCCCGCCACCTATCAAGAGACCTTGTGGCACATCAATGGACGCAACAAGTTTCGCGCCATGCAGCTATTGAAAAGCAAACGAAAAAAATAATCCTCAACAAAAACTAAAGCAAACAAAAAAATTTTAAAATTTGTACATAATTCTTGATCAAGTTTATATATATGTAAATTGTGTCTATTAACTATGTACGAATTGGAACGCTTGGGACTTGGCAATGTGTGCATAAACTTATAGGTCAGGTTAGGTCAAAACACATAGGCCATGATTGGCCGGTTGCGACACCGTATGGGATCTATCTAGGATTTTTCTACACTTGTGTGAAACATAATATCAAAGATTTGATTAGCCAATACGTTTATAAATTTCCCAATCTTGGCTGGTCGGTAAGTGCCGGGCAGAAGCAGAAGAAGTGTTCCGGGGATAATACTTATTCCTTATTCTATACAGACACCTCCGCCTACGCGGTTGTCCAGCTCCATTCCATCCTTGGGGGAAGTATGCACCGAATTGTGTTTCTAGTTGTACTTCCTTTCTATTCTAGAAATGCATTGGCTTTTTTCCTGAGCAATCCAGACTAAATAGTCTCTTATGTCTTAAGTCTTATGGCCGTAAACATTGAATTTTCTATTCCCTGTCTTTCCATACATGGAATGTCCAGGATGGCATCTGGAGCCTCATTAGGTGTGGTACGAAGAGCACCTGAGATGCCAAAATTAACTATACGCTGAGGAGCCTCGTCGGTGGGATTTGCTAATCAAATAGTTTTTCCAACCACTTCTGCTTGAATTTCGCTTTGGCCAGGCTTTGAAGGCACTGTCGCCACCACGTGCTTGGGATTACTACCTTCCGGTTTTGCTCAAGTACCGGACTCTTTCTATTTTACTTTTGGTATTCATTTCAATTCCCAAGAGCTGCGGAGAAAAAGGGTTCACCTGCAGGTAAGGATAAATAATATCGGAGGCCGGCAAATATCCGATATGCTCCGTAAAAGACTGAGCTAAGCTGACTATCAGCACGTGTCGCATTGGAAACAGACCACTTGGCTTCTTAGCCAGCATCGGTACCTTGCGGACCACTGAAATGCTATTGCCAGTCGGCATCCTCGTGGAGGGTTCAGTTGAGTTGAGGTTAAATTACCAACCACAGAAACATATATGATTGCTATCAAAATTACCAATATATATATATATATATATATAAATAATTTTCATAATTTAATAAATATGCAACTGTTTTCTCACAGCCAGATCCCAGTTATTAATAATTTAACTACGTTTGATTCATTCAATTCATTCAGTATTTTCAATTTACAGACAATTTAAAATCAGAATCATCAAATTCTAAATGGGAGAAGAACAATTAAAGTAATAAATAAGCACTATTTTAATAGAATACGTACCAAATTGCGCGCATGGCACAAGTCCTAAAATATACCAAAAATTACAAAACCGATGCACAAGTCCTAAAATATACCAAATATTACAAATACCGAAATAAATACCACTTAAATTATATGTAAATTACAATGCAAAATTGCTTCGATTATTTCAAATGTGAAGAACTCGAGTTTTTCCATTTTATATAAACTCTCAATATAAGAAAATAAAATATGTACAAAAGCAAAACAGACCAGCAATAACATATATATTTTTTTTGGCATCAACGCATATTTAATTTATTATTTAAGTATTATGATATACGAAAATGCATAAAACGCACATATGTAACGCATATATGTTAAGGGCACTAAGTTATTGTGTTCGATACGAGGAAAACCTTATTGCTATTTTGAATCTAGCTTAAAAATTCCATATTTTAATCTATTGCATATAATAATAGTGCAACAATTTTAAAATCAGTCCAATACAGATCTCTATGTACTAGATAACAAACAATGCTATATTTGCATTACTCTGAGTTCGAATTCTCGAATTCAGTCTTAAACACCGTAGATATCTCATTGACCATATCACTAGCGACCAAACTACGTCCCAGCTTTTGATAGGCTGCATAATTCAATTTTTTCACAAAATAACTTGAGGCACATGCAGCCAAATAGGCCGGATTTGATTGATTGGACTGCAGGGCCCAATAAAAGAACGTTGCCAGAGAACCGCTCAATAAATCCCCCTGACCACCACAGCGACGACCCGATCCACCGATTGGCATCGCATACACTTCGTTGGTGTGTGGTATATGAATCTTGTCGTGTGCTCCCTTTTCGAGGACAACAACCCCATCGCCGAGAAGCAACATCTTTTCACTTGCAGCGGCTGGATCTTTGCCAAATAATCTCTCGAATTCGACAGCATTTGGGGTCAAGATGACATCACGTTTTCCACACACCAAATCGATATTATCGTTCAAAATGAACAGCCCATCGGCGTCTATTACAATTGGCTTGCCAATTCCCAGGCAAAACTTGATAACATCAGTGGCAGTTTTCAGAATACGCTCATCTCGCCCCAAGCCGGGTCCAATAACCTGAAAGCCATACAAATGCATTAAAAATATGTCAAACAATTTCGATTAGATTTTGCACATACGAGCACATGTAATCGATCGATCCACGGTTTAATCTTCTCCACTGCATCCTCACGGTTTAGGACAGGATGTACAATCAAGTCGGGGCTGTAGGATTTAATAACTGTCGCCGCATCGGCATGACAGAAGATATGCGAAAGATCTGCGCCGACTTTCATTGCAGTTATTGCCGCAAAATACGGTGCTCCAGTATATTCCAAGGAGCCCCCAATCACGCCGATACGGCCATATTGACCTTTGTATTTTCCATTTGTTAGCTTAGGTATTATGGTTTTGAATATAGTCAGCAGCTTTTGTGCATGCACAGGTATTTCTATTATTTTCGACATTGCTTCTATTGCTTTTAATTTGTAGCTTATGTGCTGCAAGTTGGCTTCATCAATTATGTTCGATTTTTTGTACACATTTGCCGTTTACATTATGGGGATGCTCAATTTCCAATTCGATTGTGATGAGACAATAGGCAATATATCGATATTATTCAATGTCACAGTGCGCAAATTAAATGTAAATTTGAGTGGTAATATATATATGAAAATATATTGGGTGAATAAACAACACGCTGCTCTTAATTTTATTTAAATATATTATTATTACCAATTATTAACGTTTGAGAATAGATAGAAGCATCGCTAATGGTTCTGCTTGATCTGGTAGCTCCATGCCATCTGATCGACGTGATAACATGTTCATAACATATGCACATATATACACACTTATTTTGTTGCGCAATAGCGATAAGAACGTTTATTTATTTTAATTCAGAGCATTTCGCTGAATTAAATTCAAATTAAATCATGAAAGTATCGTCTCTTAGCCGCGGATTGTTCAATGCAGTCAAATTTAATGCCGGATCTTTGACGCGATCGCATTTCACGTATTACCCGACGAAATTCGCCGAGGGCAGCAAAGATGTGCAAAAAATGAATATGTTCCAGGCAATAAATAATGCAATGGACTTGGCCCTAGAACAAGACAAGTCAGCATTATTATTCGGTGAAGACGTCGGCTTCGGTGGAGTTTTTCGGTTGTTTCAAATTAATTTCGAAATTTTTTTCATATTTTAATTATTTTTTTTTTTATTTTCATAACAGTTGCTCGGTTAATTTGCGGGATAAGTATGGAAAGGATCGTGTTTTTAATACACCCCTGTGTGAACAGGGAATTGCAGGGTATGTTGGGTCCTTATACTCGATTTAAAAATATAATATATTTTTAATTTATATATTTCCGTTACAGTTTTGCCATTGGCGTTGCCACCATGGGTGCTACGGCCATAGCCGAAATTCAGTTTGCTGACTATATATTTCCCAGTTTCGATCAAATCGTAAATGAGGCTGCGAAATACCGTTATCGAAGTGGCGGTCTATTCGACTGCGGCTCACTGACGTTCCGAGTTCCTTCTGGCGCTGTCGGACATGGAGCCTTATATCATTCTCAGAGTCCCGAAGCGTACTTTGCTCACACCTCCGGACTGCGTGTTGTGGTATGTGTTTATTGTTACTTATTAGATTTATATACATTTATATGAAAACAAATTTCAGATTCCCCGTGGTCCCATAAAGGCAAAAGGTCTTCTATTGGCCTGTATTCGCGATCCAAATCCTTGCATTGTGTTCGAACCAAAAACATTATATCGAGCCGCAGTTGAAGAAGTGCCTACCGAATCCTACGTGGATGAATTGGGCAAAGCAGATATTTTGCGTGAGGGTAAAGATATCACGCTTATCGGCTGGGGAACACAAGTGCATGTTCTTTTGGAGGTAAGGTTAAGTTAAACGAAGTATAGATTATAGATGAAATCGATTTTATTTAAATATTACAGGTCGCTGAACTGGCGAAGAAACAAATGGACATTGAATGTGAAGTTATCGATTTAGTATCAATTTTACCATGGGATACCCAAACCATTTGCAATGTAAGACACTGGATATGTTTTTTCTTTTTAACTTTTATTTCAATTGTTTCATCTTATTTCAGTCGGTTAATAAAACCGGGCGTGTTTTAGTCGCCCACGAAGCTCCATATACCCAAGGCTTTGGTTCGGAGATCGCAGCTTATATACAAGAGAAATGCTTTTTGCGCCTAGAAGCGCCCGTAAAGCGAGTTACTGGCTGGGATACTCCATTCCCCCATGTTTTCGAACCGTTTTATTTGCCCGACAAGCATCGCTGCCTTGCAGCTATCAAGGAAACCGTTAACTATTGATCCAAGATCACGAATTAATCTACTGGAAACGGATGCATTTATTTACAAGCAGAGCTTAATTAATTAATAAATAATTTAATAAAATGAATTTCCGATTTTTTTGTATGTGTGGAAAGATGCATGCATGTTAATGATCGGGAATCCAGATAACCCTTTTTTCCGATATTTAAAATTGAAATCGATTATCTTTATATTAGAAGAGAGTTCCGCCCGTGTATAAGCTGTAAGAGAATATGCGGCATATGATCAGAGATTAATAACTGTACGATTTATTGCACTAACATCTTTGGTGATGAACAGGGAATATCACTTTAAATATACAATTCTAACAATGATGTATTAACTAAAATATGTGTGTAATTAATTACAAGAAGAAAAAACACAGTTTGCAAGTGCAAAACAATGTTTATTAGCAATTTGGCGCAATGTGCTTAACCCACGTCCGCATAGTGATAGTAATATATATATATATATAGATGTATATATATTGGGAGGGAATTGGATTCCGTAACGAACTCTATCACATGTTTTCACTATTTCTCGCGCTTTTGTTTACTACAAGAAAGTTGAAAAGAAATTGATTATTTTAACATTTAATTTTAAATTAATAAAATTTAAAAAATTACAACTAAAATTTTCTATGCAAATGATATTTGTGTATGTATATATAAATATATAAATGTAAGGACTCGCGAATTTGAAATCAAAATACAAGTGCGATCAGGAATAGTTTGTTATATAAAACAAGGCATTTTACTTTCTAGCCATTGCAATTCCAAGTCCTATGATGCCACCAAGCACAAGAGCAGCTCCTCCAGCAACAGCCATACCCTTGGCAACCTCCTTGTCGCTCTGTTTCTTGATGTGCTCCTGGGGACAAAGAATTATGCAAATGTTCAAGGGCTAAGGATAACAAAAAGGATATCAAACGTACCTCCAAGGCGCGAACTTGATCATTCGATTCAATATCTAGGAATGCTCTGCAGTATTTCAAGCCATCGGAATAGTTTTTAATACGTGCATTCCCAAATGCAAGATAATAGATATAATCACGTTTTCCATCCGGATGCAAACGAGCCAGATCCTCCAATATCATAATGCCCTAAAAGACAAAGAAATATATATGCAGTAGTTAGTATGAATAAGCCTACATACATATATAAGTACACGTACTGCGTACATACGCATTTACATATACTGACTCACCTTACGGACGTCGTTTGTGTAGCGACTTCGCACCAAACAGAACGCATATCTATCAAATTGAAAAATATGAGACAATGTTTCCCCATATCTAAATAGAATTCTTGAAAACATTAGATAAAAATTACGTACTCAAATTTTGTTTCAGTTGAGACTTCGCCATCAAGTTCATGTTCGTGTTGATATTTCCTTTCGAATCGCTGAAACGAAAACAATTTAGATATACTTAAGCAGGTCATGTCTATAGATACACCACCTCCAAATCTTCTTGGGGCACAACATCGTTTAACAGTTCCTCCATTGTTTGTTCTTCACAATCTGCAAATGTCCAAGTGTTTTGTATTGTGTTTTGTATATATGTATTTATATGTATATGTGCGAATTTTTCCTAGCGATAGTATTTCGTGATGTGGTGTAAAGGGAAAAAACAAAAACGATGTGCGATAGGCGTGCTTTCGTCACTGTTACCCGTATCGAGTTCATAGATAATGAACCAGTAAAAATTCATTAGTGTGTAATTTTACTAGGATGGCAGTCCGGTTGTTTTTAGCCATTTAAAATTTAATTACAATTTTAGCACAAGAGATAAAATGACATTAACTAAAAATGAATGTTGTGATTAAAAATCGAAATATAAACTTAAAAAGAACAACAAATATGAGCACATTTTCAAAGTATGGCAGCATTTTGTTTACATACATCTGGCAATACTAATTGCTGGCAGCCCTGTTTTAGGCAACCATATTTTTTCTGTCTACAAACCAAAACAGAAATTGCTGTATAGTTATGGTTTATTAAATGCTATTGTACAAATCAAGCTTTCTAATATTTTAGTTAATGTTTCTATATAATTATGAAACTAATTAGGAACTGAAAAACAGCAGATATATATATATATATATAGGAGCAATACTCAAACTAAGTATCCACACCACACGCAAATGGAGCAACAACAACAGCAGCAACAACAAAAAAGCGTAGCTCACATCTCTAAATTATTTGTCTGCACCGCTGTTGACTGTAAAGATGAGATCGAGGAGGTAAATTCACACACTCGTCCCATAAATTGTTACTAAACTAACATATTTTTTTGCTTGCACCAAATGTAGAAATTCGAGAGATCCTATGTTAGTTTGCAGCAACAAATTGCTGGGCTCAGTGATAAGGAGATGCATGACATTCTCACCCAGTTTGTTTGCAAGGAGAAACAGCATGAGGAGATATCCATTGGCTTCCTCTACATAATACTTACCGATCCGGCAATGGCACCCAAAACATATCGCGACATAACACTCGTGTCCCGGGACGGCATGAATGTCATTGTTGCCAATCTTACACTTTTAGTTGCCGAAAAGTATGCGAAACTGACGGAGACGGCGCGGAGACAACTGATTTGGGTGTTGCGTGAATTTGTGAAGCATCAGGTTCTCAGCGTTGAGAATGTGATTTGGAACTGTTTGCGTCAGGCGGGCGGTGGAGATGTATCGCATAAAAATCTATTTCTGGTTGAGAGTCTTTTGGACATTTTCATTGAGTATCGGGCGTGGCTCGAAACGAATCCCTTCCTTGTCCAGTCTTCCGTATATAGTTTTGTTCGGCTTATCGAGGACCATGCGAATCCCGCCCTTATATCATTACGCCAAAAGGAAGTTAAGTTTACAATTTCACTGATACGCGATCGGTTTCATGACATTATACCATTGGGCAGAGATTTTGTACGGTGAGTGGTGTTTAAAATTTGTAATGATATTTGTAATAATTGTGTCCTTTTTTCCACTCGTATTGTCGTTTAGGCTTCTGCAAAATGTTGCACGCATTCCGGAATTTGAACTATTGTGGCGGGACATCTTATACAATCCGAAGAGTTTACACCCAACATTTAATGGGATCTGGCATTTACTACAAATACGCACAAGTCGACGATTTTTACAGTGTCGATTACTTCCAGAGATGGAGCGCAAATTGCACTTTTTGGCATCGTCTGTTAAATTTGGCAATCAGAAGCGCTACCAGGATTGGTTTCAAGACAAATATTTTGCTACGCCCGAGTCGCACAGTTTGCGATCAGACCTGATTCGATTCATCATCAACGTAATTCATCCCACAAATGATATGCTATGCTCGGACATCATACCACGATGGGCAATCATTGGCTGGCTAATCTCATCATGCACGAATCCTATTGCTTCCGCCAATGCGAAATTATCGCTGTTTTACGATTGGCTCTTCTTCGATCCTGCCAAGGATAACATTATGAATATCGAACCGGGCATTCTAGTGATGTATCACTCGATCCGAAATCATCCGTTTGTGAGCAGCACACTATTGGATTTCTTGTGCCGCATCACAAAGAACTTTTATGTGAAGAACGAGGATAGAATCAGATTGGGTGTATATAATTCATTAAAATTGATACTTGATAAACAGGTAAGATAAGATTAGAGAACGACTATATCGTATTATTGCTTAACACTTACAAAAATCCCGTTCATTTTATAGGTCATTCCAAACTTACATCCACTATTTGAGTCACCAAAACTGGACAGAGAATTGCGCAACTTAATACGTGAGAATTTCCGAGAATTTGTGACGCCCGTAGCAAATATGCCACAAACGATGTATCCAGCAACGCATGCAATTCAAGCGCCCATTTTTAAAAAAGAAGCCGATCAACGCCTAATGCAAGGCGGTATGTATTCCTATATATATAAATATTTGATAAAATATATTCTTATATATTCGTTTGAGCAGAGATCATGGATGCCGGAGGCGGATTGGCTTTTGTGGCTGGCAGTGGCACTAATCTGCTTGTGGACGATGACAACAAAATAGCCATTACACCGTTAGAAAATATGGAGCGTGAAAATGAGGCAGTTCAGTTCAGTGACGATGAAAATTTGCCAAGCACAAGCAAGAATGAGGAAAATACCGATGACGACGATGACTTGCCACTGTCAAAGGTTAGTGTAAGTAAAATTAATTGATATGACTTGTGTGAGATTAGCACTAAATTGTAAAAATTGTTTTGCAGGTACGGCTTAAAGAGAAACCAGTACCCGAAAAGGTTGAGCTGCCCGACGCGATAGCCGAATCGTTTGAGATATTTGTCACGAAACGCAACTCTTTTACATGGGAGGCATTTTTGAAAGACTTTCGCACGCTACCTGCCTCCGCTTTGGACGAAACACAGCTTAACTATGTGATCTCAAATACGGTATTGATACTACGGGAAACATTGCCACAACAGAACGTATTCTCGGAGAGTAAAACCGAGGAGAAGTATTTGGCCAAGAGCATTAGTTATCCACTGTACGGTTTATTTCGGTTTCTATATGAGAATGAAGACAAAAGCAAAAAACCATTTCAAACCCTATTGTCTGAAATATGCGAGCGTCTAACTGAAACGGGCTATTTACTGCTCTACTTCATGAAAATTCACTGCAAACTGCAGACGCGTAAAAACGCACAGCAATCGTATCAGTTTAAGACGACAGTCTATCGACAAATATGCGAGGCAACGGATGAAAAGGTTGGGGTGTGCCTCGTGCGCGATTTGGACCTGCTCGAGAAGGAGAACACTACAATATATTTGTGGCTGTTGCCTGATATCTATCGGGAGTTCAAAACGATATCCATTAATAATACGGAGCTTTTGCGCATCACTCTCCGTTGCGTAGATGCGAAAAACGTGCGCGACATTATGTATTCGATTGCCCAGGGTAAACTAACAATATTCAAGCAGGACGGCCTGCTCGACTGCATTCGGGACAGCCTGGAATATGAGACATTCGAACAGATTTGCCTGTGGCAACTAATTCAGGCACACGATGTACCCCTAAAATGTATACAAGTAAGTCAACATCGTTTTCTAGTTGCCAAAAATTAAACTAATTATAATTTATATATATATTTTGTTTACAGGATTTACTTCCAGAACTAGAAGCTGCCAATCATCCCGAAGCGCTCAGCCATTTGTTGTTGCTGTTGAAAAATGAGGAGCCAACAAATGAAATAATCAGACTTTTGCTCAGTAGGGAAGCTAAATCCAGAGGAGATCCATTTGTCACATCTGCTCTCAGGTGCGTATGATAAATTAAATGCGATTCAAATTAAATGTTATTAAGTAATTTATGAATAGGTTTTGGTGTCAGCGATGTGAAGAGAAGCTTTCGGAAATTATAGCATCACTTCTTACATCCAAATACCCGAGCTCATCGCCCAACAAACGAAAGCGTCCCTCTAAAGGTAGTTCCGCTGCGAGTAGTACACCATCTGCTGATCACGTGAGTGATGATCTTCTATTATCAAGCTATAATTATTCAAAGTAACATATTTATTATAGGTGTTGAATCATCTGGAGCATTATAGAAGAAGTTGTAGGCATGGAACTGGGACAGGACTTTATGTTCATGATATGATGCAGCGAGCACTGCAATCGGCGTACTCACATAGCAATGAAAGCACAAAGGTAATATGCATATATTCTTCATCTTAAATAGTACTTTTCATTGTATATTTTATAATCTCTGTTTGAGCAGAAACAGTTCAGCGATCTATTCGCATTAGCAGCGGAAGATGAGACGACGGCCGTTGGTCGTCGAGGGGGCAGCGGACGTGGACGTAAGCAGCCCGTTGGTAAAAAGGACTCAAGTAATCATAGTGCAAGCAGTAAAAAGAATTCAGATGTTGTCAAAACTATATACTCGTCTGATGAGAACTCAAGTGAAGTAAGAGTAATCAAAGTTCATTATATATATACATTTTTTGAAAATCAAATTAAACTAATATTGCAGGAGGATTGGTCGAAGCATAAAGTTACACAGCCGGCAAAAAAGAGAAAAAAGGCAATTAATGATTCCGACTGACAGTATCAACGTCAATTGATGTCTTCAGTTCCGATTGGTTGCTTAGATGATGGAAATTATACAAAACATGAATATGCGTTTAGGAACGAAATTATTTAAGTTTAAAATGGTTTTCGATTTTATCAATTTATAATTAGTAAAATCAATTGTAGAATTTTTGAATGTTGAAATTGTAACGTTATATTTTTTTATTTTTAATAAAAATAAAAGATGCTTATTCAACAAATATACATACACATACACATACCGAAATTTTATATGTATTGTATGTGTATATTTTATGTTATATATATATATGTATAATGTATATCAATAGTAATTTTTTTGTGGAACGAGAATAAAGTAATTTCCAAAATTGAACTTTTATTGTGTATAATTTATTACGGATTAATTTAGTGCAAAAGAGTGAATAGTTTATATTTTGCGTACAGGGTATCTATTAGTCGAGCTATTTTTATATTTCGATACCATAGCCAAACTTACTAAATTTTTGCTTGTGCTAAAGAAACTTGAGTAGAAAAACAAGTATTTGTATAAATTGATTTTATAATTAGATTTTTGATTACATCAATTAAGATTGATATGCAAGACAAGGCACCCTAAATTTAAAATGCTAATATTTGTATGTCACAATTTGCATATAAAATGCATTTAAATTAACACATTTAAGATACACACGTGTATCTGGACCAGCATTTGTTTGTGTCTGTACGTGCTAAATTACTTAAATATACAAACACACATACATCAAAGATTGGCTTAAGCCCGCTCCATCATGAATGAAAAAGAACAGGTAAAATTCTCACAGATACACATGCACACACGTCAACAAATATTCGAGCTTGGTTATTTGTCTGTCGGTAACAAAGAGAGAGAGAGATAGAGAGAGAGAGAAGCTTTTGCCTCCCTACTCTCACTGACAATGGAAACGACGCAAGTTTCCAACTGCTGTGATCAATGTTGTGAAAGCGTTTGCGCGCATTGCGGTTTTTGGTGTCTACGTAGTCTACTGAAATCAAAGCAAACGGAAAGCCACATTTTTTTGTGGACAAAATAATAAATATTAAATAACAATCATACGTTTTCTATACAAAAATTATTTCAACTAATTGCCAAAATGTGTATCGCCAGTTCTCACAACAGTTGCTAAAAAATAGGTTTGTTTCCTATCCATATGTGCAGCATATGTGTGTGCGTGCGTGTGTATGTGCCTTTGTATGTGTACGAAACAAACCGAAAAAAACCCTCTCGAATCAATGTAAATTTTTGCGAAAAGAAAGTAAGATATCTCCGACTTTACACAATTTATTTCACTCTCAGCGAATAAATTTGTGTGATTTTTTAAGTTTTGTGTGTGTATGTGCGTGAGTGTGTGTGTGTAGAAGAAACTCTGCAAAAGTTGAACATTTGTATACAATTTAGAGCAATGTTTTGCTGTTGGCCATGGGCTTAAGTCTCTTTCTTATAATTCCCTCAGTTTGTTTTTATTTACAAACTTATGCTTGGACGTGTCAACAAGTTTATGTTCGCATCTAGATTTGTATGTCAACAAAAGTAAATAAATAAACAAAGTCAAAATACATACATTTTATGCATTTATCTAGTATGTGTGTCGTATCTGTGTTTATCAGTTAAAGATTAGGGCCCTAAAATATGCGTCTGCATTTGTACCTAATAGGTACTCTAAAAGACGATATGTACTAATTCAGGGCTTATGAATTTGCATTATTTTTATTTCGATAGCTTGATAACTAATCGATTAATGATAATTGAGATTAAGAACTTAAAATTGAAATGCACGCAACTTTTCACCTGCACCCAGAAGAAACCATGGAACTTTAGTTAATATCAAAAATAATAATTATTATTTTTTCTTTTAGTATTTACTAAATAAAAATATATCCCATAGGTTCAGCTCTGTGAAGTGCTCAACAATGGGGTTAAAGATTAGCGGGGATTAGGATTAGTGCTTTAAAATTTGCTTGTACATTTGTAGCTAGTAGGTACTCTATTATACTGATATACTGCACTTGCAAACTTCGATTCGATTCGACAGCTTCTCCGCTAATCGAAAAATGATAATTGAGTTTGAAAAGTGAAATTTAAAGTGCACGCACTTTTTCACCTTCACCTTTCACTTAGGATAACTATTCACTTTTTATCTTTTTTAATTTATTAGAGATCTCTTGTCTAAAATAAATTTGTTTTTTCTCTTTTAGAGTTGAATGAACGCTGATGCAGCTAGTCTTTAGTAAATAACAAGAAACAAGAATCACATACGATCCGCTGTGTGAAGTGCCCAACAATGGGAAACTCGGGCAGTGCTAATAATATACATCGTGAGCGATCGAATATTGATCGGAACACCCATTTTCAAACACGATTTCAACACCTGAGCCAGAACTCGCATCGTCAGCTGCTCTGGGGTAGATCTGGTTTAAGATCAAGCAGCCCAATCAATGCTCAGCGTAGTTTGACCACAGAATGGAGAAGATCGTATCCATCAGCTGTCATCAATAAGGAGCCCAATGCTCAATCGGAATCTGCCTTTAAAGTCTTGCCCGAAGTGGATAAACGGTTGCATCTGCGGGCTACTACAAATGGTGCAATCTTAAATTCTGGGGGCACGATTAGTGGGCGAAAACCTAGTGAAATTCCATCAAAAAGCTTATCAAATGCACTCAGCAAAAGGTCAAAGACGTTCATAATTGAAACAGGGCAAGATAGACGCTCTGCGTTAAATGAAGAATGTGATTCAAGGCCCGAATTCACGAGATCACAAACGCTGCTCTACGTTAAGGCTAAGAACAAAGATGCTGACCTTAATATGAATGAGACGAATCTATCTCGAATGCAGCGGCATACATACTCAGAGCCGGAGCTCATCAATAAGTTAAATCAGCAACGAACATCAATGAAAAATATGGCGGAACCACCATTTAAGCCAACCAATCGAAATAAGTATTCCAAAAAGCGAAGAGCTCCGGAAGCACCTCAAGTAGTTCCCCTACCGATTGCACCACTAACAAAGCAGTCCATTGAGATCCCTCGTAATACTCCCAATTCAACGGATAACATAAAGCCCACACATTTTGCCAAAAATTCAGATCGATTGAGTAAGTACAGCAAACAAACATCGAGGCCAGTGCAGAGCCAAACTGATATATTTAAAAGGGGTAATGAGATACGTAAATCTGTAAATGGAAACTTACATTTACAAAACAAGTCAACGGAATCCCCCAAAATCATTTATAGACGTGAGAAAAGTTCCGATGCTATTATGTTGAAAAGTCGAAAATCTGAACAGCCTGCAGAGCGTAGGGAAACTTCCGTGGAAGTGGCTCCGAAGCAACACAGTAACCATACATCCATTCAAAAACCCGCAGCCAAGTCGTTAAATCCAAAAGATAAATTTGATAATGTAGCAATAATTGCGGTTCCGGAGAATAAAACTCAACGTACCTTTTATTTCGGTATGGAAAGAGATGCACCCACGGATACCAATCAGCCGGCTGCAACTGGTAAGTGATAAAAATCTGAAATCTTTAGTCCTTATGGGTTATATTCAATTATTTATTTTAGCTGAGGAAAAGAATGCTCAAATTGAGATAAATCCACTGCCAATGATACCCAATTATGATGTGGAATATAAGGAATCGAATCAAGTGGAGGAAAGCTTAGAAGACAATGGATTACTTGTGCACATTCGGCCAACGCTGCCGCGTCGACAAGTGGAGACACCATCGTTTAGTCCAACATTGGCCTGGCGTTCCCTAATCGAGGAACAAGAACGCATCGATAAAGCAAACCTAAATCAAATTCGAAATAGTACCTTAAATGTAGCGAGTGAAATGCCCATACAACCCAATCGACTTACACAAATTAAACAGCTTACGAAGCCAACGCATTTGCTGACAACTTGGACACCTGAACAAGATCTTGAGGATGACCATGATGACAGAGTCAAGGGCCTGGGTGCCGAGGACGATTCCAGCTCGGACGAATACCGTTCGAAATGTGAGGAGGATGGCTTTCTATTTTATGGCAGCAAGACCAAAAATGACACCGTAACGCCAATTCACACATTCAGTTTGTCCCTGCCTAGGGATAGTCATATACACAATGCTCGAGGCATTGGTATTTTGAACTCAAGCGAAGTACGTACAATATTTATAATATATTTTTCTATATCATAACATATATTTTCGCAACTCCCAGATCTGCAATTACAAAAGCCTGCAGAAATCGAAGCCGGAAAACTATTTCCATAGCAATATGAATCCGTCGTCTAGCCAAAGAAACTTAACTTCGCTTGCTCAACTCGATAATGGTTGTGTTACCAATTTTGAAAGCTCCAACAATTGGATGCTTCATAAGAATGTGAGCAGTACGGATCTGCATACGAAAAGTCTGGAACATGGCAGTAAAAGGCAGAGACTGGTTTCCGTAGAGCCACAATCGATCAAATTTCTAACCGGCGGAAAACACGTAATGTATTTGCCGGGCAACAATGATCAATCTAATCCATTGAAGGTTGCCCCAACAAATGAGGTGCAAGAAAATACACAACAGGCCAGAACAAATCGCAACTTTAAAAGCCGGCAACGCCATATGCCACAAAGCCTACAGGATAAGACGCCAATTTTTCCAATAACGGTATAATTAAAAAATTATTTATTTAAAACCTTAAATTAATTTTTGATTATAACTTTAAATCCAATTTCAGTCTAAGAATGAAGAGGGTGTGAAATTGGACGATGAAAAGCCATTTCATCAGCGTTTTTTATTCAATAATCAAATTCGACTATTGGAAAAAAAGTTACATCCAGAGAAATCCACAAAAGCCGCCAAACTTAAAAGGTCTGTGGAAGACGAACTGGAAGCATTAAAAAAGTACGCATACAAAATAATTTGTATATATACATTTTTATTGTTAGCTCTTTTATATTTTAGGGTAGAGGAAGACTTTCAAAGAAATCGTGCGAATGAAAAAGAAAATGTGCAGCATCAATTGCGGCTTTATTTTGGAAATGATGACGAACGTAACGATAATTACCACAGTCTGCCGATATCCCCCGTCCTTGATCGATTCGCTGCTATTAATCTTAATGAGCCGAACACTAAATTATTTTGGCGTGATGATCCTGAGGGATGTGTTTCGAATGCTCCCTATGTCGCCCACGAAAGTGAGGGTCACAAAATAACCGTTACTTCAAATAACATGTAAAGTTAGAATTGTAAAAATATGTATACATACTTTTAGTTAAGCACTGTTAATAAAAAGGAATGGACTTAATTTTTTTCTGGGAATGTTTGCAATAAACTGTCGTCAACCATTTATCGAAATTATCGATACAACAATTCCGTGTATAGTTCCGCACCAAAATGCTGATTTACAACATATCGATAGTGATTTTCACAAATTTATACTACCGATACTTTATTTGTGTTTAACAATCGATATAAAGTTAAATAAATTCGGCAAACAAGTAAATATTTACCATTTATTTAGAATGGAGCTACTAAAGAGCATAAATAATAAAGAAATACTTATGGAGGTACTGAGGTATACAAATCATGCTAGTTAGAAACAGTCTAAATAAATGAATATTTTCTTGTAGGTTCTGCATTTATCCATTGAATTCCTAATTGGAAGCATTACTGAACAACAGGCTCTGCGCTTATCACACAAATACGGCTTTCAAAATCCAGATGACTTCCTACTTGCGACGCGTACAATATCCAAATACTACAAGCAATGTTGTTCAGATGGTGCCGAGGTGGATATTGCTGAAAAATTGCCCTCGTTAAGTCCCGAACTGCGACCGCTTGTGCCTCTGGTGCTCGCAGCACGACTGGATGCAGTGGAATATGCACTTGGAAGATGGGAGTATTTAAAGAACGATGTCCAGTGTGTGGTATCATTTTCCTGGGACACACGTCTAATATTGGGCGACAGTAGCTTTCGGAGTAATATTCGACAAGTGGCTACAATCAATTTACATTGTCAATCAAATGCCAAACGTGAAGTCATCTGTTTTGAATTGGATTTGAAGAAACTCAACGAAATGATTGAGGTATTAGAAAAATCTCTCAAAAGCGACAAAATAAAAATCTAAATATATGAATTCTGAAAACATTTCATGGTTTTACCTCTAGATTATTATTAACGTCAAAACTTTTTTGTTAATGAAATTATTAACACGGCTTTTAGTATAAATTATCTCTTTAAAATTCCACTTGTTGACAGTTAAAAACTTTCCACAAGCTCAAGTTGATTAAGACTCAATATATTCGGATAATTAAATGAGTTTATTTTTACATTTCATTATTGTTTAAACATATAAGCATATATAATTAGGAAATCAAAGTTATACATATGTTAAATTTGCCTATTTATATAAATTCAAGTTTAAAATATGCTTAATATATATACAATAAGAGAAAACATAAACATATAATTATTTACCATTTCAAATCACTTACTTTGTATTCTTTTCTTTTTTTTATTATTTTATACAGTTTTGCTTTTCATGTCGGTTCGCTTTAGATTTCCACACTGTTCTCTTAATTTTGGGTATGTTGATTTGGACATGCATTTTAGCTTAGCTAATTAATAAAGGCAAATTGCAAACATACAGCCGCACTTATGCAGATGCATTGGTGTCGATCGGAGAACATAATAGATGGTTGGATGAAAATGCCCACACACTCAGCTAATGCCGGCAGCTAAATACTGATTCTTGTAGTAATACGCACAGATGCCAACCACAAGCGAAACAGCTGTCGTCATAATCACCGATTTTTGTGTTAAAACATTTATGACCCATCGGCTGACGCTATTATTATTGTTGTTCGATTTGCCAGGCGGTGGACGGGGAAGTTTGCGACGTCGTTCCTCCAAAATACGTTGCTCTTGCCTATACAAATGATAAAATGTGCAATTAATAAATTATTGTTGTTAGATTTGCATTCTAAAACAGATAGCACTTACTCTAATTTGATAAGTTCCTCCACTTTCTTTTCGATGACAGTCAAACTGTATTTGTCATAAAGCTTGCTGGATGCAATTAATAGTTCCTCAAACGGCAAATCATCGGGTAACTGCAATGCGGCAATTATTTAAAAAATGTTCGATTTTAATTGCATGTTACTTATTTACCTTTGATAGTAGGCAATGCACTGATGCCATATCACAGTCCTCCTGCAGTATTATGTCCGCCCTATATAAAATAATGGCAGCCGTAACAAAAATGGGCGTATATATTGGCGAAGCCAGAAAATAATCGTATAATCGCACGACGGATTTGTATGAATTCAAACTATGCCCGAACCAGGTCAAATACCAGGGCAATGCAAAAAGTGTGCCAACCGTTGAACGTTGCAAGAACTGAAACAATTCTGCATGCTCAAAGTGGACAATCGGCCAAATGAACATAAGTCTTCGCTGTGTCGCCTCCATTGTTTCCTGCATGCATTCAGAGAAATGTGTGGTCGACAGCTCCTCCATGATGGCAAAGGCAACTTCTTCGCCAGCGACCAATAGAAATGTCACAGCAACATCGTGATATCCCTGATAATAGCGTAAATTTGGATATTTCTTGATCACACGCAATATCAAAACTGTCAATTGATCCTGCAACGCGATACGTTGTTCGTAGGGAATGCCTGGTGGGAAGCGTTTCAATGAGCGATTCACATCGAGTACAACCTGATTGTATTCCGGATGACTTTGCAATTCATCGAGTGTCGGCACGCGATCCAAACTCCTCACATCCACTCCGGCCAACTGGGGCCACAGTATCCGTCTCAGGTCATCGTTTACCAAGCCGTAATTACTCAGCGCTAATTCGCGCAACGCTGGCAGCGGTATGCAATTGTCATCGCTCTGAGAAATCAATTTCTCTATCAGCAGACGTTTCGTGCGCTCTTCATCGTTTTCTGGACCTGCGAATTATATGTATATTGGTTTATATATATGCGACTCAATGGATTTGTTTCACTTTATGACATACACTTTTCGAAATTTAGGGGGGGCTGATCGATTTTAATCTCGTCAACATTGCTCATCGTTGACAAAGTTTTGTTTGACTTTTGTCGCTATCTCGTCGGACTCAAGTTGTTGTTTGTGACTGGCGTGGGCGTATCAATGTCCACAGCTTTATACTTTATGCTTATTAATAAACATTTAGATCATTTTATCGTTAAATTATTATTAATCTTGCACAAAATAGCCAGAATACTGTTATCGATAAATGAATACCAATACTCGATTAAAGTGTTTTCAACTGCGTTGCATTAGCATCAAAAAAATACCAACAATTGTTTAAACTTATAAACTGTGTAAGCTTAAGCTTTAATTGCAAAATACAGTCCCTAGTAATTTTATTTTTTTAATGTAAGCTTTCAAAAAATGTATTTATTAGGAACCTTTTTTGATATCGTTTGTGTCACAGTGTGCGAAATATGAACATCATACATCCTTCTTGGATGTCACCATTTCATACTGATTCACTCGATACTTTGCCGATAGTTTTATATGCAATACTTAATTGGACTTGGTATCACAGTGGAAACACACTAAAAGGAATTTAAGAAAATGCGTAGATTGAGTTTTTTTTGTGCAGAGTCGGGATCTGTGCAATGAGGACTTCTCCAGTATCAATAAATATTATAATTGTAATTATGAATTTTTTTTATTGATTTATTTATTTTTTGTTTCGAAGGAATAAAAAATTAGGCTTAGTGTAGATTTGTTGGTATATCTAAACCTAAAATATACATATGTATATACAGATAAAACAGTGTTTACATTAAATAGTCTTGTTTCTTTTGTTGTGCACTTTGCTTTGGTTCAGAATTCGAAAATCAAAATTTCTGAATTTATATATACGTTTTGGAAAATGCCCAATTATTATGTAGGTAATACAATACATACAAGACGATACAATATTAGCAAATGACCTAGTTTAAATAATTAATTACTTATAGTACAACTGTGTTTGTAGAACCTATAATTATATTTTACTAAATTCTGTAAAAATATATTTAAATCATTTTTACAACAAAAAGTTCGGATATACAAAACTGGTAGCAATATAAATGCCAAATAAAAGCAACAATAATGATTCGGATAAATGCTAATAGGGGGATAAATGCAAATTAGCAATTATTTTTTATCTTCGATTTACACACATCCAGTAACATTTACACATTTTATTTATTTTATTGATGGCAGCTGAGCAGATTAACTAAATATTTCGTATTATTTATTTTTTTAATTGTAGTTTTGCATTGAACTTAAAATAATATAAACAATATATGTGTCTAAGTCTGAATTCACGTTTTACTTACATATATATATATAAGTATGTTTAAATAGCTAAATTATATATTTATAAATATATTTAGATGTATGTTCTGTTTTTTTTTTTTTAATTTAAGAAAGTAAGAAAGTCATTATAGATAGCTTAGTTTCCATACATCATTTTGATACGTACGTAAGTATAAAAGCAGTAGGTCAAAAGTATACACAGGCTTATGTACATGAATTAAAGTTGTAATTTTATAACTATAATCCTTTTGCATATTTGCTTGGATAAATTATGTTTGTTTTCCATATGTATTATTGTTATTATTTTTGTAATTTCTGTTTTCTTTTAATTTTAATCAATACATTTTATGTATATATTTTTAGTGTAATATTTAAATGTAGTTGTCATTATTAAAAAATAGTTAAAAAGATTACATAATGTATATATATATATACTTATAGCTATTGGAATTTTGTTGCGGATTGTTTAAACAGTAACATTAATGATTAGAAAAAATAGCATTTATAAGTACGAAATATCTAAATTTTATATGCGCGTTATGTTGATTGCATCTGTTATTGATTCCCTTCTTAGAAGTTGTTTTGTATCATTTTCTATCTCAATTGGCGATATACCCGTACTATGATCATTTAAATATGGAGTATCCTCCTCCACAATTTTCTCGAGTAGAATATCGCCCGAATTATTTGGACCTGGGAGTTGTTGTATTTTTGTATGTAGTTTTAAGGTATTGCCGAAGTGGATCCCTGATATTGTATCTTACCATTACGACCGACGATCTGACCATTCGAAATGCTCTCCGCCGAGCCACAATGAACGACGGCAACATCTGTGGGCGAGGCTGATCCGGAACCGGCGCCGTTACGTCCATTTTTTTGCAATGCAACAGCTTTGCGAGCATGTCGTGTGGTTAACACTCCAGTTTCTACATCTCGCTCAAGACGATGGCCTTCAAGACATAATATATATGAAACATGTTATATTCATAGATATAAATATTCATTACCTGAACGTGATCTAGTTAGCTGCCGTTGAACATAGTCTTCGAGATCCTCTTCCTCCTTTCGGCTTATCAAGCAGTTCAAAACCAACAGAAATAAGCCCAATCCAAACGAAAAGAGGCCAGTGCATGTCACCTCATTCCACCATGCCGAGCTAGAGCCTATTCGAAATTGTATTTATAAATAAATAAGGTTTTTCTTTTTTAAATTGATCTTACTAAATACATTCCAGGACATAGCTTCATCCGGAATGATACCAGCACCACATAAAAAAAGTCCAAAGACGATGAAAACAATGCCAATGTGGAGCATTCCAATACTTGTTACGACCTATAATAAAATTATAAATATATTGATATCGATCCAGAGAGACATATATATGTATAATTAACCTGGCTGTCCAACATTCCGGGTCCGGCCTTGACAGCGTGGTGCGGATGATGATATTTACGCCTCACCGATCCACTCGGCGAATGAAAAGTTTCCCCACTCTCCGAGCTCTGAGTACTATAACGTCTCTCTCTGGCTCTCTTCTGCTCATCGCGACGCTTTCGCTGGCGCTTAATCGCCATCGCTGAATGTATGCCCACGGAATGCATATTCTTACCTATAGAGGTAAGACATATAAACACACATACATATATAAACACACATACCATTTAGAAATCCAAACTTTAAAGTGTAGAGTTATGCTCAAAGTTGCTCACTGCTCTTTAATCAGATTTGCACAGCTGATTCTCAAAGTTTGAGAAGGAGCAGCAAAATGAGAGCGAAGCAAGTGCCTCAGAATAGCTGTTAAATTCTCTCATTTCTTATGGCTGGCACATGAAGAAAAAAAAATGAAGGCAGCGCATAGATTTATTTAAATTTTTTGTTTTACTACCATAACTTGGGTGTTTCTTATCCGATCTTTATGAATTTTATTTGTCCACTTGATCAATAATATGATTATGCATCTTAGCATATCGATATTCGAGAAATGGAGGCAGCTATCGATCAAATGAAGCAAACGTGTATTGCGTAGGGCTTACGAGAACTTGTATTACAAGAGATCCGAGATCCGAGTATGAACATACGGACGGATAGACAGACAGATGTACGTGACTATTTCGACTCGTTTGTTGATCCTGATAGAAAATATATATACTTTATCCCTTTTTTTGCCCATTTCCATGAAATATAATGAGCGCCGTTAAACTGTGCTGCACTATGGAACCGATTTATTTCGATCTCGAATAGTTATACATTATTCAAAGGTGCAGTCTGTAATCGATATTTATCGGTTTTTGCTCAACTTCATAATATGGTCAGTTTCATTATTTTTATTAATTAGCACAGGGTAAGCAAAACACACCATTAAAAACTGCAATCGTGACATATAAATGCATACATACACATGGTGCATGATATTGCAGTAAAGTATGCTATGCTCTATTGTTAAGCAATTTAATATGCATGCAATTATTATGCATGATAAACATTTCCATACGTACACAATATGTCTGTTGCTATACCTGCAACCATACCTGTGTACCTATCGCCATGCCAACATTTCAACAGGTTTACGGGATTTGACAATACAAACATTTGTACATACTTACTGTATGTGCATTTGTGTGTGCTTGTGTAAATTCATACAAAAAAAAACAACTGTTTTCGCATATGTTAATGCTCTGTTCTCAGAAGCAACCCCTAAATTGATATTTTCATCTGAATGTAGGTTGGATACCGACATACATACATACTTACATTACACATACATACATAAATAATAACAAATATTCACAGATGCAACTCGCATGTGTATTTTACATTAGATACACACATATGCATGTTAAAATGATACTTGCCCATATGCACGTATGTATGCTGTGTATGTATTTATAGCATACATATTGTTCTCATTGTTACTCACCTTTGCTTGTATGTATATGTGTGTAAAGACTTTCTGTTTTATCCGGTTTAATCGCTAATCCACATTAAGCGAATAATATTCGATTATTCATAAGACGACTTTAGTTCATTTTTAGCACTGTTACTTCAGAAACCTAAGGGACATATTACAATATATGGATAGATAACCCATATGCATATGTATGTTTGTGTGTATGTGAGTATTTACCTACAAGATAAATAAACACATACAAAAAGAAAAATACAAATACATATGCATATAAATTTTGCACTCATTACTTTAAACTATATCAATATCGATTTTTATAGTTCATACAGTAGTTGTCCATTTTTATTATTTTAAATAAAAAATAAATCTAAAATTTTCTTTTATTTTCGTTTACACTTTTTAATATGTATTCTTCATTTGTTTAAACTCCAATATGCAATTTTTTTAATGGTGTAAAACGCAGTTTTTCTTGTTGCTCGACCTATATATATATTTTATTTTATTTTTTATTTACACCAGCGAAGGAATCAGCCTGTGGGAAATACTGCACTTTGCACTACTGTCGTAAAATTTGTATCACGCACAATAATCGTATTCCTTTGAAATTCATCTGCGAGAAAGGGAGCGAAAGCTTTATAAAAAGCATTCGAGCGCAGCGGAATAACACCGGTTTAACAGACTGTTAGCTTTTGCATTCACTTCAAACATATGCAAATTGGTACATCAGATAAAATATATTTATTTAAGTGTAACTTAAATTATTTAAAACATAAAATATAAGGGAAGTGCAAATTGGAGAAAATATATATATATAAAATAACTAGTTTAAGTTGTGCAGATAATCGGCGCAATTAGCAGCACTGTTAAGGGTAAGGACGATTTTATGGAAAGCTTTAAGCTTCTCCATATGCACCTTGTGCGCCTTGGAATTTGTGCTTTTGTACTTAACGCCATCTATTAGCTTGGAACAGACATATGATAACCAAAGCACATTCGTCCTTGGCGAGTACGCCGACCAATTGTTTCTATTAAAAGAATAATAAAATATAATGGAATTTTAGGATGGCGTACTTGACTTACTTGAGTTCATCGCGCATCATGCGATAAATGTCATATTGATAGTCTCCAGTGGCCACAAATAGCTCTTCATCAGTGGAGAGATCATTATAATGGCAACAGTCCTCAACCGTTATCCTTGATAACGTATAGTCAATGATTGTTATTCGAATTCCCTTTGTTGCCACCAACAAATCCTTGTCGCAGAGTTTATATGCAATTTTCCTCTTATCTGTTTTGTCAATTAGTATGTTGCCCCAGTGCAAATCACGATGCTCAAATTGAAATGCTTCCTCTCCAACGGCAAGGGTTAAAATAATCTAATATTAAAAAAAAATTAAAAGTTAATCACAACTTACTTAATTAGTTAATTAATTTACCTGCTGTAGTGCATAATAGGACTGCTCGGCATTTAAAAATAAAAATGACGACATATCTTCGCCAGCGAATTTTAGCTCCAATACAATAAATAGCTGGTTGTCCTTGAACATTTCAGGATGATCGTTTTCCGACTCCTTTTCATCGTCATAGTCCTCCCACAGTTTTATTAAATGTTTTGGGTACTTTCCCTTCACTAAACATGCCTGGAAATAATACAACAAAAAAATAAACAAAATAATAAATATTTATAAGATTTCCGAGTTAGTTAAATGGAAAATGGTCTAACATTTGTTGCATTGGGAAACCTAGAAAAAACTCTGTCAATAATAATAATAATTTAAGCTTACATTGTAAATGTCGACAAATCCGCTTGTTGAGTTTGTTGGGTTCAAGCGAAGATTGCTCATCTCTTTAGAAATTATAATTTCCGGCAATATTTGCTCAAATGTCTTTTGTGTTTCACCATTGACCAAAGCAGCGCCCTCAATTGGGAGCACTTTGAGTACCACAGTGTTTTTAGTGCAGTTCTTTGGCGTATATTTAAACACCTCACCGTAGACGCCTTCGCCTATCTTGCATGTGTCGATCATTTTGGATAATGCATAGGTTGTGCTAAATTTATATGGTCTGGGCTGACCACAATACTTGAGCACTTCTTGCTTAGGGCTTAATGATAATTTCGGTTCCAAGCTGTTCTTCACTTGCACCGATTTCCTTTGAGTCACATGATTACGGATTAAGCCTTCTGCTGTGCCAGCTCGCGTTGTCACTTGTTTCTTTGGACTCAAGCTGCGGGGCGGTTCATTATTGTGGGTACGGCGCCAACTGATTAAGGATTTTCTCCATTTGCCTGGTTGTAGGACGAGCGAAGATCTCACTTCTTTGGGCAATACCCTGAAGCCTTCCAAAGCGATATCCGAATTATTGGTCTTTTCCAGGCTAAAAGAGTTAACTTCGAAGCAGACGTGTTTTCGTCTTCGTGGTTGCTCTATTTCAAAACAATTATTTAAAACAATTAATTTATTAAACTAGTCGATTTCTGCTGCTTTACCAATATCATCCAGTTTCTGATTGTCGTCGATTGGTTTTAGTAAATCATTTATGGGAGATAATGCGCAATGGAACAAATTGGAGTGGAGAAATTTGGTGCAAGGTGTTGAAATCGCATCGCTTTTTTGCTTTTTGTTTGGATTAAACGCTTGGGTAACCGTCAACAAATTTGGATTTGCCAAGGAGCATTCGGAGGTGCTCAATATATTTGGATTGGTATTCTCGATACTGGAATCAATATTAAACGATGCTCGCACATCCTTTTTAATTATGTTCAGGTCTCGTAGTTGCCTATAAATTGTTGAATTTTTTATTACAGGCGGCAATTTGTTGTTTACAAATTGACTTACGGTCTTTGATCCAATAGTTTATCGAATGAGTCTTTCCAGGCGTCGTCTGGTAGAGTATTGTCCATTTTGTCAGTATTGGTAATATCATTTATTGCGCTTGCCCGATGTTATTATACAAAATATAAATAAATGTTTTCTTGTTACAAATTGAAAATAGAGTCCGGCAATTTGCTGAGAACACAACGCTGTTGTTCAAAATGATGCACTGTTAACGCAAAAAGGCTCCTACGACGCATTTCAGAGCACAGTTAAGTCACAACAGAGCGATAAGTATCGATATACTCCAGAAGGGCAGTACGCTGCTTTTGTTGTTTATTCATATGATAACTGATGAAGTGCGATTGGAATATTAAAAATACAAATAAGAAAACAAACATATTTTAAGCGTACTGCTATTTAATACTTTGCTTAAGCAAATAGTTACTTGCTAGGATAGTTATGTGCTATTATCGAGAGATATGAAAAGCGCAACACGATAAAGCGAAAAATATCGAGTTTATTAGTCTTATTAATATACATATATATTGTATCCTGATTCTGCATCTGCATTTCTTCTTTTATAACAATTTAAACTTCAGGCTTTATTTAAAATAGGTTTCAAACATATTTCATGGAAAAAAGATCTAAAAACAAATAATAATTCTTAGTGCTTAATATGAACCTTGTGGAAGATTTTCTCTTCTTAACCCCCACCATTTTAGTGCTATCTAAAAAAAAGGGTATACAATTGACGAGCTAAGTGGTTGTGTCTTCTGTTAAATTTGATCCCTTAAAAAATTCTAGAGATTTCCCCTTTCAAATGTGGCATGTTCAGCAGTCTTTTATTGAAAGTCAATATAAACAACAATTCACCAATTACAAAGCAGAAGTTTTTACTTCTTTTTTTCTTCAGAAAATAGCAAACTGTATAAAATTATATACAATGCATTTTATGTCAAACGATGGTTTTGATTCATAATTAAACAAATTTGAAGTTTGAGCAGCTTTTACTTTTTTTCACAAATTAGCAAATTATATCAAATTTATGAAGTGTGGCTTACGTCAAACGGTGTTTTTATTTCCTAATTAAGAAATGATAATACAATTAAGATTATAAAAAAAGTGATGCCAACAAATTTGCAATTTGAGCAAACTTCTGCTTACAAGCATTGACATAAATGCTTACATACAATAAAATACTTAATTAAATAGTATATGTATATATATGTTTATCGTAACAAAATTTGTGGAATATGCAAAATATGCTGTTTTGGCATTTGCGTCTTTGTTATAGCTCAATAAAAACAAGTAAAAGCGTTGCAGTTTGAAGTAACCGACTGCTCACTACTCTGTTTCCAGTCACTAATTGATTTTTAAGCTGTAAATGTTTGCCAGCTGTGAGCTATATTTTTTGGTGGGTGGGGTTGGCGTGTCTAACGGTTGATCGGTAAGGTGAGCTTTTCTAGCTCGGAAACTCACCACTTAAAATTTAATTGCTGTTTAGTTTTATCAGCAAAAACAAAATAAAATGAAGCTGATACACTTTGGTTTTGTGATTTGTGAACAGAGTATAATTAAATTTTGTTGAATTCTACAGAATTTGGAAGAGCGGCATTATGCTCACAGTCGCCGCAGTAGTGCGACATTTCTTGGCCAGGAGACCGGTGTTGGTGGTGCTTGTAATGAGGTTCTACTGTTGCGGCTGAGTGCATGAAACTTGAATTTGTTTCGCAGAGCAACTTCATTAAGTGCATTGTTTTCTGAACGTACAGTTTCAGTTAATTATGAAACTTCAATCGGATCGGTCAAGATCTTAACACACAACGACAAATTGGCGACGCCATTCATCAATTGGAATAAAGTGTAATGTTATTAATGCTTATTTGTTTTTTGTGAATTCAACTTTCCAAGTGGAAAATGGAGCAGAAAAAGTGTTAAGAATTAAGTTTTTTCTGTTTCTGTGTTTAATAATTGGTTAAAATCAAATGGATCAGAATTTATAAACTATTATATTTATAATTTCTCTCAGCGCATAACAATAAATAACGGTGAAAATAAAATCACCACATATATTAATACGTATACGAATATGTTTATATTAATGCGTGGAACATAATCATCACATAAATTGTTTTGAATAATTCGCAGAAAAAAGAATAAGCAAAATAAACACAACAAAAATAATCTAAAATCTGATTAACGAAACTAACGGATGACGCCTTTTACAGTTAATACTTATATTTTGTGTCAAAAACACAAATATAACAAATGGGAACGATAGCTGCACCAAATAACCGACTGCACACTACTCTATTCCAAGTGCAAGGGAAGCTGACGGCAGGTGGAAAGACAACCATTTGAATTGGTAAAAAGATTTCGTAAAAACGGTGTCAATGACCTCTAAAGTGTAAAGTGGTGAGGATTTGGAGTCCATATAATGCGTGTGTGTCATCAAAAATTGAGTTCATATACTCTTGTTCCATTTGAAAAACAGAGTATAAATAGACAAAGTGTTTTGCATAAGCATTCGGTCGAGCATTATTTTAAGAACGCATCCGTGGGCGTTGATCAGCTGAAACTAAAACTGAATTTTGGAATTTATTTGCAGATCTTCAGTGTTCCATCAGAAATTGTATTAAGTTTATTTTCTACTAAGCCCGCTGAGTGAAATCTTTAATTAATGTCCAAACGATATTCCGATTAGAATTTTAGATAAAAATTTAATTTGCATGCCTTAAAAATTTATCAAGATCTTGCAGAGATCAAAATTGCTGATTTACTAATTTTTGAGGCCAGTTTGCTAAATATTCACTAATTTATCATGACAAACAAGTGACAGATATATGCATTGTTTATTTTTGGTTGAGTCTAAATAATAACAAAATTGCTAAAACGAATTGGCAACAATTTAAATTAAAATATTTGGCTTAAGCCAAACCGGATAATCTACTATATAAGTCGATAATAGGTTGGAAAAATCAATTCGATTGAGTTATGCTTAATCCAATCTATTAACGCCGAAAATAGTAATACAAAATGTCTGTAATTATTTGGTTTACTTTAATCAGTTATATCAGATATCAGATTGAGTCGCATTAGCCAGAAGAAGATGTACAGAAACATGACTAAGTAGCGAATACTTTGCAATAAAAATAAATATATTAGGATAAACTGTATATATACTATATATATATAAAATGCGCTATTAAAGTTGGAAACTTGAAACTTAGAATATATGTATATACTATACTTATAGCCGCGTCAGACAAAGTTTTAATTTTGCAAACAAATTTCCGGCTCACAATCCGTAAAACTCGAAAATCTCCATGAACCCTAACTAATTTCAATAGCATTTTGCGAATGTTAACTTAATATTTTTCTCCGCAGTATGAAAATCGTTGCGGCAAACGTGAAACTGAAAATGTCAGAAATGGCATTAAGTCGAAAATGGACTGTTCTCAGATACGTCGTTCTTCTGGCATGCCTCTTGTTGATTCTTCCTGGATGTAGCGAATCATCTTATCAATGCATTCAGACAAATGGTAAGTGCAAATCTGATGAGCAGATGTAAACTGAAACTTTTCCACATGTTGCTGATGTGCAAAATTGTTGTAGAGACAAAATAATCTTTTTGTCAACTCGAGTATGCAAGATCTGAAAATATACGGAATATACAGTTATTTTATTATGATAATGATTTTCCTTTTTTTGGTTTCAGAGAATTTTTCATTTGAAGCACCCACGAGTGGATTTGTCATTGGGTTGCAAGTAACGAATAGATCGTTGCATCAGGTGATGACGCGAATATTTTATACGTTCTTGAAAGATGTTCTACATTACCGAGATATTCGAATCATTCCAATACATTATACAAACTCGTCAGATCCACATAATCCCTGGTACACCTTGGACTATGTTAGGTAAGTATATGTATCTAATAATTGTTATAGGCATACTTATGCTTACTTCTCCATTGTAGGACCTACAATGGCTTTCATAATATTAGTATGATCAACTTGGAAGTTTGGATGCCCTACAGCGTGTACAGAGAGCCCCCTTCAAACATACTGAATGCAGGTGCCTCCATAACACCCGGTCGATTCAGTTGGTTCGTGCCAAAAGCACAAATTTCAACAGATGCCAGCAACTGCAGTTTGCATTATGATGTTTTCAAAGATATGCACAATATACATTATGATCTGTACGTCATGGATGACAATCTTATGGATGTATTGAAGAACAGAAGGTTTGTGGAATAAATACTCAATTCATTTTTTAAAGAATTAATTCATTCAAAATTGTGGTGTAAAAGCATGTAACGGGCAGAAGGGAGCATCTGCGAACCCACAAAGTATATATATTCTTGATCAGCATACACAACCGAGTCGCTTTAGCCATGTCCGTCCGTATGTCAATCAACAACATAAGGCAAATATATATTCTCGTTTGCCATACGCATACCGAGTTTGTTTCATTTCATCGATAACTTGATGCAAATCGATATCATAACGATATAATAATATATAGACTAAAAGCAACAATTTTATACTGGTTTTCCAATTGAGTTCTAAACATAGCTTGACGTAGAAGCAGTGCTTTGATCTATTCAATATCTGCAATTCTCTCCTCGTCGAGTTCTCTCGACTAGAGCATTATTTGCTTATTTTATTTAATACTTTTTTCATTACAGTGTCGAGGAATACATAAGTCCAAATTGTGTTAATGTGAAATGTGCTACGCTTATAGCAGAGTTCCGGAATGATTCGTATTTTATTGAAAATCAGCTAACGGAGAGCTATATAAATGTTATTTGGTTGGGCAACGAATTTCGAAGCACTATCCAGGAATTTGCTGCATTTTACCAGACATCTTATGCACGTGGTCAGAAAAGGTTTATGGTTTTGCATTGGCTACCATCGGAAATAATTGATGGTGACATCAAGTTCACACAAATCACATTGCCCCGATGTGAGGACTATCAATATTTGCAGAACACCAATTGCAGATATGAACTAACTCCGATACTCAAATACTATGCGATAAGTTTGGCCAATGATAAGCGATTGATATATGCGCTTCGAAAATTCTTCATTACTGACGCGGACATTGAGTACATTCAGAGGGAGTTGAGGGTCCAAAGGAAGCACTCGGGCGATCCATATGATGAAGTTGCTTGCAACTGGTTGCTGAACAACAGGAGAACGTACAGCAAATGGATATTGCCGAATACGGTGCAAACTTTATCGATCGGTGGCATATTTCCCATCAATATCACAGATCGTGGACATTTGAATATTATTGGAGCTGCCCAAAAAGCCGTAGAGGCAATCAACAAAGATCCAACCATATTACCAGACTACAATTTGGAGATAATGCTTAACGATGGCCAGTGTAAGTCAGATCTGGTAATGAAGGCGTTCATACACTATTTCAATGTACCAAATATGCTGGGTGTTTTGGGCCCGGCCTGCAGTGAGACCGTTGAGCCCATTGCCGGAATTTCGAAACATTTAAATATGATGGCAATTTCCTATTCGGCTGAGGGTTCCTCGTTTGTGGATCGCAAGGCATATCCGTATTTCTTTCGCACCATTGGATCGAACAGCGTTTATGTGGATGCGTATATGAGGATAATGCAACAACTTGGCTGGAGTCGTGTCTCCACCTTGACGGAGGATAGCCAGCAACATACGGAGTATATGTCGCGCATGGAGACCAAGTTGAGATCACATAATTTCACTTTGGCATTTAGCCGAAAGTTTCCGAGTGATGTGACAGCTGAGGATATGCGGGAGGTTTGTCTGCTCAATATAATAATTGCCTAATGTATATATTTAAATATATCTTTATTTATTTCGTAGCACTTGGGTCAATTGAAAGCAGCTCACTCAAGGATCATCATAGCGGAACTTCATATCGATAATGCCGCTGTTGCCATCTGTGAAGCCATCAACTTGGGTGTAAGTCACTTTTATTTGTTTCTCGTATTAATTATTCAATTATATATTTAATATTATTATATTGTGATACTGAAGGTATATGACAAAGTCGGACAAAGTGTTCAAATTGGAGTGCTACGATAATTGCAAATCTATATCTATCACTTATATCCCACAAATATAGAGATAGAATCACCAAACTTGGACATTATTAATTTTTTAATTTTAATATTTTAAATCTTAAAAAAACAATAAACAATTTTAACATATAGTTTACATTGTAAAGTTGAACTACTTAGTTGGCATAGTTATTCAATCGTAATAAATTAGTAGTTTTCATTTTATTTTATTTATTTATATATTATTTATTTACTTATATATATATATATATATATTATATTTTATTTTTAATTTTATTAAATTCTATAACTAAATTAAAATTTAAATAACTCATTTAATTTTAGATGACGCACAAACAAGATTACATTTGGTTTTTGCCAACATGGATTTCCAAGGACTTTCAAATGTGGCAGCGGAAAGTGAAGAACAAATGCGGTGCCAAACAGTTGGAAAACGTACGTTTTTCAAGATCAAAATTGAAAATTGAAAAATGCATAAATTATTCAGTTGTTTGATGTTTTTTGTAGGCCATCGAAGGACACTTTAGCATAAGGCACACGCCCTTTGGCCAACCAAAAGCCAAAATGCAGGAGGGCAAATCTATAAATTCTTGGCTAACCACATATGGCCAAGAGTACGAAACGTTTTCGAATTATGTCGGATTCGTGTACGATGCCGTTTGGACCTATGCGATAGCCGCACATAAATTGCTGCAGAACAACACATATGCCGTGCACAATTTGAGGTCCAAGGAGGTCGTGAATCAATTCGCCCAATTTATTTGGGCAACCGATTTTGATGGGCTGTCCGGCAAGGTGCGTTTTGGCCATGGCGAATTTGGCGGATCACGTATTATCGATCTGGATATCCTACAATGGACAAATGGGTCTTATGCTAAAGTCGGCACATTTCAACCTCATTTTCGGGGTAGTGGTTCCGATGTCCATATATATGGTGGCAATTTAACGTTCAGTGCCAGGGATGTGTTCCGTGGCCGGATACCAGAGGATGGCAGATACGACTGTCGATTCTCGGGACTGGCTCGCTTTCTACGTGTGAATTGCGAGATTGCATCAATGATCTTCAGTGTCTTGATGTGCCTGCTGGTGATCATGGCCATGTCGCTGATATCATTCTATTTTTGGAAACAACGCTATGATCGGAAAGTGAGACAATCAGTGCAGATAATGAAAATGTTTGGCATTGATTTGATATCGCCATCGCGGAATAAACTCAACACCCTGGACAAGTGGGAGGTGCCCAGGGAGAATGTGGTCGTCAATCGAAAATTGGGCGAAGGTGCCTTCGGCACTGTTTATGGCGGTGAGGCGAGATTCAATTCGGGCGATTGGACGGCGGTGGCCGTTAAGACACTCAAGTCTGGTGGCTCGACGGAGGATCGCTTGGATTTCCTAGCCGAGGCCGAAGCAATGAAGAAATTCAATCACAAGAATATTATAAAACTTTTGGGCGTCTGTCTGCAGAAGGAGCCAATCTATACAATCATGCAATTCATGTTGTATGGCGACTTGAAGACCTATCTGCTGGCACGCAGGAACATGGTCAACGAGAAGATCACTGATGAATCGGATGTGTCATCCAAACGTCTGACCATGTACGCCTTGGACGTGGCCCGGGGATTGGCCTATCTGGCGGAACAGAAATATGTGCATCGGGATATCGCGTGCAGGAATTGTTTGGTTGACTCTCAGCGTGTTGTGAAGATCGGTGACTTTGGCATGGCTCGACCCACATTCGAGAGCGATTATTACTGCTTCAATCGGAAGGGGGTTCGTAAATTGTTCCCAGTGCGCTGGATGCCGCCGGAAACGCTGTCGGTGGGCTTATTTACGTCTGCCTCGGATATTTGGTCATTTGGTGTTGTACTCTTTGAGGTTATCACATTCGGTTCGTATCCGTTTCAAAACTTGTCAAATAATCAAGTTCTTGATTTTGTTAAAAACGGAAATACGTTGCAAATTCCGAATGGTGTCAAGCCACAGTTGGAGGGTCTGCTGAAGGCGTGCTGGAGTCAGGATGCCAGCAAGCGACCCACTGCCCTGGAAGTCATCGATTATATCTCCAATTATCCGCGACTGCTGACCCCATCCCTCGACGTCCCCGGCACAGCGTTTCAGCTGTCAGAGTCCGACGATGGAATGGAGCTGTTGCCAAATGCTCTTTTGTCTTCACCACGGCTCCACGACTCCAATTTGGACATATTGGCCAAGACAAACAGTGCTGGCAATATGCAGAAATTCAATACCATCGGCGATGGCAATCTATCAGAATTGCTGGCCACCGATGATTCGGGCACAGTGAGCATGCCTCACGATTCGTTTTCCTCAACTACGCCGGATGGATACAGCATAATGGCTCCACTTTTGACCTACAACAAAAAGGTTGTTAATTCAAACCCGGAAAATTAATCCATAAACTTCGAACGTAAAATTGCATTTTTAATAATCGAGACTCGGAAAGATTTTATTTAGTTAAGTGTTAAAAAAAACCAAAACATAGTTTCTAAGAAAAATACCAGCAATCCAAATCTTAAATTAATGAAAAATAAACTTTTTTACATACTACGTACGAACGGTTCTGAAAGTGATATATTAAGAGATAATGTAATATCTTAAGATAAGCAAAAATTATATATATAAACCAAAAAAATATATGCAAATAATACAAATTTAATGAGTAAAGAAAGTTCCGTTAGAAAATAACAAGCGATGCGTTTGTCAAATAACTGTAAGCATGTGTGCACATATACGTATAACTGTACATCTGCATAAGTGTGCGACACTCGCAGCTTTTTGGTATCTAAAAAAAGATTTTATATGTGTGCCGAGTGAGTGAAGAATAAAAAATTAGAATGATATTGCGGCGACCAAACAATTAAGCATCCCCACATACAAAGTTGTATATATATATATGTGTATATATGTGTATGTTTATATATATATGTATAGATATTATGGCTGTGACTGTGTATTTTTAAACACTTGCACACACACACACACACACACACATTGTAAATCTGTGAATTAAGAAACAATCATAATAATCGCACTCAGTGCACGTAATTATGAAATCCACATAACGGCATAAGACAGAGAGAGAGAGAGAGAGAGACGGAGAGAGGGAGAGGGGGAAGGTTGGGCCTAGGCTAAAGCTCTAGCCGTAAGCTGCATGACGAAAAAGCACCCCGCATCCCACATCCCGCATCCCGCATCCCGACCGCTATCCACACACCCATTCCATTGTCTCCAGTTAGCGCCATGGCTGCTGCAGCAGCAATTGCTGTGGAAAGTGCACAACGACATTATGTTGCGCTCTACCGCGCTAATGCAATGGTCTATCAGCAGCGTCCAGAGCAAGCGTATAAAAGAATAGAGAACGACTCAGAGACAGAGAGAGACAGACAGAGAGAGAGAGAGAGAGAGAGAGAGAGAGTGGCAGGATGAGAGTGGCAGAGAATAAAGGCAAAAGGGACCCAGTTGAATGCGACAACCGCGTTGCGATGCAATTCCAAAGTCATCATTAGTTGTGCTAATGCACCGGCGCTCGGGGTAGGGTTTAGGATGCATTGCAGCAGGAGGGTGTTATCGCGGTAGCTGCTGCTGCTGTTGCTGCTCTAGCAACCATCTGCAGACAGCAGACAGCAAAATTCTGTCTGCCCAACTGTCTGTGTGTCTGTCAGTTGCAATTGGAAACCAAACGGATGAAATTGTTTCATGTTACACAATAAAAATTCTATATATGAAACCAAAACAATGGCCTAGTAAATAAATGCGGGAGCGTTGAGCGTTGACTCGAAATAAAAATATTTATGGCATACAAACACACACACACACACACACACCCACACACACACACACACACAGACATGAATATGTTAATATTAGTGCATTATGTTTGTTCATATTTTGTTAAACGCACAGTGGTTATACTCTGTGAATTATGTTTCACAAGCTCAAAATATAAATTCGATTTTTTTTCTAATTTGCAGCCAAGAAAAATTCAGTTTTAACACAAAGAAACTGCTTGCATTTCAATACTGACGTATATCTACACATTCTGAGAACCGAAAGACATCACAAATATTTTTGGAGACGATTGAAAAAAGTAAATTTTCATTCCACGGTTTGTTTTTTATTTTCAGATAATTTTTCCTTAAAAACTGCACCAATAAATTGCATTTTTTTATATACTGTTTCCCTCTCGACTATCGTATTTCAAAAATGTTTGAAATTGGACATTTTTCATAGCTGCGAGTTGTTGTTCTTAGTTAGTTAGTTGTGTTAGTACAAGTGTGATTCCAATTACTTTCACCCAATGGTCTGTTGCCCCTTCTCTTTAGTTGCTGAGTTTAGTCGCAAGCCAGACTGCATCCTTGCTGCTGCAGCAATCAGAGCGATGTCGATGGGTGGCCCAGCTGCTGTTGCCAGGATTCACCAAAAAAAAAACAGCAGAAAAAAAAAGGCTATGGCCGTTAAAGTGACAATACGCACTTGGCCATCATACCATGGGGCATTTCTAAGATTTCGCTAGGCAAATTATTTACTTGGACTATTTTATAGGGTTTTTTTATACCTATCAAGCTGTCATTTTGTAAGCAATTCGTAAGTCACTCAGAAGTGATTCAAGTTGTCTGTTCCTTTATCTCATTTGTAGAATAAAATATAATGATTTAAGGAAGTGCTACTTAAGTACAATCCAGCACACACTTTATTTGTACAACGAGCATTTTACTGAACCTCTTATTTATATCTGGGGAATGACTACTTAATACTTTTTGGAAAGGTAATATTATGAACAATAATATCATATCAAATTTTCACAGGTTTCATACATAAAGTATACGAATTAAGAGTTGCATTATGAAAATCATTTAAGATTTCAGTCAACACGTTACATTAAAATAATGGTTAATAGTAAAAGCGACTTGTCAGAGAAGAGAGTACCAGAAAATATTGGTCTGACTGTTATTGGTAGAACAAATTAAGCCACTTTGAGAGTTCGTTCTGCATTGCGCTGCAGAAATGCATTGGCGAATTTCGGTATACCCTAAATTTGATATATTTTAACTTTTTCTTTTTTTTTTTTCTTGACAAATAATATAGCAAATTTAACCATGGTTCATGGGTGAGTGTACATATGTGTGTGTGTGTATGTATGTTTGTATTTACATATACATAACAAGAATTTTTTGTATGTTTTCCTGACGCTGCAAATATTCGGAGCACAACTGGTCAACGCCAGTAAATAGTGAACGTTGCACAGTGTCCGTGTGGGCGCAATTCATGAAAACGGCAACGGCAACGGCAATGGGAACGGCAACGGGAACGGGAACGGGAATGGCAAAGGGAGCGAAAACGAAAACGAAAACCGAAACGATATCGAAGGGTGACGCATGCCAGCCAAATAATGTTGGACCGGAGCAATGCGAAAATGGCGTTCATAAAAAAGCATACACATACATACATGTACATGTATGTGGGTAAGCATGGATAAATGTATGTGCATATGTACATAAGACCACGATGGCGCATATTCGCGCATAAGAATATGTTGATAAATACATATAGACACATATGTATGTGTATGTGTATGTGTATGTGTGTGCACACGCGTACTTATCAACATTTGTGTTTGCATATATACAAATGTATAATTTCTTTCGAACATAAATATGTATTTAATAGTGCATACGTATGCAGCGTACACATCTGTTCACATACTATCAGATACACACACACACACACACACACACACACACACGCACACACACACACACACACACACATTCACACTTACAGTATGTCAAGAAAGTATCTTGTTTTTTTTTTGTTTTTTGTTTTTTGTTTTTTTCCATAACACAATTGTATTTAAACGCATTTAAATGTATTTAAACATATTGTACATACTTTTGTTTGTAACGGAAATCATTCTTAAATATTACTTATCCAGCAATTGCAGTAAAAAACAACAACAAAAAACTGATTTATGCGCTTCAATTATTACTGAAAATTAACTACAGAGATGCGTATCTGCAGATGTTCATTTCGTTTAATATTAAATTCGAGGTGAATAAAATAAGCAAACTAACTGTATACATACAGAAAAAAGATGATCTTATTTGTAATCAATTATATGCATAAATATGTATATCTTTGGTATATCTTGACCAACGAACTCTTACATTTATCCTTATATAGCCATAATCCGGACAAGTGGTATTCTAGTTTTGTCGGACAGACCCCATAAGGTATAGTAAAAATCAACTTGATCAGGCACTATAGGCACCTCTATGAAAAACTTTTGCGTTTAACAAGTTATCCTAACTACACTACACTAAAACTGCGCTTTTTAATACTCCTAATAATTTGGACAACAAAGGATCAACATTGGAACTTGGAACTTTGCTATAGCATATAGCGTTGTCGGCAGATCTGCAAGAGTATCAATTTTGAAGATCTAATCAAGTAAGCACATCAATGTTCCCCACTCAAAATCTCTTCATTAGCTTATCGTGCTTTTAATTCACTTTACAACAGTCGCTAGGCGGATGCAGGCATTTGCTAAATGCTTGGCTAAAGAGTCCATTAGAGAGTGCAACATTTGGCGACACTTTTGAGTAAATAGTTTTATCGCTTTAAAAGCGGGAAATGACTTGCGAAATAGTTAACAAAATGCAATTAAAAAGCTGCAATTATAATTATAATTGGGCCAAGCAAAAAGGAACATAACAATCAGAAAGCAGTCAAAAAATCTAACGAGCGGAAGGGAAATGTGGGTGTAGGGGGACGGGGGGTTGCAGGGATGTGAGTGTCGGAAAGGTTTAAAAGGAGAGAGAGAGCACCGCGGGCTAAGTAAATCTGAAAAGCGTTAATTGCTGCTAAGCCTGAATGGGCAGCAGACAACAATACAATTATTCCAAGTACGACAGTTTAAGCCACGCTGCTGCGCTGCGGGCAAGGGAAACGATGTTTTTAAAGCATCCTCCCCAACCCCAACCCCACACCCACCACCACACCCACCACCACACCCACTGCTTCAACAAATTATAAATATTTCATATTTTGCATTTGCATTGCACATCTAAATCGGCTTAATGAGATTCAAACGATGCCCATTTAAGCTAGTCAAAATTGCATTTATTGAATATGTCATTTAATCTACAATTAAAATTGGATAACACGTACTTGAATACCTTTGTGGGGAGTATTCTAGTGTTGCATTAGCTGTACATATATGAGCCGACATAAGTTTATTCTGCTGACATCAACAGTTTGAACAACTACAAATATATGAAATATTCAGTCAAAGTATATTAAATCAAAGCATATAACGATTATTGTTGTTAACAAATATAAAAGGAAGCATCTCCGAGCCCATAAACTATTTATATTCCTGATCACAATCAACAGCCGAGTCGATATAGCCATGTCCGTCAGTCTGAACTAAAACTTTCCAAGAAAATAGATTTGACAAAAGTTGTTTTCCAACATGGTTTGACCTCTACATGAGAACTGCATTCAAAGTTGGAAGCTCTTTTCGAACTCGAAGCGTGTGTTAAAATCATACCCTGGAAAAATGGTGTTTGTGGCGATTCAAAACTTTCCAAGACCATAACTTTGTCAAATGGAAGGCGTTTTGATCCGGGTTTGATTTGAGAACTGCATTCTAAGCTGGAAACGCTTTTCGAACTCTAAATGCGTTTTAAGATTGTAAAATGGAAAAATTTTATTTGAGACGATTCAAATAAATCCTAACCGATAACTTTGTCAAATGTGACTCTATTTTCAAAACTCAGCACTTTTTTTTACCTCGAACCCATTGAAAACAAACAGAAGTAAGCATCTTCGACCCCTTAAAGTATATATAGTTGATCAGGATCAACAGCCAAGTCGATATAGCCTAGTCCGTCTGTCAAGCACGTCCGTCCGTCTGTATGAACACGCGAATATCAGGTATATATAATAAGTTCTCTCCCGTCGCAGATCAGGCTTACTTCATTTTATCGATAACTGCCTCTGTTACGGAAATATCGATATATATCTCTTTCCGATGGCAATGAACTGGTCAGCAAAGGATTTCGGTGCTTGTCAGATCTGAAAACGTTCACTACCAATTGTAACTGTAACATTGATTGGGCGTTTTCACATATTTCCAGCGTGAAAGTTAGCATCAATGTTTAAAAATCGTAGCTTTTTTCAATAAGAATAAAAATAACAAAATGAAAATAATAAAATTAAACAAAATAGAATATTTTGAGAAAAAAGTGCATTATGAAGCACACTTTTGATGACCCTCGAAAACATAAGATATTTCAAAGACCAACCTTGTAGAATGGAAAACATTCTTATCAAGACAAGCACAAAATCTAAAATATTGCCCCCCAAAGCATTACATCTTTCCAAGCAAACGGAAAGTACACTCAGAGAAGGACATAAAGGACCCCCGATTTTCATAATTGCTTAATTTGTGTGTCTACATTTATTTTAGCAACAACAACAAATTGTTTGTACGACAAAAAATGTTGCATGTGTTAAGTAACTAAAATAAGGTAAATTTTCGCCAAGTGTTCTTTTTTGCAAATGTGTAGTGTGAAATGTGGAAAATTTGTAGTAAGACACATGTGCCCCATATGCCCCATATGCCTCATATGCACATTTATAGATGGGATTCTTTTCAATATTTTCTTGCTGGTGTTTTTTTGGTTGCTGCTAGCATTTTTGGCTAGTCGATGGCAAAAACATAACACAACACTACAGACTGCGACAGAGAGAGATACAGAGAGAGAAGGAGAGAGAGAGAGAGAAGGAGAGAGAGAGAGAGAGAGGGACAGTGTGTGACGCATTTTATAATCCTATTGAGCTCAGATTGTTTTTGCTCGGTCACCGACATTCTAATCGCTTAACAGTGCATACAGCGTGCAGCCGGTTTCTTGCTCTTCGCCTTTTGGCCATATCGGCATTTGGCCAGTTCGTCAGTTCGTCAGTTGACGCATTCTGTTTGGGATTGATTTTTCCTTTTCCTGTTTTGCTTCACATTTGCGGGTGACTTTAATTCGTACGAAATTTCCAATTGGCTTAGTGATAACACATGGCGACAATTGGACAATGGGAAAGTGATTTGCGAACATTCGCCTCAGTGGCAACGAAAATTGTCAATTGGTGCAAACATTTTATTGGATTATAAGTTTACAATTTACATTCATGCCAGCCTTGTACTTCCTTCCAATATATGCATATGTGCAAATTTGATTCATTTGCATCAGCTTGAATAACTTCTTATCTAAAAGGCCAGCCTCGAAGAGCATTGCTTAGGTCGACCACCTCGAAAGCAGTTCACATTTCTTCTGCTGCCTCCTTTCCTTAATGACTGTCCTAACAATCGCGTATTCATATATCCTACTGATAAAGGTCTTCGATTTCCCTATGAAATTAAACAGAGCTATAATCTCTCTGTGTTATTGTTAACGACTTTAGAGTTCACCAGAGCTTACATCGACTGAAAGAGCAAAGGATATTTTCTGGCTGTGTTTTATAGAGCAATAAACCTAACTTATACAAATCGGAAAATATTGTTTATGTGGTGGTTGTAACCACTGTGGTCCAGACCATGAAAGGTACGCTCATGTGTTTGATCTCTCCAATGTGAAACCTAAAAAGATCGAATTGAGTCTATTCAGCCGCGATTTGTCCTCTGTTCCCATCATAGCTTCAATTCTTCAGCTTCCTCTTACTTTCACTAGATTTTCAATTTTAACATATTCTGTTGGAAATCTCAGAGATTTCATAAATATTTATCTCTCAAAATACAAAGATAAAACCATTAAATTGAACATGAATTAATTTGTAAGTTTATTGTTATTTTTCCGATTTTTAAGTTTAAAATTATTAATTACTTTTTAATTGTTTAAACTCAATGGACTCCCCAAGACTAAGCACCACGTCTACGTCTGCAAATGCCAAATAATATCAAATGTCCATGTTAAATATATTCAATTTTATTCAGTTATTTGTGAACTTAAGAACGATTTTAATTTAAATAGAAAATACATATATTTTTATTGTCCTGTATTTCATTTCTGAGTATTTCACTTGTTAATTATGTGTGTATATTCATATATTTTTTACAAATATGCATGTGTGTGTATATATGCTATATCATTTTATATATAGATTAACGCAAACTTATGTTAGATACTCAATGTTTGAATAGTAGTAACTTTCCATTTGTTTTTTTTTTAATTTTATTAAATACTCAAAATTAAATGCACTTTTCGATTTACACGTTTTCCCATGTAATAATCTATTGAACATATATGTTTTATATATATACGATCTGTTGATCTGCCATTAACAATCGTCCACTTCTTAGAACTAATGCATATCGATGCCATATTCTTGCAGTTATATACAAGTTCATTTAATCTGTAAGTACTTTAATCCTAATTATAAGTTCAACCCGTTATTTTGAGAGTTTTTAAAGTGTGTTTTTGTTGCATGACTTAACTCAATCATAATTCAATAAATAAATTCACTTTTATTTATTGATAAAAGATAAATAATCATTTCAGCCAAGCTATCAAGTGAAAATGGTTTATAAACTCATCAAACTAAAAATTTCAAAATATGCCTCAAAGGCATCTCAAAAACTTTTAATTTCGAATTAAAATGGTAAAAAAAACTTAAAAGTAAAGCAGAACTGTTTGTGGTTTTAGTTATGAGGATATATGTTCCCTGATTTCAATATTGGATCTATGCTTATGCAAATTAGAGTTGTTCTTTACATGTATTCAATCATTTAACAAGTTGCTTTTAGTTTGTTTAACTTAAGATCTTTTTCAGCCAAGTTTGTTAGATGACTTTTTCTTTTCAAAATGTTTACTCTTAAAGGAAGATGAAACTATGCCAACTCTGTCAAGCTGGGACTTAAACAGCAATTGTGCAACGCAACTCCAAACCCATAAATTTAAATATGTTTTTATTTTATCCATGGATACTTTTTTTTTAAATATTTTTTGTTTGGATTGGGTACAGGGCATGCCCTAGTCGAACGTAAGTTTTTTTTTCCGACATTTGATTTTGTTTTCGGTGGATACTCGGTTTGGAATGTGTGGCCAACTTGTGATTTCATGTGTGTGGCTTTTTATATATGTAGGTACGTACTACTACTAAGTACAAACACAACTTGTATCTTTATGCCAGCGGTTATTTAATGCCAGGTTTGCCCACTGATAATTACATGTGTACGAGTTGCATACACATACATATGTGTTGCAGTTGTATTGTTCTGTGGCATGCATATAATTTTACTAAGAAGAGCAACTAAATTGTCCAGCCACAAAATTTATTACTGCTGCATTGAACTAATTCCGTATTTTGGGGTGAAAGCATTCAAAACTGGCCCCTTCTCTGGGCCTGCTATTACTTATAATGGTATTAACAAACATACATTTAAATGCATCCTGCATTGTGCATGAACACGTACAAATATAAACATCTACAAATAAAAACCAGCAAAAACAAAACAGATCTTCTTGCCGAATATCAGATACCCTTGCCGACCACTCAGGTCCACTCCCTCTGATGAAGATATTATTTATATGAGTTGGCTAAAGTATTGCGACAATTAGTATTGACACACTGTAAGAAATCTTGAAATGTGTTTATTTAGTTTTTAGTTCAACTTTGATTTAGGTTTATTGATATAGTTTAACTTAAATCAAGTAAATTAGTGCTGATGAGTAAATAAATATTTTATGGGATTGAAGCTGACTTCTGATTTGCGTTACACACTTTATGACATAGCTAACACACCCTATGCAAATATACTTGCACATTGAAAATGCATTATCAAAGTGCTTACATATATAGATATATATGATACACACATACATATGTATATATATGTACATGCGTGCAACATTTCTCTATATACTTAAATGGTAATTTAATTGCAAAGATAGGAAAAATTTTTAAACAGAAAAAAATAAACTAAAAAAATTAAAAATTTTTCATTTTAATTGCATTAGAAAAAGAATACTTAATTTGATCCTCGCGATTTATTTGCCTTTGGATTGTAATAGTGACATTAAACTTAGCCAGATGGATTCCAGTCTAGTATTACCTAATAAGTGGGCTTAAATTATGTACTTAGCCGATGCCAGCAGATACATATGCACACACATGGATTTTCATTGGTATGCAACTTGAAATATTTAGTGGGAGTTGCAAGCTGGGAAATGGTGGCACAATTACGCACAAGTAGCGGACTCAGTATCTGTGGTCGACCACATGCACTTTCCTGCATTCGACGTCACGTAGCAGTGAGGCAAGTAAATTATGCATGCAGCTTTGAGTGCAATAAAACAGAATTTAATGGGAATTTAATGTCGAAAACATTATCAGGCTCTGGCATTGGCCAAAGTGCTGCGATTCAAACCAACAAGCAAACAAACGCGCTCATTTCAGCAAATAAGTATGCTATGCTTGTATGATATATGTATGTGTCTGTGTGTGTGAGTGTGTGTGTGTGTGTGGGTGTGTGGGTGTGATGACAATTGTCGAATCAGCCAATTTTTTTTCTTTTAACTTTTTTGTTTTATTTTCATTTTGCTTTTGGTCTACGCTCGACGTGGCCAACTTAATCTCTGCTCTCCGCTCCAACTGCCTGCTTCTAAATTAGTGACAATGAGTGTGCAACGGAGTAGCGCGGAATCCATGAAATTCACTAATGCGTATACACATGTATGTGGGTCTATGTGTGTGTCTATGTGTGTGTCTATGTGTGTGTCTATGTGTGTGTGTAGGTGTGGCTTGTTGGCTATTATTTCCTGACCAGCACACTGGCATCATCATCAAGCGCACTTGAAGGTTTTGTTCTTATCACCCGTTGTCCACGCGGACTCGATAAACAACATTCAGGCTAATATACAACCGCCGTTGTCATTGCCGCCGTTGTTGCCACTGTCGACGTCATTTGCACAAATGCGCATAATCATTTCGACCGCTGCTACATGAGGCAGCAGTCGAAATGCAACAATAGCTGCGGCAACCATACCCAAAAACTCGACTCGCCGGCAAACTGGACAACACCCCCACTCGTATCACAACCGGCAAGCTAAGGGACATGACCAAAAACCCCACCATGGCTGCAGCAATTCAAAGCTGTCGCATTTTGTTGCTCATCTCTTTACGGGTGAGTTCAGTTTGGGATTCGGATTGGGATTGGGATTGGGATGGCAATGCAAAAGCAGCCACTTTGGCATTTTCAATCGCATGCATTTATGCAAATTCAATGCCACAACTGCATCTCCCCCAAATACAGCAACAGCTACACACATGCACCCAAACTCATACACACAAACACACACACACACAGATGAGGCATATATGTAGTCATGGGTGTAATGTGCAGTGGAGGTGAAGCCCCCTTTACAACTCGTACAAAATCATTTTTTGCTTGACATGTTTCAAAGTACTTTTGATTTGATTATAAAAATAGTTTGAAAACTTTGTTTTTTTTTTAGTTTATTTTATAAATAGTTAAAGTAATTTTGATAAAGCTATTTAAAATCAAAGCAAGTTGGAGAAAGAACTCGAAAGCCATTTCGTAGCCGAGATATAACTATTAATATAAACGAAAAATAAATTTCAAATTACACTTAATAAAACAATTTAATTTTGTCTATTAATCCCCCTTCCCCCACTTCGATATATACCCTGAATTTTTAAGGCATTTAAAAAATTATAGAAATTGAGTATTTTTGAATTTTTGAATATCAGCAGCTATAAATTTTGCCTTAAAGGGAAAAATTCTGAACATTCAATATTCGCAAAGTATGTTGTGAATGTTCCAAATTCGACGCGACTCTAATACTTCAATTAATTGTTGCATTATACATTTCGCGAATTAATTAATTAGCAATTAGCCACTCACACATTGACAACAACGAAGACTTATAATGGAATCAGTGAGTTAAGCATGTGAATGTGAGGAATCAGCTTGGAAGCCTTTTGTGTTGATGATGCACTTCTCAGGATAATTGTGCTGACTACGCCCATGTGCATGCAGGCCAATGCATTTGCGCACTTTTGTATACATACAGATGCAGATACGGACACAGATACACACATACATGCATGCCTATGAGCACATACATAAGTACGAAAAAGGCAAGCCGATTGTTTTGACCATGACAGTGATGTTTGTAGCAATGTTTGGAAATCATATTCATAATGCAGTTGCTGCAGTTGGCACATGTTTTACTACATCCGCCATCTTGTATTGCTCATTTGTTAATAATGCCGAAAGGGAAACGCGCGTGAAATTAACACACACACACACACACACAAAAGTCGACTGCGAATCTCATATGTGTATGTGTGTGTAAGTGTGTGTGTCAATAGATATGCATATTCATTTATATAAATATTTATCTGGTGGCGAGTATGAATACGTGCACAGGATATGCATGCAAATTAATTTTATTATTTGCAGCTTGGGAGTGAAAATGTCTGTGGGCCATTTTTGGAGGCAAATCATTGAATGAACGATAATAGCATAAATGAAATTAAATATCACTTCTGTATTTGTTATGATTTCAATACACACACACACCCAACTATATGTGTGTGTATATATGTATGTGTATGTGTGCGTATTAAATTAAAAGCAACATGAATAAATGTGTGGTTCGGGATATGTTTCAGTGTATGTCAGTGATTGGGTTATATGTATATAGATATTCAGTGATTTTAATATTTAATACTGATTTAATAAATTTAACTTTAAATTTCGTCATCATATCAAATATGTACATTAAAAAACATATTTTAAATTGGATATAAAAAATAATTAAAAAAAAAAACAAAAAAAAAAACAAACTCGTCTGGGAAACATCCTGTACCCAATTTGCATGCTTCCTTTTACATATTCGATGACATTTGTGAGTTCACAGATATGTAAAATCAAGTAAGGGTGCTCTAGTCGAGGGTGCCCGACTAGGAGATACCCTGTACCCAGAGGGAGACGCTCAATCAACTTTTGATATTAATTAGAGGGATCTTGATCTGATGTTTGATCCACTAACTATATATGTAATTTCAGAGATGTTCCCTCTAGTCTATGCAGTTTTGGGTACCGGGTATATACGTTTGATATATATTTCTCTCGAGTGCTTATATACTATATTTATATATATATTTCGACAATTAATGTATAATTATTGTTTTAATACAAACGTCAAGCTTAATTCATATGTATATTGTTTTGTTCATTTCAATTTGTTTTTGCGGAAGACATTTCTGTATTGCATAATTCATTTTATAACTTTTGATTACGTTAGTTATCTAATGTGAGCAAATAAGCTCAGTATAATGACTTATATATAAAAATTTTCGTTAACATTCAATTTCGTGTTGTGTATAATTATTGTTTTTCTTGTTTATAATCATAGGTTTATGCTTTATTGTTACTGATATCATTGGACTTTGAACTATTCTTAAAGGGAGAACATTAAGTTGTGGCTGACACACTTTGATGCACTCACAAGTATATATACTAAGTAGCAACTAACTTTACTGATTATGTTGGCAAATATTTATTACTTAATATGTTCTCGCCACATATCCGAATCGTTACTCTTACAAATAATATATGTACAATTATATATATATATTCAAATACATATACTTTCAAAACAATAGATATTGAAATTGTGCCTTTAATGGTCAAGGAAATTAATGAGAAATTTACAGCTTTTTAAGCGCTTCAAAATTACACTATATATATAACGTAAAGTAAAGCAAGTGGGAAACCTAAATATATATACTTAAAACTTTGAAACGATTTTGGTCGCTTTATTGAAATGGCTTAAAACAGCATTTGGACTGTTAGAAAAGATTTTTGATATATTTGTCTCTCAGATCTGCAAGATATGATATTGTATGAAAATGCATTTGTTGGACTTCCTAGCATATTTGGATTTTCATGCTGGTTTTACTATTTCTGGAAACCCGATTTTCCCGGCCTTGAAAAAAACTCAAAAATTTAATGGGTAATATCTTCCTCAATGATCAAATTATAATGCCCTCTGCTTGGGCGTAATTGTATTTAATGTTTTTGATTAATTGTTAACTCTGTAAAGTACATATATTATTAATATATATTTATATATATTGTATGTATATGTTTTTATAGCATTGGGGATGCGAGCATTAGCCAAACATACATATCGAATATAATTTGTATTTATTTATATGGAAAAGTTGAGAAAGAGTCGATGGAAATCGGACATAAATATAGTATAGGCGAGTACAAATGAAATAGCAAGTCAATTGAAACGCTGAAAATCGACTAACTTGACCTGCGCTCCCGTTAGCATAGCTAATTGTGAGAATCGCTGCACTATATCCAATATATATGCATGAGAAGCTGCACCTTTATCTCCCTCTCTCTCTCTCTCTCTCTCTCTCTCTCGCTGACTGTCTCTGCTGGTATTTGTATCCTTGCCTCGGTGCCGGGTTTGTTATACAGTCTGGCATGGATTTGGCTTGGAAGCATAATTTTAAATGAGCTTAGCCGAATACGTAGTCAGTATAGAGAAAAAAGCCATCAGGGCATTTGTCGCTATCGTTGCACTGGCGACCAGCTGCGACCCTCCACTCGCAAATATCCATGGCGAACGGGGCGAGGGGGCGACCCCACCCGGCGACTTATATGTCTTTTCGTGTCCGTTACGTGCCGGGACTTGCGTATGCACTGAAAACACATATATATCAAGATAAACTTTTAATTATTTACAAGTAATGCCGGCGTATATACGTGTATATGTATGTATGTGTTGTATAACATATTTTTCTACTTCGTTTATCTATTCTTATCAGGAATTCAATTATGCCACAAATTGCATTAATAAAGTGATTTTGATGTTATTTTGACACAATTAAATCGATAAAATAATAATATTTTTTTTTTTTTTTGGTTTATTAAAAATTCAAATAAAATTTGCATATTCCACATATATTTATTTATTTTGATTGTTTAATATGAGTGCAAACTAAATGAGCCCAACTAAAGCGTGTGTCTAATTAAAAATGTTTTATTCACTTGCAAGTGAGGCCTGAAATGATACCCGTTGCTGGAGTTGCGTTTGCCACTGTTGCAAGATACAATCGGGGCTAAACGACAATAGAAATGCACACTCGAAATTGAAACTGACTGCTGGAAAATTAACTTCAAAAGAGATTTGGAGAGTACCCGAGCAGTACCAAAATACGATTTGGGTTGATAAATCAGTGCGCTCGACAGCTGCACGAGTGCTAAGTCCTGCTGACTGCCACAGTTGTTTTGGCCTGGCTGCGTGGCTGCATGGCTGCCTGGTTGTGGTCGGAGTGTGGGCGGGGGGGATGGGGAGGCTCACTTTAAAGGGGGTCACGTTCTGTGAACGCAACTGGGAATGAGTATGTTGCGGCTTGTTATTAGTACTTCTGGTAGCCAAAGATCGAAGAAGTAAAGCAAAGCCACCAAGAGTATCTTAAAAGGGCAGCAGCAGCCAGCAACCAGCAAGCAGCAAGCAGCAAGCAGCAAGCGGCAAGCAGCTCTGATGCAGCGACATTATATTTGTCCAAGTCATAGTCCCCATGGCGTTGGAGTGCCCCACGGCATGTATATGGTTTAGGTAGCCGAGTAACCCGGTCCGGTATGTATGGATGCGGTTGTGTGTGTGTGTAAGTGTATAAGTGTGAGTGGGTGTGTGTGTGAGTGTTTGTAACTGCCGCTTATGCCTGACTTCATTCTATGCTTGTGCTGCAGCCATGTACTTGTGGAATTTTCTAAATCGTAACTTACCTTCCGCTCCGTTTATCATGCCGTTGACGTTTCCACTTGCCACAATGCCACCAGCACCACCACCACCACCGCCAGCAGCAGCAGCACCGGCACCATCGCCACCGTTGGCGCTTTGGGGCACACCAATCCCGCTGCCGAATACATCGTTCTCTTGCTGCATTTGATTTGAGAAATGGGTTTCCTTGGCACGCACCACTTCGTTCAGTCCCTTGTTGTGGCCGGGCTGCTGCTTCCGACGCTGCTTGGCCGTGGTGTGCACATGAGGTGTTGGTGTCGTTGTTGACTTGGGCGGTAATCGTAATTCTGCAAGAAATTGCACCAATTATGAAATGCCGAATGCCTCTTTTTGCATGGGTGGACACCAAAAACAAAACAAATGGGGTGGCACACATCCGTTAAATACAAATATGTAAGCCGTGCGGCAGCGGCAGCGGCAGCAACAACAATTTCAAATAGAAATATTCGGATACCAGGACTTTAACCGTACTCCTTGCCCCGCTTGCCTTTTGAAGTAGATATGAAGTTGAAGTACTTTTTTCTACTTCTTTCTTTAAGATTCTTCAAATTTTTATATCTTTTCCGCTGACTTCAGCTCAAGTTTTTTTCATTGCTTATAAATTCGAAAAAGCAAAAAATATATCGAAAAAAAAAACACTTAAATTTGAAATATTTAAAAGGAAATCGGGCAAATTATATTGTTTAAGTAGTGCTATCCGAAATATAATAATTATTTATGTTATTTGTTGATGCTGCCCCCCGTTTTTTATATTGGTAAAAGTTATAAAAAAAGGTTTCCAAAAAAAGTGAGCATTTCAGATAAGATCTTAGTATATCAGAGTTTGGTAGGCGCTCATTATAATAATTTAAAGGCCACAACAAAACAAATGTCTTTTATAACTAGATTGTATGGAACTCCGAAACGAGGGAAGACAGAGGCGAAAACGGAACTGGGCAGAGGCACCAGGACTCCGACAAGCCAGAAGTCTTTTAGGTGGCTATAATCAAAAACGATTTAAGCAAGTAATATCCATGGTGGAAGAAAAGGCACATCCTGCAGAATGATGCAGTATCCTAGGGAAGCATGTCATGAAGCCCAAGGACATAGAAACCCTCAACCCAACAAGGATTCCAGCATTCGTGCAGGAGCTGTGGTTGATGGAAGAGCTGTAGGTCGCAGTGCTGGTTCCCCAATTTTAATAATAATAGCTAGATTGTATTTGGGTTTAGCCTATTTCAAGCTAAGGATGAAATTTGTTAGATGGCTAACATAAAATTGACCTACACTCAAAGAAAATGTATATATCAATTGAATTCATAGTTAGGCAAATTTAAATAGTGACAAAGATTTTCTTTATGTGAAGATGTATTAAGTGGCCAACATAAGAGTGATCCACGTTCATTTCAAACTTAAATTTTGGCTTGATTTAAGAAGTGGAAAGGTTTAAATGTTGACCGAGATTTTGATTTGTTAGCCTGGTAAACCGAAAACCAAAAACCGCTGGCCGATTTGAGATAATATTAATCAGCCATCTGTTTAAAATGGATTGAAGAAAATATATTTAATTTTTAGATTTAAAAGATCTATGCGAAAACTCTTGACGCGTATGCCTAGAGTTTCGCTCCAGAGGGTCTTTTAAGTGAAAATTGAAATTGCTGCCACGAACTTGATGCAGCTCCAGTGGCACTGCGAGCAGAGAAAGTTTTCCGCTGATTGTGCAATAATTCATGCTTAGTTTCAGCGCTCCAACTCTCTACTTTGGTTTGGTTTGGTTTGCTTCTGGTTCTGGTTGGGTTTGGTTTGGTTTCGTTTGCTTTGGCAATGGACGTTGGGGATGTGGACTCGCTGCGCAGATGAAAGATAGAGAAATGCTTCAGTCGTCTTTAAATGAGATCGATAAAAATAATAGACCGACGGAAATCCTATGTGATTTATTGCAAGGAAACTGAACGAATTACACATGCGATGAAGACACATACATACACACACACACACTCACACATCCATATACATATATATATGTATACATGCGTACAGAGACCCGCAGTTCATTCGCAACTAAATTGATGGGCTCGAATTGAGGGAACTACTTGGCTAAGCCAAGCTCGTGGCGCCACACATGCTTCAAAATGTGCATGTGAACTTGAAAGTGGCATTCATTCATCGCGCCTCACCTTGCAATCGAATCCGCGCCTCGCTCTTCCCAAGAGCATTCACACTGGAACAGCTGTAAGCCCCAAAGTCCGACTTTGTCAGGTGTCGTATCGTCAAGTTCAGGTGCCACGTGTACAGGTTAATCATGGCTTCTGAAATGTTATACTTGTTGCCATTGTGCAGCTTAATGTTACCTGAAAAAGTACACGCAAAAAAACAACAAAGCAACAAAGTAAATATTAATACTGACCATTTTCGAATATATTTTTACATTTATTGTTAAACGAGCCATAAAAAAATCATATTATAAAATAGCTAATATTAGTTTGAACTCTGAGCTCTTTATATTGTGAAATTGTAAATATTTTATTCAAACAGTTTTACTTTTTAAAAATAGTTTTTAAAGTCTTTTTTCAGTTTTAAATTATGTGGAACTTAATCCAAGTTGCACTTGAACTTCATTAAAAATTGCTATAAAGTCTTATATACTTGTTTGAAGTATCCAGATGGCATTTGGAATGTGGACCTTCACAAGTCAAAGTTTATATCAAAATGTTTGTTAAGCAAGAAAGTAAAGTGCGTCAAATTTGAATGAAGTGTTTGAGTTTATAGTTTGATTGAAAAGTTTAGAAAATAAGTTATCCATATTTCATGCAGCTAAAAAAAACAGTAGAATTTAAAACTTGCTTTTATTTTTTGTTTTAGTTATGTACAATTTATTTTTTTGGGATAGGAAAATTTTTATTTGTAGTTGAGTTTTTGCTCAGTGTGTCTATGCCTTCGGAGTGTATCTATTCTTACTGTTGGCTCAATTTATGTGTCTTGTGTAATACGTGCTAAAATAAATTACCTTCATTACGATACCAGCCGTTAAGGGGTTTCGGATATACTTCCACAATGCATTCCAGTATCACTTCTCGCTCGACTGGCGCTCCCACTAACTGGTTTACAGCTTTAATAGTTGGAGGAACTGAAATTTTCAAAGATGCAAAACTATATATTATTGTGCCAACTGAATAGTTTACCTAATTTGTTGACTAATTTACACACCACTTCATAGAGCTACTAAATGTGATACTTAATATATTTATAACTTTATAAATAAATAAATTTATGTAAAGTTGAATTGCACATGAATGTAAATGGGAAAAGAGGTCAGCTGTCTCCACTGTGCATCGTCTTTTGAAGTTGCAACAATAATTTTTCACTTATTTCTCTCTTTTTATTAGTCACCTCAATGATGACTGCACCAACTTCAAGCAAATGACTCTGCTGCATTCATTTGAAAGACAAACTTTTCGTATTTCGCACAGATACTACGGCGTAAGCGAGAAGATAAAGAAGATACAGAAGAGAGAGAGAGAGAGAGAGAGAGAGAGAAAGAGAGAGAGAGAGAAGAGGCCACACGTTGCGATAACTTGTGAGGGGAAGTGACACTCCATTTTTTTCGCCCGCAAGTCGAAAGCTTGGTAACTGGAACTGGCCACAACGACTGTGATATTAGCCTTACATATAATTTGCATGTTAACATTAAATGCCAGAAGTGGCAAAGGATAAAAGGAGTTCTTGGATAACATAGAGTAGCTGCCAATATATTAAAATAGATATATAGTTTTTTGACCCCCTAACTGAAACATAAAACAATTTTTATTAAGTAGGAATTGATAAACGACAGCTTAAAGAAGGTTTCCAATTAAATTGGAGTCACATAATCAAAACTATATATAATATAATAATAATAAAAATATTCCTGTTTATTTCGTTAGCATAAGTATATTAAAAAAGAGTCAAGGCATTGATTCAACTCTAGCTTCGAACAGCGTCCAAGTTGAACCGAAAGCGTTAAATTATTTATTGATGCTCGTGAAAATAACAGTGAGTGTGAAAAGTAAATAACACCCCGAGTCATTTGAGCTGTCGAATGGTACGCTGCTTGTATAAAACTAATATTATGCCACCACTTGACTTGTATACTACAACTGTAAAAATTGCAAAGTGAAAGCAGAGTATACATTTGATGAAACTGAAAAAGGAGCTGAGACGAGATTCTGGTTAACTTTGCTGTACTGATTTGTTCAGTTGATTGGAAGATAGCAAACATTCATAATATTGTTGAAACTAGTTTGCGAGCGTATTCGTGAGTCGTCATATTCAAGTGTTTCATTTTATCTGTTTAGTCCTTGCACAGTTCCCAACAGATTACAACGACTGGGGTTGCCCCAAAAGAAGCGCGAGTGCACACAATCGTTGGGTTGGGTGCGTGAGTCGCTGGCTAAGTCTGTGGTGTGGTGTGTGTGTGTATGTGGGTGTTTGTGTGTGTGGTTGGTGTGGGTATTATTTTCCAAGAGTCTTTTCGCTAGTGTGTGTGTGTGTGTGTGTGTGAATGACGACTGTTTCAATGCAGCAAAGGCTCATGCTATTTTTCCTGTCGCTGGTTGGTGTTCTGCCATAGGAGCTGTTGTCGTTGTTGCCAAAGGATAATTTTAAGCCATAAATAAAATGGATTAAAGCGCAATGATCCGCTCATCAAAATAGATTTCATCCTCAGTCACACTGGAGCATTATTAAAGCTTTTCAGCAAAATCAATAATAACAGTGCTTTATATAGTGGATTTCCCCGCCATATTACACACTTATTTTGTTTATTTTACTCCCAACGCACACATTGTAACATAGTGGAACACTTAAGCGGTATTAACTTTCATTTATAAGACCGTGGCAAAGGAAAGTTACTTTGTGCATACAATCCACACCCCCCGCCCCCCTACATCCGTCGGATGAGTCACCCGAGGAGTATTTATGCACTTACGCAAGTTAAAAACAAGTTCGAGGAAAGAAATATTGTAGCCAGTGCAATTTATCAGTAATGCGCACAATTTGCAACTATAGATGTCTGTATGTATGTCTATCGAAATTCCTCTAGCCGTATACAGTGTAAGTATTTATCGCTGACCCTGAATTGAATTACTGATAAACTGCAATGCAAAAATATTTAAATTACTTTACAAAAATTGCAAATATCATAAACTAACAATTAAATTGAAATATAGAGAGTAGTTCTACAAGCATATGATTTCTACGGGGAGCCGCTCGCTGTTTCGTTTCTAAAAAGTATGTAATACTCTGAGGGAAATATGTAAAACACTAAGGGAAATTAATTGCCTGCCGGCGCAAACAAGATTAGTCTTTTTATCATTTTTCTCACAGTTACTTGAATGTTTGCATTCTGACATACTTCGGATAATGAGCGTTAGTAAAACAGAAACAGACAACAAGAAACAAGCAAGTAAGAAAAGCACAAGGAAAGCTGCAGAAAACAGAAAGGGATAACAAGACTGCTGGTGAAATTGACAGCAGCTATCCATTTTTACCGCTTAACATTGTCTGGTAGTAGTTAATTGCTTTTGCGGGATCAGCCAATGTATAGCTATAGTCTATATACATATATAGTATGAATTTGAAAATTATCTGTAATGGTCATTTAGCTACACATACATGTATGTTCAAAGTCAACAATAAGTTTAAAGTTGTCCAGCATCGCCAGAGAAGAACAACGACACAGAGAACGTTTCGACAATTGCAAACTTTGAATTTGCATTTTACTGATTTTGACGCGGACACATTGCCAAAAATGGTACGCTTCACATTTGGCTGCTTGGGTGCTTTGGTGCTTGGGTGCTTGGCTGCTGCATGACTTTCACTTATATACATATATCCGTACATATGTACATTCTCCGGCGGATTGCTTAGTCTCTCACAATTACGAACTTCTGATTTTCAAATGTTTACTACGCAGACGAGGATACCATGATTTCGCAATGTTGTGCGCATGCATGTCTGTTGCATCTGATAGATACGTATGTATGTATAATGCGATGCATGTGAATATGAGCATGCATACATACAAACATAAGTACATACATACATGTGCACATCCGCATGCATTTAAATACATACTCATATATGGGAGTAAACAGTATAATAGAGGCAACAGCTCATGACAATAGTTCAATGTGTGTGCTGCCGGCTCCTCTGATGCTTTGCTAGTTACGAGTAGTTATCACAATGGGGCAGACACCCGCACACACACCCGCACACACACACACAATTGTAACTATGACTGTTAATACATATACATGCATACATATGCTATACATTTGATATGCTATGCTTGGTAGTCGAAGTGCGACTATCGCAACTTTCCACAACTGGTACTCTGAGTTTGACTTGACAATCTCATGGTGTTGATTTGTGTCTTGTGCCACACCAACGGCATGTTCATGCCAAGCATCCGAAACAGCCTCTATTTAAGAATATTTTGCTGCAACGTATTCCTTGTTTCATCAGAACATATAAATCTTAAACAGAATCTGTCATACCAATCGTACAACCAAAACCAAATACAGCTACCATTCTCATATGGATGGGTATTATTTGGTGTCCATTAAATGTTAAATGTTAACTATTGAAGTTAAATTAATTATTTTATTCTCGAGTTGAGTTGGGTATGCTGATCTGTGTTTGCCTTACAACACTAAGAGAAACTGTTCAGCTGCACTTGGATACCTACACTGATGTCTGTAAGTAATTGTACGCTGACATAGACAATAGTACAATTGCTTCACTAATATTGTTAAATGAATTAAGTACCTGATTCACATATACAATATCTCGATACAATTCATTGGGATGATATTTAGATGGATTCATTCAAAATGCATTGCAGCAGAGCAGAGTCAATTAAGTAATTATTGATTCGTTTGTGATATTGTCTTATTTCTGTCTTGTAAGTTGATTAATTAAGCTTAATATTATTCTGGTTTCAAATTTAGCTTGGAAAAATAGTATACTCAACAGATTCGTCACGGTAAAACGGTACTATCTTCTAGAATTTATTAATATGATTCCAATTAATAAAATATTTTTCATTGTTTGTGTTGGAAATAACTGAATTTGCATATGTACACCGCAGTTTGCATTCCCGTTTCGTAGTCTTAATCTGTTGTTGCCTGCGAGCAACGGTAATTGTAAGTTCCTTACGATCATGACCTTCTTCGATGGTCTCTTTCACCTCCTTGCACGCAGTTCGAAGTAGTCGCTTTTGCTCGCTTGAATCGCGTAGTTTAAGCCGCATAAAGCGGACCAGTTCGTGTTGTGTTAAAAAGCTCTTAATAAATAAATCACAAGTTTTAATAGTTTATGCAAAAGCTCTTGTCAAAGTAAGGTCTATACGAGGAACAATAATTCCGAACAATGGAATGGAATAAAGTAGAAGGAAACGCTTGAAAGTAGTGTGTAAACAGACTTAATTACCAGTATATAGATTAAATTAAGAAACTTACAGTTTACGTGAACATCAAAGCGTTTGCTCACTGAAGGTGGCACCCCGTTCGAAGCTATGCACAGGTAACCACCCATATCGGTGCGGTGAACATTCGTGAGACTCAATCGACCGCCTTCCACTGACTTTAATGCTGGAAGAAGAAGAAGAAGAAGCAAAAACAAAATACATTTTTTAATAACCATAACATTTAAATACGTTTGGTCTAACTAAGTTTTTCAGTCTGATTGTATTTTTTCTGCGTCTCACAACTCCATTTAACATTTTCATAAATTATTTATTCTTCTCTATAACCAATTTTTAATTTTATTTCATATTCATTTCAAACTTTAACTTTATTTTAGAAGCTCAATTTGGACAATTCTGATAAGAAGTCGTTTCAAGTTCAAGCTATTTAGATATTCACCTTGTTTGTCCCTACTCTCCGATCGGAGTATAATATCCTTTCCGTCCTCACGTCGCCACTGCACCATGGGTGTTGGAACACCTATTTATATCAACAAAAAAAAAAAATGTATATATATATATATATATATTTTATTGAAACTGTCTAACTACTATTATTATTATAATTAGTTGTAATTTAAATATTTCTATTGAAGAAACAAGAAAGAATGCTTCAGCTTAGAGTTTTTGTGTTAAGTGGAATACAGGGTATTTGATAGTCAGTAATGTTTGACAGAAGCACTCTTAGTTGCTTGGTCTGCTACGCTATGGTATTAATACCTGTGGCACTGCACATTAGCGCAATGCTCCCACCTTCAGTACTAACGCCTTCATCAATGTTCTGGTCAGGATGATTGAGAATATCCGGTGGCACCACAACATCTAAATAGCCAGACTGTAAATGGACAACATAAGCAATAATTAATGCCACAATTTATTTTTCGATTTACACTTTTTTTCTTAATCTCGTTTAAAATGAGAATTTGAAACCACGCTCAACATTTTATTACCGATTGGAATTATGTGTACTGCGCGAAGTTGTTGTAAGCAGACTTAATACAACTATGAAATTTTCACCCGTAACAGACATGGCTTTGTTTTGGACCCGTCTTGAACTTTATTTACCTGGTCCAGTTGCACACACATTTTCATATTTCACACACACACACACACACAGTGTTAAGGTGAGGCTCAGACGCATATGGCGATAAGATTAGTGCCTCGACCAAACAGGAAAACAAACCACTGTTGTCGTTCGGGGAAATTGGCTGGGTGACATTGGGTGAAGTGGTCAGGCGCTGACCGGAGTAAGTAGAGGAGGAGGAGGAGGAGGCGTTGGAGTATGGCTGACTTACCAGACTCTTCATGGGATCTGTATTCACTTGACACATGTAGCTGCCAGAATCGTTTAGCTGCACGTGGGATATGTGAAGTTTCCAGGTGTTGTGTCCATTGTGTGTCACTGATAATCTTGGATTTAGGGATACCATATGTGTATGTATACCAAGTATTGCTTTTGAATCTGACTTAATCCATGCCACCTGAAATTGCAAAAGCAAAAGCGAAGATGGTATTACACCTTACCACCACTGTTCGTTAGTGTAACAAGTTGCCTTCCTGCTGCCAAGTTCACTAACAACCCCCACTTTATCTCACACACATATCCTGTATGTCCTTACTTGTACACACACACACACACACATATATGCATACATACATACCTATGTATGTAGCTTAATATGTTTTGTCCCGGTAGACCAAATATTATTTTATACTTACGCGTACGCAATCTTAAGTTTATATGTATGTACATATATACGTATGTGTGTATAAGTAAGTACAAGATTAAATACATCTGTATTGGGGCGTAACGACCGTTTGGTTAAAGCAAATGCGATTTAATGGCTTATTAGTGCATTTCGAGAAGGATTGGATGGGTGCGGCAGTTGATGGTTTTTGTGTAGGTGCAGATGGACTCTGAGTACACATAACGCATAGTATTTAAGATGGCAAAACAAACATTGACTTGTATATACAAGAGAAATATATACTTAAAATAACTGATATATATTTATATATATATATATATATATATATATATATATATATATATATATTCATAATAAATTAAGAACAGTTTCTGACAGCTGTTTGTTTGTGCACATTCATTGAAGATGCTTTTGACTACTTTCGGTCAAAAGTTAGTGCAAACTGCATTTAACATATCTTAAGTTCATTCCAATATTATCAAAAAGATGTATTTCGCCTGATTTTAGTTGACAATAAATAAATAAATAAAATGGACAGGAAACCAAAAGAGTTTTTAACAGAAAATAAAAATGGCTTCAAATATTTTTATATATTCATGAAAAATTTGTGTTTTTTACCAAAGATTTAAAATGTTGTATAACAGTATAATAAAATACATACCCGATATAGCCCCAGGTTGTCCACAACACAGGTGAAAGATATGTCGCGGCCTTGTGGCACGCTTATATTTGATAGTTGCGCCAAAAACTGCGGTCCCACTTCATCGGGTTCGTTATGACCTATTATAATAGCAGAATAAAAGGGAATAATTTTGTGAGCACAGGTGCGTTTACACATTTCATTTACATATAGAGCATTATGAAGTGGACTTACTGAGCAAAAAAATATACCGAAACAATAAGGATAATGAAAAATGAGCAAAACAAAATATTGCTAACGATATCTGCCGACTGCACGATACTCTGCAGCCATTGTAACAACAGCTGGATAAATGTCATACTTCTACGCTCATACGGTTAGACAACCAGACGGACATTGCCTCCTCTCTTTGCAGTAGTCTTCCATTTGAGAACAGAGTATGCAAATGAATTGCACAAGTGTAAAAATTACCATTAACATGTGGGGAGCTGAAGGAGTGTTAAGCACCTGAAAGGGATTAAAAAAAAACTATTTTGTTGCTAAACCTATGCACTTAGAGAAATAATCGCCCTGAATCGCAGAAAATCGCTATATATATACTTATCATACAGATGGTAGAGTTGAATCCTAACCAGAGAATAAATTTTAAATATTTTTCCTGCATTTTTTTCTTAAAGTAAAAAATTTCCTTTTTAGTTTTTTGAATTTTTTTTCTTAGTAATAAAAAACGTTTCTGCAAAATCCAACATATATACGTATATATAATATTTTTATTAATAATTTTCAGAAAGTTTTTTTTAGTTTTCTTGGTCGATTATTTTTGAGTGTATTTTCCTATTAAACTAAGATTCAAAGTAGCCGAATATGATATTTAATCTCAAAAAAGTAACTGTTAAATTCAAATCCGCTTTTAGTGAAAGTTGATAATAAAATGTTGTGTAAAATGCGCAAAGGAGTTGTGCAACATTTTTGTTGCCATGTTGCTAAGCTTAAAACTAATTGCGCATTATTTGCGCAAGCAAACAATTCTGTATAAAATACAAATTTAAATTTAAATTTATTCTAGCGCAACTTTAGAATAAATAAGTGAAATAGTTCAAAGATAAGTTTAAATAACTACTTGTTTCAACGATGTTATCAATTTTACCTTGCCTCTGAATCATTCTGTTGCTACTTCTTCGAATGTTGCACAAAAAGTCCTCTCTTTCTCTAGCACATCACAATGTTGGAGGTCTTAAGACTAAACTTTCTGTACTATATATATATATATATGGGCAGTCTTTCTTTTGAATTATATATTCTAGTATTTACTGAAACTTGTGAATAACTTTCTTGCATGGAACAGTTGGGGGCTTAACTAAGTAATTCTTACTAGTAATTTTTGGTCTGATTGGATTTTTTCAGGTTTTCCTCAATTCATGCAACAAATGTTGAACCACTTTGCATAAATATTTCTTATTTTTCAATTTACTTATAATTTTAGTTTTATTTTAAATTAAATTTCTTACTTTTTGTATTTTTGGTGTCGACTGATCTTAGACAATAAATAAATAAATAAATAAATAAATACTGTTGCCAATATAAATATTAAATGTGTTCGGTTCTTACCTTGTGAATTGGCCAACGAATGAGTTCCTTTCGTGCACAAGGTGCCGCTGAGTAACAAAATAATGACAGAGGCTAAGGTCCGGACGCAGAATTGCATCTGAGTCATTTGGGCAGTCTTCATTTTAATCATGGGCTTCAGATAGCGCCAATGGATCTTCAGGTACTTCCAACAACTTACTAATTTATATAATATGAATAAAAATCTCGCTATTCGAGCTGATCCCTTGCTTGTGGTATTCCTCTATTTATACCCGAACAGCAGTTCCTTCTAGTATTGTCTCCGTTAACATATGTAAAAAATAATGTGTTTCACATCCAAAATGTTTCTGCAAAAAACAAATCATCAAAAGTATATCGCATAGATTATTGCCAAGCATATAAAAATCGTATACTTAAATGTATGAGGTAATTAATTTAATGCTACATTTTCTTAATTTTCTTAAACATGGCCTTAAAGACTCGGACGTTTGCCTACTTTCAGCCAGCATGCATGCTATGCGATCTTAATGCAATAATTATCTTTATTTGTAAAGCTATTTGCTCAACCGAATGGCATAAAATGAAAGGGCAAAAGGCAACCAAAGTTAAAACCAAATTCCTCTGCTGGAATGCGTCGCGCAATTCACTTTGCCAACTGGAATTTCTCTACCAAATTTTATCTTGTGAACAAGAAATTTCAAAACTGGTGGAATAATACAACTAATTCAAAAAGGGTGAGTTGTGGCAACAATTGAAGAAACAAAATACACTCACACATATATATATATATATATATATATATATATGTATGTATACAAATTAAAGAAACACAACACATAAATGGATTGGTCAGTAAAGTAAACAAAGTGTGCGTTAAGCACATTGTTCTTAACTTTAATATGCTTTCTTAACACTAACAATTTTGGCAAGTAAGTAACGGTTAACCAAGTATAATTCGCAGAATCTGTCCTCCATTTATTATACATGACGGGACGGATGCTCCAGCTCTTTGTCGTGGTTGTGGCAAAGGAACAGTTTTTAATACTGATCAATTAAATGTAGGCTGGTATGAGCAAAGAGGTAAAGAACATTTTTTTTCTGCTGTAAATCTGGAAAAAGTTTGGTAATTGCTGAGTTACTGTGGAAACTGTGTTTAACTTGTAGGAGGCACTCTCTTCTTCTTATTTTCCAATAATCTTTTAAAGTTTGTAAAATGCTTAAATTTATTTGATATTTTAAAAACATAGTTTATCAGATTCGTACTCAGAATTATCTTATTGCACGCACATGTTAAGCTTATGTTAATTTCAGTTGTTATCGACCTCAAAGCAACCCTGTACTTTGCCTGCTGCGGATTCGATATACATAACATAGCCGATCTCTCTTTATGATCGTTGTGGCAAAGGGTTTTTAATACTGATCAAGAACAAATAAATATAGGAAAGTAATATACATTATAACGGTTTTCTTTAAATTCCGATCAAGACAATATAGACTGCTAAGTAAGCAAAATGTATACCAACGAGAACTTTTCATAAAGATCAGGAAAATATAGACTGATAAGTAAACTTACTTTATTTATCATTGTTTCTGTGTTGTCAATCTCAAACTTAAAAAAAAAAGTTTGGCAATTACAAAGAAACAGTATACGACGTATATCTCGCAGAAACTGTGTTCTATTCAGTAAGCGTGACAGAAGGGTTCTCAAAGTCAAGCGCTCGCGACTAAAACTTGCTTATTTGCTTATGCAAGTGTCTAGTTCGTAATTACTTTGTGATCGGTGATTTCGATAGTGATCAAGAATTTGTAGCATACTTTTTGGACTCACCGATGTCTGCTTCAAAGCACAGTTTGGTTAGAAAATTGAAACACTTTTCGCTGGGATGATAATGAAGAATGTTATCCGTGTAGTACGAGATGTACTAATACGTACATAATGCACATCATTTGGAGTACAACAAATTTGAAAGCATCAACAGACAAACAAAAAAAATTACTTAACGAATAGCTGGAGAAAAATGTGTTGTGCCGTCTCTCTCCCCTCTATGTCCGTCTCTTTCTCTGTGTGTGTTCTCGGCTTATCTAGGGGCCAGGGCAAGGGCCAGGGCTGGGAATGTGTAGGCCTCTATAACATGATCCTGATTTGCTTGCGCATAGCTTGCCCGGAGAGAGAAGTGACAGCGACAGCAGCGAAAACGGCAGTTACAATGAAAACAAGAAGGGAAACAAACAATAAGAAAAACCACAAACAATTTAAATGGATTATGTGTTTACACTCAAAGTGGAAGAATGGGCAGAGTGGTGGCCACGGACCTTGGACAGCTGGTCGTGTGGGAGTTAAGCGTTGGCAGTGTGGCAGTAGCAGCAGTGTTGCAAATTGATGGTAGCTCTTCGTCATCAAATGGACAAACAGGCAGACGCTGCCTGGCTGCCTGGCTGCCTACCAAGGCATCAGTTGGATGAACGAACTGACAAGTTCAAGGCAGTGGGTGCACTGGTGGGGCAAATGCTGGACACCGCAGTCGCTGGTCTGGGCTGGGCTGGACGAGCATCTGGCTATTGGCAGCGCCGCAGTTTCCAACTGTAGGGATTACGCTTGAAACGCAACGCAAGCATCGCATTCGCATGCGTGTGAATGTGGATGTGGATGTGAATGTTGAGTGTGGATGTGAATGTTGAATTTGAATGTTTCTCAGTGTGTGTGTGTGTGTGTGTGTGTGCGTTTACTTGCTCGCTCACTTGTTTTTATTTGTTTGTTTTCACAAACGGAATTGTTTTTAATGAGATTTCAGACGCAAATCTTTTTATTTGAACTTTTTTTTTATTTTTAGGCCCGTCGGAAATGCTCGACCACACCAGTTACTTCTGATTAAAAATTGTGGCGAATGGAATTCCGTATTACCCCGGACACACACAGTGCACAATTTCGAAATTCCGCATCAGAATCCGGCACAATGTATCTGTATCTGTATGTATCTGTAATTGTAATTGTAACTGTAAATGTAACTGTAACTGTAACTGTATCTGTAGTATGCCACTTGCCGGCCGTACCAGCAATCTGGTCATGCAAAATCCACAATCCACATGCGTAATGTGTGCAACCGTGTGTACACATACATATTGCAGTAAGTGTAAGCCCTTGCACTCATCTCGTTTTGAGTTTGGCAGGCAGGCACTGTTTTCTCGGCTGTACCGTTTTAAATTTAACATGACAACAACAACAACAACAGCAACAGCAGCAACAGCAGCAGCAACAACAACAAGAAGAAGCAGAGTTTCATGTGATTTTAGCCGAAACGGAATATGAATAAATGGATCAGCAGGCACTTTATGCTGATGGCATTGATGTCACACAAAAGTAAAGGGACTTGGGTCTGCTGCTGCTCCCGCTGCTGTTCCTGCGGTCGACGACTGATGTTCGGAGTGGTGCGAAAGCAAACATGAATTGTGGTTAAAGCATTTTATGCAATCGCAGTGCCTCTACATACACACACACACACACACACACACACACATGTGCACATACATATGTATGTACATACAGCAAGCGGCCAGCCAAGCCAGATGGGTTGGTCATTTGTAAAATCCTTTGATTGAAATCATTGAGAATTAAAAATTCCGACTGAATATTTTCTTTATTTTAACACACTCGGCCATCGCCCAATTAATTGTTGATGAATGAGCATTACGCACAAGCAAACGGCTTCGGTACCAAAAATTGATTGCTGTGATTTTTACAAGCACACACACTCACACACACACACAGAGATATATATAAATATATATACATACTTATACATACGACAGCCTTTGCTCGTAGGTGTTGCAACAAGCCCATAAATCTGTACTTATCATATGTTTCACGCCAGCGGGTATTTTCCGCTCTTTATTATCCGTATTATCCCCGTATTATAAAGTGTGTGCTGCATTCTCTCAAAGCCTTTGTAACACGCACAGTTCATAATTTGTTGCAGGACAATGGATTTCCTGAAAACATTTGAAAAACGTTCTCAACGAATTTTCACATACACTCATAAAAAAAAAACCGCCCTAAATTTTAGTAAATCGCCTTACTTTTGGCGTCAATAGTTGGTCTGTGTGGATTTGTTTAAGGTGTAGCAAAATAATGGCCAATATTCAAGGTGTCCTTGACCATGTGTTTTTGTTACTAATACTATTATTCAACATTTATATTTTAGACTTCACATATTCACACAACCGTTTTACGAAGTTTGTAAAATTAGTTATTAATAATATGAAAATAGAGCCAGTAAATTTGATTACTTATTATAATGTATTCAAAATAATATTAAATATTTCTAATAAATAGAAAAAATCTGCATTTTGTCAATTTAGGGCAAGCCTTTATAATTTGTATAAAACTGTTTCCTAATAGAAATAATTTGTACAAAATAAAATATATATTTTTGAAAATGATATTATTTTTTAAATCTTCTATCTCTATCTCTGTCTATATCTCTATCTCTCTCTCTTTCTATATCTCTATCTTTATCTCTATCTCTATCTCTCTCTCTTTCTATATCTCTATCTTTATCTCTATCTCTATCTCTATCTCTATATCTATCTCTATGTCTATCTCTGTCTCTATATCTATGTCTATCTCTGTCTCTATCTCTATCTCTATCTCTATCTCTATCTCTATCTCTGTCTCCATCTCTCTCTCTCTCTCTCTCTCTCTATCTCTATCTCTATCTCTATCTCTATCTCTATCTCTGTCTCTGTCTCTGTCTCTATCTCTATCTCTATCTCCATCTCTATCTCTATCTCTATCTCTGTCTCTGTCTCTGTCTCTATCTCTATCTCTATCTCTATCTCTATCTCTGTCTCTGTCTCTGTCTCTGTCTCTATCTCTATCTCTATCTCCATCTCCATCTGTATCTCTGTCTCTATCTCTATGTCTGTGTCTATCTCTATGTCTATTTCTATCTCTATCTCTATCTCTATCTCTATCTCTATCTCTATCTCTGTCTCTGTCTCTGTCTCTATCTCTATCTCTATCTCTATCTCCATCTCCATCTGTATCTCTGTCTCTATCTCTATGTCTGTGTCTATCTCTATGTCTATTTCTATCTCTATCTATCTCTATCTCTATCTCTATCTCTGTCTCCACCTATATCTCTATCTCTATCTCCATCTCTATCTCTATCTCTATCTCTGTCTCCATCTCTATCTCTATCTCACGTCGATTTTAATAATTAATTATGCTTAGCTTAGCTTTCAATATAAGCCTTATAAAGCTCCTATCAAAGTTCTTATCTTTTATATCACTTCTTTGACTAGTAAGTAAGCTAAGAGTCTCCAGTCTGCAAGTGTATTTCATATCCGGCATGCCAAAAATGTCTGCTGATTCTTGTTTTACCACTCACCTTACTTTATTCTCTCTCTTTTTTTGACAACACGAGCATTTTAAGTTTTCTCCATTGTCGCCGCGTTCTTATTTTGTCAAAAAAAAAAAAAAATAAAAAATAAAAAAGAGGAGAAAAAAACACTCAAGGATGCATTAAGTTCCATTTGGTGACACGGCGAGCACTCTGCATAAATGTCGACAGTGTAAAAGTCAAAGTTCTTGACATTTGCATAGCATGAACATCACGTGTGAACTGCTCATGTCTCTCCAGGCGACCCAGTGGTGCAAAAGAACAAAAATTATATTGAATGTTTTCGCTGTCTCCAATCACAATCGTAAGCCACACACCATAATGACAAGTGTGGGGCATGTACGCTGTGCAACATATGTGTTTTGGGGCATATGGCTTGGTACCCAAATGTGAATAAGAGAGAAAGAGATAAAAAGCTTCTTTTAGATATAGTTTCTGATTTGATTAGGAATCAAATTTAAATACAAAAGTAAGAGTGTTTTTTTAGACAATTGTTTGACTGGTTATAATTACAAAGTATCAAACTGTAATATAAAGAACAACTATTTGATATATGCTGTTTCGCTAGATTTACTCCCTAAATCTTTAATTCTTAACCCTTATCTTCAATTTCAATGATATTTATCCCCCTTAAATTTTATACAATTTGTAACTTTAGTTTTATATTGAAATTTTATATTTTAAAAATTGTGGACTCTGTTTTGCTCTGCCTAAACTGATAATAAATTACAGCCGACTTCGAACCATGTTCCACAACATGTTCCATGTTCGCTTCACAACACTACCAAAAAGATAATCAGTATAAAATGTATAACATTAAAAATCAATAAAATTATAATAATAACAATAATAATAATTATAATAATATCTTGTCATGTCATGTTTTAAATTTATTAATGTTGAACATGCAAATGCTGCCACTTTAAACATGTGTCTATTAAGCAATGTCCTTCTTAAATGAATATGCTTACACACACTGCAACACACGTACACATGCTTTTATATGTAGCTGTGTAGATGTGTGTGAGGAGAAGTGGAGACAGTGGTGGAGACAGTGCTCACTCCGTACAATGACAATGTACAATTGCGTGAAAGAACCAACTGCAAAATAGTTGTCCGGCAAAAGTTGGCAAACAACACGCAGCATAAAGGGATGGGTTGGTTGGTTGACTCCTTGCTGCATGCTTGAACATAACTGTTTGGCGAGAGGACTCGCTGCACTCTAAGTTTTATCACAACTATTTCGATGATAATAATAGTATAAATTTCAACCTACACGTAAAACTTAAGAGGAGATTGTGGAATATCTGCACTGCTTGCTGCAATGCTAGCTGCACTGCTTGCTTCATTTGCCTATACATACATACAGATGTATATGTATGTATGTGCGTAAGTATGCATGCTCTCACTCATTTTACAGGCAGTCCTTAAGCCGTTACCACTATTCATAAACTGAGCCCCCTCCCCACCACCAGCTCCCCCCACCCGTCACGTCCGTTGCCAATTGAGTTGTGAAGCGTGCGCCGTGTCTGTTGACTTTGCTCCTTATCAACAAGTCGCCACTTAATTCAATTACATTAGATACGAGGAACGAACAAACGAACAAATAGATGGAGTCTGAGTGGAGGGGCGCCTCATAACTAAACTCGGCGAGGCGGCGCTGTTGGCATTGGCCTGGCCCGGCCCCGGCGATAGATAGGCCAAGCATAGAATTCTGCGGTTAGACGACAGCTGAGCCTGGGCAGAAACACCAACAAACACCAGCAAGCAGCAAGCGGCAAGCAGCAAGGAATCCGCTAGTTGAGTATGAAATAAGAAAAAGGCACTTAATAATAGCCGGCGGCATTTTAATTTACATATTTTCCGACTCGATTTAAATGCCTCGAGGGCCATCTTTTGCCGTTGTTGTTGTTGTTGTTCTTTTGTAAGTGTTTTGTGGCAACCAGAAGGTTTCATATTCTCAACAAAAGCAATTGTCAAATCCTTTTCCTAAATGCTCAAATGTCTAAGGGCAATCAATTCCAGCAGCAGCAACACTTTTTACAATCTAATTTCAACAGCTGACCAATTTCGGAGCTTGTCAATTAATACCCACAAACATGTACGTAACTATAATTCCATTCAGACAATGGTTGCTATATATACATACATATATGTACAGTAAATTGCATACCTTTGCGTGTCAATTAAATTTGTTCCTTTGTATGTACTTTGGATTAAAAGTAATCATGACAAAGAAATGCTTTCATTCAATATGCAATTAATTGCTACTTAATTCCGTTAATTACGCATCTATCTAATTAAAAGTGATAGTTCCTCTTTAAACTACCCATATATCATTTCTGAAGTATTCCATATCCATACCGAATAATTTGTTACTCAACTTATAGGCTACTATTCAAATATATATTTAAATATCAGAAGACTTTCTTTGTATGTAAGCCATTTTATATTTGTATTGGGATTGCAGTTTATATGTATATTAATCTGTATAATCTGTATATTAATCTATATATTAATCTATATAATATATACCGAATGCCAGGACTGAACTGCTTTTAGAAAACAATAATTTTTTGTAGAATTATAAATCGTCGTTTGATGTCTAGACAAATACTGCATTTACTCGAAATCAATCCCAAAAAAAAAAAACTCGGATTTCAAATATTTCATAACTTTGGCAAATCGAAACCTATTTTGAAAAGAATTTTTGATTATATTATGTAATTCAATTGTGAAAATGAGCTAAATAAAAAAAACTCCACTATAAATTTGTATATCGAGCATTTTTCTGAAGATTTTATTTCTGTCTGGGTTAAAACCACAACTTTATACAAGTTTTTGAGGGTGTTATTTAATAATTTTAATATGATTTAATAAAAGCTCAGGTTTAACATGGACTACAATAAAAAATAGATTGGTATACGAATTATTAGTGGTTTCGCTTGTATATATTCCTATACCATTTAAGCCCTTGTAAATAATATTATAATTTTATCGTAAAGCTATCGCATCGAAGGAGATCTTTGCAACCATGTAAAATGTAGATATTATGTGTTCGGAGCCAAATTCGAAAAATATATTCATGGATCACTTCGTCCAATGAATATGCCATTGGAACAATCGGTTGAAAGATGATTTCTAAGTAGTGGAATCGAGTTAGGCTAACTGCTGATACATAACAGATCGAAAGTTATTATCCTACAGACATCTTTTATAAATGGTTAATGTTAACTTGTCAAAAACTATACTCATGGTTCAAGTAATAATATCTTAATAAGCAATTGATTCTTTTATCCAAAGTCGAATAACACTAATCAACATCAAAAAAATATAAATTAAAAAATAAAATATAAAATGCATATATAAAAAAATGTAATAAATAAAGTTCGAAATATGAAGTAAAACAATAAATATTTAAAACTGTTTTTCTCAAAACATAACAAATTATAATATTATAATCCACTCCGGAATAAAATGTTCATTTATCTATCGGTAGATTCACGCAAGGAAAACAGTTATCTATCGCAACAAATCAGGTTTTCATGCAACATATTTCAACAAATATTTTGTGCCTGATAAGCACGACAAAAAAGTGATTCCATCAAGTCAACGTCGATATCGACAACAAATACGTAAAATTTAAAAAGAGACTAGTCAATCCAGCAGCATAGGCGGACAGACGGACAGGCGGACAGGCGGAGAGCCGGATAGGCGGACAGACGTCTGTACTCGTACTTAGTCTGGCGTCTGTTTCCAAGACAAATAGAGCTTACTAGCTGTAATTACCCGGCTTGGCCATGTCAAAGTTAAAATGATTGCCCGGCTTTCGACCAATTTCCGGCCGTGGGGAAGGGCGTTCATTTTTCCATGAAAATTGATTAATTTATATGCCCAACTTTGAAAATTCAACAGAAATTTATAATGGAGAAAAATAATGGATATTTCGTCAATTGAACCCGGGTTGTCCAAGCACACAGATGATGGATTTTCCAAAAATAGATTAAACACGCATCAAATGAATTATTGCTGGCAATCATAATAAGCCAGATTGCGCCAAATTCTAGAACTAAGAAATTAAAGTGCTCTCAGAACTTAAAAAAAGTTAAGTGAAACAATTTATGAAGAAGCTACAATCTGATCTATGTTTGAGTTGATCTGAATGCAGCTGATTAACTCAAATGGAAACTCATCAGCGTGCAGCAGTTGACAAGTGCAACTAAATGTATAAACTGGAAACTAACTGTTTTTAAGTCTTCGCTGCTCACTCCCAAAGTCTGCTAATGGATGTTAAATTCATAGCTAATTTACTTAATGAGCTCGTTGGAGTCGTAGGTTAGTGTCTTCCTGGGGGTTTTCCAAATAGTGCAACAAATGTTGAACAAATTTTTCATTTAAATACACACAAAAATCATGGCAATTTTCCATTTTTCCATTTCCATTATTAAGATATTGTTACTAAAACTACGAGTAAAGTTTCCGACAAGTTAGCAATAACCATTCATAAATTATCTCGAAAAGATCATAACTATGTAAATCGAATTTGGTAGATGTAAAAAACACCATTTAAAATATTGTTTATATTGGATTAATATATATTAGTTTAAATTTATATATATATTTATTAAAAAATAAATGATTCATATAAGGTAATTATGGAAAATGGCAATTACTTTGCTGTTGCAGTCAGCTTGAACTGCATAAAAATACAAATATATATATATGGATATATGTATGTGTAATGTATTTTGTAGCTTACAGTTAGGACATGGATAAAAGACCAATTTTATTCATTGTTTGCGGCGTCCTTATTTGTTTCCATTTCATTTCTGTCCGTGATGTGGCAGCAACAGCAACAGCAACAGCAACGGCAACGGCAACGTTTGTTTGTATCCTGATTGCTCTGCAATTGCAGTGGACCACTTAAGTTTTTAACAAAATTAATTGCCGCTGCATTTTAGCACAAGACAAGCGATCGTTAATTTTTCAAAACATTAACTGCATTGTTATCAAAACGAACTGAACAATAAAAATGTAAAATGGAATGTAAACTGAAGCAAATGGAATGTTTTGGTGAGTGTAATTAGCAACTATAATTCGTCAATACGAATTGGGCGATTGGAAACACCAACTTGTTTACTAATTGGAAATTCAACGACGGTAATTCGCGTTTTAGTTAACAGCTTACAGTTACTTGTGTTAAGATGCAACTCAAACACGACCGTCGCGCGACAAGCTCTGATTGGGACTGAAGCGAAGGCGTCTAGTGATAAGTTGTCCGTGCTGTTTGATGCTTGAGCATGGCACGCTTCGTGTCTCGCTCGGCTGACAGCACGAAGCCGAAGCTCGCCCCTCCAATGGGCGGGGAGAGTGTTTGCTGTGCACCCATTGGCAACGAAATGGCAGGGGTTGGCGAGAGCGCACCGCAAGGATTCTCTCTTATCATGAGTGCCAGTTGGGAGATAGAAAGACAGATTCCACCACGTGGCGTTGTGGATTGCATCACCTTTGTCCCACACCATCAAAACTAATTTCTAAATTAGTATTTGCATTTTGACTCGCAAGTTCAGTTCTAAAGCAACGATTCCTAAATGGAGGAGTTTGGAGATGGGAAGCCGTAACTAGGATAAAATACAGCCAATATTTATATCATTTTACTTATCTTATTCAAATTTACTTTCTTCTACATTTACAAATTTTAAATTTAAGTTAAATGTTAATATATATATATATATATATATATATATATATATATATATATCAGAAATAACACGATAAGACCAAAAAAACGTAAACTACAAGCCTATATATACATATATATATATATATATATATATATCGTGTTATTTCTGAGTATATTGTCTAATGCTCTCTTTAGCAACTCCATTACTGATTTTCGCTTTTTTTTTGAGAAATCCTATGCCCTTTTGACTTTTCCTTAATATAAAAATAAAATAATAATAATAATAATATTATTATGATTTACTTATTTAACATCTTATAAACGAATTAAAGTTAAAAAACAGTTCGAAAAGCTAGTCGAAGGAACTCGACTTGGAGACTAATTGACCTAAACTCAGCTATTAAATATATTAATTTTCTTAAGTTGTAGTTTGTAGTTTTTTTTTCTAAAATTTTCTATAAGGGGATTTAGCAGTCCAGCGTAATCAGAGAGTTACGTTCCAAACTTAAAGGCTCTTGCTCTTATGGTCTCTGAGATCGGTGCACTCTTACAGACAGAAGGATGGCTAGATCAACTCGGTTTTTGATCTTGTTCAGGAATATAAATGCCATATGCGGTCGGAGATACACTCTTCTGCCTGTTACTTTATTTTGCACAACTTTATTCTACACTTTTTGGCCATTTTCAATGTGTTCCGGAAACTATCAATCGAAAGTTGGGCTTTTGATTATATAATTTATTATTGTCTTAATAACTTTTAATTAGTATTTACTGGGTATCTTCTAGTCGAGAATGCACACCTAAAATTGTATTTTACTGGGTGTGTTTAGATGGCAGGCTGTGTATTAGAAATACATCTGTTATTGCAACATTCTACAGTTAAACTTCCTTTCATGAATAAAATTACATTGCTTACCACAAAAATCATGCCAATGAATAGCGAAAAATAAATACAAACAAACAAAAACATGGTCACAAGTAAATTCGGTGTACATATTTGTTTTAAATATTTCAAATTCTTTTCTAAGCATAGTCCCCTAAATTATTTCATTTAACATTTTCAAGGTCCCTTTTGGTTTATTCATTACACCAAAGCTATGAGGATGCCCCGGCTTTTTATGCGTGTGTATAAATGTGTGTATAAATGTGTGTATGAATGTGTGTACAAATGTGTGTATGAATGAGTGTGTGTGTGTGTGTGTGTGTTTCTCACAGATACAGATACACAAATGTGTGCCGGTTGGAGTATGTGGTCAGCTTCCTGGCAAACGTGTATCTCTAAGAATTAGTTTGGTGATGGGCGGTCGGAGCTGGCTGAGGGTTTAATTTACACACTTTCAAGTATTGCACAAAAAAAGGGGTCTAGTTGAAGGGAGAGTTTTTGAAGTGTATAGTTACCTGCAGTGCACAACATTTTCTTCTATTGTTCATTGTCGTATAGACAAAATCTTTTAGCATAAGCAGCAGAGAAGAACCCGGTTTATGTTTCACGAACTCTTGACTAGTGTATTCTTAATTGGTCTTATTATATATAGACCAATTTGAGCACATGAACACAAACCGAAATTAAATTAGATTCCAATTGCGATTTAAGTACGAAAAGTTTGAGAATTCCAGTATAGATTTCAGTGTTTTTTAAATTATTTTACGGTATAGTTACGTATTGGTACATTTTTACGGTATGCAATCAATAATAAACAATAAAAATAATTTGAAAAAATAACTGACTGCAAAGTTCTCTCAGGATAACTGATAACAGCCTTCTTCTTATCAAAATCTTCCTATTATATATATCGGCAGATATTTTAAACTCATAACGAAATAGCAAATCTAAATTTAGTTTTTGATTCCGATTTTGAATTTTAACCAGAATGCATTTGGAAATTAATCCCTAGATTGAAATATATAAATTAGAAGCCCTATCAAAATATCAAAAATACTTTCTAAAACACAGAAGTAAGTAAAAATATTTGCCATTATAAAAAAATACCCTAGAAATTAGATAGATTTGTTCTACAAATTGGAAAAATCATGCTTGGAGAATGATATTGTCGAGTGAGCTCGACTACGGTATACCCTGAACCCAGTTATTTTATACTTTCATTGCCAAATTTAACTTTAAAAAGTCTAAAAGCAAAAATAAAATGAAATAAGCTTGACCTGCGTGGGGTATACGAGAACTTATATTCCGAATTTCACTGACAAAAGGATATGGTTAAGTATATATACACTTTTTAGGATCAGACATGCTTTCTTCTGTCTGCCACATGAAATCATTGTTAATTTTTACCCAGGTTAAAAAAGCAAAATCTAATTTTGTGGACATAATCTTGCCCTTGGCTACAATACGCCGCCTTTTTTTTAGTGTAAAATCGGCTATCGTTCATCCAAAATGTATTATAAATTAATCAGTAATAAATCCATTTGGTCACAGATGATCCTTTCAACCTGAAAGACAGCATGCTAATTTTCCAAAGTCACTTTCTGTCATTATATATGCATTACTACATTTACATATATATATATATATATATATAAATGCTTTAATATGCTTTTAATATTGGATCGATGCATTATAAGCTTTGGCAAACTATTTTCTTTATAATTTCATCATAGACTTTAGTAAAACGACGCACATTCACTTAGCTCAGACTTCACACTCTGAATGAATTCCTGTTACATGATCTTGTTCAGCGTCTGTTAATTAACATTTGTTATCGATTACTTTTGCACATTGAATGCTATCGCTGGCATATGTTTAGTGTTAAATCTAATTGAACACTAAATACCCTAGTGGGACAAGTTATTCGAGCAGAGGGTATATGTAAAAATCAAGTACCCGAAAATATTCATGAAAGGCATTAGCAGGCATCAATTGACTCTTGTCATGGCCACTTGTTCCTTAGTCTTCTTTCATCGGTGGCCATATCTGTCTTATGACTTACGTCGAACATTAGCGATGTGCTCGTATGTGAGCTATACTTATGCAAGATGAAGCTTGTAAGTGTGTGTGTCTGTGTGTGTGAGCTACCACTTCAAATACAATCGAAAAGCCGATTTACTTTGTACAAGTCGAGTGTCTCAGGGAAAAAATGTTTGCTTTTTGGTTTTTGAACGATAAACGTAAGAAGCAGAAGGAGTGACAGAAAAAGAAGGAGCAGCTTCAGCAGCAGGAACAGCAGAAGAAGAAGAAGAAGAAGAAGATGAGGAGCATGGCTTACCGAGTCGGTGCTCACGTTGCCGAAAAACAAACGGAAGTTGTTGCAGGCAAACAGGCCCAGACAGTCAGCCAGGCAGGCTGGCAGGCTGGCAGGCAAGGCACCCATGCATAAGGAACGACAACAGCAACGGCTTTGTCGGCAACGAAAAAACAGAAGGAAAAAAAAAACAGAATGAGTGCCAGGCAACAACAGAGGAGCCAAGATCTCAGGCAAGATGGCACAGGAGAGAAATGAGATGACGAATGCGAATGCGAATGCGAGTGGGAATGCGAATGCGCCCTTTCGCGAACTGCAAGCGAATCGCTCTAGTGGCAGTTACACATCACAATAAGTGTGTACATACAGACAGACGGTACTTGCTTCTTACATAAATACGTACACTCTTTCAGCAGATTTCACATCATTTATTGTTCAAAGTCGTTTTTTTGAAAAGCAGCATCAGCATTGGCAACCCACTTGACTGACTGACTGACAATAATCTCTGTTGTTTCGTTTCGACATCGGTACTGCGAATGTAATTATTGTTCTTGTTATTGTTCTTGTTATTGTTGCTAGTCTTCGTTTTGGCAGTCCAAGTGTTCGAGTACCACACAGTACCGTGCAACGAGGAGGACTTAGAGGGTTGCTCCCTTTGCTGCTGAGCGATTGACAGTGTTTTAATGGTGGCGATTACAATGATTCTTGACTGTTTACTTGGCTCGTACAGAAAACAATTAGCCTGGCTGAACGGCACAACCAACGATGTCTGTCTCTCTGTCTGTCTCTCTGTCTGTCTGTCTGTCGTGGGCGTTGTGAACGACGACGACGACGAGAGCTTAAGTGACGATGGATGAATGTCACTCGTCGTCTTATTCTACTACTTATTGCTGTTGGTCTCTCAAAATTATTGAGTACCTCTTTGCACTCCAATTAGCTTCAAACAGTTAAAAGTTCAAGAGTTCAAAAGTTCGAGTTTGAGCGCAATCTAAAGCCGGAGATATATCTTCCCCAGAACATATATAGGATAAAAGAAAAACCTTTTGTTATTACAAACAAAATATACACTTAGAAAATTATAGCCTTGAATTTTGAAAAATCATATATAACTTGTAAATATAAGAAAGAAAAAAGGTCGTCTTCAATTTTCAGAAATGATTTCTATTAATGAGAAACATATTTTTAAATAATTTGTAAATATAATTTCAAAATACACGAATAAGAAATTTCTTCAAATATTAAGAAAAATACTTCTAAAAAGTATTAATGCAAACTTTTCAGATTTAGAAAACAAAATTCAGCAACAACTAATGAAATTTTCTGTCTAGACTTTTATGTAGGAGTTGATGAAGTTACCAATATATATATGTTGGTATACTTAACGTCTTGAACTCTTAAGCTAGATGGTATAACTTAACGAACAAGCTAAGAGTTCTTTTTACATATTTAAAAATAGCCTGGAATTTGGTAATCTTTCTTCTACATTACTTTTTGGGAAAATCAGGACTAGTATTTAGCAAAGAAAAGCCCTGTTAAAAAATTTCTTTTAAGAAATATACTTTTTGACCTTGGTAAGTTTTAAAATTTGAGTTCAACTTTTTTGTCTGAGTGTATTCAGCATAATCCCAATGTATAGAATTCATTGTTGCATTCACATAATCCTTTTAATTAGAGTATTCAGTAATCCAATTTTAATTCCTCATTAGTTGAGATTATCATCATTGTGATAGAATGGCATTTATCAAAGCATCTATGCAGCAATAACAGTTTGTTGTATTCGCATTCACAGTGGCTGTGGCAGTGTGCCACAGAACAAGATGAAGAAGAAGAAGAAGAAGAAGAAGAAGGCGAAGAAGTCGAAGAAGTCGCTATCTATCCACACATTCGCCGACGCCATCGCAGTATATCTAAGTTTCATTATGTTTCAGCTGGCAAACTGTCGACTCCTTAAAGCAGCTATTTTACGTATGTATGTACATATGTATGTGTATGTATCTATGTAAGTGTAAGGCACGTTGCCAAAGCCCGCATTTGCGAGTTATACACACACACACACACACACACACACACATGCGATTGAATGGGAAGCGGGCTTAAGACGTTGCAGAGGAGAGCCATGATGTTCTAGTGCTGAAGGCATTTTACTAAGCCGTTGAGATTCACTCAGCTAATCCTCAACAAGAAACTCAGTAAATCCGAAAGTGTTTCTTGGATTTTATTATTTAAAGTGATTAAAAGTTATTGTTGCCGGCTGCCATTGACGTTGACGGTTGACGGTTGACGGTTGCCTTCGCTGCCTTCGCTGCCTTCTGCTTTTCTGTCTTATGTCTTCTGCGTTTGCCTTTCGACTTTTCATTTGACTATTTTCTATTCGACGGGCACACTTTGGTGGCTTTGCTAAAAAGTGATTATGTAAGCACAATAAAATCCTAGTTGTTCAGTTGTAGACTCTTGCTTACAAATTTTTCCCACTTGTTTTATTTGTTTCTTGGCATCCGCTTAAAAGGGGTTTTCTTTTCCAAAATTCGAAATCTAATTATGTAAGGCCAAAACTTTATCAATGCTCAATTCTAATGAACTTTTCCAACTACGCATTGCTTACAAATGTGTTCACATGCCACCAATGAGTTGGCAATCACAATTCGAATGAAAATCAATTCATTTATTTATTGATGTTTGCAAGCACGGCTTAAAGTAAATGCAGTATCAATTTATTAAAACAGTCACTAAAGTTAATAAGTCAATGTAGTAAATATAATTTGCATTATTATTTATAATCCTTTTTTTGCCGGTTAATAACGATAATACTCCTTTTTTATGACTATGTCGCGTACAGCTCTTCTGTCATTGTCAACACAATGTTGACTGTCCTTAACATGTTCCCGACTCCAGAATACTCTGACCAAAGTCTTCTAAATTCAATAGTTGTATAAAAAATGGAAATATCTCCGACCTCATTTGTATTCATGATCGGCATAATTGAACGAATTGACGGACCCATTTCCGTAGCTCATTTCCTTGTCTATATATGCCAGCTTCGAAAATATCCAAATGACTGTTAACTGATATATATTAAATGAATATTTAAGAGAACAGGAGAGAACTGCCTTTGTTTCATATTGATTTGGTATCGGGGCGCATTCGCTTTGTGTCTTAACTTGTTTGATTTGTGTGTCCATCACCTTTCACAACAACACGAGAAAGGTCATCAGCCATAGTAAGCTTGTTGACAAAGTAAAATTGCTTTTGAAAAGCGAAACAACATACACACACACACACAGTAAAATATATATTCAGTCGGATTCACGTTGAGTAACAATAGTGTCCATTAACACGCTGCCGGCCAAACAACTTGGCTATTGATGTCATAAATTAAAATTGCAATCGCAGACCATTGATGATAAATCATACGCTCGGATGAGTTTTCATCTCGCACATGAATTGTAGCTGCCGGCGACTACAGCTCCTGCTCCTGCTCCTGCTCTTGCTCCTGCTCCTGCTCCACCAATAGCCACAACCCCAACCCAATCCAGCCAATGCTGATGCACGACTAGCAGCGAGTGGCAATATATACACGCACACACACACGCACACACACACACACACGCACACACACACAGAGAGAAAGAGCAGTCAGCAAGAGTAGCTGTGGGTGCTATACAGCGACGTGATGGGATTTTCAAAAAATCCGAGCTAAATCGTTTTTGTTTGCAGCAAAGCTAACTTTGACTGCTAACTTTGTTAGAAGAGAAATTTATGTTTTATTTGGTGTCAATTTGTGGCAGAAATCATTCTCTTTATTCATAAATCGCATACAATTCGATTATATTCGATGATTTGATTGCTTTAAATTGAATTTGCCAGATACTAAAGATATTTCAATACACACTGAAACGTGATGATCAAACACTGGATAACTAAATATATGTATATATAAATACGTATATGTGTGTGTATGTGTGTGTGTGTGTGTGTATATAAGTAGTTCACTCGCACACACACACACACACGATTTCACATTTCACATGAGCTTTAAGCAATCGACTCACACTGTAAACATAACGGGAATTAAAGTGCTTTGTTTGTCCTAAATATTATGGTTTCTATGCCATGCCAGTGTGTGTTCTAATAACTTCTATTGAAATGCATACTTGCATGGCATGTGTGTATAACTTGGAATACGTCCAATAATTTGGTAAGTACTCCACGCAGATGATAGAATTTAATGGTGAGCATATCTTTAGCTCAGTTATGTGCTAATGTTAGGGTTTGATTTATAAACAATCAAAGTCTAAAGTTCACTTTTAATATTTCTGTGAGTGCTCCTAGCAGATGATAGCATTTACCAGTGATGAGCTAATGTTAGCTTCAATTGATTTGCAAACCTACTCAAAGTTCAATTGTGGGTAGCCTTTGTGCTTTTGCGGCTAATAAAAGCACAGACAAAGAATTTTCTTAAATGCAATCACTGCAGACACTGCATACTTTCAGGCTGAATCAAATTGAATGCATGCTCGCAAGCCAGCCAGATAAAAGCATACTTTAAGGCTGCGCTTACAGACAGTAATTTAAAAGTACCTTTTGCAATCAGTTTCTCAGCATGCAGGTTTTGAATATGCGTCAACTCATGTACATTATGTATTTATATCATATTTTCTTCATGTTCTATGATGTTCATGATGTTGACAGACACATCGTGACACTATTATTATACTCTCTGCAAGGACCTTTTCAAGTTAGGCAGACAATTAAGATAGGGGCATATGGTAAGATGTGAATGGAACTAGGTCTCTTTGAAGGTAAAATTTATTTAACATACGTAAAATGCTTGTCAAAATAGAATACTAGTTTAGAAACAACAAGAGATTGAAGAGTTTTGATTGCCAAATATTAAATACCCTTGCGGATATGTTTAAATTAATATTTACAAAATAAATGAAATTACAGTTCATTGTTTCAAAGGGTGATAAAGTTATTTACTGCTGTATAAAAGTCGGTAAATATATCATTCAAAACAAATAAATAAATGTTACACAGGAACACATCTTTCGATCAACATGTAAATGTGTGTACATATTTATTTATATACACATACATTTCCGTACATATTGTATATACAATCATCTATATATACGCTTGCATTCAATAATGTAGACACTTCCGACATTTGGCACTTAATAATTTAGCGTTAAAATGTTTGTGAAAAAATTGACAGAATTTTGACAGCAAAAAAAAAAACATGTGCGTAGCAATGTCAGTTTCTCTATCCCTTCATGTCACCCTCACATTCGAGCTCTCGACCACAAGCTTCATTGTGGGCTCTATGTGTCAGAGCCAGCGTATTTGTATACCCTCACATAGGGTATTGCTATTCACTCATGAATGAAAATATAATTATACTACATACATATATATTTATTTATTTAACGTCAACTAAAGTCACATAAGGAAATACAAAAATATATTTAAACGTACTTTGACTCAATTCATTTAATACTCCCAGAAATCAAATGAAAAAAGATTCAAAATATGTTGCATGGATTGAGAGAAACTCAGAAAAACCCAATCATACCAAAAAAAATAGTTAATATATAATAAAGTATATAATATTATTTATATTGCTATATTAACTGCGCCATATCTACAGTCATCAAATGTTACAAATAAATATAAAATGAGTTGCTCAAATGATAAAATAATATATGCAAACACCTGAACACACCGAAAATGGAGGTAATTTTTGAATTAACGAAAGTAATAAACATATCACACTTCTACCAGATATGCGCAAGAGTATCGAATCGTCGGCAACTCGAAGATATATATACTCTCCCGCTGTGTGTCATTGTGGGTTAACATGCTTCACGGTCTTACTTATTACAGGCTTCCACTTTTCCTTCGAACAGTGGCTGGATATATGTGTGGCATGCTTGCTATGTATGCTTCATCTCAAATATATATGTATATATATTTATATATATATATATATATACATATTTATATACACAGCTTACCTCGCTCTCCTGTCAACATGAAATCCTAAGACGGTTGTCAGTATTTATGAAAAAATGTTTGAACTGTGGAAAACATCCTTCAACTCGGTTCTAATGCATTTGTAGTGTTCATGTTTCAGCATGAGACTTTCTTGTATTTTTTATACCACGCTTTTCGGTTTGTTTTTCTTATCATTTTTTTATTTTTTCTCACCGAAAGAATATGTAATCGTTCGATGGGTGTTAAGTTAACAAAAGAAGAGGAACATATGGAAAACTTCTCCACATGCAATAATCTGTTTAAGTTTGAATATTTGAGCCAATGCTTGAAGACTAATGTATATATAGTCCTGAACCTCGTACAGGGTATTAATGAAGTCTTGCCTAGTATAGTTATACAGTCACTTGCTCTATTTACTACAATATTAGCTATGGATTAGGGGGGTGCAAAAATGATTCGCTGTCAGTGCCATGCTCTTATGCTGTGAAAATGATTTGGCTAAAATTACATTTTGCACAAAACCTATAAATCGGCACAACTAGTTTCCTTTTTTTGAGTGATGTAAATAACTTTCACCTGTTGCTTTAATGTGAGAGAATTCAACTGGATGAATTATCACAAAATCGTATATCAGAAGCCTTATATCTTAAGCCTTAATCATTGCAATATCCTCCATTTAAAAATTTCTTTCCACATTCCTTAATGAGTATATATGTTGGTACATAGTATAATAAAACAACTTCGCGAACTGATAGATAGATGAGTTAAGGCAACTGTGAAATGGAGGAAGCACAACTTATTAACAAATTATAATTTGTACATAAGATTCCAAATGGGTTATCAATAGCATAATTCGAACTACAAGTTTGAAGAAAAAGAGGCTGAAAATTCCTTGTATTTCTGAACGGAACGATTAACAGAAGAAGAAATACGCTTGTCAAACTTAAGCTTGGGATCTAAAAGTATTCCCAAATTATCAACACATTCGATGCGTTCCAGTGGCTTGCCAGCAATTCATATTTAAAAAATGTACCCAACACCAGGCTTCAAAACTATCTAAGTCAGCCTGAAGCCTCTGTCCAGAAAACGAGTCGGTAGACGACAGATACAGTTTTGCATTATTGGCATACATTAGTACCCGAGAATGACTTATAACGGACGGAAGGTCATTTGTAAATAAAGTGAATAACAAAGTTCGAAGGTGACTTCCTTATGGTACTCCGGATGTAACCCGAACAGACTTTGAGACCGAACCTCTAAAGTAAACTCTCTGTGTGCTACGCTTTAAGTAGTTTGAGAACCAACAAATTAAGTTATTTGGAAACCCCAGAAGATTAAGTTTATGGATTAGCAACGAATGATGAACGGAATCAAAAGTCTTACTAAAGTCAGTCCCTTAATAACAAAAGAAGTTAATTCTAGGAGGTTAGTGGTGGTAGATCTATATTTCATATTCCACTCGTTTTTTAATAACTGTGACCACTTCGGGTTCTTGCTGCCTGTGTCTCTCTGTTTCTATTCCCATTCCTACATATCCAGTGCGGGTGTATTATAAATAAATAAGTGGCAACACTTGTGCAACCACCATTTAACCCTCGACCCTTTGAATCGCTACCAAATACATATAATGCATAAAATCGTGCTCGCCTATCGTATTTAATTAGCATCGTTACTTAAACACTTTGTAAATTTACGACTCTTTTCGAAATTTTCAACGTTTATTTACTGGAATGAATTTGCATTCCTTTTTTATACCCTTGCAATTCGTATTATATATTGCCCCCAAATGTGTGCTGAATGTTGCCGTCATTTTGTTGCAGTCACAATTTCTGTGTCTATAAGCAGTTCCAGGTTTGTACTTTTAACAGGATGGAAAAGAATTTTATCTTCTACTAGTACTAGATGTATATATTCTTTCCCTTCTTTTACTATATATCTCATTCACAATATATCTCAACACCTTTGTGTTGCAAGCATAAAAAATGTTTATTATATATACTGTATACTTGCAGGGTATTAAATAGTCTTTACTGTGACTATAACCGATTCTCTTGTTCATATTAATTATTAGTCTATGTCAATGAAAATAACTTTCCCAAGAACTCAAACTTATTCAAAGTGGCATAAAAATTAATGTTTATTATTGCAGACGCTTGAGCCCAAAAAGTTTCTCAACTTTTTGCCATACAATTTAACGTTGTAAAACTGAACAATTTTCGAAGAAGTCTGAATTTAATGGAGAACTACAACAACATGGTATTTCTTAAAGAGAAATATATACAAAATTTAAGAACTACACTGGAAAGGAAAAAATAATATATGCTAGTGCCTCGATTTCCAGTATTTTCAGTCAGCAAATAAATCACAATCGCACACTAGAATGTTGAGAGCTCAAATTCCTGCGACAACGGATATTATTAACATTATTGAGGAAGTTGTGGAAAATGTGGCAACAAGAATATGCACCAACCAGTCGCGACTGCGAGTTTTCCTGCTTCCAGCTCGAAATTGACTTAAAATACAAACAAGCGAAAACTGGGAAACTGTTTTTATTCCCGAATAGCTTCTGGCGACCAAATTGAAAAGGCTTTCATTTTGCCAATGTGTACTTATGGAAGTAAGTCCGACTGTATCCATTAAGCTATAGAGTATCTTGCAGTCGAACATTCTCGTTTCGGGCACTGTTACTCGTCTAACAAAGTGGATTTTCACCGACACCTGCAAGTTGCAAGTTCTAATCTCAAGTTTGGTGCCAATAAGTACCAGGAATTTGGCAACAAACGTGACTTGAAACTTTCTAGACAAAATTTGCGTGAAATTTGTGACCGTATTTATTACGTGTCAATATACATATATATATATATATATATATATATATAGACTATAATAATATATCAACTATTTGCGAACCGCTTCAATTGAACTTGTTGACAATTGCAGTAAAAATTATCTTGATCAAAATAATATGTAATATTGAATGTCATATATCACAAGTAAATGAACTTAAAAACAGTTAAAGTTAAGGCATGATACATTATATGTATATATATATACATATATAATTCCATTATTAATCATTTCGCAACATTTATTATCAAATGTCGAACGCATAAAGTACGAAAATAATGAATTATGCCACATTGTGTTGCACGTTCTAGTAGACAGAGACTTACTTACATACATGTACATTTATGTGCACATGTATGTGTTCATTTGAGTTTATGTTTACATTTGTGTGTTTTGGATATTTACGTGCAATATTTCCTGGTCGCAGCCATCGACTTTTTGATTAGCGGGTTCTGCATCAAATGGAGCGTTAAAGAATTAAATTACCGGAATTCCAAGCACTCCATTACAGAAGCACCACCAGGAACCCACACAGATTTGTGCAATATATACATACATACATACATATATGTATTTAAACATGTGAACATTTATTCGTTTTGATACAATTGCATTTGGTTTATAACAAAATTAATTTGTACCGCGTCGAAAGGGGGCGATTGATAGAAATATAATGGTTTTTGTGCTAAGTATGTAACAAACAGAAGGAAGCATATGTATTCTTGGTCCATATGTACAATCCAGTTGATTTAGGCATGTCTGCCTGTATGAACACGCACATCTCAGAGACTATAAGAGTTAGCCTCTATTTTTTGGATTATATCAAGTTTATTTAATTTTTTTCAATAACTTCCACGTTTTGCGAATATCGAAAAAAAATTATTTCCTATGGCAATAAAAGACACAGTTTTAATTAAAATTAATTAAATTACCTTGACATACAACTATAATAAAGATCGTATAAGAAAAAGCCATGTCCAAAACTTGTGATCATATTGATCTCATCACTATCAGCAGGCGCAAGCGTTTTCTTCCTGTATAAATTTATGATTATGGAAACTAGCTTTAATATATCTCGAGGGTATCTCCATAGCTACAGTCAAGCTTGCCTATTGGTCATCAGTGAGAACCTAGAATAATTTGAACTTCAATACTCAATTGTGAATTTGTAGTAATCTAAAAATGATCTCCCAGAAAAACTCACTTATGAATGATACAATATTTCCCACTGCCATAGCTTTGTCAAAAGGAAAATAGTTTTTTGCTGTTTACAAATAAGTTTTTTCCAATAGTGGAATTTAGTGAACCAAGCAGTGGCTATTCCCTGCAGCAGTAAAGGCCAAAAGTTAAACATAAATAAGAATTTACTATTTATCAGGCAAACATGTTTAACTACTATTTCTTAGATGTTTGCATAAATGCATTATTTGCATATGAAAAGTTTGTCAATGGAAGCCGCATTAGAAACTTTAAGCAAATAAAATGCAAAAGTCACTTCTGATGTGCAACTGCTGCAAGCTGCTGTTTGAACTCAATTTGATCAAAGACATGCAACTTATTTTGATTTTAAACACAAACCACATTTATGGCTTACACATCCTGCCTATGACAATGGGACAAACTAACTATTATTGCAGCAGCTTGTAAGTGATGGAATCATCTTATCATCCAAGCCAATAAGAGATTTCAAAATAATGATAAGGGTCAAACATTGTGAAGGTTATTTTTCGTGATGCGTCAAAGTTATGTGCCCGCTGCTCTCCGCCGCTCTCCGCTGCTCTGCTCTGCTCTATTTCTGTTTCTGTTTCTTGGCACAAAATGCCGAGTAATGTAAAACAGCAGTAATATAAAATATGTAGTCCCTTATACGAATTCCGACGGTGGCATTTTCTGCTTCAAATATTTGTCGTGCACACATTGCAGGAGGCAGGCTCAAAGTTACACTGAGCTTGCCACGCTCAGCTCCAGTTTCAGGTAAGCACAGCCCTGCTCACCTATGTAAGTATGTTTGTAAGTATGCCCTTCTCATATTGAAAATATTCACGAAAACCTTGTAAACTTTGTGCACCCTCATAGCGCACAGCAAGAGAGGATTACAGAGGGGTTGGGGGGGGGGGGGGAGGAAGGGGGTTTCGACTCTGGTCACGCTGACAGAGCTTATTATGGTTGCTTTTCAATGTTTTCAAAATTCACTTCACGCAAGAATTCCTTTTGTTCTTATAACATATTTCAAATTAGTTTGCAACATGTAATACATACTCGAAGTAGTTGCTGCTGCTGCTTCTGCTGCTGCTTCTGCTGCTGCTGCTGTTGCTGTTGATGCTGCTTCTGCTGCAATGTTGGCATGCTTCTATAAACATGTACATGTCTTTGAGTATCTCTCACAAATATGAACAATATAAAATGTTCATTTACACGCACATAGACCAGATTTCAAAACTGTCTCCACTTTCACAGCTTCTCTTGGCACTTCCTCGATGACAGCGTCAGTTTGATAAACATGATAAATCGCTTCTATTTCAACGGACTTAAGTATATCTTTGCCAATCGCATGCCAATCGAAGGGGTTTGTCCGAGTTCAGCATTGCTTGGCAAACACATTAACTGGCAACTAAATATTCCGGAAATTCACTTAGCTTGTGACCATAAGCACCACCCACTCACATAAATACAAACAGACTGGCCAAAACGTATGAACACAGCTCCAAATTGTCCCCCTCTGAAAACAACTGAACTGAAATGGCCAAGTTAGTCGCGATTTTTCTCATTTTACCTGACCCAGACACCCATGAGATACTTTAAAGAATTTTAAATACTGACAGATATACAAAATTAACTCAATCTCGGGCTTATCGTTACAGAATCTCTAAGGATTTTTCAAGTGCATTTAAATCGCAAGGACTATTTGTATCGAACAGCATTCAGAGAACACTATAAAATATTTTACTGGCAAGTGCGGCAAAAATGAGTCGAAATAAAAATATCCCTGATTTCTCGGTAAGTTTACCATATAACCCAAAAAAAAATGAAAAGAAAAAAGATAAATAAAGTATATAGAATATCTGCTTACAACTTATAGATACAAATATTTCCTTTAAGATTAGGATAAATAATGTAAATACCCGTACCAACACCAATGCCAATACCAGTCCTTTCAAGACTGTTTTCCACAGGCAAATGCGATGATTTGGTTTATTATTCATTTGAATTAATATTCAGTTATTTGTAGTGATACGACCTTAAATACTATATAAAACACCCAAATTAAATCGGTTCTGAGATAGCATACAATCAAGCCTGCTGATGGTTTCCAAGTTTTTAGATTTCTTACCTTCTTCCATAACAAACATTGTCCTTGCTGTCGAACTGCGTTTTGCCACAATGACTTTGAGAAAATGCTGCATCCTTTTTCTAACTGTTTATGCTAATTAGTCAGTCAATTAGCACAAGGCGAGTAGAGTAAGGAAAAACTTGATTTTAATAAATTTTTACACAACAACTTCGTTTTTAATGTTCTATTCCAATTGACAGTACAAATTGAGCTCGACTTTAAAATATCGTATTACGAATCGACATGACTTCGTCTTACGAATGACATTTGACATTTTCCAGTTTTCCAGTTTACCAGTTTTAGCAGATATGCGCTCTCGACACTTGGCTTATAACTATGGCTTAAAGTAATAATTGAAAATAATTGAATTGCTACAGTGTTATTTTTGATTATGTCTTTGGAAATTCAATGTTTGCGTCGTGTTTGTCTTGAACTTCGCACATACAAGTAACATAACAGTAAAAAATCGACTATTATTAATTATTTGGCTTACAGTAAGATGGTTTAATATTCGTGAATCTCTCAGTCTAATAATACTAATAATATTGATATCTTGAGACATGCATACATACAAATATATTGTGCATATTGTGCGAATCTATTCGAATTGATATTTCTCCAACATATTTCTCTTCAATGTTCTATAATGTATGTGAAAGAAATATTTGTATTCGTTGTATAAAGTATTTCATTCGCATTATCTATTGTTTAACTTACATAATCCAATATGCAATCCCAACACGAAATAGATCAGTTTCAAGATCTACCAAAAATGGTGCTTATAGCTATTGTTGTGTATGAAGTAAATGTATAGTTGTTAATATTATTACCAGTACTAGAAATCATTCATCTCAAAATTGTATTTCATTGTAAAGGTGATCTCACATCAATTTCAATTTCTCTTACATCTAAATCTTGCAAATTTCCAATTATTGTTTGCGTACATCTATCAATTGACTATATATACTCAAAATCGATAACATATGATGAAGCAATATCTGCCCAGAAATACATAATGGCCAAATTGACTCACATAATGGCCCAAACAGCATCTTTTATTGAACTAAAACAAACAGGGACTAAATCTACTTATCGCATTCCAAATTGAAGTTCATTTCAAGTAAATAATTGAAAAATGCCGATCTATGTCAATAGAATGAAGTACATATGCACATATGTATATACATATGTATATAGCTTATGTAATTGTGGTCATTGTCATTATTTAACACTTAAGATATGTCGAAGCACTGGATCGCATCAATATGATTTAAATGTTGTGATGGTCAAGTTAAGACTACACTATCGAGTTATTTAGACCAAATGGCAAAATATGCACTACTTACATTCATAAACATTTTATAATCATTTTTGATGGTAATTGCAATACTTGAATTGGTAAATAGTTGTATGTTATAAATGCATTAAACCTGGTTATTATCTTGTAATTAATCTCGCACAATACTTATACATTTAAATTTGGCTAACCCTGTCAGTAAAGGCAGACGGGGGACTAACATGCTTCTCAGTTAAAATGTAATCTAATTGCTCCATTTTTGGATTCTTATGCAAGATGCTGCTCTCAGCCGAGCTATTTTCTATTTGATATTTGTGGTCACTCATTGTGGAGCCCATGGCCAAGGTTTCCGAGTTGCTTAAGATCTCCATGGCATGGTATTCGAATGATCTATCCGCATCCTTGGATACCTCCAATAAATCGAGTGATTCTATACTGTAAATATGACGATGATGACTGATGAACTCCCGTTGATCCCCTCCGCTATTCATTAAAAATTCTCCATTCGTATCACCATAGCTCTGATTATAGCATGTAATTGACGAAGAACAACCGAGCTTATCTCTGTCCTGGGGCTTTAGTTTTTCAATATATGAGCCCGATTGGGCAATTGGTCGGGAGATGCTCTTGTTTTCCCCACAATCGCGATTAAGGGAGCTGCTGTTGGTATTACTATCGGTACTTTTGAATCGCTGGCGACTGGATACACTTCGGGACACATCTGCACATTGGGCTGGATCTTTGACAGATTTAATTGTGCCAACTTTCCGCTGGGAATCGCAAGGGTTCGCTGATTTCCGCTGCTGCTTTGCTGACGACTCAATGAGCCGGTAGTCGATGGGCACGATGTCCAAAATGCTGTTAGTAGATATATAATTAGTACAGTTAAATATTATTCGAATCGGAAACATTTTCCGGCTTGCCGAAAATAAGTAGAGCAAAAAGTAAGAGAATAGGAGCAGACAGGTGGACAGACAGAGTCATATGAATATGACTATATAGAATCTGCTATATTTGATGTTCAGGAATATTAAGCATTATATTAAGAGCACTTTTTCGGGAACATAACTGAAATACTTCTTCTTTATATTGACTAAAAGCGGAACAGAACCCTCTTTATAACTGACGTTCTTATTCTAAATTCGAATAAAACAGATTAGGTACTAACTTACTATGCAGTTGAGGTCTGCTAAATACCGAAGACCTATCTTTACCAATTCCAGCATCGTTTCTTATTTTCCGGCCATGGGCTGCAAAAGAAAATGCGTATTTAATGACGAATATTAGTGAATATCCAAATATAGATACCTGTTAGACCCTCATCGTCTATATAGGTAGTAGTCTCAAGGATACTTCGATTATCGTCTCGAATGCGCTCTCCACTAATCTCACTATCACTATTTAAGCTATCGTACTCCTCCGATTCGGACTTAATAATCTTTGAGCGACGCTTCAGTCGCTTCTCCGTGTTTAGATGGTTGCTCTCATCCGAGGAGCCAACTATCACATTGGATAGCTTCACATTGGCATTGATGCCACCCACACTAGTGGCCATGATTCGTTTCCCCTTTGCCCCCGAGCTGCACAAGGTGTTTTCATCCTCACAGACTCGAGACTCGTACTTTGATGGATTGCCCGTGTAGCTTAGGGGAATATTCCCAGATTGGTTTTCGTGCTCTGGCAAATGGAATGTGGCATATGGATAAATGTCCTCCGAGTACTCGGGTATGCGCTCGAGACCAGCAACCGATTCTGGCGGAGATTGCTGGCACGATTTGCGTACGGTGCCATAGAAGTGCTCACGGCTTTGAATGTCCTTTCCTTCGGCGACGCCAATTTGTGGCCTAAGTGAGTCCACATTACGTGAAAATAATGTACGAGGACCTGTCACATACAAAGTTAATCAGTAATTCTTCCAGTCCATCAATAATACATTTAATACTCACAGTTTTTAAAGCAGATAAAGGCTCCGAGAAGGGCAAGAATTGTGCCAAAAATGGATGTTATGATGACAGCAATGAAATGAACATCGGTAAACATAGCTTGATCGTCGGGAATTTCCTCAGATTCCGAGCTGCCAGTGAATCCCATCAAGTGCTGTGTCTCAAAATAAAACTCCTTTGTTGTTGAGCCAGCATTATTATTGGCAGTTACTCTCAGATTGTAGGCGGTTCCTGGTTCCAAATCCCCGATATTGTAGCGGCTCTGTGAATAATTAGATATATAAAATGATATTTACTTATATAGTGTCTTTGTCTCAACAGCTCACATGTGTTTCAATTTTATTTGAGACTATAATCCAGTCACTCGAGGATTTATAATGCTTGAACTCGATGCTAAAGTGGAGTATGGGGCAGCCACCATCTTGCCACGAAGACAAGTCCAAAATAGCCGATGTTGTATTCGCTCGGATAAAATTCTGCTTTTGTGGCGCAAATGGCTTATTGCCTGTAAACACAGATCAAACCATGAATATACTTTCCCATCTTTATGATACTCCTTAGATATTACCTTTGGTTTGTGCCGATGCTATGGCGCTGGTCGCACTTGTACCGATTTTATTGAAGGTGTTCATTGTCAGCTGATATTTGGTGCCACATTGCAAATTTTCGAGCATATAGGAAGTGATGCGTCTATCGATTTGGATCTCGTCCCATTCAGCGGATTCTCGGCGATAGGTTAACGCAAAGCCTCGAATGGGTGCACGGCCAATATCGTCAACTCTCCATTGAATGGACACCGAATTCTTGTGAACTGAATTCACGGAAACAATTGGAGCGGAAGGTGGAACTAAAACAAAAAATCTTAATTAGTTAAATTAAGTCAAAAAGATTTAACCTCAAGTGCTTACCTTGAACGTAGAGCTGATAAACAATATGATCGGATCCCGCGGAATTTTTGACAACGCATGAATAATTTCCTTCGTGGGATCGTTGGATGTTGCGTAGACTTAGGGTATTATTTTTGCTAACTTCCAGCTGATACTGCTGCTTGGAGCGTGTGTTTAGGATCTTCCATTCGGTATTCGCTTTGGGATTCCCAACGTAGAGACACGGCAACTTGATGTCCGATCTCCAAGTGACGGACAGCGTCTGACTAAAGGATACAATGGCAGCGGGTATCGAAGTGCTCGGCACTAGTTTGATTACCGGGGTACTTGGACCCTGGCCAACCCTTGTGGATGCAGTTACCCAAGCCTCGTATGTCTCCCGAAAATTAAGATCTCTTGCCTCGAAATGTCGATTGTGTGCCGGCAACATCTCCTTCATTATTTTCAACTCCTGTCCCTTTTCCAGGACACGTATGTAAACATTGTATTTGGTAATTAGGCCATTGGGTCTTCGTGGTGATAGCCAACTAATAACCACTGAGGATTCGGTGTTCACAGCAGACTTGACCAGTTCGGGTGCATCGGGCACTGCCTCCTCCGTTATGCAGGAGACAGCCGGACTTGTGACACCCTCACCGGCTCGAGTGAATGCCAGGACCTGAACACTATAGTTGGTGAACGGTTGCAGTCCGTGCAGCACCGTGCTAAGTGCGGATGTAATCTTCGTTTCCCTCACGCTATATTCACTCTCTAGGAAACCGGGCTCGTAGAGCAGCTTGTAGCCCTGGATGATGCCATGACTCAATTCCTTCGGCGGTGATTGCCACGATATTTGTATATTTTGAGCGGTGAGCGCAATGCATGACACCGATCGGGGCGATGCGGATGGAGCGTCCTCCAAGGTGTGACCCAGGGCCACATCGCTTGGCGGCCCATCGCCTTTGATATTGAATGCCGACACGGTGATCCCATATTGTGTGTACTTCTCCAGTCCAGTCAAACGAAAATCATTTATGCCCTCGCTAATTAGGCTGCCAACCTTCGTGTGATTCTTACCACTGTCTGGAGTACCTTGCCTCTGATACGAGATTGTGTAGCCCAACAGTTCGCCATTCCAGGAATCTCGCACCGGTGCTCGCCACGTTATCAGCAACTATTTGTGTGGATAATTGCAAAAGAAAAGATTAAATTAATTAAATTGCTATTATATAAGTAATATAAATATATCTTTACACAGATGAATATTATTTAGCGGAAATTATACTTCTATACACATAAAACAAAAAAGAGTGATGTTGTCGAGTGAGTTCGACTACGATATACCCTTAACCCAGTTGTTAAATATATTCAACTTTTATTGCCAAATTTCCCTTTGGAAAGTCTTGCACTCAAATGTGAGCAGGTCTGCAAGTGGCAGGCACAGAGACTACAGAGTAAAAAAAACTGACCCGATCTGGCTGACCACAAACACGTGCACATATGTACATACACACATACACACAATCGCAGGTAACGGGGCTCTGAAGAATACACACAAAAACATATTGACGCTCGCGTCGATTACCATGCCATCCCTTTCACACACATGGGCTCGCTTATTTATATGCATATAGAAATGCTTGCGGCTGCTGAGAGAAATGAGATCAATATGAGAAAATATTTTCGACCATTACTTGGGTGTTACTTATCCGATCTAGAGGAAATTTGGGCAGCTGATCAATAACATGCATATGCGTATTATGCATTAAATAGAACTTCTGTTTTCAAAATTGTAGCATTAATCGCTATCGGAAATCGAAATATATCGATTTTCTGAAACGGTTGCAGCTATCGATGAAATAAAGCAAACTTGATCTGCGCCTGGTATTCGAGAACCTATACTGCAAATTAGCTCTTATAGTCTCTGAAATTCGCTTGTTCATACAGACGATCGGACGGACGGACATTGCTGTATCGACTCTGCTGTTGATCCTGATCAAGAATATATACCTTATGGGGTCGGAGATGCTTCCTTCTGTCTGTTACATACATTTTGCATTTTCTTTTTATTATTTATTAGCATCACTTACCTGCTGTGGTCCAAGTGGCTCGGCAGTCACGTCTTGAGGCGGAGCAGATGGAACTTCTGAGTCAGTTTGCACGAACAGAACATCGCTCGGGGCACTGGTGCCCAAATGATTTTCGGCAAATAGTCGTATATGATAGACCTGTGCAGGCCGAAGGGAGCCCAGCTGAGCCGTAGTTCTGTCGCCAGGCAGAAGTTTCTGATTGTTATGCTCGTGCCAAACATCTAACAAAAGTACTTTGAAGTTAGCAATAAATATATTTTATTTTTGGTAGTATGTACCTCCAGCTTTCTTATATTGTAGAATATAGTTCGATATTGGTTGGGCATCTCGATTATTGCCACCACCTCCGCCCAAAATGATCGAGTCCTGATCATTCGGGGACCAGGCCAAAGTTACCGAACGGCTGCCCAGATCTCTCACGTGTAAATTAACTGGGAAATTTGGGGGCTCTTGGACTTGGACAATAATCACACTCCTATCCCGTCCGTATGCGTTGTTGGCTATGCAAGTGTATTCGCCGCGATCCGTGAGAACCGTTTGCAGTATAGTCAGCTCAGAGGAGACGCCACGAGCCAGTGGCGAGTTCTTGATATGATATCGGATATCATAAGAAGGATCAATGCGACTTGCCTTCGAGCGCCAGGATATGTCCAAGGGCTGATCTCCGTTCGCCTCGCAGCGCAATGTGATGCGTTCGCCACGTCGAATTGATAACTGCTTCTTCGCAACGGTAACTGAAGGACCAACTAAAAACCACAAGGACATCAATTCAAATTGAAATTGTAAGTTATCCTGAAGCATTCGTGCTTACCATGCACAGTCAATTTAATCAGTGTGCTCAAGCCGGCGCCAATGCCATTGCTCGCCTGGCACAGATAGCTCCCCTCGTGCTCTCGGGATACTTTCGATATGATGAGGGAGCCATTGGAATTGGCTACAATTGCGGAATGTGAGTTTCCATTGCCAATATCATAGCTGAGATCCCGATAATCACCGGAGTCACCTTTACATACATTTTATTTTTATTTTTTAGTATTTCTAATCTCAAGATCACTTTTATACCTATAGACTGTTTCCATTGTATGGTGGGTATGGGAAATCCATCGGCCTTACATGATATCATAACTGGATTTCCAAGGATTGCGTCTTGATCAGTAGGCTTTAATATCCATCGGGGTGGTACTATTTTTCAAATGTAATTAATTACTTAGAATTTATTTAGACTGGCAGCTTCGCATGCAAAATAGCCATTACTTATTACGACTTCATGCTAGTACTACGCATAATATATATCTATAATATCAAAAATATTTTATCTATATTTATTTACAAATATATAAAATGAAGTTTTAATAATGGCTCGGACCAAGCTTTGTCCAATATGTAAATATCCAGTTTAAAGCTGCATTGGAATGTGAAGGAAGAAGGGAACTTTCGCTCCCTTTTAGACAGATTGCACTCCCAATCAGTTAAAGTTTGATGAGGACTCAAGATAAATCAGATTTTGAACCGTTGCATCCTTGGTTGCAAATACTTTGTACAAGTATTTAAAAAATACATTACTATTTCAAAAATTACAGGGATCACATATATGAGGATCAATCGAAAACTATCCACAATTACAAAAAAAAGTTAAATCAAAACAATCAATAACTAAAGATTTAAGTTCTCCTAAAATAATACAAATAAAAAAGACATACAAAAAGTGTTTAAATAATTTTCGATTAAATAGATCTGCTATTATATTGATCTTGATATTGATATTGATTTGACTTCATCTGAACTACTAGCGAAGAAACAAATCAACTCGAAGCACCTTCAAAAATATTTTAAATGTTCATCTGCACAGATATGTACAAATTTGAAGCATCTGTCAAAAAGCTCTGTAAAAAATATGCAATTATACATGCGACTTATAATTATGTGGGTGGTTTCAAGTGAACTTTTGGTTCACAGGTATACGAGCAAGTGGGTGCAGAAGTGCCGAGTGCATTGTGCTCAGTGCATCAGTCTCCTATATTTTTGGAATACCAGTTTGGAAAACGCGTTAAAGGTCGAGTTTGGCTAAGCTTGCTAGAAAGCTGCGAAAAATAATCTCAAAATGTATGCTATGATTTTTTGAGGCCCTTGAAGGAACCGTAGGACCAAAAAGTAATAATCAACATCTGGTTTCTATATCTTTCATATGAAAAATCTGTCGCGTAATTGAAATTTATTTTTTTTAATGAAATCTAGCTGTTTTTGGGTTAACGCCGGTCTCGAAAGACATGTCTAAGATAATGTTTGACTTTTTATTTCTATATACACAAGAAATTGCAGATCCCTTCCTTAAAATTAAATCTATTTTTGAATAAATTTTCAACATATTTTAACCAAAAGCCAGTTAAGTAAACTTTTACAGATGTTTCCATCCATCGACTACTGCATATGCATTTGTTGGTAATCTGTAAATATTCTTAATAAATAAGTCATATGAATTTGTCAAATACGATTTTGAATCAAAATGTACATTTCCTGAGAGACCTGAAAGTACTAGTTATAAATAAACACGGGTCTATGGACGACCAAATCCAAATCGTAATAGTAGCTGGGTAAGTGAAGTGAAGTGAATCCTCCTGGTGCAGTTTCTACGATATTTACGGTGAAATTTGTTTCGTTCTTGTGCAAATTATTTTACATTTCAATATACTAGAATTAGAGCTCGTTTGTTTTTTGTTTTTATTTTTAAGTGTTTTAGAAAACAATAGTTACACTTGATTTACCCGAAACCGAAAGAACAGCTGTGTAATCAGCAGTACCAGCATTGTTGGCCACACTACAAGTGTAGTTGCCATTGTGCCCCGAGGAGACGTTGTGTATGGACAATATGCTGGAGAATGGGGTATATTGATTGATTGTCAACGACGGATCCGGTGGTATAAACTCTTCGTTCGGTCTTGTCGTCAATGGTTTGATGACACCGGCTGTGCTTGTCGTACTTAGAATCGGTATTTTATTTTTCTGCCAAGTCATATTGAAAGGTTGATCTCCTTGGCTACTGGAACACATTATCTGTGTCCGCATACCTTCAGTTATCTCGTCTTCAAAAGCAAAAGGAGAGACGCGCGGAGGAACTAAACAATTGAAATCCAAGAAAAATAAATCAAAATGAATGCAAATGATTTGAGCTTCATAAATCAGTTTATCAAGAACCTAGGAATACACCTCCAAAGCCAGTGACATACTTATCTCTATCACTGTGTACTCTCAGTGGACACAAATAAATATGTTTGATTTCAATGCAATAATTCGAAAACTAAAGTACAATTGCTGGAAAATCTTAAATAAGTTTTTAATAAATACAAATTTAAATATCCTTACAAACCAAATTTTACATGCAGTCATAATTAATTAATATTTATGGATATTATTTAGTATTCTGCTTGACGCGATCCCAATGATCCCATAAACATTTTTATCTCTTTATGAAACAATTGAAAATGATCAATTTAAGGAATGCAAATTAGCAAATTTTAGATTAATATTATTATAAAATGTTATTTAATATTGTGCTTGCAACTTAAAATAAAAATGTGATAAATTAAAAATAATTTAGTTTAATATTTTAAATATTATAAACAAAACTAAGGAGCTGTTGCTTCCTTTAGTTTAGAATGTAGTATTTTTATGTAAGTAGCTTATTTATAATAAAAAGATATATTTTCTTAGGCGGAAACTAGATCATGCATAAGTAGTTTAACAGACACTTATAAAAATGTGCACATACATAACAAAAAATGGTGTGAAGAGGACATACAAAATGGAAAATGGATCTGCTCAAGCAGCCGACACATAAATCAATCATCAACAAAAAGCACGACGAATTGGAAATTGTGATCAACTTAAGACTGAGCGTGCATATATGGAAATCGGGCATATCTAAATATTGAACCACTTCAAGTATGCAACTATTTTGCAGTTTAACAAAAACCAGAAAGGAAATGGAACGGAAAAACTAAATACGAAAATGAAGCTTTCACAAGTACCATTAACTTTGAGCTGTGCAGAGTGCGTTACAGTGGCGGCATCGTTTTGGACGCGACACGTGTAGGTGCCACTTTGGTCCCTCGTCACACTTGTGATGCTGAGGGCGCTTGTAAAATCATCATTTTGGCGAATTGTCACTTGGCCGCTACTTTCACCACCACTACGACCATTGTCATTCGGTGCAATGTGTTCGATCGCTGATGCCGACGGTGACATACTAGATGGATACTGCGACAATCCGGAGCCGGAGCCGGAGCTGATGCCGGAGCCAGTGCCGGAACCCAATACAGCAACGCCACCGGTACCCTTAAGCCCACCGCTGACACTGTCGGCCACACTACTGCCCGCCGCCGTTGGCAGCGCCTTCCCATCCTTCAGCCAAGTGAATGAAAGCGGCAGGTCCCCGGTGCCAATAACGCACTGAATGCTGGTGCGGTCACCGACGTTCAGATCGCGTGCGAATGAGAATGGTGTAATCTTGGGTGGAACTGCATGGATTATCATTTTCATTTGAGTATTGAGTGTATATATGGAAGAAAGAATAAACGTTTCCATTTTCGTTGAGGCACTTCATTTGAACAAAATATTACAACTATTATTAAAATGTGGACTCGTTTGAAATGATGTCTTTCATAGCTGCCACGAAACTCGATTCGAATTGTTTGTAAATTAAAAAAAATATATTATATTTTTAATAGTTGTCAGCTAACAACTATAGATATTATTATTATATATGGTCTATGCCAAGGAACGTGTTCACTTAATGACTGAGAAGAACTCTTAGCTTCATCACTGTTATTATGTAACCCAGATGTGGCAAGAGTATACTGACTGACCAGAAAATCAAATCAAAACTAGACAAATAATAGAGAGAAGGATTTACTCAATACGAGTATATTTTATTCCTAAATTCACACCTGCGGTAAGGTAGACGGCAATCAAAATGGATGAGAATGAGTCAAATATGCTTCGCATACTTGGTGATAAAAGGTAGTCTTTTTGTGGGTGTACTATAGGTGTAATAAGACTAGGTCTGGAGAATGGAGAGAAATGTGCCTGAACGCAAAGGATCAGAGGTGGTCAATATGCTAGAAAGTATATTTTCAGATATGTTCTATTAGAGGAGCAGAGCAGATAAGAAACCATCAAAAAGACCACCAAGTAAAACACCAGCGAAGTATGATTAACTGGCTCCAACTCAAAACGCCAAATTGAGGCTTTTTTGGCCCTTAGGTCGTAGGTCATAGGTTACTGGCAGTCAACGAGATTTCGAGCAATTACAACTCACAACTGTGGCGATAGAAACCCTGAAAAAAGTACCGCGCATGCCAAAGCAAGTGCAAGTGCAGTTGTTGCTTAGGATTACCAAATGCAAATGCAAATGCAAATATTAATATTAATATTATTATTATTATTATTATCATAGTTAAGTGCAGTGAAAAAGTGCGTGAAACGGTGCATATATTGTACAGAATATTAAAAATCGATATGAGTACAAAACTATTAGTAGTATTATTATGTTAAGAGTGTGCGTATACTGAGAGGTTGCTTCCAAAAAACATACCACAATTAATATTGACATGAATTATTTGGTTTATAGAAAAACGTTCATTCAGTATAAAAATCATCAGAGACTCTCAATTTTGTACTTACATACCTACTTAATCATTAACCATACTTAAACTTACATATTACCTTTTAAGTTTAAGTTTAATTGCAATTTTCTTATGTCATTAACTTAGTTTAAGCCAACTTGCACACTTTCAATATTCAGCAGATCCTTTGCGAATATGTCCATATATAGTTTGGTAGAATCTGTACAAATATCTATAATTATTCTGGTTAAATTAGCCAGAAGGGAACGGAGCGTGGTGCGTGCATTCGAATGCAAAACTTATCTATGCTCGTGCAACATATCTAATTGGTAAACTGATTGCCCCAAATGCAAAGACGGGTTAAGACGAATGTACATAAAATCATGCATTTGTGAGAAATTTGTGGCAAATTGGTCGAATGCAGTTAAGTTTTCTCTTAAGATATTACAGATATCTAAATTCCAATTTATAGCTGCTTAGAAGTACCATAAAATTAATTATATTGAAGGACTTAATGTATTTGTTGCTAAAGTAAATACCTATTTAACTATAATATAAACTACAATTTAAATGTTGCAAGTTTCATCCCTTCCTTCAGGATCTTGAGTACACATTCATTATTTAAACCGATTTGACTTATTTCTGAAGAAATGTTCATAAATATATACAAATACAAATGCCATAAAATTAATTATAGAGTTAATTCCCTTAAAATTTGTTAGTCCTTTTTGATTAAATATAGAAAACTGCTCAAATACGTATTATAATTATTATAAAAGTAAATACATGATTATATTAAAAGTTATGATTAATTTCTTTAGACATTTTCATAAATTTATAAATGTATAAAAAATAAATAAAAATAAAATAAATATGTATAATTCTTAATTCAAGACAAATTCCGATACATACCCAATACTTTGACTTCTACGGACCGTTGCGAGGTGTAGTTGTGTTTGTTCCTTGCAACACAGGTGTATGTGCCCTGATCGGCGGCACGTTGCACGTTTTCAATCACAAGCGTTCCATTTTGGACACGCTGTCACATGTTGATTGGCAATCTGATCCCATCTGCAACCAGAAGAAACCATCAGCGATGCTGCTATGGCTGTTATGAAAATGAATCATACCTTTCTCAATATAAACACTTTCAATCGGATATCCGGCAATGGGGCACTTTAAAGAAAACACTTTGCCAGCGACAGCAGATATCTTTGGCATGTGTCGTATGTAGGGCATGCCTTAAATAAATTATTATTATTATATTATATCAATATTTTATATAAGTAGAATCTAAATTAGTATCTAATATTATTATATTATTATTAATATCTTTCCTGTTCATACCATAAATATTTAATCGAGCAGAATTTGCCACTTCACCAGCGCGGGAAATCGCTTTGCATTCGTAGTCGCCTCCGTCCTCTGATTTGACTGCTGATATGTTAACGTGGCTTATAACATCACCAAATGTGGTAACGTATTGGCCAATCATAAGACGGTCATTCTGTGAGGCATGTTTGATCAATTTTATTCGTGTTTCATACATAAAACATATTCAAAATACTTACATTAGGAAGAGGAAACCCATCCAGGAGCCAAACAATTTTGGGTGTTGGATTTCCACTGGCGCTACACTTGAGTGAAACTGAAGGTCCTGGCTGCATTGTTTGCTCAATGAACTTGTAAAGCAGCTGAGGTGCCACCTCTGTAAGTGAACAACAATTAAGGAAAATAAAATATTTGATTTTAATTTCAATTTAATCCTGAATTTTATGGCTACGCACCTCCCAATCTTAGCTCGGCTGAACTCTGACTGGACTCTACATCATTTTTGATCACACACTGATACATTCCCTTATCCTCCTTGATGATGGATGTGATACGCATATGTTCCTTGGACAAGAGACGCACTCGTGCTCCAGATCGCAGTGGTTTGCCATCCTTGAACCATAATATTTGCTGCTTCGGAAATCCAGATGTGCTGCAAATCTATGAAATCCCATTAGGTGATTTCCTATTCTTGGTCCAATTAAGTTGGTTTAAATAGGTCACTTTACTCACTAAATCGGCAGTATGACCCAGATTCACAGTCTGTATTCTCGGCTGCACGCTTGCGGTTAAGGGCGATGAAACTGCCAAATCAACCTCCAGCGTTTCACTGCCCTCCGAATTGGTAACGGTGCAATAAAATATACCATTATCCGCTTTGGCGACCGCCGATATGATAAGAGTGCCATCTTTAATCTTGGCCCGTCCAGTCGCAAGCATATGTTGAATGGACTCCTCGACGTTGGATCGTGTCGTACGCCATCTGAAAAAAGTTTAATACCATCGTTTGTATAACCTTAAGAGGAATGCTTGAAAATTAACAATCTGCTTGTCAGACCTGTCGCAAAAGTTGTACAATTTAATGAATGCCTGTTCTTGAAGTTTTTCAGTTTCAATTTGCAAAAAAACGAATTCGAGTTTTTGTGCGGACAAGTTTGGCACAGAAGTCAGGGTCTGTTTGTTAGCCACTGCATGTACATACATATGTATATAGAAGTGTGTATAAAAATACGAATTTATGCATACATACATACACATATGCATGTATGGTTATATGTGTGTGCAATATATCATAGAGCAATATGCATAAAAGTAAATGAAATAAATGAAAAAAAATGCTTGCCACTCTCATGCTAGAATTCACTTGTATGTACATTAGATACATACATGCATAGATGCATACATATATTGTACATACGTAGATTTGGTCATGAACGTCAAGTGTGGACCCGCAATCTAGCAGAGTTCCAGACAGACAGATATACATACGTGGGTACATACATGCACGTATACCTAAATGAATGTCCTTTCATCCATATCCCCCTCTCAAATGGTGGCAAACCCAATGCATATATACATATATACCAGTATGGATGCATGTACCGAACTTAAATGTATGAGTGTGTGTGTGTGTGTGTGTTGGTACATGTATGCAATCACACACCACAAAGTCACAAGCCAAAGGAAAACATCATGCAGAAAAACTCAAGAGGAGAACATTGCAAATAAAACAAAGCAAACCCTAACATCGTTGACGACTCGTCGGCTAAACGCTGGATATGTGTATGTATGCATGAGTACATGCATGTGTGTGTGCATATACAGTGGCTCGCAGCATTAATGAAACACTGCACGCCATATTTAATTAAAAACTTAAAGCTGCTGTGCAAGCCAAACAAATAATATTCCCTCTGATAAAGACATAACTAAATTCACTTGAATATGAGTTCGATCGCATATCAAATATATTATTATTACGCTCATAATAATCATTATTATTATCAAAAATATTGCTTTAATACTGTTCTTCTATTCTTCATTTCCTATATTTTTTGTGTGTGTTTGCGTCCGATATTCTTGCTTACGCTCTGCAGCACCTTGATGTCCTGCCTGTGGATTGGATCAGTTTTAGCTGTGAGCTACTGTATACATGCCGGATTGGGTACAGCAAAGGCAAAGACACATACATATGCATGTGCCCACATATGCACAAAAATACTGTACATGTATGCACCAGATACAGAGGCGAACTCCACATAATTTAAGTGAAGTTGTCAGAGCGTCAGGCTTACCCTATCCAACTCGGGGACTCGGAGATGTTGCCTGAGCGACCCACACCAACATTGCTATATGTATGTGTATGCATGTATATATGTATGCATACATGTGCATTTACGAAGATGGAAGAAGTATTGAAACAAATTTAGTTGATATGCTCGAGTGCATTGACATGCCAGAATTTAATCATTTGCCTCTCTCTTAAAGATGGACGATTTATTTTTACACATGTTGCAAATTATTTTATTACTAATGCAAAACCTGCATACATATGTACATATCCTCAAGAAATTGCATAGTCCAAACTAAGACTTTCAGAGTATGTACGTAATTAAGACGAAACGGTGCTGAAAGTTGAATATATTTCTATGAAAAACAAAATATTAATTCTACAAACTAACTAAAAATGTCCACAAATTAATACGATTTTGTGTAAAGGGAATATTTGACTTACTTGTAAGTGGGTTTTGGATTTGCATAAGCAACACATGCCAACACCAAAGGATCTCCAACTCTGGCCATTACCGAAACTGTCTTTTCATTCATAATTGGTGGCACAAGCTCTCGCATTTCTGAAGATTATTAATAAGTTTCAGTTTAGTTAGCTTACTAATTAGTCAGAGTTGGTAGTGACAGAAACTTACCTGTTAGTTGAATTTTGCCCGCATTACTGCTGACTATTGAGTCCTGTGTTAATTTGTGATGTGTACGGCAACGGTATATTTTTTGAGAATCATTTCTTGTGATGTTGTATAGTAAAAGTTCCCCTGTCGGCAACATATGATTTTTACCATCTATTAAGGAGCGAAATGTATTGCAATTGATTAAACATTTATTGAATACATTTGCCTATCTGTATGATACACTTACCGCCCTCCAATGATGGATATATGTTGAAGTTGGGCTCTTGTAGCCAGGAGGTGACTGTGACATACTCCTTCACAAACGATGGAATATTGCATTTAATCAGAACGTTGCTGCCAATGAATCCACCAGGATTTTGCACCTCCGGTTCATAATGCTGATAGACCACTGAAAAAGGATGAATTCGTACGGTTTAATGATGATATTACCAAACAATGTTGCTGTTGAATACACTTACCTGCTTTAACAACCACATCTCTCGATATAATCGTTCCCACGATGTTAGATGCTACACATCGATAGACCGACCAATGCACATCCTGTCGAAATTCTTCAGCGGAAAATGGTGGAAAATGTAACGAGCCATTGGCCAGAATATGTCGAACCTGAAATGAAAGGATCTCTTTTTGTCATTCAAATTTCAATATTGATAAAAGAAAAAAAAACGATTTTTGTAACTTTTTATACACAAACCTTGGATATGGATGTGATTGGATTATTTTCCTTATCTAGCCACTGGACATTCGGTACAGGATTTCCATGAGCAATGCAATTGGCAGTGTTTCCAGCCGTATTCATAAATTCAATTCTACTAGGTGGCTCGAGGGAGAAACTGGGTCCTTGCGTGTCAAAATAATTTGAAATCTCTGCAAAAGAAAACACAAAATATTTATATATATATATATATATGTATATGCATATTTGTATACCCTGCAAAATATAATTATATTTTTGATTTCAGTTATTTGTTTTTTTAACACCCCCCTAAAAAAACACTTCCCTTAATTGATGCAAGCGAATGGTGTTTCCAAGTCGAGCACACGGACTTTTACGATTACAAAAAAACAAAATACAAGGAACAACAAACAACAAACACGCCAATGTTGTTTACATCCCATTTCAAAAGGCTTTCACACACTCCACCGCTAAAGCAGAACGCGACCATCCCTTACCGGGGGGAACGAATACGTTGTGATGAATACTTTTTGAAAGACGCACACAGCTTTCATACATTTTGAGATTACATTGCGATAAGGTCTGTGTGAGTATATAATTGCAATGTAGATTAAACGATATACTAATTGGTGCGATTGCATCTGTGTATATTAAAGTGCTTGAGTTAATTTTGCTACATAAACGGCTTATCTGTGTAGTGAAGGGGATCATACTCTGTTGCCAAGTGTAAATAGAGAATATATTGGTGCATTTGATGTTATCTTTTCACTGCCTGTTGGTCAATAATTAATCGTTTTAGCATTTAGATTAGTAATCGTGTTTCAACGGTTTATATCTAAAAAAAAAAACCCTCAAGCTTTCTTAGCTTCGTAAAAACTGAAATGATTTTAAAAATAATATTGTATTTAAATCGTATCTCTATGGTTATCCCAATATAATACCACTTGGGAACTTGACGAATCTTGACTTGAAGCATTTCTGCTCAACAACATTTGAATAAATTCTAAAATATTATGCGAAAATTTGCTTACCTGTCGTAGTGGCTGAAGCACATAATGTCCACATAATAATGAAAGAATATGATGATTTCCACTTTGCCTCCCACATCCGAGTCATTTTGTAATCCTCTTCTAATGCAATATTTATTTCAAATATCGTGAAAGCTGGCGTTATTTTACTGCAATGTGCAAATTCAAACTGTTTAGACATAAAACAGGCCATTACTTGATTATGGTCGAGAGTCGAGGGATATGCCAACTGTGCAATATTCTTGTTCTGACAAAATGTGGCAAACTAGCTGAAAATTTGCGCATAAAAGTAAAAGGAAAATCCTTTGAAGACACTGCCAGGATAATGCGGGCGCTTTGAAAAAACCAAAGTGTGTGTGGAGGGGAAATGTGGGGCAAGGATGTAGACCAGGAACACCTACATAGCCAGTTTTTAGTAATGGAAAAACTGCAGGTTGAGTGGGCAGAGCACAAAGGTCAAAGAATAGCATGCTGCACGATAAGGAAATGGTGCCACAAATTAATTGTAGGCTGAGAATGCCATCATCTGGAAATTCGTTTTCTTAGAGATAGCGAAAAGGAATTCAAAATGAGAAGAGCACAGTTTCGATCTAAGTGATTATTATTTTTATTAATCATAATCATAATATCCATAAACATGATAAACTCATTTGGTACAATTGTACCAAAAATTGTACTCTTTTTACATGCTCAGATCAAGCTTTCAAAATGGTACACTTGTAAATGAAAAAAAAACATTTGTTTTTAATGTAATCAACGCTGAAAAACAGCACAACCAATGTATGTGCAAAAGATACACAGTGAAAAGTCGACATTTACATATTTTCAATATGTATGTAAGTGTTTTTTTTCAAATTGTTTGTTTTGTTTGTTTGCATTTAAATTATGCATAGAAACGGTTTCACACAATGTTTGTTTATAATGAATATTTTTTTTAATGAATGACACCAATTCATTTTTTCAAGTGACAAAATGCGCTCAAAAATATCATAAAAATCTCTTCATCGCTCTCTGCCAAACATAATTAAGAGAGCCGCATTTAAGCCGTTATGATTATTAGTTATGCATCGCATGTGACTGTTTGATTATCAAATTCATAGTTCTTATCACAAGTGTACACAAAGGCATTCGCAGCGTATAATTTCTGGTATTTACTCAGCCTAATAATTCCCGTTATGTGCGGCATTCGTCGTTACATAAACTTAATTAAATTAAAGGTAGAGCTGCCGGTATTTTTTTTATTTATTTTATTTCTGTTTTGTAATGCGCTATCAGGCCAAATAATATTTGCTGGCGATATTAAAGCACAAGCAGACGCACTCGCATAACGCTTCCCTGTAGTGACTACAGTGAAACAAGCACCGAAAATGTATTCGTCGTATGCACATTGAGCACTGTATCCTGACACATACATCTAGCTATGCTATCTACATATGCAAGGCAAATGTATATGGCTGCTGGGAGGCTTTTCTATCTACAGTAAACATTAAATTGGTTTTTTTTAAAACTCATATTGTTTGTCTACACGGCGCGATATGAACGTATGACGATGGCCGTATGTGCGATGAACGACTGTCTCCTCAAGAGCATTTGCGATGACTGAGATACTCGAGCGCAGCTTTTGGACTCGAATCCCCGGAGCGGATGCTTATGGTACATGGGTACTTGGGTACATGGTACATGGTACATGCTCCTGGTGCGCGTGTCCTCTGCGCAGAATCTGTTTTTATCTATTGTGCTTTATTTTCACAATATAATATTGAAAGCTTTTTTAATCAACTATGCCAAGCTGCAAACTGGACTCGGGCTCTGATAAGAAACCATCTGTTTTAGTCGTAAATAATAAGCATGCTCACTTCGACACGCACACACTACACACATACACACACACCCGCAAATATTACGTTTCAAAACAAACGTACACAGAGAACAAAGCTGTCAAAGAGGCATGCCAATAATTCGAAATTATCCATTTGACTATTTTCAGTTAATAGAATTCAAATATTGTTTTTTGCTTGGCGACGACAGCTTCCAGGTTCAGCGAAAAACTTATTTAAATTATAATTCAAATAAATTTAATATGTTAGCGATAAGTAGCCTTGAATAGCGGCGTCCAACTGCTCAGATATTGATTTCTTTTAAATATAAATTATGCGGCTTATTATATACTTATAGTAGGCCGATCCGCTGCAATTCAAAAGTAAAACCACAGATTTTAATTTCATCATACTGGCTAAGCATATTTATAATTTATTGCAGCTAAAATAAAAACATGAAATTTACAACGCCAGCAAAATCTCAGCATTCAAATTGGAGTTAATACTTTCTATGATTGAGCCAAAAACATTCTGTTTAAGACCCATAACTTTTATTCAAACTAGAAGCAAGTTCATGGACATTCTTAAAAATAAACACTGACATGCATTATTGAGCCACAAATGCTGATGCACAAATGCAGGCCTGACAGCTCGATGACACAGATGCTTCAGCCTAAGTAAAAATAGATATGTACTCTCGATGCATAGGTTCTAGAAATCTTTGAGAAAATAATAGCAATAGAATGGATTAAGTTAATAAAAAAAATAGTGACATATTAATGTATTTACCACAGGGAATAAAATTATTCTTCAATTGCTCTTGCGTTTGCCGATTGACTTGCCAACAAACTAGAAGTATATATTATAATATTAGATCAACTTAAGGAGAGTCTTTATAGTTTTGTACCTGAATTATGAATTTCATAATTTAGTGCGTTTACTTGAACTATCTCTTGGGCTGCCAGATGATCTCTTTCGTGCGAAATTCCGTGACTTTTCCCTGAAATTAAATTGAGAACTATATTTCAGGAAACACAATTTGATAATGAACAATTTGATATAATTTGATAATGATCCCATCATTTACTTCATATACACATTTATTAGTTTTCTGGTATTTTCGATAGATGGACGGTTGCAATGGGAATTGTCGTAATTAGTAGATTAGATGCTTACCCCTGCAAATTGGCATCTATTGGCAGTTGAGCATTGCCTCCATCGTGCGTACTTTGTTTAGCCGTTGTATTTTGCACTGCGTTTGTTTGCTTTGCTTTATGGCCTAATTCTGGCATGGTATTCTTACCCAGAATCTGGGGCGTAGCCATTAACTTGCTGGCCGCTGCAAACTCAGGTCCCGTTGATTTCTTGGCCAGTTCCGCTTTAGCTGCAGCTTTAAAATAATTGATACGAATTTGTTTTGGTAGTTTTCACTTGGGATAAATAAATTTCACTTTACCTGATGCGTTTTTTGCGCCTGAGTTCATGTTAAACATTTTTGTATTCTGCCTATTTTCGGTGCCTAAAGTTAAAGAAATGTTTTTTTGCGTTTCAGGTTTGGTTTTTTCGGTTGTGTTTAGGGCAGTTAGCGAAATACTTGGAGACATTTCATTAAGCTGCTTTGTAATACTTATTGTACCCGGGGGGCTAGTTGTCGGTATAATTTGCATTTCGGAATTACTTTTCAGAAAATCTTTGCCACTTGGATATACCGAGCCGAAATTTATATTCGCAGCCTTTGCATTTTTCGAAATCTCATTGACGGGCAAGGCTGGCACTTTTTTTAAGGACATCGGAACGGGTGTCGTTGTCGTGAGATCAACCGATCCAGCGGGTTGTGTTTGATGTGCTTTCTTTAGCGGTATTGGGTTTTTGGGAAATGTGCTAGCATTCACAGGGATATTAACTTGCGTCGGCATCGTCAGATCGACCGAGCTGACAATCTTTTGTGAATTATTTGAATCGCTCGATGATTTCGACTTTGTTGTTGTTTTATCTTTTGCGTTCAAACTCTCAACTGCATCAAGTACCGTTTCTGGGTAAAGGCTGCTGGGAAAAGTATTAAGACCTGCATTCAAATTGGCATGCAAGCTTTCGGCTTGACCAGGATAACTCTGGGCAGAATAATTTAATAGACTTGCCAAGGGATTTTCAAGCATTTGCTTGTAAGGGGCTAAGTTCGAGAGAACACTATTTGCGTTTGAATTTGCGACGGTATTTTCGGGTGCTGATAATTCTGCCGAAAGAGGGTGATGAAGTTGTGGATGCGTCATTGAGCTAGTCCGATTCTTTTGAGTGTCATAGATGCCAAAATCCCTCGCCTGTGTTTTCTGATTTGAAATGCCTGGCAGATTTTGCATCAGTGATGGATTCGATTGAAGGCGATTGAGATTTTGGGCATTTAGAACGCCAAAGGGCGATGAAGCAAAGCTATTATCAGTTAAGCAAGCGTTCATATCCTGATAACGCATAGCCGTATACTTTTGATACATATTCAAAGTGTCCATATAGGTTTGATTTAATCCGTAATTGTACTGTGGCACGAGCGTCGCCGATTGCAGACTGTAGTTCAAAAGAGTTTGCATCTGAAACAAACAAAACATGTCGAATTGAATAAACAGAACTTTGATTTTATCTAATTAGCACTTACGTCGAGACTTGGAACTGATCCCAAATATGTATTTAGCTTAGAGGTTAGCATCGAGTTTTGCATCCTGAAAATAACAGTTTTTTATATACATATTGCTGTAGATTATGGTGTTTGAATAAACTTACTTCTCGGCACTTAATCCTTCTTGTTGCGCTAATATATATAAGAAATATAAATATAAATTTAAAGCTCAAAAAAATGTTTAAGTATTTTATTTTCTACTCACCCAAATTCATTTGCAATTCCCTTTCATAAGTGTCCCAAGCATCCGTTTTTTCTTGCTCGCTCAATTCTTGTTCCACTTTATTTTCCAACAGACTGTCATGCTCATGGTACTTGTAAACCAACTCCGATTGCCTCAACAGATGCGCTAATATTGTGTCTTTCGGTAGAAGGGGCATTGTCCTTTCGCATTGTTTGGGATACGTTAATCTGAGTGAAAACATTACATTTCAAATGAGAGCAGATACGACTAAGTAATTATCATAAGTTACGTGTATAGTTCAGCCAATTCTGCCATATTATAATGCCGGTCAATTTGCTGTTCATCGACAACTCGAAAGCTCATCGCTTGCTTTGTGACGGATCGCGAGTAGACCTTTTCCTCCATGGTTCCCTGTACAATGAGTATATTACAATATTATTCCAAATATTACTTCATAAAAATGGAACCTACCATTGCTATTAACCGGTATATGTAACAATTTTTCTTCTGACCCAGTCGAAAAATGCGAAAGATATTTTGTTGATCGTTCGATGGATTCCATGAAGTATCCAATATTATTACACGATTAGCACCAATTAGATTTATGCCCTGTCCCCCAGCTTTGGCAGATATTAGAAAGACGCGAGCTCGCCGATTGGCTTCACTGTTAAACCGCTTTATCATTTCATGCCTGATATTTTTGGGTGTTTTGCCATCCAGTCGATAATAGTCCTGCCCATTTATCCATGTATTCGACACCTTAAAGCTTGTTGGTATATCTATAGATGGTATGAAAATAATGTAATCAATATATTTTGTAGTTTGTTAAAGGATATAATTTAAGCTTACGAATTTGTTGCAATATTTCGGGATCAGATTCTGTTATCTTTTTAAAAAAGTATTCCACCACATTAAGGACAGCAACAAATGCAGAGAAGATTAAACTAAATAAATTGAAAAAAATTTATAGTTAATTGAATTATTTTTATGTTTAACTAATCGTTACCATTTTTCACCCTTCTCTTCACACATACGGAGTATGTAAAACATTGTGCGTAGTTTGTTGCTGGGCATAATGGTCTCAAGGTCCTTTTTTGAAAGATCCTTTCGCCACCAATCATTGGTCACAGAGATAGAACCCGTTTGACTATCGTATATGTCATCAGGCTGATCATCGTCTGTATGCGGATTTCCGACTCGCTTGTTATCCCTCTTGTTTTTTTGCTAATAGTATTAATAATAATATAAAATTTTAGTTGAGTTGACGAAATGAAATGGCTTACCATATTTGCATTCTTCCACGCATCTTCCAGCACTTTGGGATGTGTCCATATCTGTTATAAGCAAGCATTTTTAAAAACATGTTCAAAAGCACGGACAATAGCTTCAACTACCTTTCTCAGGACCGTATAATCTGTGATTAGACTTTTGCCTCGACTATCCCCACGATTGGCTATTGCTTCCAAGATATATTCATACAGAGTGTTCTAAAACAAAAATTCGTTCGTTAGTTGTTGTTATTGAAAAATTATTCCTACATACCTGAACTGCAGTCATTGGAATGAAAAGAACATATTCAAATTTTTGTGGTAGAAATGTTTTCAATAACTCGGCTTCCTTTCTCTGAACGAATTTCGACAGCTTTTTGTGTAATACATACGATCTTTGCTTCATAACAGTGATATCCTTTTTGCTTGAATCCTTATGTTGACCATTTTTAATTGGATTCGCATATAAATTGGCAAATTCCTTTTCAGTTCCCAGGTATAGCGGTTTTATAAAGTTAACCATACTATAATCTGCAAAAGCAATAACACATTTTATTATCAACTATTAAGCAAATTACGCTTAAAGTTTGCACTTACATTCTTTGAGATTGTTTTGAATTGGAGTGCCGGTTAGAATAATTCGTTTTGGTGTAATAATTTGGGCAACAGCCATACTTATAGCAGATTTGCTATTTTTTATGATATGGCCTTCGTCGCAAACGACAAGATCAGCACCTGCAAAACAATATTTGTTAAACGTTTTCTTTGCTATAACCAAAACGATTTATTTTACCAGGCTGCAGTAAATAGTTATTTACTTTCTCTCGAATACTCTCTAATTTCGCAGAGCTTAGGTTGCCTCGGTTCTTATACGAGTGATAAAACACAAGAGTTCGGAAAGCTTCATATCCAACCAGCAAGCAACCAGCTCTTTTGACCGATGAGTGCGACCATTCCTCCAAAACACGTAATTTTTCTGAAATATCACTAAAGTAACAAAGAAATTATTAGCAATGGTGCGACAAGAGTCATTAATATTTAAGCTCTATGTTAAACTTACGATGAATCCGGAAAAACAAAAACTTTAATATTGGTTTTACTTTTTAGTGGCCCCAACCAGCGCTGCAGCTCATCGGCCCAATTCATAACCGTGCTCTTTGGACAGAGCACCAGGACTTTTGTTGTGCTGAGCTCCTTGTAGGAAATTACGGTGTGCAGCAAAGCAATCAACTAATAAGTATACAAAATTATGTATTATTGATTGATTTTGTTACAAGCTTAAAGTATAGTTGACCTGCAGAGTTTTGCCGAGGCCCATGCAATGTGCCAATATGCAGCCAGAACCCGTGTTTTTCTTGGCGTGATCAATTCCGCCGTAGCATGAATCATACATAAACTTGACGCCATCGATTTGATGTGGCTTCAGTTGTTTAACAATATCCTCGTCCACTTTAACAAATGTTTTCGTTTTCTCGATATAATCCAGTATCAATTCGGATCGATTTAATGTTTTGTTTCCATTTCCGCCGATATGCTTGATGGCCTTAGAAAGTATCGAATGTTTCTTATCCAATCTTCGGATCCGCTCACTTTCTGATTTTTGAGCAGCTCTCGTCTCATTTGCCAACTGATCCATACGAAGCATGGGCTTTATAAATCGAGTTTTTTCCTCAACGGGTCCCGGCTCTGCGTCAGAGTAATCGCTTTCGGAACTTAGAACGATTTCATCATGTTGATTGCGTTTTTCTGCTTCGGCCATCAGTTTTTCCAATGATTTCTTTGATCGCTTTTTTTGAATGAAATTATCGTTCCACAATTCATCACTCACATCCAAACTATCCGATTCCTTTATTTCCGCCTCAAATTTATTATCTTTGGCCTCGTTGATTCCATCATCCTTAAGCGTATCCTCAGTTTCGCATTTAAAGACCTCCAGAAACTTATCAACAACATCCCTTGTATTTTCATTATCTGTTGATGATGATTTATTGGAGTGATGGTAATCACTTTGATCCGAGAGGCCAGAATCACTATTTGATTCATTTAACAATTGCATTTTAATTTGCTCATTAAATCGGGATAGATACTGATTCTCCGTTATAACCTCGTCGTCACTCTAAAAATAGCAAATATTTGTATTACATTTTTCTAATCATAGATATTCCAAGAGAATTGTCCAATATGTTTTATATCTTAAATGTACATACAAACTCACTTCTTTGAAACTATTATCAGTGTCCGACATTTCCAAATCCTCGTCCAATTCATTTTGAACATTTGTATTTTTCATACTTAACGTTTTCAGTTTATTTTTATCCTTGGGCAGAGCACGTCTATTAGCTTGATGACGCTTCTTCAGACCATTTAAATTGGTAAGCCTATCAAGAAAAATGTTCATTCAATTGTATATACTAAATGATGATTTTTCATTACATACCTATCGATTTCTTTATCCGTATTATCGCCAGATGTACAAGAATTTGATCCATCATTGGCAGGTTCACAGGACATTTGTCGAAATTTCCTATTTTGTATATCTAATTTAATATATTTACTAAGATCAATACCATCGCTGTATTCCAATTCCTTATTCAGTTTGATATCATTATTTAAGCCCTGAACTCGATCCACATTATTGTTGCTCTCATTGAACACTTCCAACTTTTGTTCACCACAACTATCACTGCTGGAATCCGAGGATGTATCTAAAAGATTCCTTTTCGCCCGATGATTTATTCGATGCCTCTTTTTGCTGGAGCCTTTCGAAGCTGTTTGCACACATTTATCAGCCCTCTTCACAATATTGGCAACAGTCCTTAATTTATTTATTTTATCGTTTATAAATACTTTAAATTCTTCTTCGGTTTTTGATGCCAGTGACTTGCATTCGTTATAGAAATCCTTAGCAAATTGAGTTGTGTTCGTGAGAAGCGTATTTAGAGGAATTTCATTTTCACCCATGTTCTTATAAAGGGTTTCAAAATACTCATCGTTGACCTCAACTTCCAGGGGCTCCGAGCAATTCTCCCACAGCGTTGTTTGAATTGCAGACGTCGGCGAAGCCACTTCATTCTCATTTCTCTCAATATTTTCAGATTGAAACATTTGGATTTTATTGATTGTGTTGTCAATGAAATTGGTAACATTTGTTGGCACCGATTCAAGCGATGCTTTGCTTGGTGCAATGTAATTTAGCAGCATATCCTTAACACTGCCCAATTTGGGTTGACTTGATACGATTTCTTGTGACGTATAATTATGATCATTTAATGCATCAGAGATTTGAGATTCATAATGCTCAACAGATTGTTTATCATCCAGCTGCAGTTGGCTCATTTCACCAATTTCTTCAGGGCATTCCTCGGCGCTGTCGAGAACTGCACCCACTTCCTCATGATAGATCAGTTCCGTTGGCGTCGCGTAAAACGTTGTCTCCGTTATCTGTTCGGGCTCAAATGTTATTTCGATTTTAATCTGTCTCCTCAAATTCATTTCTGAGTCCTTGCCACACGGCACAAGTGAGGAAAACAAATCCATTTCTGATCCCGAATCCATTATTATTATTACTGCAACGAGTGCAATCAGTTATTAAAGACAAGGTAAATTGACTACAACAATCAATGAAGAATACTCACATAACTAAATTACTTATATTATTGCAATAATTTAATAACATAAATATTTATTTATTCTGAAGGAATGAAAATATAGACTTGAATTAGGGTTGGTAAATTGATATAATTATATCGATAAGCTTTGGTTTTAAAAAGATTGTACATTTAGTATTTAATTATCGATATATAATTACCTTAAAATAACAAAAATATGCATGTTTCTGAAGGAATGAAAATATCGACTTGCATTAAAATTTATATAATTATATCGATATATCGTTACGCTTTGATTTTAAGAAGACCATTAATCAAATTCTTTTAGTTTTCATTCAAATATCGATATATCGATCAATTGATACTGTTTTACCATCCATAGGCATAATCAAAGTAAAACAAAGTGGAGAACTGGTTTCTTGAAAATATTTTACATTAAAATATTTAATTCATCAAAAATAAATTTTTTGATACATATCTATAAACCACGAATTTGCATAAACATGGTAAACAAACCAAAAACAAAACAAAAACGGTAAGCTAAGGTTTAGAAAGTTATAGAAGAGGAAGAGTCTGTTGCAATTAAAATATTTAAAACTTTTTTGTAAACAACATTGTAATACAAATTGTTAAATAAAACGGATCTTTTCAGGACAACCAAAAATGGAGCTAAACCATTCGAAGAGAAAATAGAGAAAAACTTTCGAATTACGCGTTACCCACCACGGCGAATTCCAAAACATGTGCTACACCGAAGCCTTCAAATAATCAATGAAGCAGAAGATGAATTTTGGTTAAACAGAAATTCATCGTGTCAGCCGCCCGTGAACAATACTCAGACCGAATTCAAAAGGTGTTCCGATTCCTACATGAAACTTAACTTGGCCCGCAAATGTCTGGTTACCCGAGATTGGAAAAGCTTGGCCAAACTGTTGACGTCCAATCTAGTCGGGGAACATATGACTCAGAGGAGTGCATATCCCATATTCGCAGAAGTGAGTACTACATCTACCATAAATAAATCCAAATTCTTTTAGTTAAAACTTGGCTGTCTTGGAAAAAATCTTCAGTAGGATTATTTATAGAATCTTAGATTTTTTCTTAGCACCCTTAACAACCTTAATTAACTTAAAATTTATTTTCAGTATTTTACCATCCTTTTAAGCTTAGAGGATCCAGAGCTTCTAAAGAAACTAAAGCAGACAATGACGCCATCGGTTTTGCGTCCAATAACCATCACAACGGAAACGGATTCTTCAGAGCCAAAGAATGACAAATAACACAAATGCCTAGTTTTTTAGGATGAATTTCAAAAATGATAAATAAATAATAATAAAATAATAATCCGCCCCTTTTCCCCCCTAATTCCACTTTCGCTATTTTCGACATAAAACAAGGCTGGGACATTAATGGGGATTTAAATATAATACCTGATCCTGGACCTATACAGTCATTATTTTGAATTAACTTATCTAGACAAAAACTTTGTATCGCTTAGCTTCCCTCGATAATAAGCTGTAGATAAAAACACTGGTGCAATTTTAGAAACTTATGTTTATTTTTAACGTTTAATATTAATATTGTTTTGAATAAAATACTTTATTAAATATTACATGTGTATTGTGTAAGTTTCTAAATTTGAAAGATGCCGTAAGTGATGCATTTAGAGAATTGCTATGCACAGAATTGGAATCCGTGGTCATAGCGTTTATATTAAGATCTGATATTTCTTATACCGCCTTGCTCGCCTGCTTTTTTGTGCCCATTAAAAGCGCACTAAAAAAAAAAACATTTGAAATATTAAAAAAAAAACTATATTATTTATATGCATTTGCATAAAATGAGCAAAATGAAAAAATGATCCAAACACTACAATTGATTAGTAAAGATCCTCTTCCATTGAAAAATCGGATGTCTCCCCAGCATAAAGCGAACTGAAATCAGATGAGGGATAAGGAACAATAGTTTAAAAAAATGTATGAAGTAGATTAAATTTAGATCATACTTTACGGCACGACTGGTGAAGAAGACAATGCGCTTTAGCTTCTTGTTGTAGAAGAAATAATTAAACGACCACAAGCAACCGGGCTCGCCAAATGGGTCTGAGCTCAAGTCCGGATTATAGCTATATATATCGCATTCCGATAGATTAACCTCATCATCAACGGCTGACCACAGGGGCTGGCGCAAAACCTGATACTGATCCCCAGCTAAGGCAGATAAATTTGAATGAACCGAATTCATGACCCAGGGCAAAGAAGGCTCCTTGCTAAACTCGTGCGACTGCAAAAGACAAAAGTAAAACCAATAAAATAAATGTGTTTTTTTTATAATTATTTCTGACTTGCCTTCGCATCCGAGAAATCATAATCCGGCTCGAACGAGGCATTTAGAGTTGCAATCAAATAAAAAAGAGTTTTGCGTGAGATCGTGTCACAGAGAATGACGCCCTCATCGCCGGACTGACTGTTATTCCGATGAAAATTGGGCGACAGATCCGACAGGGTTTGCGGTGGCGACAACGCTTGCAGATCATGTCCATGGGTCTCTGCCGTAAAGCGCTTGTACAACACCTTCTCCGCTGCAACCATTTTGCTAAAAACAGAAACAAATAATCAGTACGTATAATAAGAAAGGGAATAAAGCAAACTTACCACGAATAGCTTTCGATGCGTCCAAAAATGGTGATGCCCCCAGTTTGAATGGAAATGGCATTGTTGATGGCCTCGAAACGAGAGCTCTCCAGCAGTTTCATTTTGCCGTCTGCCCGTCGAAAATCTCAAGGGGCCAAATAATCAGATTCGGGCAAATGTTGTGTTTTAAATGAATGGACAAATCAATTTGCTCAATCTCAAAACAACACGGGCGATGATGTTGATTATGATGATTGGGTTGAGTTGTATATAATCCAAATCAGACAAATTTATATATGTGTGTGGATTGTAGAAATGAAATTAAAGCAAATTAGGCGCATTGCGGTCTTATTGTAAATATCGGCGTTGTAATGTTTCGCGTCTGATTTGCTCTTGATCCGTGCATTGCCCAGAAAGTAATCGTATGGAGGAGTTTGCAGTTTCTAAACATGGTACCCGGATGAACTATAATTCTTTTCTTAACGGCCACTTTTTTCTCGATTTTGTAGATTTGCTGTAATTGGCACGGTCTCATTAGCATTACACTCTGCACCAACAAATTTATTGTTCAAATTTGATTTGATCTTTCGATTGGTTTTTTTTTTTTTTTTTTTTTTTTTTGCTCCTGCAAGCGCACTTTTTACTTTGTGTACTTTGTTTATTTGTTGTATAACTTTGTATCACATACAAATTTATTCATATGTGTACACAATATATATATATATATATTTAATGACTGTGCGTCTGTGTGTGTAAGTGACCTTCGTATAAGGAATACGCTAAAATAAATATGGCGTCCCAAAATTTATCCAAGTTCAACGTTCGTTTTTGTTTATTTTTATATAAACTTTAAATCAGTTCAGCCGTGACTTTCAGCACTTTTGCTCAGTTATAAATGTTCAGAATCCATTAATTGCGACATATTTTTATATTTGATATGCAATTCACTAATTCCGTAGACCGAGATCATCAACATGCGTACAGCGGGTATCGAAAAAACGAATTATTATTTTGAACACTTATGAAAATGTTGAATTATTAACACAACTTTTATATATGTAGACTTCTGGTTTTTAGTTAGAGCAAACACACCTATACTTCACTGTTTATTCAATATTATCGGATTTTGGCATCGCTTTCTTTGGCATTTTTTATTTCAGTCAAAGTAGCGTCGATTTTTATACCAATCGTGAGGAACAGTGGACATAGAACACCAATTTTTTTTTCTTCAACAGCTGTCAACAGATGTGTTCATCATTTAATGTAATATCATTTAATTTAAAGAAATTAATTGGTTAAGAGTATACTTAAGCTAGGGTTACAAATAATAAAATTTGTATGTATAAGTGGAGTCGCAAATATATAACTGAAGACGGTGATGGTATATACATATAAAATAATATACAATTATTACATAAGCTGACTGCTACAAAAGTTGTAGTTAATTATTCTTAATCGTCCAACCATATATATATTTGAATTATAAGAATCTTGTCAATATTAATATATGATAAGAATAATTACTGAATATGCATATCTATCTAAATGCCAGTCTGACATAATCGAAATATGAATCTATCGAATCGACACGAACATCTCAAATTTGTGGTACATCCATAAATACATATGTACATTGTACAATAAATGTATCGCAACCGTATAGATGAATAAATAAAAAGAAGAAAATTATTTTGTGATAAATTGAAAGCTTATTAGATTATCAGTGATTCATGCGAATAGATGACAAATAACGTGTTGATATCACATTCGTTTCAAAGTCAAAAAATCGGGCCAATTATCGCATTAAAGGAGACAAACTGAATTAATCGCTTCGGGTGTTGCCCCAAAAATAATATACATATACATTTTCCATTATAATAAGTTCATGTAAATTCAAGTAATTGTCCAAACCTATTTTAATATCTCCGGTAATTGTGTGACGCATGACATAAGATACAAATTCCATTTTTTTTATCTGCTCAATTTTTAGATTACAAAAAATTTGTGTATATAAGATGGCGGAGGGAAATGCTGGAGTTAGTGCTGAGGGTGCCGCTGCCGTTGTGGCTGTGGCTGCCCCACATCCCAACGCCGAAGTTATAAGAGGGCAAATATTTGAAGTTGGCCCCAGATATAGGAAACTAACATACATTGGCGAAGGCGCATATGGAATGGTCGTGTAAGTTTTCCTTTTTAATACACCTAATAAGCCTACCCTTCTACACAGTGTACATATATACATCTGTACACATATAGGTACAAGTGTGTACATACATCCTTAATAGAGATGAGCGATATTTTTATATACATTCTTAAGGTGACAGCTGTCTTTGTCACACTTTCAAATATCAGTAACTGCATATTACAATTTATATAAATACATATACAATTTAACATCGATTATGGCATTAAAAAAGCATTCAAAAATTATCTTATCTATTCATTATTAAGAAGAGAATCTGCACTCATATCATAAGGGAGGTAAATAAGGGTTACATATTTAAAATCGGGTAGTAAACCAACCGCTCGTCCTATCGAATAACAGGTGTTTCCAATTCATAAAGGTCCACGTTAACGACGTTTGAATAAATAACAGTCTATTATTGGAGACTTTAGTTATTTTATCGATTGAAAAAACATTTTTAATTTGAGAAATATGACTGTGTTTGGTCGGAGAGCAATTAGTGTATTATTATCTAAATGCCGAATTTGGATTAAACTGGGAATTTGAATTGTTAAATACATATATTATTTTATTTTACATATACAATTGCAGATCTGCGGATGACACATTGACAAATCAAAGAGTTGCTATCAAAAAAATTTCTCCATTCGAGCATCAGACGTATTGTCAACGAACTCTACGAGAGATAACCATTCTCACCAGGTTTAAACACGAAAACGTAATTCAAATGCAAGAAGAAGTTTGTTTAATTTTAGATTAAGAAGTTTATTTAATTTCAGATCATCGATATACGTGACATCTTGCGAGTAGATAGCATAGAACAAATGCGGGATGTATATATTGTACAATGCTTAATGGAGACTGATCTGTATAAACTACTTAAAACGCAGGTAAATAAATTAACTTATCAGATAAGCACAGGGACTGTCATTAAACCTGTATCATTTCTATTTGCAGAGGCTGAGTAACGATCATATTTGTTACTTTCTGTACCAGATATTGCGTGGTTTAAAGTATATTCATTCGGCAAATGTTTTACATCGGGACCTAAAGCCGAGCAATCTTTTGTTGAATAAGACATGCGATTTAAAGGTGCGTATAGTTTATATTATGTCTGAAGTGATTAACATTTAAGCAATCACTATTTATTGATATAGATTTGTGACTTTGGCTTGGCCCGAATCGCTGATCCAGAGCATGACCACACTGGCTTCCTAACGGAATATGTGGCAACTAGATGGTATCGAGCACCTGAAATTATGCTTAATTCAAAAGGGTATACCAAATCAATTGATATCTGGTCGGTAGGATGCATTTTGGCTGAAATGCTAAGTAATCGACCCATATTTCCCGGTAAACATTATCTGGATCAACTTAACCATATACTTGGCGTGTTAGGGTCCCCATCACAGGAAGACTTGGAATGTATTATTAATGAGAAGGCAAGTCCAGCAAACATCTATTTTGATTTCATTGATATTAATTATTTTTATTATTATTCCTTGAATTCAGGCACGGAACTATTTAGAATCGTTGCCTTTTAAGCCAAATGTGCCATGGTCGAGGTTATTTCCCAATGCAGACGCATTGGCCTTGGATTTACTTGGTAAAATGTTAACGTTTAACCCGCACAAACGAATTCCAGTTGAGGAAGCTCTTGCACATCCCTATTTGGAGCAGTATTATGATCCTGGCGATGAGGTAATACCAAAAATAATTTTAATATCTAATTGTTAATTTAGATGCAAGTGTTATTTAATGCAATTCAACTTATATTAATTGATTTGTTCTCTTCTAGCCTGTTGCTGAAGTACCATTTCGCATTAATATGGAAAACGATGATATATCCCGGGATGCTTTGAAATCATTAATTTTTGATGAAACGTTGAAATTTAAAGAACGACAACCAGAACAGGCGCTTTAAAAACAAATATTACAAAATAAAACACACACATTTTTAAATAATTGTTTTATTTTGATTTAATTATATATGTAATGTGGTTTTAAAAATGAATACACCTTCTTCCTACGTTAATGTTAGCATCGTTTCATAGCTCTGGTTATTTATTCTAATTGTATTTACAACAAAATCCTCAACTTAGCGTATATATATATACTTATAATTAATCTGCCTATAAGCACGACAAACAATTTCTTCAAAATATTTGGTGTGTACCTAAACATATACCTCAGTGATATAAGTATATGTTAATTTTTACACTTACTTTTGGGCATGCAAGTTTTTTTTTTATTTTTATAAATTGTGTTGGATTTTCTTTGACAAAAGTTGGAATTACTGACCTGTGAGAATGCAGCCAACAAGTTAAGCTCGAAAATCTTGACGACTTTTCAAACGTTTTCTAGTTTGAAATTAGATAATTATGGCAAGAGGGAAACGTGTGTCTTGCCCAAAATTGTATAATATTATTTAATTTTAATTACAAATTAGAGATAATTATAGTTTTTTGACTGATAGATGATCAACTCCCCAAGTTTAAAAGCTAGGAGGAAGTTAACTTTTATGATATAAGTTAACAATATGGAAATCTTCGTTACGCCGATCGCAACTGTTATTATCATTATTATTTTTGAAAATTAGCACGTATATTTATTTCGCCGAGGTATTGATGTTCATATGTGTGTTTTCATTCAAGCTCATGTCTCATGTGCATTTACGTGTTTCAAGATATTAGAATAAGAATACAATTTTTGATCTGCACATTTCGTCATTTAGAGATTCAAAATTTCCACTAATGATGTGAAGAGAAAACCTCATTTCTACATCTTAACTGTAAGATATCAAAATTTCAATGAATTGAAAAACGTTGCTAGATGTCAAAACATTCATACTGATGATATGTAAATATGTATATCAAAGTATATACTTATGAAACATTATATATTGAATTAATCAAAATTTGCGAATGGCAACTCAAGTCAACAAAGAAAAAAAAAAGAAAACAGAGAAAAAGGTCCGCTGTGACCAAAAACAACAAAAACTGTTTATCTGATGTAATCAAATAAATTGTCTTCAAATAAAGTTTTTTGATTTTATTTTATTTACTTTGTTAAACATTTGCTGGCCAATAGTTGTGTTACCACAAAACGAATCCTGAAATCTTTCCAATAAAAATAACAAAATATGTAAGAATTTTGCCACGGCAACTGTTAAATATATAAGAATGCTAAAGGAGCAAGCTCAGAGATGCTTGGATACAAAATGATGTGAGTCAAAATAAAGTAAAAACAAGAAGAAGAAAAAGTAAAAACAAGATTAGTTAATAGCCATGTCTATATTTACGAACATTCCTTATCTTTGTCAAAAGTCATAAAATCCACGCAACAACTCTCAGCAGATTGCGAAGGTCAAATTGTCAAATTGTCAATCTATTTAAACTTTGTGTGTGTGTTCTGTATTCAAGGAACGCTAAAGCCCGAATTTCGATGAGAGAAAAATCGATTATATTTTTTTTTTTATAAAAATTAAAATATGTGTATGTTTATGTGTCTTAATACTGTTTTTATGAATTCTCTATCGGCATTCATGCAGACATAAATATTATTATAAAATAAATGTATTACTTACATTTGTTCCTTTTTACCTTTAACAACGGGAAGTAAAATATGTATTTTGCTCATCAGATAATTAAATAAACATTCCATATATTTGTTAATGTGTTAGGTGTATAACTACAAAATAATATCTTTTCAAATGCAGACGTCTGAATGTGTACATGTATGTACTTCCAATACAATTATTAACTGAATTGAATGACACTATGGATATAAGTAACAATTTTTAAGTCTTCGCGTTGTTAATAAATCTTCAAAACAATGTATGTTGAATTTTTGGATAATTATTCTTCATTTTGATTTTAACACCATAAATATTTATTTTTATATTTATCTTTGGCATAGTGGTGTGGGAATATATGTATTTGTTTCCATTTCTTATCTATGGTTACTGTAATCTTCATTAAAAACAAAAAAATATATATATTCCTTATCAGTATTTGTATAACTATTATATATTTTCGGCAATGGGAAACACAAGTGCAACCCAATTAATTAGTCATTTATTTCAGACTCTCATTGCGAACTTTTGAATCTAATCTTTCAACAGTTTCTGTTCGTGTTGTGCATATGGTGTCATTAATTATTATAAATGATTTGTTATTTAAGTTTCACACCTTAAATTATGACTAGATTTTTACTTATAAAAAGAGCTTCTAACCAAAGTTTTCCATTTGGAGGCTATGTTAAATTTGAGCCGCTGACAATTTATGTGTCTATCTATCACTGACACCAGCATCCAAAATGTATGACACTACCATACAAATTTAGTGAAATATAAGGTCTTATCGATATTATTGATTTTTCAGTTCCTGAGTAGGCAGTGCAATGGAAAACTATTGCACTTGTATAATCACATTTAATCCAAAAAAGAAACTGTTTTAATCGATTCTATATACTTGAGCTCATTTAAGTAGAGAAAATTTACTTCTTTTCTTTTTCTCTTTTTACCAGCGACCGTAGCCTTGACAACCTTAAATACATTTGTTATTTTTGTCAAATAAGACGAACACGATTAGAGTGAATACAGATTTTGTAAGCTGAACGTGCAACACAAGATATTTGACTATAAAATGGCTGATATCAAGGCTATGGAGAATTGCGATTTAACAAATGTTTCGGAGGATGTGCCGGGGCCAGTGCTGGAGCCCGAAGAAATGGGTATTCTTCCGCCCGATCATCCGCTGCTGCGAAAGTTCCAACAATCGCTGAGGGAACATTTGCTGCGTACGAAAAACCAGTTGAAAGATGAGATTACGGATATGATATATGAAGTTAAGGCCAAGGAGGAACGACGGGAGGAACAAGGAATACTCTTGTACGATATGCAAAGTAACATTAACCATCAAGAGCAACAAATCAGGGAGATCTCAGCCCAAATTGATGAGCACATTGAAAAGCGTCAAAAAGAAGAAGCTGCTGTCGAAACGATCAAGAAGGAATATGACGAGAAAATCAAATTGACAAGAGCACAAAAATCGCTATATCACAATAGAATGATGGAATTGGAGGATTTGCAGAGTCTACGTAGCAATATTAAGCAATGGGCTTACGATGTCGAAGATGAGGTGAAGAATGCCAAACGCATCGTTAGCCGAGATGCTCAACTGCAAAAGCAACTGTCGGAAGAGAAACGCAAGTCGGATATACTATTTTATCGTCTCGACATGGAGGTGAAGAAAAAAGAAGCCGAATTGCAATCAATCAGCGACGATGAAATCGCTATCAAGGAGGTTGTCAATGTACTAAATATGAGCATCTCGGATGCCAACACCGATTTGGAGGCTCTGCAAAATGAGCACAAGCGTTTAATACAGGCCTGGTCTGAGGTCATCATTGCAATTCAGCTGCGAGATAAGATTCTATTCCAAGTCCAGGACAGTATGCGGTATGATTCAATAACTTATTTTGATATGATGGCATTATATCATTTTGTTGTAGTAAGCAAAAGGAGTCGATAAAACTTAACTCGAATGGGATTGAGGCAGTTAAAAAACAGATTGCACGCGAAATGGAACTAAATAAAAAGCTGGAATCATTTAAGCAGCGCTTGGCAGATGACATGAATAACCTCAGTCGAGACTGTAAGTATTTGAGCAATTTCTAGCATTATTTGTTTTAAATTATATTTGTATGGTATTTTGTGTAGGTCAGCGGGAGTTGGATAACATAACGTTGTTAAAATTGAAACTTGATGAATTTCCCGACTTTTTGGCTCGAACTGAAACCGATTTGAGTGAAGCGACGCGTGAAGGAACTAAAATACAGTCAGAAGTCCGCCGGCTTGACCACACCTTGGATAAAAATCATCAAAAGAAATTTCAAATTGAGGAAGCTATACTAAAGTTGGCACAGGAACAACTGATTACGGATAAAGCCAGTTCCTATCGCTTAAAATTATTGAACAAGGCCCAAGAGCAGCGTCGCGTTATGGATCTATCATTGTCGAAAGTACAAAGCCAATTGGCAATGGCTATGCTGGATGTGGAGAAGCTGCGAAGTGTTCTATTTAATGCACGGAAGGAAAATGCCAAGATTCAAGAAAGCCTCAATAACGCGGAAGGCAAATCCAACGATCTCGATGAAGAACTGAAGAAATTGCAAGCTAAGATTGACATTAAAATGAAGCGTTTTGAAAAGTTGAACAGCCAAATCGAAGATATCCAAGCCGCCTTCGGCTCTGATTGTGGTAATCCAACCGAACTGAAGGTAAGGCATTGAAATAATTAAATCTCTTCACTTATTCCACAATTATCATACATAATTTTAGATAAAACAAATTGAGAAATCGATTCACATTGGCGAGCACAGTATCAGGGAACACCAACAGTTTTGGATAATGCTTCAAAACCACTTTGTCAATTTGACCCATAAGAGAGGCGATCAGGTCCATGAAATTCAGGTGACGCGAAAACGTAAGTTTCCGTAATATAATATGATATTATTCTTAAATATATATTCCTAATTTAAACCCATCTTAACAGAGTTGTCAATCATCAAGCAGAAATCTCTTAAGGTGGATCAAGAACTAGAAATTTCTGAAAATAAGACGAGAGACCTAAATCTGGATATTCAGAAATATACATCCAAACTGGAGCTGCTTAACGAAAAAGTGTACACTAAGCGAAAAAATCATGACGTCGAAGAGAGCGAATACGAGCACGAACAAACTGAGCTTAGTCAAAAACTAAAAGTACGTAAATGCAATTATCCGAAACTTAATTTAACACCTTCATATTTTAGGATACTGAGATGAGTACATTGAAATTGGAAAAAGATATTAATGAATTGCAAAATGAAATTGAACTGCATAAGGATCTGGTGCTGGATAACCATAGAGAGTCGTTGTCCTGGGAAACAAAGCATAAACTAATTGAGGAAACAATCAATTGGACTAAAACAGAGCGATCGCTGAATGGCGAAATCGGTGCTATGAAAATCGAAATCCATAGAATGACAATTCGATTTAATCAATTGAAACGGGCACAGGAAAAACTGGTGCAAGATCTGGAGCATTGTGTGATGCATCGTGAACAGATCTTCGTGAACGCAACTGTCAAGGAACACATCGATGGCAAGAAGAAAAGGATCAAGAACTCATCGCAGGTACAAGTTAAAATTGATGAGGTGCGCAATAAAACGAAAATGATTCAAAATGAAATAACATTTCTGCAAGAGACTCGCATAGTCGATGATAAGAGCAAAATTGAACGTATGATCTACATTCTCCGGAAAATAGAAAATGACCTGAAGGAAGTTACCGACAAAGATACCGGGATTCGGGCGCAAATCGAAGATAGTATGCTGACCAAACATGCTAATTTAGAGCAAATTGTGCGCAAACAAAATCGGGCAAAAGCATTTCGCAAGCTCCTCAACTCGAAAGGACAACAGAAAATTTTGCGATCTGAGAGCACCATTCAACTGCAGTTTGAGAATCAAATGGAAATGAACGACTCCCTGATGGAAATTGTTCAGACTCTAACAAACGATTATCCCGATAAGAAAACGTTCTTTACAAAGTTAATTCATTTCCTTAAAGAATAAATGTTATTCGACTAAAAACTGTTGCCTCAAAATTAAAAGCAAACTTCGTTTATTTAAACGATAACGGGTTCGAATCTTTTGCAAGGCTTAAAAATATATCGAAATAGATATAATATCGATAACAGCATTAATCATCGATGGCATAATTGGCATACTCGATATTATGATAATATTTACCCCTAACAGCACATGCGCTTTTAAATAAAACTTTTCATTTCAGTGAATTGAATTCTTGGGAGAAGCAGCAAGTTTTTCATAACATTCTTGGGTAAATTAATTCAAAATTTTAATACAATTGAAAAACTTATTAAATAAATCACTTGAATGTTTAACAGATATGTTAGATATGAGTTAAATATGTTTTCTTGTACGGCAATAGAGATTTATACACAGATCTTATAACAAAATACGCACTTAAATTGACAGAAATATATGTATGTTTTTGCGCGTGTATGTGTGTTCATATACATAATTGTGTCGTAAATTTGTGGCAGCCGCATGAGATATGTATGTAGCAGATATATATGTGAATACTTATCACATGAGTAACAACAAAGAGTTGTCCACGGGATGCTGCACAGTTGCCCTGAGTTATTGGGATTAATTATTCATTTGGCGTCTGTTGCTGAGAACGCCAACCATTTAAAAAAAAATAGACTAAATAGTCAGGCATACGTAAATAAATAAATAAAATTAATAAATACATAAATATCCAGTATACTGTCCGGCAATACTGTTTCTGATGTAATCTGTTTAATTTTGATAAATTAATTAATATTTCCAGGATCTAATAAAATGGATGGCATGGGTATCTCAACGGAACCCAGTTTCCTTGAAGTCGAGCTTCCACAGACACTGCTTGAATCACCGTCAACATCCACATTTTTACCGGACGAAGAGGCCTCCATTTGTCCATTGCTGCATTCAAACAACAACGCTTTGGACCCGGTCCTGTTATCATCGCACCCACTGAGCCCGAATATTGTAGCTAACGATATTACCTCATCCAATATAAGCAACACAGATTGCAAGGCGGAAACTAGTTCCTCGGGCAGCAGTGATGGCATCGCCATGGATGCCATGGAATCTACCTCAACCAATCTATTTAACAAAGTGAACTATCATCATTTACAAAACAACAACATTACCACAAATCAGGTAATTGAAAAGTGCATTCATTATGTGGCTTAATATTAACAATTGATCCTGCTCCAAATAGGCTTCCAATAATCACTTTTTAAATGGCAACAGACGGCAATCAAAAGAGACCCCAAACTTTGTATCCTGGAACTGGCCAATTATACGAAAGTGCACATTTTTCCTCTTCATCTCTGGAATCATGGCAATGGTTTCAATAGTTATTGTCAATATTGCCACCATGCCAAAAGTTTGTAACCCAAAGTGAGTACAACTGAACACACTTTACGTGAAAGTGTAATTTAACTTCCTATTTTTGCTCTGCAGACTTTCATGGTATCGAGGGAGTGTGTTTTATGAAATAAATCCGGCCACATTCATCGACTCTGATCATGATAATATTGGTGACATCGGCGGCATAATGAACGGGATCGAGTTTTTTGCTAATTTGGATATATCCGGACTACGGCTGAACTCTATTTTTCCATCCGGTCCGTCCAATGATAGACACATTAACGATTCATCGCTAATTACAATAAGACCAGAACTAGGCAGTCTAAGTTCGGTGCGGAATTTAGCGAATATTTTACATTCGCACAAAATCAATTTGCTTTTAGATTTGCCATTGCAGCAAGTGATTGCTGCCAGAAGCGAAAAGGAAGTTTTAGATGTGGTTTCAGAATCTTTAAAGCATTGGATCGATCAGGGAGTGAACGGATTCTATTTGAAGGGACTGGATTCCTTAAAAAACAATGGAGCTTTGTCAATGTGTTTATCATCATGGAAAGGCATACTTGGCACGAATAGAGTTCTCATTGTCGAAGAGTCTATCTTCAAGGATAAATCAAAATCGGAAATTTCTCTTCTGGATCATATCGATTTGGTTGATGTTGCTCTAAATGTTGAGAATAATGCGCTAAAAATGAAGGAACGCATACAAATGGTTTTAAATAAAATGCCAATTGGAGAGGAAGTGACTTGGGTTCAATGGTCGCTTAGCGAAGTTAAGCCAAATAACAGTCTTCCCTCATCCAACCTAGAGAGAATATTTCCAGCAACAATTATGCAGTTGACTTTACCCGGAACATCAAATATTTTGCACACAAATCAAATAGCCATTGCTCACAACAATAAAAATGGGCTACTTACCGATCAAGTTATTCAACATTGGGATGACGGAGTGACGGATCAGCAGACCGATAGTGAAACGGTACGCAGAATGATATCCTTGCGTGAACGGTCTCCGGCAATTTACAAAAGCTTCGTATGCAAGGGCGACAATAATAAACAAAATACTCAAATACTCGCTCATAGCAATGCCGATATTCTAATTATAGTACGGAATTATCCCCGAAAGAATTCGCTTGTATCAGTTACAAACTTTGGGAGTACTAAGGTGACAATTAATTTATCGTCTAAATTCTATAGTGGGATACGTATGCTAATGACTGAAACAGACGTGAAGATCTATTTCGAAAGACTACAAATGTTTGCCTATGACACGATTGTTGTTAAATTGGATAAGTAATCGTTTGCAGCAACTATGAATTTGAATTGTTCGATCCCTTGTAAATGTATGTACTTATTGCATGTTGAGTTTTATTATAATAAAAAACCATTCTCCAGGCTAGAATGCATTTTTCCATGTTATTTTTCTCTGTAAATAATTTTCAGTGTTTGGATCAGTCGATCAAAAGCTCAAAAAGAAAGTTGAAAAACTTCAATGGGAAAGTTTTCTGGATAACTTTCAGCTTTGCGGGAATATCGATAAAATGGATTTCGGATACCAATAAAATCCACCAGAGAATGAAATCCAATCGTGGTTATATATACGTTTATACTATATTGATTTTGATCTGCAAAACATTTTAAGAAACAATGACGAAAATCGTGTACTTGAATTTATTTGTTTTGGTTTGGAGTTTTGAGTATGAAACAAGTTTGTTCTGTTAATTACTAAATAAAATATATTTGGTTTATTTGTTGTTCAAATAAGTGAGGAAGATTAAAAACAAATTCAATAGCAATTACAACTACATACGAGTACAATCTAGATGTAAAATTACTAATCACCATGTTTACCTTATAATGTAAATAAATTCAGACGACATCTTCGGGCATCCGAAGTTCACATATATTCATAATTATATATATATATGTATGTATTTTCAAGTCGCTTGTAAAATTTAATAAACACTCATTTGATGCTCCATTATTATACAATATACAAAACATTAATTTGAAGCAATTATTATTAGTATTATGATTACTATTATTCTATACAGTAGGGGAATTCATTAAATGTCGATCAGAAGGTTATTTTCTTTTAGAAATGTTAAATGTATTAATTAATTAATCAGCTGTGTAATTTACAGTTGGAATAAAGATTACAAAGCCAGCGATGCATTTACATATTTCATACATATCCATACATAGTATGTATTCATAATACGGGTATATATATATATGCTCACATTTGTTCATTTTCTTTTTTATTTGCTTGTGCATAATAATTGCATTCAACTGACGAAACATAATTATTTTTATTTGATTTTTTGTTTAAAATTAGCCGTTGAACATTTCGTTAATCGACTAAGCACAAGTGCCCTTAATTTTAGCTTTGCAAGACGTTAATAACAACCAAATTGAGTAGTTCGGACTTTTTGGGGTCTATACATATCTTTAGTGGTGTAGTTAGTGGCAGCAGTGTTTTTTGGCGGTGCACTTAATAATCAGCTGATTGCCCTCTTAATTGATTACTATTAGTCAATATGTTGACTAGACCGTTTTGAATGGAAAACGAACTGAACCAACTGAACCACTAGGTTCAGCCGATTTAAATTATATATATAATTCATTGCTTGTGAAGACATCTCTTTTTTTTCTTTTTTTGCAAATCGAGCTCCCTTTTGATCTTTGGCGATCATTTTTGAGGCACAATACTATTTGAAATGTATTTTTTTTTTATTTTTATTAATATTTGCTTAAAACTCTATTGCTTTGTCAAATCCAAAAACCAAAACGGAACGGTCAAGTCGAATAGATTCTGATTTAGAATCCTGAGTGAGTTGTTTATATATACATATATATATGTATATATATATTACTGAAAGCACTTTTGATAGTCTTCTGCTAAAAACCTCTGCCATCCAGCATAAATTCACGACAATTAGTTTTTTTTTTTTTTTGTTAGACTTTGATAAATTTTGTTAGCGATATTATTGAAAAAAAAAAACATTTTTTCAAGTGGTGATAGCAAAATCAAGCTATTTTCTTATAGTATTATTATAATATACCTTTGGGAAGGTCGAGTAAAGGAAGCATTTACTTTTGTATTTCAACGTTAACATGGCTGTTATAAAGAAAATATCAAAAAAATCGACAAATGTGGCTCGCTATGAAAGAAATATATATATACAAAAAAGAAAGGATAATATGGATTGGAAGATACATAATACAATCATCGAAAGGATATTATGTATAACTGGAAGATTGAGGACGTTAATATGAATACTTAATATATTTGGAAGTACAAAGCATTACATGAGCCATGCTATAATCTATAATATATCCTTCTTTGGAAAACAACCAGTGTATTTGTAATAGTATAACATTTTAAATTTCTGCATAATATTATAATAATTAATCTACTCTATTTACATATAAAAATGTTTTTTGTTGTTTTTGTTTTAAGCCTGCTACTCAGCAGGTACCATGTTTTGATCTAGATCTGGCTTAGTATCATCCGGATCCAAGCTCAAGCACTCTGCAAAATAATGTTCCATAGACGAATACACATGCTCTAACACACCATTTAGATCATGGCCCTCATCAGCATAAGTCTGTAAACGAATTAAATTATGAACTTTGCATAAGATGTGGATTTTTTAAATGGATAATTAAGATGGATAAATTAAGATGAAATCAATCAATCAAAGACAAAGCTTCGCTTGCTGAAAATATTATTAGAAATATATATATATATATATATGTATATATATTATGGTTTACCTGATATCGATATAATATATTTGCTTCTGTCAATGATTTGGCTAGTTGAACACCATGCACATACGGTGCAGTTGAGTCTGCCAAGCCGTGAATCAAGAAGAATGAGTTTGATTTGATTAGACGAGCTCGTTGCGTTGCATCTGCCTCCACATATCCTTTATAGTTCTCGGCAGGCATGCCCAATATACGCTCAGTAAACGCAGAGTCTATATTTAATTCAAATGCATTATTTATATAGACTTGATGACTTTAAGTTGTGATTGTATCTTACTATAGTAGAGCCAATCTGCGATAGGGGAAATAGATATGCCACACTTGAAGACGTCTTGCTGGGTGCCCAGTACCATCGAGGTCACATAGCCCCCATAACCCCAGCCCCAAATACCAACTCGAGTCTCATCTAAAAAACTTATAGTGTCCAGAAGATATCTGCATAAAATACATGTTTAGTTTAGTCCAGTTTTATTTTTTTAATTTAAAATTGTTTACTTACCTCAAAACAGAAATTTGATCCTGAACTTCGACTCCACCCAGATGACGGTATATGGATTTTTTGCTTTGACCTTTTGCTCCTCGTACATCCAGGCGCACGTAGATGACATCATTTCTGGAGGACATGTATGTGCCCCAATCTATTCGAAACTTTTCAGAAACAGACTCTGAGCCAGGTCGACCATTTCTGAAAATAGGAATAAGAAGAAAACATTTTAATATTTGCTCAAATGTTGTAGTTTAAAACAACATACACTTCAACAACAACCGGAAATGCTGCGTCCCGGAGTTCCTCCCGCCAGCTGGGTGGCAAAAGTAATTGCACTTGGGCTCGGCTACCATGGGGCAATGGAATTTCGAATGATCTTTGAATGGGTAGTGCTAGTTTCTGCAACCTTTCCGTGTAGAAGGGCCGTGTATCATACAATATCTTAACGAGACTGTGGGTTTTCTGCGCATGCACACCCGAGACGGGTAATCCGGGACCCTGACACTCCAAGATGTAGAACTCAATTCCATAGTTTGTCGCAACGCCAGTTGTAGGTGTGATGAAGGCATCAAAATGGGAACAGTTCGTATAGTAATATCTGCTACTCCACAGAGCCTCGCCCAGATCGCAGGTGATGCATTGAGGTTCGCTTCTGGCAATAAAAAGAGATAAAAATTATTTAAAAAACAAGTTAAAAATAGTTTACATACTTTCTGGTATCATCATGCACGGGATCCTTAACAGAATACAGATGCCTTTGGCCAGGCTTTTTGTCTTGAGTGGCAAGATAATAAACCACATGATTCGTTGTATCCCAGCACAAGATTTTTAAAACCTTAATAAGCAAAAAAATTGATATTGAATAAATGTTTCAGACGAAAATCAAATGAATTTACCTCATAACGGCCATGCGATATCACTGAAATCCTTTGCTGTGAAATGGTTATGTGTTTAATATGGGTGAAATGATCATTTCCCGACTCTTGTATCCCTGCGAGCAGCAAGAAACTGTTGCCGTCTGGAGCAAACACCGGGTGGGGAAAAATATCTAGCCATTCATCTTCAGGAGCACGCTCGGAATGTATCTGAATAATGTACATCAATTATTACATCATATTTTCATAAATAAATATGCATTTTCACTTACTTCAACGCACGTCCAATTTTGTTCCTTTGCGCATGTGGCGATTATACTATAGTTTTGAGAGCGTATCATAAAAACGACAGATACCTGATTATTGCCACCGGATACCCAGCTGGCAGATGTTAGGTAAAACTCTCTATAATTAAAAAGAATAATAATATTTTAAAATGTTATAATTGATAGAGTATTAAATGGGCATTTGACTCACTGTCCATTTAGAGAAGGTGGCGGTCTCAATTCCATTTTAGCGATGGATGCAAAACTGGTAATGTCGACGATCCACATTTGAACTTCTGGATTGGCAGTGCCTGGCGTTGGGTAACGTACATTTTTCGTTTCAGGAAATGAGCTTCCCGATGTCATACCGCTACCAGCGATTATGGCTCCAGATGCTAACCATGGATATGTCATCATCCCCACATGCGTATCATTAAATAAGGCAAACATAAAGTGACTGCCATCCATGGATGACCAAATTGCTTCCGGAATATCAAAAATTTCCTCTAAAATATAAATGAGAAATTGTTCAATTTTTGCAATTTAGCATTAAAATAGTTGCAAACTCAAAAAATACCCTGGTATAGCCAATCTGGTACTCCATTATATATATGATTATCATGGCCTGTTGTCGTTATCCTTATATCTTCCTCCATCGATGGCGATTGTCGTACAAATATATCATTGTCAGCAACAATAATGATTGATGTTGTGTTTCCCAGCCAGGACGCATATTGAAGTCGAGTTCGTTGCACCTTCGATGAGTCTTTCAACTTGACCGGCATATGGTGGTCATTATCCACATCATAGATTGTGTAAAACGCAGTGAACGATTTCTGAAATATCTGCAATATCGGGCATTATTTATGTATAATTTTAAAAGAAGAAGAAGACTTTATCCATCTCTCTATGCCTTACTTTTTTCACATTATGCCTGAAGAGGACATATTTAAGATCGTGCGAACATTGATAGCCCCTAACATTTAACTGACGAATGGTGTGATTGGTAACTAAAATATTGATTGAGTTCGTTGTTGTGTCCAATATGGAGAGTCCACCGTCATCGGATTGAAATACGTATTTCTTCGTTGTCACCCAGGATGGCTGCAATCGAGTCGGCGTCAACTCTCCTTGTAAATATTCATCGAGAATCATGCGACGACCAGACCAATAAAGGAGTTCGTCCACATACCTAAGCAAAATATAAATAAATTATTATTATTTAGCATTAATAATTGCTTATATACCTACCCCAATAAATATATAGCAGTTATAATGCCAGCTATTACAAAACTAATAACCAACAGAGAGAATATAATACTGCGCCAGTTGTGTCCTTCATCAAGATCCAAGTCTTGGTCTTTTACTTTCGGATCTTGAACCTGTAATGTCTCATCGGGTGGTAGTCTCCATGATCCGCCGCGATCAGAGGCAGCATTGGCGTGCATTTTCTAAGAATCCAAGAGGGACGTTTCAAGCGAAACTAAATTTTTGAATAATTGGAAGTTATGGCAAGTCGAAGTGTGCTTCGGACGGTTTCGGAAGAAAAGAGCTATACAAAATGAATGTAAGAAAATATATATTTATTATTATTATATTATATTATTATTTCATTCTGAGATACAACGTAGTATAACATTATAATTATATAATTATAATTATAATAATATATCTAAGACAGCATTATTAGTCTTAAGCAAGGGTTGGTTTTAAAATGAGAAACTGGGTTTGTAGCAGGCATACCAAATTGCAAACTTACTCACTTTGGCTTTATCATCATGCTGGAATCTTGTTTGTCATCGCTTATTATCGATTCGCGAAAAATGGTCGAGCCAATTTTCTGAAAAGCCAGAGAAGATGGAAATAAATGCGATATTTATAATATTTGAGAACTGCCTTTACTAATGATTGTTCTAATAGAGAATTTATAATATCTAAAGTAAGATAAAAGAATCAAATCCTTACCAATATACATCGATGACCTCACGATAATAGCATTAGCTCCTGGGGCCATTCACATAATTTATGTAAAATACATAACATTGAAATATGTGGACATATTTTGTTTACATTTCTCCTTCACAAAATTATAAACATAATCACAGCCTCAAGGAATGTGTGCTTTGCAACCTGCAAATATACGAAATAAAATATATATATAATGGTATGTGAGGATATTATAATCTCTTCTTAATCTTAATCTTCTTTAATCTTATGCTCATCACGTATTGATTTTGTATTTTCTCATTTGACAAGGTCTCCAATTGTTTTAAGCCAAACTGGATTTTAATGTCAGCCACTTTTTGTTGCTGTGTGTAGTAGTTTAACCTTATTGCTTTTATAATCGTACTTTTTGAAATTCACAAAGCTCTTCAAGCTGAGACCACACAATGCAATGCACAAGCGAAAAGCCTTCATTAGTCCTTAAGGTTAAGTTGGCATTGATTTTTCTTCTTTTTTTCAGCCAGTCTCTCAAGTTGACCCTTCTCACATATCATCCTTTGGATATCGCAACCTTTGGCTGCAACTATCTATGCCACAAAAGTACAATTTATTTCTGCACGACGACGAATGTCTTATTTAGTCGCTGATTCTAGTTTTTAACAGCTCTTAACAGGTGGGCGTAAGTGGGTGTGACAGCTTGATAAGTTTGATATCATCTTTCGAGAAGTCAGCAGATGTAAAAAATTTAATTTATGGCTAACTGTATGTAGAATTTAAGGAGGAGGGGGCGTGGCTAAAAGTCTTAAAGTCTAAGCGAACGAATATTAAGTGAATTATTGGAATAAGTAACTTATGAATGAGTATCATTATTGGAATAAGTAAGCTTGTTGCAGCGAGAAACTTTTGGTCACACAATGCTCTGCTCCCAGCCTAAGCTCTTGGCTCCAGTTCAAATTTCAGAGCCTAAGCCAGTTTGTTGCCATTTTGCAAGAGGCGCAAATGGGCGTGGCAATAAAGAAATGACGCGCTTTGATGTCGTGAACTTTAATAAGACGAATGGATAGAAATATATAGAATTCTCACTTCTTATTTCAATAATATTCAACGAGAAATATATACACGTGGACAGCTTAAATATATATCTATTTATAGTCGCCCACTTCCAATAAGCGTCACAGGCGCAAATTCAATGTGCAAACACATATTTTGCATGTTTTGTTTGTAATGCTAATTGGCCAGGAAGCTTCTTTTTGTAATTAAGTATACACGTAACAGCATTTATAAGGATGTATATATATATATATAAATATACATATATATACGTAGGTTTGTGTGTTCTTGTGTATCTGGCTTTACATAAGCACTATGAGGTAACAATTGGCAAAAAATAATAGTAGACTACTTTTAGTTAGGGCTCGTTTATCCAAACTTTAGTTTGTTGTTATTCACTTGTTTAATTTTGCATTTGAATTTATTTATTAATTATCAACTATTTATGATTGTGTATAAAACTATTATTTAATATAAAACAAAACATTTCACGGTTTTGTAACATTTTAACGTTTTTTTTTTTTTGCAATTCGGTAAAATTATATAAATACCCCAGCTACCGTTATACAGTCGCATGTATTGCTTATAAATTGCCCATTGGAGGGCATTTAAAAAAATATAGCCTGCTTCATAAATATATAAAAAAAAATTCGCATAATTGGTATGCTTGTCCCAAGAACTTATATATGTATATATTTATGTATTTATGTATATATATGTATATATGTATATTTGTAGCAAATGTAGCGGCCTCTTTGCACATAAATTGTGTGTTGTCATGCTTATTGACTACAAATTCACATTAAATTTGTTGTTTTATTAACACATACATGCATGCATGCATATGTACACATACATACATACACACATACATCAAGCGTATATGTTATGCATGAATTTCACATAACACCAAGAATACATAAAATTGCAAGCAACCCACTCAATGGTTTTATTCTACATCTACTCAAAGAGTTGTGCATATTTTTCATTTTCTTACAAAATCAAATCACAACCTTCAGAGTGTGTATACACATACATACTTTAATGATAGCCAAAAACGCAAACACTGGGTTTCAGTTATGTTTAATGGAAGACCATTACCCAGCGACAGGCAACCCGGGACTGAAACCTACATTCGACTGTTGTTTTAAGATTTCCCAAAAAAAAAGCAAGTTTGCTTGCCATCAGATATACTGAGAGGATTTTAATACAGGGCAATGCTGTAAGTACACAGCAAAAATACAATATTTCGAAATAGTGTTTCTTGTAAAAACTTAGATAGGGGTTAGACTAAAACTTTAAGTAAAAATTATGAATTAATACATAAATATTTTTGTATTTTTGCTTGCTCTTACTGAATTATTTAAGTTTTAAATATTACAAAAATATTTACTTTTTGTAAAATTTTATATTAGAATTAAAATTAATTTCACATTATTTACATTTTCATCCAATAAAAAAACAAGCGACTTTCAGGCCTCTAGGATATTCAGTCAAATATGTATTAAAAGAATTTTAGAATTATGTTCCGAGTCTGTATTTTTTTTTACTATGTATTTGATACGCAGCCTCTTATCTCGCTTTCGATAAAATATAAGTATTCAATTTATATTCTAAATATACTATTAAAAAATGTAAAAATAGAATTCGTTGTCATTTTTTAAGTGTAGGAATGTATACTAATAAACCGTAGGGGTGGCTAAAATAGGTTTTCGCACTTATATGATAATCAGAATTTATGGCAAATGCTTATGTGAAGAATTTATATGTCTCAATATTTTAGTTGATAAGCGATTAAATATGCATGCTTGTATTTGCATAAGTGCAAGTGTGTTGTCTCGCAATTATTTATAATGTTATTCAAGTGAAACAAGTGGACAGGCTTTGGTCATTTTTCTCTTAAAGAATAATAGTGGTTTGCTCTTTACATTTTGGGGTTGTTTTTAACTTGTGATGTACTTGTGTTAAATCAGTGCGTATTCAATTGCTCTTACAAGTAAGAGCATGTTCAAATCTTGTAATTTTATGATTGTTTTCGAGTGCTGCAATTAGTAATGAAGCTTAGTGCCTTACGAGGATAATTTGGATAATTATATATTCATCAGAAATTACCTATTGCAATTAGTCTATGTATTTATTTAACAAGTGTCCTTTTCCGTGTCAAGTATTAAGTAAGGTAGTAAATAAATATCTTTTGCATGAAATTCGTCAATATAATACCAAAAAATTGTCCGATCGCACAGATCAAACAGATTGGATTGAATTTAAAATCAATTGCTCGGATTAAGAATATGTTCTAATTTTAATAACGGATGTAAGCCAAAACTGGTATTATAACAACGATGCCGTATAAACATTGGTATTTTTTAATCAGGCTATCGATATAAACAGTGAATTCGACTTAGACATAATTATCGAGCCATTTAAATATACATCGATATTTGTTGAATCATCGTTTACTTATTTGTTATTAGTCAATTTTATGTTAAATATTACATTTTTGTATTTGTTGGTGATTAATTTACATGGAAACCAATCTAAACTATTCAAAATATGCGCTCATCTCGCGTCAAATTGAGCTGACCTCATGTGAGCTTCTCCATTCCGATGTGGACTGCAATGTTAACAACAAATCGCATCCAAATACGCATTCCGAGAAACCGCTGCTGGTCGAACCAGGAGCATTAATTAAAATTATTGGCACTCCCGATGGCAACGAAAGTGATAAAAACATTGTGCAGCTCATAGATTTCAAGAAGAACACCTCTACAAATAACAACTTCTATGAATGCAGGACAAGCTACTTGGTCAAAGTGACCGAGGTTCTTTGGCCATATGTGATAAGCATTGTGAATTTGGAGCGACGATTGCGTCTGGCTTGCAACAAGGAACAATGCCTCTGGTTGCTGAACTTAAAAGTCGACGATCTCTTGAGTGTCCATGGGGAATTGTTTAAGAAGAAAAATACATATTTTGATTGCATTCTACGGTACATTGGCCCAGTGCCCGAATTAAATCCAGTTGGTTATTTTTTTGGCTTAGAAATATTGGTGAGGAAAAGTCGCTGCTAAGTATTGTTTATATATATATAATCTGATATAAAAGACAGAAGGAGGCTGGGAAGTCGATAACGTCGATAAGTGCGAATCGATAAAAACATAAAGCTAATGCTGGTGACTTCCTTTAAAAATCGGCATCCAACCTCTGCAAGAAGTATCAGATTATGCCCGAGTGCAACTTTCTTATCTATTCTAAATAATTTTGTATATATATTTTAGCATCTTAATAATGGTTACTCACCACAAGCCAAGGACATTCCATTCGCAACGAAATATATGCCGTGTGAGTCGAGCTTAACGATATTTGCGACCGCTGATTGGATAACTCCCATTCCGAATGAATTGAAGAATAAATTATCTGCAAGGAAATTGATTAATGAAACAATTGAACGGGTCTACACAGCCATTGTGCCAAATGTTCATACCACACAAAGGAAACGACAGCCGACATCCCAGTTTTATGATTCAAGCCCACTAATTGGCCGGAGTCCAGCTAAAGCCGATCCGGATACAATGGCAGAACCCTTGGAAACTGAGGATTGTATGCCAATGGGTGACAAGAGCAAATCCAGCAATAAAGAGTACAAAATAGCTATAGGCAATAATGTGGCGGCATCTGTGGAACGAAAGAGTATAAATCATTTCAATGCAAAGGATGCAACAGGATTTCGAAAGAACACGTTTCATGCTGGTGACACCATGAACATTAAGGATCGTGACATTATCGTCATCAACAAATCGGACATAGAGGAGTCTACGAAGAACGAACATAATGTTATCATTGTTAACAATCCCCAGGAGAAGGAGAACGTTGATTTGGCCGATTTGCTTGGTTCGAATTGGCCAACAAATGCTGGAGGAGCTGCCATGATTTTAAACCGACCAAAAACAACGGACAATAATTTAGAAAAATCGGTAACAACGTCTGCTAATTTTGTAAGGAATAAGGAAGACTTTGTGCAAAAAGTTATTTCACCGGTGGATGTCAAATCTATTGCAAATCCTGGTAAGAAGAATGAATAATTTCAAAATTGAATGAAATAAATAACGTAAATCAAATCAGGCCGATTTTTACCTTGCCCATATATTTAGACTTATTTTGAGTGTATGCAAAACAGCAGCAGTTTTATTTTTATTTTTAGAATCTGTGCCTCGATGAAAAGTAAATAATAACGTTTTCGTATTTATTTTGCACAAACAAATGACTTTACGTTTGAAAATCGATTACTTTAAAAGTTTTGAACTGAAAAACTGAATATTCTTGCAAGTGTGCTTCAAAATCTTATTCAATCTTTCTTGCGACATAAATGTACATATGTATACACTTATATAAATATAGGCATTGTAAAAATAACTTTTTCGCGCTGTGAATACTATGTATAAAAATACATACATGAACGAAGTAGAATTTTTCGCCACAATAATTGTCTATTACTTGAGAGTCGTGTTGTTTTTTTATTGAATACTCATTGAAATTGGAAGTTTTATTCGATTTTCTCGCAGTCATAAGCATCCATTCATTAAAATGTACGATATTCCATTGACGGTTTTGGAGTTCAATGTACAGAATACAGAAAATTGCTTTGAAGGTATGCATCAAAACATTTTCAGTCGCATTTTGTCGGACATTTTGAATCATTTTTATTGCCATATTATAAACAATATGATAATGTAAACATTGTGTACATTTTTGCTTTTAGAGATAATCAGTGCAAATTACCAGGAGTTACATGAAATACCTGGAACTAAGCTGACCATCGGATCTCTCGTTGAGGTATCGGATTCCGGAATTTGTGCCGATCTGTATGGCGTAATACGTTGGATCGGCATAGCGCCGGACTTGCCACACATATTAGTTGGCATCGAAGTCGAAGATGACCCAAACTTAAAGAATCTTACCACATCGGATGGAACTTATAATGGTGTTCGGTAAATTATCAACGCATATCTAGCTTATATTGTCATTTAAGCTTTAAGTAACCATAATCTAATTCGAAAACTTTGATTTCTCCTAGATTGTTTCAGTGTCGCGAAGGTGGAGCTATTTTTGTGCCGCCCAGTAAATGCACAAATGATCGTAGGTTTGTCGAAACCGAGGGCAATCATTCAGTAAGCGTTATTTCAACCGATACGAATGCTGTTAAATTTGGACATGTTGATTGCCCACCAGTTTTGGGCGCTGTTGCACCATTAGGTAAGAGAAATCAGACGAATTATCTTGAACACTATGTGTTAACCTGTGTTTATTTGTAATCCTCATTTTAGGCATACACAACATCGATGAACTGGAAAATATTTGCGGCAAATTCAAAGGCATCCAGGGACACCACAATTCATGTTATCTGGACGCAACATTGTTTTCCATGTTTACGTTCACGAGCGTATTTGATTCCATTTTATATAGAAGACCAGATGCTCAGGTAAGTTTTATATTCTATTCACTATTCTATGAGATTTATTATTATTCATTATTATATAATTTTCCAGGATATTTCACACTATAGTGCTGTTCAGAACGTTTTACGAGACGAGATTGTTAATCCATTGCGAAAGAATGTTTTTGTTCGTGCGGATCGGGTAATGAAACTACGCAAATTTCTGGATCAACTTAGTTCTGTGAGCGGATTGACCAGTGAGGAGAAGGATCCAGAAGAGTTCTTAAACAGTTTGCTATCGCAAATAATGCGAGTGGAACCATTTTTAAAAGTAAGCTAAACTATTACGATCAAAATTTATTGAATTAAATCCGATCAAAATGTGTATGTTTTAGTTGAGCTCTGGACAAGATTCATATTTTTATCAATTGTTTGTGGAGAAAGACGAACGACTGACATTTCCAACGGTCCAGCAGCTATTCGAGCAAAGTTTCCATTCGTCCGATATCAAATTGAAAGAAGTGCCGTCTTGTCTTATTATACAAATGCCTCGCTTTGGCAAGAGTTACAAAATGTATTCCCGAATTTTACCATCCCAAGTTCTGGATATTACAGATATAATTGAAGACTGTAAGTTACGGAAAAATCGTCACTTTAAGATTTTAATATGTTTTTTCTATTATATTTATTAGCACCGCGACAGTGTTCGGTCTGTGGCAAACTGGCTGAATATGAATGTCGCGAATGTTTTGGTTCCTTGCAGGCAGGTTCCGGTCTTGAGGGCACCGCCTTTTGTCAAAAATGCCTTAATACGGCTCATATGCATGCTAAAAGGTAAGTTATTTAATACATATCAAGTTAATATACTTTAATTATGCTTTGTGTATTTGCAGAGCTAATCATGAGTCGAAAAAACTGTCTGTGCCAAGGGATTTCAAAGTGATGGCTGATCACATGACTTTACCCAGACTATATATGGAGTTATTTGCCGTTGTGTGTATAGAAACGTCTCATTATGTGGCATTCGTAAAGGCAGGATCAGGACCAGATGCTCCGTGGTGTTTCTTTGACTCAATGGCAGATAGAAAGGGTAAAAATCTGAAGGCTATTTATAAAATTTATTCACAATTAAATTTGATGACTTTTATAGGTGAAAAAAATGGATATAATATACCTGAAATGATATCCGTTCGGGAATTGCCTCAATGGCTATCCGATGAGGGCGCTCGAGTAATCAATGAAAGATCAATAAAGGATAAAGTTTTACCTGAACACGCAAAGCGTCTGTTTTGCGATGCCTATATGTGCATGTACCAAAGCACCGATGTTATGATGTATCACTAACGATATGCTTATGATCAGTTATAACAATAAATCATTGCTACATATAATGTAAATGTGACTTTGTTATTATTTAAGTAATCAGTTCTTAACATCATAATCCAATATTCCAAATTGACAAGTATTTCGTGACGTTTAGACTAAAAATAAGTTCATTATGAAGTAGTGTATTTATGAATGCACTTTGTTTTTGATATAATAAAAAAAACTACCACTTTTCACTCAACAATTGCTTGTCTTCATAAACTCTTCATATTGATGACCGACCGGTTAAGGTGATGATCATACATTGGCTTGTGGCTGATAAACCAGGCGCTGGTTTCTGATAAAGTCTTGAAAAGCATGATGAGTCTACATTCAACTTCTCTGTGTGGTCGACTCTGTCCTACAAATGCGAAAACTTGCATTGAAGTGCTGCATCTCTTTCCTGAGTTTAGGTAAGCTGAACTTTTGTCTTACTAGGGCTGAGCTTTAAGCTCATTTAAGTTTTAATCAAGCTTGTGCTTTTTTGCTTATACGATCGTTTTTTATTACTTCGACTATATGTCTATGTATATATATCTCCCACAGTTAACGATGTAATGAAAGACAAACAATGTTCAACATCAAAGGCAAATTTATTAAAATACGTACTTTACCACAAATTATAATTTGATAATTATGATAGCCCGGCAATTGCCACGATAATTCTCTTGATAGGTTGAAATAGATATTAACTAAGCTACAAGTAATATACAATATTTCGGACAATAGGTGCAATTTGTTAATTAGTCGTACTTTTTAGTATTTACATAGGTTTTTGCATTGTGGGATAGATCTAAACCATTTTTAAATTTTACTTATCAAATAAAAATGAATAATAAAAAGAAACGATTTTTTCTTGTATATTTTAATTTAAATGAAACCCTTTCTCCTTGGTTGCTGTTAACAGTCGATCCTTCATTATATCCTCAGACGGGTAATCAGGCAGCTTCAAATAGTGAACACAAGTGTTCACCGATGGATAGCTTCCTGTGCCAGCGTCCACCTTGCGCACCACCGTCAGTCTGGGATGCAAATTGGCCAATCCACCCGGTGGCAAACTGCTGCAGCCAGTTGTAAATTGCAAAAACGCTTTGCGCTCAGCCCCCGAGAAGCTCAGCAGAACGTTCACAAAACGCAAAAATCCAGGACTAAAAAAAAAACAAAAAAGGATTAATAATTATAAATTTTGGTTAAACTAAACGTACCTATCCTTGGAATAGCCGAGTTTTGGTTCAGTGTACGCCATTAGATCTTCGCGGGTCCATTGCGGATATTGTTCGCCACAAATCATCATTCTGGCCTCGGTTGGATTAAATGCGGCCAGTTTGTTCAAAGGAAACACTTCGCAGAAACCATCGTGGAATGCCTGCATCTGCATGGCGATACCATCCTGTAGCATAAAGTTGAGTAGCAATTCGCAATACGCCTCTAAATTATTAATGTCCACGTCGATCGCTGCACCATTTGGAATAAGCTCGGCATATGTGTAACCATATACGGATGAGCTAGGTAAATAGGTGAAAGTTAGGGCTAATTCCTCTAGTGAAACTTCAATATTATTTTTCGTGCACATCTTCAGATTTGTAATCAATTCATCTTTCTCCTCACAGCTCAGACTCTCGTCCAATTCAATTGTTTGCTTGCGCATCAGCAGATCCTGTAAATCGATTAGGAATTGATAGCGCGTTGCATCGATCTCTTTGAGGTTCTCAATATTGAGGACGCCGCTGAACCACTTGGATTGGGTGTAATCATCGTTCAAACCCTTCGAATCGCTGCTTGCCAATCCTTCGGAATCCCTCGACACCACTGAGCTAACAATCAGATCCTTGAAGCGTGCATTGGAACGAAGCTTGATATCGTTGCGTGATAATATTTTATTGTGACAAAGCAATTGGAGAAACGATTTGGAGAGGGGCATATCCACAAGTCGCATATCCTGCAGAACCTTGGCAATGAAAACCCCAAAGAACCAATAATACTTGCAGACCTGCTCACACAGCTCCGAGTTCTGTGGCAACGGAGCCGGGAACAAACCATTCTCACGCCTATTCACATAATAGCCAATCGGCTTCGTTGCATCCTCAATGTTGTGAAATTGTGGTGCTGCATCCTGGAGGTTAGTCGTCTCCTGATCATCATCATTCAACTCATCGTCGCACAGCCACATGCACAAATCCGAGCGTTGAATCTCTGCAGCAACGAGGGCATAAAACTCCAGTGTCGGTCCCAATCCGGTGCCTTCCTCATCGAGGAACTCGACTTCGAGCACCGACTTGCGATTGCAATGCGCCTTCATCACTTGAATGGCCCATTTGAGCAGATCTTTGTTACGCGGCACCTTGACACGCTCGTGCTTCAGTCGCCCAACGCGGAAATCATGCTGATCATCGCGACGTGGACTCATTATGGGTATTCGCTGGCGCTCATTGGTTATGTCACGCTGCGACTGCAGGCAAACAATGCTACGCGATGAGCCAAATGCCGTGCAATTGAAATACAATTGTCGCGTCTCGAATGGGAATAGAAATGGGCACGATTGATTCAGATCCTCACACCAATTGGGCAGAGCATTGCTCGAGAGGACGAGTGGATCGTGGATCTGTTGTTGCAGCTTATTCGTTATTTTCTTGCTCATAAAGAGCTCAACTGGTAGACGAGTAGGATTCGCTGTTGAGGACACTGCGTTCTGCTCATCGCCATCCAATTCATCAGTTTGATTGAGCGCATTGATTTGGGTGAGCAAATCAAGTACATCCTCCACAGAGCACAAGTTGTTATCGGTTATGCTTAGGCCGCCGTGCACCGGTGAGTTAGGTGACAGTGTCGATGCTCCGCTTCTCGACGAGACGCCGGGCGTCTTTTGACCCTCATCCGATTCCATGTAGGAACCGCCGCATTCCAGCACCGTTGGAAATGTCTCGCGATAGACAATTGTGTATGTCGGCTCCCACAATTTGCGAAATTTGTCATTCTTGTTGAGTTGACTGTTTTGCAGCAGTTCTTGAACGGCACGGAAAATGGTCCACTCACTGTTATCCAAATCGATCTCAACGTCGGGTACTCCACCAACACCGGGACCACGTAGCTTCAGGCCGAGAGTTGTCTGCTCGGTGTTGATTTGACCACTTTGCTGATACGTTTCCGGATTCGAGTCGGGCGGACAAATTTCCAAATCGGTCGTTTGATTGACATTGGTGCGACCCGGTCGAGGATCAAAGGCCGGTATTAGGGCCGAAAATTGTCGTTTCAAAACGTATTCATCATCCCAGGATTTACGCTTGCTGACGCCGGCCAAACGATTCTCCAGCGACTCATCGTCCATAAAGGTCAAAAGGTTGCGTGAGACCATTACCTGCAGCAGAGTATTGCCCACCTCTTCGTATTCATCTTCATTCTCCTCCTCGTCATTCTCCTCCTCCATGTCATCTTCGTCCTCCATGTCGCCCAGCAGCGTGGGCGCCCGGCAACTCTCCAAAAAGTCCTCCAGTGACACTTGCTCGCTGTCACTCGACGTGGACGTCAGACTCATGGTCAGAGTTGGATTAATCGAGGGCGTTGGATGTTGTTGGCTGAGTTTCTTATTGGTTGAGTTCGACGATGAATTCTCACCATTATTCGACGACAGACTCGGATAACTTTGAGCGGTGCTCAAGAGACCCGAATGGAAATTACTGGACAATGCCAATTTCACCAGGCTCGTCACCGAATTGGGACCCCGAGCAAAGAATGAGCTTGCGCCGCCCACATTCTGATTGCTGTGCTCGTTCTTATTGGCGTTTGTGTTGTTCGACTGATTCTCCTCGTTGTTAGTGTCCTGCGAGGTGCGACGACGAGCAATCGCCGCAAATGTTTCCAGCAGACCCGTATGGACGGCCACCTCAGATGTGGATGACACCTCCGACGAGGAACAGGTCAAATTGGGTACACTAATGCTCATTTGATTGGAGACGGCAGACACAACATCATTCGAAATCTGTGGATTCATAATGTTCTCAATGGAAATGCCCGGATTCTCATCCCGTGGCGGCGTCGATGATTTATCCGCATCGACAGATTCATTCTTTTGGAGATTACCGGGTTGAATCAGCACGGACACCTTTGTATTTCCCTTGAGGCCGGCTGCTGCATTCGTGCGCGGTATGTGCAACTCATCTGAGGACAGAATGTTGTTGGTATTGTTGCGTATCATGTCGACACCATCGCGCATCTTATCAATGATCTCGTGGGTGTCAGCTGCACTAGCGCATTGAGATTGGGAATTGCCGCCGCCGATGCCACCACCTGCATTCAATTGCTTCAGATTGATCAAGAGACCCTTGGCCACATTGTTGGCATTCATCTTGTTGTTCTCCTCAATGTGTGGAATGCGTTTGGCTGCATGCTGCTTTGAAGTGGCAACAGGATTCGCTGCTGCTGCTGATTCGCTTGATTTAAAATCCGTAGATTTCTCCTTGGATATTTCCACAATGGATAAACTCTCCGTAATCGTTGCCAAATCGGAAGCAGTGCTCAAATTGATAGCCGGCATTGAGTTATTAATGGTGGACAAATCGGCGATGTGTTGCAGCTCCCGAATCAATGGAGATGCCCCAACATTTGCTGACGACGACGACGATGTTTGATGATCTGCAGCACTCGCCTCCTGGCCACCCTCGCCGCCTGATGCAGCAGCAGCAGCCGAAGCTGAACCTGCCACAGCAGCCGCAGCAGCGACAGCAGCAGCATTCGCTTGATTGTTTGCAATGTGCGACTTGACCGAGCTGAAAACGTTCTCGGTGATCGTTTCGACGGTTTGCTTCCAGGCGAGATTGTCGGCGGAAACTGTTTGATTGGACGCATCATCCGGATGATGATTCTTATTGATCTCCGTGGCCTCGGGTAGCGATGGCGTTGAGCTCGACTTACGCGATGTCAGCACATTGGTCTTATCATTCTTCTTGCAGCAGCCACCACCAGCACCACCAGATGAGGCGATTGGCAGCATCGAATTGACGCCGCCTTCGAATACGGAAACACTTTCCAAATTGGCCAATTTCAGATCGTATTTGCCTTCGGCACCCATGCGATACGAATTGCGTACACCATGATCCCATTTGACATCAATCCAACCGTTGTGGATTTCGCCAGTGATGGTGCCCTCACAGCAACCATCCTGATCATCCCAGCGCCAGTCCACGCCGCGCACAACGCGTGCTCCGCTCGTTATGTGTTTGAGCTGGGCGCGTATCTGGCGTCGTTCGCGGCGTGTTTTGGCCTCCGCCTCTTTGATGGTCTTGCCAATGTCATCACATACACCAACAACACGGCCATAAATCTCAAATCCACTCAGGCTCAAGTAGTGCGTCTGGCCGGATGCATTGCGTCCATTCTGCTGGATGCGAATGTGACGATATCCTTTCGTATCGTCCGCATTACAAATGATGGGCCACGTTGCAGTGCTGCCCGGCTCGACGAGACTCTTTTCATCCACATGACTTATAAGAGTGGTCCAATTAACGCTGTCCTTCGACGCTTGAAGCAGCCAATTCCTCAGCGCTGAGCGTCCATATCCGCGAGCATGACGCAATGTGTATGCCGTGGGCACAATATACACGCCCAAATCGATGGCAAACCAGGCTTTCTTATTGTCTTTGGTGTGGCAATTCAATGAGACACCGTCACGCGACAATATATCCTCCAGTTTGCCGTAAGGCAACGTTTTACCCTCCGAACTGGTCACCTGCACCAGACCGTATTGGGCCGGATTAACCCATTCATAGGTGCGGCCATTGGAGCCAATATAATAGATTAGACCCTCCTCATCGAAATCGAAAATATGTGTGAAAGTTATGTTCTCTGGCTGCTTGGGTTCCCGCAACTTCTTCAAATATAAGAATGTGGAACGATCCAAATCGTACCACTGTTTTGCTACCATTTTAAGTAGATATTTAGCCAATTGTCCCACTGTTGCCAGCGGTTCGATTTTCAAAGTGCGTCCGGTACGATCAAAGAGGGTACTTTCACACGAAGCACGCTCGAGTCGAAAGCGAAGACGTTTCTGCAGGATTTGTAGGCCGTAGCCAGTGCCGGGTGCATCGTAGAGAAAGACGGGCAACTTCTCCGTACTCTCAAGTACAGCGACAAGTTTCTGTATAAGAATACTTGCCGTATTTTTTGGACTATTCGATGGTGCTTCAGTGCTGCATTCACCGAAAATGCACTTTTTAAATATATCGATGCGTTCCTTGAGCATTTTATTCGTTTTGCAACGCGACAAGTGCATTTCCCAATAGTTGTTGGACAGTACGGCGACCAAGGATTGAACGAGACCCGACGAGTGCATCTCATAGGCACTCACAACGCCATCCTCATGGATCAACTGCGACAGGTTGGTCAATGCTGTGAATAGGGTTGTCGACCAGTTGCTGTTGCCCAAACGTTGCTCCTCGAGAGCTACATTGATTTGCTTAACGATCGCCGTCAGCTTGGCAACTGCTCCACGCGGTATCACTTGAGCCGTCTTGAAGTATTTATTATAGATTTCCCGGGATACGTTCACCACTTGCACCTTTTGCACATCCGTTTTCGACTTGATGCGTTTCTTCTTCTCCGTTGACCAACCGGATGCAAAATCGGCACCCAATGATGTTTCCGCTGTGAACGAATGCTTTGTTCCGCGATTGCTCTCGAATATGAATCCCTGCATATCATCCTGCAAGATGGTCACCTGGTGTCCTTCCGTATTGTGGATTTGCAATTGATTCGGCTTATGCGATTGCAGCACCCAATTGCCAACAACCAGCCTCAGCACACAAACCGTCGGCAATATGGGCTGCGATGGTGTGCCAGGACTAACGCTGGAGCGAGCACGCACAAGTTTCTCCAAGAACTCGCCACGATTTTCTAATAAGAAAAAATAAAGAACATTTGTTTAAATTCATTTCGTGCTGATTTTTTTTTTCTAAAATAATAGTAGTACTGCTTTTTACAAAGTAATTTCTCAATATTTGCACAGCTAATTTCACAATCCATTCGATTCCTTGAGTGAGTTGCAAAAACCTCTTAAAAAATTTTAAAATTGATTAAACAATCACAATTGTAACTTCTCCGGAAAATCACAATATTGTCAATAAAATCTGTTGATCTTATTTTGGAAAATGCACGGATTTAAAAACACGCGAAATCGAATGTTGAAACTTTTCAATGACATCCCAGAGATAATCAACCAGTAGCTAGAAGTCCACGAAATGGATCCAAAAACATGATGTGAAAAGATTAAAGTCTGCCAAGAAACATTTAAATTGGCCATTGCAAAAATAAATGGACTTTTATATCTTGGGCGAATCCAAAAGATAGATAAAGTCGACAGTTCGACAAACACCCAAACACCCAGCCCACAATCTATTTCTAAGCATACAAGTAATTTGGTCGACTCTTTGTTCTTACGCTGTCAGATTAATATTGGATAAGAAAAATCTCGGTTCGGCAACTATATGTTATTACGCTGGCATACGTTACTGATAAGTCACTAGAGTCAAATCTCCACAGAATCGTTCAAAATTTTGTGGTGCGCAGTTACAAAAAAAAACTATTTTTAACTTTAATCAATCGTATAAATCTGATATTTTTTCGACTATGACGAGGAAAGCTAATACCTAATTGCATACGTACTACTTCTTAACTAAGGAAGAAGAGAATATTGAACTGCTTTAGAGCTACTTAGAATAATAATAAATGCTTAAGAATCTAGTGCATATTGCTAATACATTAATATTAACAGCCCACATTTGCATTTTGTTTTTATTATTTAAGTGAGAATATTGAAAATGAGATTATTTAAGAAAATATAAAATATTTAATAAAAATAAACAAAGATCGCCCGAGCAGGGATTTGAACGCTGGACCCTTGGATTAAAAGTCCAATGTGTTACCGACTGAGCTACCCGGGCATATATTTTTCCCAGCTATGCAAATTTTGCTACTATTCCACTTCTATTTTGACCGGCTAATTGGTGACTTTAAAGACTTAAATCTTTTGTTACAATAATCAATAGTATTAATAATTGTATAGATAAAATGTTCTATAATTTTTACTTATCTTGTGTTCATCATTTTTTAACTATATTTCATATACTGTTTTTTCACATTTTCCACTACTGTTATTTTGATCGAAGATGTACTCACCTGAGCTATCATTTCCATTTTCAGGGCTGCCACTTGAATACATTGTGGCCAATTTGCCATCTAGTATGAATCGGAACCAGCCATTGGAGCCATTTGATAGCTCCAATGCAGCCGAATCTGACCAAACGTACAAGCAATCTCGGCCACGGCAAATGCTCCAATCCCGCCAATGATAGGGCTTGCCCTGCAATATCTCCTTAGCGTCCTCGACTAAATCATCTATAAACATAATTATCATTAATTTCTTAACATTATTAAAATGTATGCTCGACTCACCTTGCACCGATCTATGCGGCATACAAAGGGCAGCAGCTGCTTTTGACAGATCCTGCGAGCTACCTGCTAGCTGGCTAGCGCTTGCGTCCTCGCTGCCGTTATCCATTAAAGCTTGCACTTTGGAAAAGACGCCCAGGCGTGCAAAATGCTCAAGGAACTCCTCTTGTGTCTTGCACATAAGCTCTTCAATAATGTTCAAAATGATTAAGTGACCATCTTCATCATCCTATAATGAAATCCGATTTTTAGATCGAGGAATTTAATTCAAGGACTATATTCTTCAAGCTGACAATTCAAGCCTTACCTCGCTATCCAATACGCTGGCTATGACTTCGGTTAGCAAGTTGCCAACACTCTGAGCTGATATTGAAGTTGAGGGCTCGTTGCACTTCTTGCAGATACTCTTGAGCACCGTGGGATGTGCATACTGCACGATCTTTTTGATCAGACCCAAGCTCGCACGCCTCACACTCGTCAGCATCGAGCCCTGAAAGGTGCGACAGAAAATGGGCAATAGCAGTTTCAAATAGACGGGCGCCATTTCCGGATCACCGCGTGGCTCAATCAATGTGCACGTCTGTCCATCCTTGTTGGCGGCCAGCATATGTCCCGATGACATCCATTCGCCGGGCGATTGTAATATGGCAGCCACCTCCCGATGCCCATCATCGGATCTTTCGCGTGCTTTATCAAGTGGCGTTTTGCCATCCTCATCCCTCAAATCCGGATACGCTCCAAATTTAAGCAGTATCTTTGCTATGCCTGGTCTCCCAAAGCAGGCCGCATAGTGAAGCGACGAGCTCCTTTGTCCCTTGTTCACATCGGCACCCTTCTCACACAGATATTCAACCATCTCCAATGTGCCAAATGCCGAGGCCCAATTCAACAGGGTCTGTCCAACGTCATCCATGCAATTGACATCGACTCCACAAGTTTCAATGGCCTCCTGCAATGCCTCTGTATCCTTGGAGCGTATACAATCGATTAGCTGGCGATGCGTGCGATCTGTGGTGGAATCGGTTCGTTTAGGTCGCGGCACCAGCTGCCCCTGATTCGAATTAGCACTGCCCCTATTTAAGGCTTGACGCCCCTCAAATAGTAGCAGCAGCAACAGATCTGCAAATCGCATGCAGTCCAGCACACAACGTTCGTCGCCTTTAAGAGCTCGTTCAATTGCCTCCGGCAACTGAGATCTTAAAATATCGCGCGTTATTGACGACGATCCACGACACAAGGTGGACAACAGCGAAATTGTTGTCGATATCGATTGAGGCGAACGCATTGATTCGCTTGCTGGCGATTTGCCAGTTGGTGCAGTCGTCGTAGGTGCTGCTGCTGCTCCGGCTGCTGTGGATCCCGCTCCTGATCCGGATATATTCTCATTCAATCTGTCCGAGTTAGGGCTTGCTAATTGCGGTGCATTTAGTTTCGTTGCGGATGTTAGCGGACCGCCCGCATTCTCCAGCCGTTTGAGCAGCTCCGTAACCAGACCGTATTCGGCCAGGGGAGCGGGATCAATCCATTTGCGTGTGAAGCGATCCGCAACAGAAGCAAAGCATTTCAGAGCACCATCCGATACCAAGGCATCCTCATGCTGTAATAGGGTGCTCAAGCTCTCAACACAATTATTTATGCAGGGTGAATTGGGTTCGACTTTGGTGCAAAGTCGCGAAACGACAGACATTGCCGAATGTAATGTGTCCTTGTGCACTTGAGATCCGCAATCTCGGATAAATGAGAGGACACAGTTCAAGCCGCATCCTTCAAAAACTGCACCGGCTTCGCGGGTGCAAATCAATTCCAAGACTTTGATGCACTGCTCGGCCAGATCGCGCGAGGTTCGCGACGAGAGATCGGCAACGACCAGACGATTGCATATCGCCTTAATGGCGCCATCGATCGAGACAATTCTGCGTGTGCACTCCGCTGACACATCCAGGTAATAAGTGATGGCGCGTGCAGTAACCTCCAGCACATTCTCCGGTGCAAGCTCATCCAAAAATATCTTGCACAAAGCTGGCAAAAATGTACGCGGAGGACAACTGCAAATTATACAATAATGCAAAGAATCAAAAAATATTCATCACTAATTTAAGGTATGTTAAATAGTATTACGAGGAGTTATTTCAAATTACCTTTCGAAACAACGATCAACATTATCTGACATCAAGAGAAGCATACACAACTGCTCCAAAGCAATTAACTGCATGTCCCTTTCATCTCCTTGCCCCATGGACAACCATTCCAGCAACGTTTCCGGATCAACGTCGCTCATCTGGAAAAATAAAATGAAATCCTTGATCGTTATATTATATCTATAAATATGGCACTCTTCCTCCAAGCGTACACAGATAACTAATTAATTTGACAAGAATTTCGAATGCTCTAGTTCAGAGACTTCGACTTGGCGATATCCTTTACCTATTTATAAGTACAGGATTTGTATGAAATGTGTGCACAAAATAAAATTTAAAAGAATAAAAAATGCGGTGTGATTCCGAAAATATAAGTATAAAGTGTCAAGCATTCTTAACAACTGCAATTCTTAACCGATCTTGATCAATAATGAATTGAGGAATATTTAATACTCAATTAGCAGGTCATATATATTTTAGAATTGTATATTTTATCGGTAAGTGTACATATATACCTCTATAAACCTAAAAGATTGATACGTTTATACAGACAGACATGGCTAACACGACTCAGCTTCTGTCAAATTTTCTTATACCCTATTTATTAATTCTTAATGGATGCAAGGCAAAACGGCATTTTCTACTCGCTCGATGGACTGTTTGTTGCTTAAGTATAATTTTTAATTATTTTTTATTAAACTTTGTACAATACTTACGTTGTCTTCTTATTTTGTTACAAAGTATTTAAATTGGGGATAGTTATATCTGAAAATATGAAAAAATCAGAATTAGTAAGGCGAGATCAAATTAAATAAATAAGTGTACTCCAAAAACAACATATATATATATATATATATATATATATATTGAAGTTTGACATGTGACAATGGTAATTGAAAGCTCAATCAATAGATAAACTTTATCTATTTGTTCCCAGGTCATGGTAATGTTATTTCGTGGATACCATAAGCTCAATAATATATATAGAAAACGGTAAAACCCAAATAAAAATTGTGCGTTCTTGTAGCGGTAGTTTATTGTGGGAAACACAACTAAGTAAACAAAATGATTATACAAAATTTGTAGTTGTCATCTTTCAACTGCGCAATATTCTGTTGTTTCCAACTTGCTTGCTACTTTAGTTTAGACAGATATCGATAAAACTAATTTTATACAGATATAAATCCACACGCACAACATGAACAACAAAGCGAGTACGAAAAAAACCTTGCGAAGAGATGAAGTCTTCTGCACTCGATGCGTTATCAAATGATGATGGCAAAAATGTACGATTCAATTTTACTACGTCTCATTTTCACCACAATCGTAAATTTGTCATAAATGCTGCACAGGTCAGAAGAGCACTTTCTACACTTTGGTGCACAGACAAAGAAAAAATATGCCATCATTTCAATTTCCCCGCAACAATTACAATCAGCTGTTCAATAATATTTTTCAATCCTCTTTTATAGGATAAAATGTCATTTTTAAATAGTCAATAGATTGCCAAAATGTAGATGAAGAAATTGCCCTAAAGTTTCATGCAAAATTCTGATTCCACTTTTAGTGCGTGTAAGTCAAAAACGTGGATGTGATTTTTTCTCTTATTTCGTCTTATACCATGCACTTGGGCCATATAAGTACACACACACATGTACATTAGAGAGGCAAATGGAAAAAGAAGTACAAATGCATATGTATGTATGTTCATGTTAGCATAAATATATGTATGCATATGTCTATGTTATATGTACATTGTGCGTGGCAATCATTTTAGTATTTCGCATTCTTCGACAGTTTAAATGGCACATTAATTTTTTTTCGTTATATACATACATACATGCGTTGTAAAATATGAACCTACTTTAATTATTGGGAAAATATGTGCATACATATGCATATACACACTTGCATACATACAGACTAGTTATATAAAACTTTATAATTGTAAGCAGCTCTAATATAAATCAAATTTCCTACATTTTTTTCATTTCTCAATCGAACAATTTAGCACTTAGCAAACACACACACATATATATATATATATGCTATATATAAATATATATATTTATATATACGTAATTTGGTAATTACCTTTTGCATTATAGAGCGGCACTGCATATTTTTGGCCTAGAACGGTTGTTTAGTTTTACTAAATGCACATCTGCAAATTTTTTTCACGGCTTTATTTTTCAATTATTAAATTTTATAATTTAATATTGCCCAAAACTGAATGTCTATTGAAAACACACACATTTATACACACATTGATACTTAGTTTCAATAGCTTCAGCTCAGAGTTGTTAATTTCTTATCGATATATTGTATAGCAGGACTCTGCAGTCATTTTTAAAACAATTTTGATAACAAATGATTTAACAATTTAAAGTGTATTTAGGAAACATCACAGACCGATTCGTTCTATATATCATTTGTTTACTTATAAACTACTGAGAAATGTTTATGAACAATTTGTTTCTTAAAATCGATTAAGTTGAATCGACTTCTAAATCAAAAGTAGTATCGATTAGTTCGGCGAGCATGCACAGAAAAAATCGATATATCCATGTTCTAATATTTTTGCATCTCTACTTCATATTACTTATTATTTGCGAATTTTTCTCCACGGGCTGAATCTGGAATTAAATAAAATGGTAAGGCAATTTAAAGAGACTTTAGCTTCCATAAATATGTAACTTATCACAACCTTCTACATTTAAACTTCCAAATAAAACACAATTATGAAAAATTATTAAAAATATGCAATTTTGATATGTTGCACAAACACATGCAAATACATTTAACATTCATTTGACCTTTTTGACTAATTATTAACAATTAAAAAGTTGCATAGCGATAATATATATACATGTGAAAGGAAAAAAAACCTATAAGAGCCAAACTGGATATTATTTGGAGAACGAGGATAATATTGGGAGAGGGATGAATTGTGAACCACATACAAAACAACAACAAAAGTTGTTCTTGTTGAACTGTAATCTTAAAAGCAAAATAATAATTTAAATGGCAAAGTTCAAAATAAATCAATACAGGTTTAAGTAACATGCATATATACATTTTGTTATACAAATGATTGGTTAACATTTTGGATTAAGCGAAGTTCTATTAACATAAAAGTACGCATGTTTTTATAATTGATAAAAAAAAGGGCGACCTATGATCCCAACATTGCTCAAACCTAATCAGAAGCAGATTATAATATACTAAATACTTATACTATATTGTGTTCCCTATATACACAGTCTGCGGCAATAAAATTGATGCTTTTAAATTAACTTTTCTTGTATGCCACAATTTAACGATTGAATAATATGTACATAATTAATTAAACCAGAGCGAACACAGCCCAGATATACTCAGCAGCAGTATTCACAGTTTCAGGCTAAATAGTTATCAGATGTTAAGTCAAAGTTCATGCATGCCATAATTTTATTTTAACGATTGAATAATAATGGGTAAGTACTCGATTTTAGTTTGTAGAATTCCTTATGAGGATACTTTTTAAAGATATTTTGTCGGTATTAAAAAACCAGTTAAGAATTCAAGCCACAGTTCGGATAAGCATTTATATATATGCACGATAATGAAAGTCAGTTGATTATTTTTTCTTATGATTTCGAATGTTTAAAGAAAGATTTATATGTATATACTATAAAAGGTGAATTGAGTGTTTGTTCGATTTTAATCTTTGCTTAAATAAGAACAGAAAAATATGTATAAATATTAAAATTAGATGAGCATTTTTTATGACTAATGTTTCCTAATAATAAGAACAAATACACAAATATAAATATGGCATTTTTTTGTATGAATTTAATATACCTTTAAATAATAAGAGAATTTTCTTAATATTTATATATATTATTAAACAATAAGAACAGATATGAATGTATGACCTATCAAAGGTTAAATAATTTGTATTATATAATTATTATAGTATATGTATATACATTATTATTAAAAATAATATAATTGTTAATGAATTATTTAAATTCTTTTACAGGCTGAACCTATTCGTGTTGTTGTCACTGGAGCGGCTGGTCAAATCGCCTACTCCCTGCTCTACATGATTGCACGTGGCGAAGTGTTTGGCAAGGATCAACCACTGATTCTGCATCTGCTCGATATTCCACCAATGGTTGGAGTGCTAGAGGGTGTCGTCATGGAGCTGGCAGATTGTGCATTGCCTTTGTTGCGTCAAGTTGTGCCCACAACGGATCCCCTCGAAGGATTCAGGGATGTTTCCGCCGCATTCCTCGTTGGCGCCATGCCACGCAAGGAAGGAATGGAGCGCAAGGATCTGTTGTCCGCCAACGTGAAGATCTTCAAGGTGCAGGGAGAAGCCCTCGACAAGGTGGCCAAAAAGGAGGTGAAAGTGCTCGTCGTTGGCAACCCGGCGAATACTAATGCCTTCGTCTGTGCCAACTATGCACCATCGATTCCACGTGAGAACTTCTCGGCTATGACCCGTCTGGATCAGAATCGTGCAACTGCACAGATTGCCACGAAAGTGGGTGTCCCAATTAGTAGTGTGCAAAACATTATTATTTGGGGTAATCATTCCTCGACTCAGTATCCAGATGCTGGCCAGGGCAAAGTGCTTGTCAATGGTCAGTGGAAATCGATTGTTGAGGCCGTTGGTGATAATGCCTTCCTCGAGGGTGCATTCGTTGAAACGGTGCAGAAGCGTGGAGCTGCAGTGATTGCCGCCCGCAAAATGTCATCGGCCATGTCGGCGGCAAAGGCTGCCTGCGATCACATGCATGACTGGTGGAATGGCACTGCTTCCGGTCAATTTGTGTCGATGGGCGTCTTCTCCGATGGCAGCTATGGTTCGCCAAAGGATGTCATCTTCTCATTTCCCGTGGAGATCAAGAACAAGCAATGGAAAATCGTCGATAATTTGCCCATAAGCGATTTTGCAAAGTCTAAGTTGGTCTTGACTGGCAACGAATTGCAGGAGGAGAAGAATGAGGCGTTGTCTGTGTTAGACTCAAAATTGTAAATTACCTATGGGCATGATTAATGCGCATTTTTGAGGTAGACTCTTAGAGTAAAAAATGTTTATTTTGTGTTATGCATTTATACAAATTTCATACAATGTAGTTAGTATAAATAATAAATATTCCTTGCACGGTGTAATGTTAAATGTTTTTTTTGTACTCGAAAAAAGTAGGCAAGCTATATTTTTCTATGATTTTAAATCGATTAGTTTTTTAACTAAACTTTTCAAATCCGGTATAAAGTAGGTTTTTAGTTTTGTTTAGCTGGCAGTTATTTGAACAAGCATTGACCAACACTGCTGGCCAGTGTGTACATCAATTGGTAAGTAGCGACAATGGTGTGACCAAATCGGAAGTTTTTCTTTGTTTTGCGCGATAAATTGAAATTATGGCCATGTTCTGCACAAATGATGAGAAAAATATTGAATATTAATCGATTTTTAACATATCTGACAATCCTAATTATTAACTATATCGATAACATTTAAGGCTCAGCACTAACTTGACATTCATTCGTATTTTCCATTGTTTGTATTTAGGTATTTTTTCCCATTCTGCACACGGTCATACTAATTCATTATGGCCTTTTTTTAGATGTCCCTCACAACGAAAACACATTGTGATATTTAAGCAAAATCATGGAATCTATTGGAAATAATGACGCCAACCGTGACGAATTAATAATACAGCAGCAGCGCGAAATTGAAAAGGAGGTGAAGATGCAATGCAATTCTCAATGTTCGATTTCGATTTTTATTTGCAATTTATTTCATTTATATTCTACATTTAAAATTTTTTGGTTTAAGATCAGTGATTCAACACCGCTTGTGAGCGGTCAACTGCCGTTGACTTGCCTGCGTGAAGAATACAATGGCGATGAAATATTCACAGACAAGATTCGTGAATTATCGAAAAAATATAAATTCATTCGACGGACTCGTCCCGACGGCAACTGCTTCTTTCGCGCGTTTGCCTATTCGTATTTGGAGTATTTGATTACCAATAACACTGCTTACCAGGAATTCAAAATACTCGCTGAGGCCTCCAAGGACAAACTGGTCCAGCTTGGCTTTCCAAGCTTCACACTGGAAGACTTTCATGAAACTGTGAGTTATTGTGGAAATCCTTTCTTGTGAATAATTTTTAATCTTTTTTTTTGCGGTTCCCCAGTTTATGGATGTAATCAAGCGCGTGAATCCCACAAATTCCGAGGAGAATGAAAAAGTTAAAAATGAACTGCATACAGTATTCAATGAGCAGGGTTATTCCGATTATGTCGTCGTCTATTTGCGCTTAATAACGTCTGGCAAATTGCAAGAGGACGCCGATTTTTATCAAAATTTTATTGAAGGCGATTTCTCAATTGAGGAGTTCCGTCATCAGGAAGTCGAACCGATGTACAAGGAATCGGATCACATACATATCATCGCACTGTGCACAGCACTCGGAGTTGGCGTGCGAGTCGAGTACCTGGACCGTGGCGAAGGGGATCAGGTCAAAGCCCACGATTTCCCCGAGGGATCGGAGCCAAAGGTTTATCTTATCTATAGGCCCGGCCATTATGACATTTTATATCCAAACTGATGTTGATGTTGACAAACAAACATGATTGATCTGTATATCTCTCTCTGTGTGTTGCAACTGTATAATAATGCATAATACTGTTGTAGACCTTTAGTCAAGTAAATAACAAACAAAAAATATATATATTTTATTCCGTACTCTACTTATTTCACGAAAACAATTCTTAATACATTTGAAAATACTGTGCAACAACTTTTGGCAGATTTTGCGTAGATTAACGTTAATCGAAATATCTCAGGTTATTGAAGACTGTTTTGCATAAGTAATTAATAAAATTTATTATTTGTTTCTTTGCTGTAACTACTTAAGTATATAATCGCCTAATTATAGAGTCCGACATATATATATTCTTTAAAATTTCAACACTTCCGCGTATGATAGCCAATAATAATCTGTTTTTCGCCCACAACTATTTTAAGCAAATTCCCATTAAATATATTTGTAACAGTGAAAAGGAAAAGTCTGCGTAGCTCTGCTTGGACCAGAAAGTTAGTTGTTAGAGGTCCTGTCAAATGAGAATGGATAACGTAATCTCATTCCGGCAAAAAGAAAGACAAAAAATAAACACTACATATATGATATACAATTATAGTATTATTATTGTTTGATCATTTCAATTTATTGAATTGGATTAACAAGATCTGTTTCTGTTTGTGTGTAAACCTGAATGCAAAAAACAAACAATATATATATTTAGATATAGATATACTAGCACTTATCTAAACGTTTGGGTCCATAAAGGAGCACATAAGCGCAATGCCAATCACCGCCACCGGAGAGTCGCAAAATCTGATCGGTGGTGACAGATGTTACATCGTCATCGTCGAACTTGAACCAAACATCACCACTTGAACGCACCCAGGCAACATAATGGCCCGACGAACTGGAGCGACCTTTGTGTGTGAGGACTGCTTTAAGTGTATAATAACCAGAATTGTTGCTGCCGAGGTCATCGTCGAACGAGAATGATTCATATTTGCTATCGTCGTCGTCATCGTTGTCATCGACTTCCATAGATTGGGCAGTTTTCTTTATCGTCGATTCCACATTAACTTTCTTGTCCTCCTGATCTTTGAATTTGGATCTCATCGGGCTCAACTTGTTTTGCAATTCGGGTGTGCACAACTCGAAGGCATCGAAATCAATTGGAAATTTAATATCCTTCAAGACCTTGGCATTGATGCCCTCCTTGCCCTTGTATTGGAATCTAACAAACTGAACCGTAAGATACGCTGGAAGTCGACTCACCAAGTACTACAAAAATTATAAACAATTTCAATATTATTCTCATTTTGCACAATTAAGAACTTACAGTTCTGGTATAGTTGGCATTACGACCCAAACTTTCCGAATTCTTAGCCAGCTGCTCTTTCATTCTCTACACAAAAAGAAATTTTGACTTAATATCGCGTCTAAAATAAATATTGTAATAAATTACCGATTTTAATCCGCTATGCATATACTTCACTTCCATGGATATAAAGCAACTGAGCTGCAAAAAGTTCTCTTTGGAGATTGTGGCCGGTTCATCAGGAGCCTCATCTGCAGTCATTTTCACCTCAAAGGTGCCCCCAAAGAACTGTTCAATAAATGAGCTTAAGGCATGGAATAAATTTTAAAAAATAATTTCTATATTGTAAAGATGCGTGGCATACCTATGGTTTTTCTTTTCGACTACGGCGCCATCATCGGAGCTGCTTGGGCTGAGTGGCATCAGTTTCTGCTGCAGCATTTTCAATATCTCCGACCAGCATTCGTTGGCATCCTGCTGGCGATAGGTGCCATTTTCGCCGGTCTGTGCGAATTGGGGCGATGCACGATGCAAGGCTTGTAAGAGCACAATTGGCGTTATAGTTGTGCCCTTCTCCATTTGGGTAAATACGATTTTCATGGCCGATGATATGGTAAATGCCGACGAAGTTGAAGCATCCGAACCATCGTGTCGGAATTTCTCCAATGCTTTGCGTAATTCGGGAACTGCACGCAAACATTGAACAGTTGCATTCATATAGCATGTGTTGCCAAGATTGGTCAAACCAGCCGGTACACGCATCTAGAAATCACATATATTTGTAAAATGTTATAATATTTATGTATAAATTTTAACTTACAGCTGACGCCGCTTCGGTTTCGTTCATATCTTCAATGAATTTTACTGGCACTTGGGGCACTTCTGGCACCTTCTCCTTTGAGCCCAGCAATAAGACTACGGCTCCCTTTTAAAATATGAAAAGCGTCGTATATATTCGCCTTAGGAATATGGCGTGAAACTTACATCCTTTAATTGTAAATTCCATTCATCGTCCTTAAGTATTCCACCTTTGCACATTATTTTTTGGCGTTCCGGTTGAACTCCTGTTAGCGCAAAAAGCTGAGCTTTAAATAATATTGGCTCTTCATCGGTATTCACCTCAATGTCCGGATACATTTCACGACCCCATTTGACTTTAACTGGAGAAATCGGGTATAAAATAAGAATTATTTTGGTTAATTTTGTTTTATAAAAACCTACCTTTAAAAGACGGCATTTTTCAAACCAAAAACAAAAGATTTTTTTAGAATATCAAAGTCATGCAAGTCGAGGTGAAGTTAGAGATGGCAATAACGCCTGTGTTGTGTACATACACACTTATTTATCGATATTTATTTACTAGCCATGCAGGGCTACACGCCAGTTTTCACGATTTATTTCACTTAATCAATTTCATAACTTTGTGCAGATATTTTGACATTTATTCTTATCGAGACAAATTTCAACAAAACCTATCGGCAAAATACTCAATTGGAACAAAATAAGATAGGAACATGCCTATGATAATACTAATTGTGACGAGTGCCTATCATTTATCCAAATAAAGTACTTTGTTTTTGGTCAACATTTGGCATCTAGATTAACATCGCAAATATTTTTGGCAAATCGATTTTCGCTCGAAATTCTTGTGGACAATTCTAACCCAAAAATACCACTGAACCGATTTTCAAGTCTTGACAAAAGTTGAAAAACAAATCGTACATCAAACATTATGCTTTTTATTTGTAGTTGTGATTACTATAAATTTTAATAAAATTTATGTATTGAAGATAAGCTATAGGCTAAATAACTGTCTTATTAAGGAATATTTCATGCTCTACCGGGGAATATTTGTTGTGTTGTGGGCCTCGTAGTCCATAACTTCTTCATAGATTAGCTCCTTCCATTGCTCCACGGTATGCTCCCTTTCATCGACGCTGTGATCATATGGCTCTGGAGCAGGCTGTTTAAATAACATTTAAATATTTTAAACATTTTTTAATTGAATTCTTTTAAATGCTAAGTGCTAAAAAATTATTACTTACAGCATCGACTTCTTCAGCATCATACCAAACATTGATGTATTCATGCTTTAAAGCCCTGTCAACTGATATTCGCTGCTCGGGATCAATCACAAGCATCTTGCTGAGAAGATCCCGTGCCTCGGATGCCTTCCGTCGGCTATTTTGATTGTTATCATTAGGAAACAGACCATCAGGAAAGAGCCTATCAAACGAATATCCAGTATATCGTGGACGATTCTCAACGTAATTACGAACAGTTGGCTGCAAACGCTGCATAAATGATGGGGACGGTGTGCCCAATTGCTCTATAATAATAAATGAAAAACAAAATTAAGCTGCATCCACAATTTAGCATGATTTTTACCAAAATTTACCAATAATTTTGTTCCATTGATCTATATGATCAGTGCCAGGGAAGAGGACGCCACCTCTTATCATCTCACCCATAATACAACCTACTGACCAAATGTCAACATTCTCAGTATACCCCATTCCCAAAATGACTTCTGGAGCTCTGTAATATCTGGTAACTACATATGGTGTCATCATAAATGTTGTTCCAGCTGTGCGTGCGAGTCCAAAATCCAAAATTTTTAGAGTACAGTCGGCCTTAACAACTATATTGGAAGGTTTTAAATCCTGCGATAAAGGAAAGAGAGCTTTGTTGTAGGACTCGGAATTGTACAATATCAGGATCGGATTTCAGTTGCAATTTATAATGTAATACTGCAAATCATAAATAGTTTGTTTTACAAAATAATACTCAACTCTATGTATAATTCCTGCGGAATGCAAATGCTTGATTCCACACAGCATTTGATAAAGCAAGTACGACATTCTATCATGGTCTAAATCCATTTGAATAACTTGACATAAATTAGCATCCATAAGCTCCATTACAAGGTAAACATCCTGAAATTCCTCTAAATTGCGCTGAGGAGTGAATGCGTTAAGCAAGCCTATTATCTGCAAAAAATTAAAACACCAATTGATTTGTATTGATTTTTCCAGGTTTTTTTTTCTGAGTATTAAGATCAACTTACATTTTTGTGATTTACAAGCTTCATTAGCTTGAACTCTCGGTAAGCTCTTTTAGCATGCGTCACATTTTGGAATGGTCGAGATAGCTTTTTAATAGCGACATGTTGCTCGGTCATCGTATCATAGGCGGCACTATAACAACAAAATAAACCAATTAAAATTGTGAATATTTTATTTTATTAAATTTACAATGTTCTACTATAAGGAAGCTCACGGTTTCTAAGCTTCTTCAACTCCAAAATTTAACATCACAATTTCATCTGCTCGATAACTCAATTTCTTGATAATAATTCATTTATCTTCTCAAGAAATCAAATTCTTTGTAATAATTTATTTAACAGACAGGCTGTATCGCTTAAAATCGATAACCCATCGAAGGCTTCAGCATAAATCAAGTCAACGATCATCTGTGGTTTGTTCGCTCCCTAATCCGGCTCAGGTTCCTAATGAATCTCCTATTAGAGTCGGCTCAAATATCAGAAGGGAACGATCGAAACGATCAAAGTAGAAATCTGTGAACCCTTTTTTTGTTATTTTTTTTATTAATTAGTTTAATGTAATAAATTGCTATTATTCCCAGCTTTGCAACAGCAACTGTATTATCAGGGATGTTTGTTCCTCGAACGCAATTCAAATCAGTTTTGGGTCACTTACCAAACGATTCCTTGTGCACCAGATCCAATTGGCCGTAATTTGATGTAACGACTAAGTATTGTGAAATTAGTGTCGCCCACTTCGACGGTATAGTGATGAGCGGCCATGATCTACACGTTGTATTAATATTGGTGTTAAAAAAGGCTAATGACCATTTCGATCTAAAAAATATATAAATAAAAACCAAAATTATAGAATGTTCTAGCTGATTGCATTCATTATGAACTAAGCGACCAAAACATGAAAAAAACTATTTTCAATTGTAACTATTTCTTATTATTTCTATTTATCAATCATAATTTGCTGTAGACAAGAATAGATAAGAATACAGATAGAGACACATTTTTATTAAAAACAGGCAGACAGACATTGTGATTATTGTCCTTCTATACTAAATATGTAATTATATAAGGTGCCTGATTAACTGCAAAAAAACTTTCTCCAGCTATCCAAAATTCACAAATGACTAGAAATTAGCATTTTTGATGGGATTTGTCTGCGCTAAGTAAAATCAATAATTTAAAAAAAAAGTATTTTTTTCATACTTAGAGAGGCATGTATGCATCTAAGCCGCAAACATATCGAATTGCATTAGTCACAACATTTTCTTGGTAAATTTAATTATTGAAGAATGCTGGAAAGTTTACTTTTTGTCCGTTTCGGATTTTTGTTTGTCGGCTAATGCAAAATGTTCTATATGCCTGTGTACGTTTGTGTGTGCGCTTATGTGTGTGTGTGTGTGTGTGTGTGTGTGTAAGCATGTTTATATGTACTCAAAAAATAAAATCGATGTTTCTTTTACATGTGTGTAACATGCACATACACATCACAATTTTTGAAATTGAAATATTTACATATTTATTTTTTCTTTATAAAATGTTTACTAAATAAATAAATATACACACATATTTATTTATATGTGCATATGTGCGTACTGCTGTTTATCAGTCATGCATACAGAGACAGACATGTTGGAGATAAAAATGTTTGCATACACACATTACACATTACTTGCACACAGATACATAATTATGTGTGTGTATGCAATGTAATTTTGCACATGTGTAATAATGTTTTCGGTTTTACGTTAAAATTTACATGCACCTACTATTCTACGCTTGTTCTCTTGTGTATTATCAAACGCAAAAGTTGAGTCAATTATTCTTGCACATACACCAATAAAACATATATATTCACCTCGAAGATATATAAGCTAACCGAAGAATTCGAGTACTGGCAAGAAAAATAAAATCGATTTTAGCACTGACAAAATAAAAGTATCGTAATACACTGCGCAATGATATTCAGCTGTTTTGTTATTTTATATTATCATATAATCGCAGCTAAGCAATGCGAATATCTAATTAACAAAATGGTTTAAAATTGTTTTATGTACTATAGTGCTGCAACACTATCGAGTCTCAGCGTCGCACTGCCGATAGTATAGATTTTTTTGGTTTTTGGTTACATATCGATAGATATTTATAGTCCAATAAAATATGATTCTTTTCATGCAATATAAATTTAAAAAGTTTCAATTAAGCGTTAATGTCCAAACTTATAAAAATGTGAATCTTCTAAAATTTTAATATTTGTGTTTTTGGCTTTAAGGAAATTAATGCACAGTGGCAACATTGGCTATCGCCATCTATCGGTGGATTGGAGTACTAGGGTGTGGTAATAGCGCAATCGACGGATAAATTTAATCTGAACTAATCTAGAAAGTTGGGAACGGATTTTTTTGATTTAAATGGCAGTAATAAATTTAGCAGGCCATCTCCATTAATTTTTGTAATTCGGACACTAATTTATTATTATTAATTGGATAAGTAATACATGTATATTTACAAAAAGAACAATTTTTTAAACTTATACCTAAATATGTGCAAAAATCATTATCAGCACTAACTCGTTTAAGCTTAATCCTACGAATGAATTCGCTCGTTGCACAGCGGCTGGGTGATCTCCTATTTACAAAAAGAGAGCATAAGTAGCTATATTATGAAAAGGGTTTAATTCACAAAATTCACTTACCATTTAATATGTGCACATTAACTGATTGCGAATTTGCGTTTGACGGCAAGCAAGAATATCTTCCAGAATCAGAAATTTGTGCACGCTGTATTAACAGGTAAGAGGTTGTAATGTCACCCTTTTCAGTTATAACTGAAACTCCACCCCTTGCAGAATCGTAGTTGATCTCCTAAAAGTTTAAGAAATTAATATATGATTTTAATGAATATTTGATTATTATAATATATTATTTTATATTTGTTATTGATTTACATTACCTGATTATTATGAGTCCAGTGCACCATTAATGGTGGATCTGGCAGATGTTTCACAATACAAGTTAAATTAACTGTGGATCCCAAATCGATATATAATTCGGGACCACCCGGAATTGTTGTTATTGGCTCTAAAAGAAAAAGAATTAAGATTTGTTAGTTCACGTCTTCAGTGTAATTAAATCTCGTTAACAAAGAGCAAAAAAAAAAATACAAGGGTATTAAAAACATATTTATATTTTAAAAATCAAAATGATAATTTGCTAGTGTAAACATACCAACAACAGAGAAGATCATTGTATATCCAACTGGAGGTGTCGTGGATACCTGACACTCATAAACTCCGGAATCTCTTATTTGCGGATATTTAATCTTGAAATTGTAAAAAAAAACACAAAATTTCTAAACATTTAAAGCGTTTTTTTAAATTCTAAGATATGACATAAATATTTGTTATAATACCCAAGGTTGGGTATCAAACATAGTAACAAGTATTCACGGATACAATATAAAAGCTTTTCATACCTGTAAGGACCAGTCGCCAGTTTGTTTATTATAAATTGCTGAAAATCTTTGGTCCGATGTGTAAGTGCTCTCAGACACAGTCAAAAGGTGCAAGTCTCTGTGACGTATCCAAGATACCTTTAAGTAATAAATGTTTTTTTAATATAATTATAAATTAATGTTATTTGTCAACGAACCGTTTTATTGCCAAGATTTTTGATTCGGCAGTTAAGATGACCCGTTTTGCCAACGAGAGAAGTCACATTTTTTGTGGCAGTTGTATCAAAATAAGGTCCTCTGTCGAGAGGCCTCATATATTTCATTAGTTGGTCCTCATTAAAACTGAAACCATTAACTTCATCGCCCAACATAAACATGTCCGACATATTAATTTTTGGATCGAAATGTGTACGTTGGCATGTTGTTAATCTATAAAGTACTGCAGAAATTCAATTATTAGATGAATTATCAAGCATGAAAGATACATAACATCAAACAAGAGGGGATAAAAGTCTTATCACACGAAAGGTTCTAATTTGAAAAGTTGTGCGAAATATTCTGATAAGATCAACTTACAAATGAACAATATAATTCGAACACTTCGTGCATCAACCATTTTATGATGTGTGAAAAAATTTTTAGTCAGACATTTAACACGTTTAAATTCGTTTAAGAGTTAAGGAATGTAACTTTTATCGCGAACGTTTTTTTTTACTTTGTTTCCTACACAAAGGACATGCGCATTGAGCAATAAAAGTGAAAAACAGTGTTTACCTAAAGTCATTTCAGTATATATTAGAAAATCCTAAGATTACAGAATAATAAAAAAAACCAAGTCTCAAATATATACATAAACATTATATGTTTGTTCACATTCAAAACTTATGTGCAAACTTTGAGTTTAATAAAAAATAATAATTACAAATTTAAATTGAAAACCAAAAAGGAATATAATATATACATAACTCAGTAACAAGCGAATTTTTTTTATTTATTGGCATTTCAAAAAATGCGTAATCCTTTTTAAAATATTGTCGAGTTTTGTTTATTATTTAAAATCTTGCTGTGTTCCATTCCAGTAGTTTCAAATCGCCGCTTTTTAACGGGTAATCTGTTTTCCTTTTGTCACATTTTTCGAACTGCACAGATGGTCTTGAAATATTCTAGTTTTGTATATTTAAGTTTACATAAGTAAATAAATGAAATGAACGCGTTAAGAACGATAAGAAATAACTGGAAGAAAAGTGTATTCTTTTCTTGCATTGTTGGATATGGTGTCTCCACCTTAAATACAAACATACAGTAAGTAAAATGAATATGAATTGCAAATATGAATGAGAATCAATGTTTACATCTTTGCAGAATTAAACGCTATATGACCGATTTGTCTACTGATGTTCTTCATTCGAGTCAGAGTTTAGGGAATACACCGTTAAATGTGCTTGTTGTCATGAATCCCATTGCCAACAAGAAAAAAGCCGAAAATTTGGTACAGTTTAATTGAAACGAATACATTCCGCTAAATATTTAATTCACAAAATTTCATTCGCTTTCAGTTCAAAAAATACTGTGAACCCATTTTGCATTTGGCCGGTTTTTCGGTTGAGGTGCTGCGCACCAATCACATCGGACATGCCAAAACCTATGTGGAGGAACTGAGCAGGTTGCCCGATGTGATTGTTGTCGCCGGCGGCGATGGAACCAAATCTGAGGTTATTACAGGCCTCCTGCGACGCCAGGGCTCATCGTGTCCAATCACCTTTCTGCCGCTGGGTCGGGAAACCCAGCTGAAATTCAAATCATTCAGTTTAGTCCGTAACAATGAATTGGATTATGTAAAGGCGATGTGCAATGCTTTAATTCCGTTGCTGAAGAATCAATTCAAGTACGAGAGTGTCATCAAATACGATGTGCTCAGCGATTCGTCGGACGAGGGAAATGTCAGCAATTTGAAGCCGATCTTTGGATTGAGCAAGTTCTCATGGGGTCTGTTGAAAGACATTGACACGATGAAGGATAAATATTGGTATCTTGGACCGTTGAAGCATCATATTGCTGCATTCATCAAATCATTCTCCTCAAGATCTGACTGGGATCTGGAGACGGAATATGTGTACACTCCGCCATGTCGTGGCTGCAGCAATTGTTGTGTTCAAAGGGAAGCCACTCCGACAACGGGATTCTTTCTAACCAAATTGCTTAAACCTCAAAACAACAGCAACAATGCAAAAGAGATGCAAGTCCGAAACGATGACTGCGCCACAGAATTGCATGGAACGATTACCTCCAATCAGATTAACATTTCACTTGGCGAAAATAAGGAGAACTTTACCGTACTGAAAAGTGAATTCTTTGATTCGCTGCAGCCTGGATGGGAGTTCATTAAGAATATACCAAATATTACGAATCGGACCATTGAGCCAAATTTTAAACTGAAAAGTAGAACAATCAAACTATATCCATCAGCGAGCACTCCAAATACTTTGTATTCGATCGATGGCGAGGAATATGACCCACGACCCATAAAAGTAACCATTGTACCCAATGCAATTAAAGTGTTTTGTTGATCTTATTACTGAGTTTTATTTTAATTCTTCTAGCAACTTAGTAGTATTAGTAGTACTTAATATAAGTCGAACATTACGCATTCACAGCAAAAACAACAGAAATTTCCTCCTAAATCCAAAGGTATGCATAATTGTTAATTTGTTTATCTGATGTAATCAGATTATATTATCAAAAGAGCATTACGCATTCACAGCAAAAATTAACAGCGATCTCCTCCCATATCCACAGCTGTGTGTAATCATCAATATATTTCTCCGAAGTGATTAGAATTAGTTTATCGCTGACGTGGATACAAGAGCCGGGTTTGCGTCGCAGCACTTTGATGGTGAAGGATTTGGGTTTGCACTTGAAATGGCCGTACCAGCACTTCTTGGCAATGCACTCAATCGAACGAATGTAGCGCGGAAAGTAATTCAGTCCTAGGTCAATCCAGTTAATTATCGAGGAGCACTCCCAAGGACGAGTCTTAAATACTTCGGGTTTGCCATGTACCCCGCCGCCACCTTCGATAAAAATGTTTCTTACATTTATATCGCGTCTCTTCAATGAGGTCTCCTCCTTTTTTTCAAAGTATGCGTAATGATTCGTCTCCCAGGCGGGAAAACTGCCCAATGAGACAACATTATTGTCGGCATAGAATGGTATATCCAATAGCGATCTCTTCGATCCAAAATTTGACGTTTCATCCCTTGATCCACTCTTCGGTGGGTCAATGCTCATGTAGCGTGGATTGAACGCTTGTCCCAAGATCATGCTCAATGATTTTTTGGACAGCTCTGCACAATAATCCTGCTGCACTGTGCACAATAATCCAACTGTGCAACATAGTTCGCATATCCAAAACAAGCTGAAATTCTTTTGGTATGCAGACACAATACTCATTTTGCTGATCAGTATCGGCGTGCATCTACATAAAGAAATAAATAGTTATTTGTATGCAACTACTCAAATTGTGTTATTTATGGTTTTGCTTACCGATTTGTTTTTCTTACGTTTATATGATACAAATATATCGTTTTTTTTTCTTAAATGAACCAATATTATGTTAATGATATTTGCAGACAATTTGCAACATTACAGTTAAGATTTTTCTTCCTCCTACTTCTATTTTATCAATAATATCCTAAGCTTTGTATGCAGCTTACAAAAAAGGAACGAATTGGTGTAATTTGCACTCCTAAAAATAGGTATAAATGGTAGGTAATAAAACGGGTGATATAAGTAACGGGTACAAGGACTATTATAAACATAACCAGATCCATAGATACTCAAAATTGTATAAGGTATATTTTCGTGTGCCATTAGAAAAAATATTAAGTTTTTTCAAATTTGTTTTAATAACTTGTGATAAGAATCGAGTTCCGATTGCAATTACAATTAAAATTGATTGGCTTTCAAATAAGTGTGAATAAATAGTTGGACAGAAAGAATTACAACATGTAAATGCATTTTAAACGCATATGGTACAAATCTAAGGATTTATAAAATTATGAGTTTTTTAATTATCAACGCCGAAATTTCGTAGCTAGTCCATAAGTAGACTGCAATAATTTTATCGCAAAATTTCTGTCCCATATTTATTAAAAGAATTAAATTCACATTAAAAATGCTGTGTCATTCTCTAAGTTTAACTAATCAATATCACAATAGTATTTACAAAAAAAAAAATTGTCATATTTAACACATTCAAATTGATTCTGAACCAAGAATTCATTTGAATATATTTTCAGAAGAGAAATACACATTTAGACGGAAAATGGCCTAAGGGGCATCACTGCTCGAAATGAACCAATGAACGTTTGCTGAGTCAGCAGAACAAGCTATTTTAACCAGTTCATCAAATAAAAGTTCTTTGTTTTATTATGAGTGACTAGTTTATTTTCCATTGGATATTAAGAAAGTGAAAAAATGAAAACGGTAGTTAATGATAGTGAAATACGTGTATTGTGCATGTTAGAGTTAATCAGTTGCATGTCTAATTTCAGGCCCAAAAATCACCGGCTTTACAGTTTATACTGGACCAGGATATCAAACTCACGGATCGTTTTGTCTCTTTTTTGCTGCGATTCACCACATTCAAATCGCTTAAAATTCACTGCAAATTTTTGGAAATATCCTGTGATGGAATCGCTTGGCTGTGCACATGGACTGCCTTCATATGGCTACTCAGCTCCCAAGACCTGTACCAAATGCAAGCAAATATGCTGATAGGATTAATATTAGACATTGTTATTGTGGCTTTGATAAAAGCATTTGTGCGTCGTCGACGACCTGCTCCAGTTACGGACTCCTATGCAATTGGCCCGGATAAGTTTAGTTTTCCGTCGGGACACGCATCCAGAGCGTTCTATGTGCTCACCTTCTTCACCCAATTGCATGCACTGCCCATCATATTCTGGATGCCCATCACTGCCTGGGCCGTCAGCGTTGTCCTCTCCAGACTTGTGCTCAGGCGTCATTTCATTTTGGATGTTTGCGCGGGCGCATTGATAGGCATTTTGGAGGCGGCGCTCCTTGGACTCATTTGGCTAAGTTCGGATTCGGCCAATTATCTAATTGGCTTCTTGTCTGAGGACAAAATCCTTAGCGAAAGTAGTTAAATTTAAAAATTGTGTGTAGTTGAAAGCAATTCTTGTTATTTAATTTAATCACCAAATAACTTTTGTTTTTCGATGATAAATATTTATATTTGTTATGACCCAAAAATATAAGACTCAATGCATAATCTTATAGGTATATACAGACAGAATTTCATATAGCATTAAATCTAAAAATTTGCAATCAGCTGCACAATTTGTGATTTATTTTCTTGGGCTTTTTCAAGCCTTGGCTGCAGCATCCAAGGCATTTTCCAGATCGTTTATCAAATCGTCGGCGTCCTCCAGGCCGACAGACAAGCGGATCAGAGCATCAGTTATACCCAACGTCTTTCGGTCTTCAACGGGCACCGAGGCGTGTGTCATGATGGAACTAAGAATAAAATAAACATTAAAAATAAATAAAATAATATAAATCTAAACACACTATCAACAAATATTATTTTAAATATAAATAATAAAAAAAAAAATTAGCTAACACTTACGGCAACTCAGCCAAGCTCTCATATCCGCCCAGACTTTCAGCTAATATAAATAATTTAAGGGTCTTCAAGAATGCCGAAGATTGCTTCAGGGATCCCTTGATATAAAATGAGAAGACTCCACTGTAACCATAGGTCTGCTTGAGAGCGATGGCATGATGTGGATGTGACTCCAAGCCAGGATGCAGCACTTTCTCAACAAACTGATGGGATTCCAGAAATTTGGCGATTTTAATTGCGTTCTTCTGGTGTTGTTCCATGCGCAACGACAGCGTTTTCAGACTGCGATTCACTTGATAGCAATCAAATGGAGATGGAACAATGCCAACAGCTGCAACAAATATAATCATACATAAATAAATATTCCTAATCAAATACAATGTATTGTCTGAACAGACCATTTTGTAGGAACTTCAATCTATCATAAAGACTATCACAGTTCATTGTTATGCCGCCCATGACAACATCAGTGTGTCCATTCATATACTTCGTCAGGGAATAGCAAACCAGATCAGCGCCCAGCTCCAAAGGCCTTTGAAAATACGAGGTCAAAAACGTATTGTCGACGGCAACAATTACATTTCCAATTGCATGACACAATTTTGTAATGGCTTCAATGTCCGCCACTTTAAGGAGTGGATTCGTTGGCGATTCAATCCAAACGAGCTGAAATTATAAATCATAATAATAAAATATAAATAGTTATAAATAGTGACCAACACTTACCTTTGTCTCTGGCTTGAAGGCAGCTTTCAGCTTATCCAAGTCGGTCGCATCCACAAAACTAGCTGATATACCCAGACGCGCAGCCACCTGCCTGAAATTGTAATAAATGCATTATTTGTATATAATTTTTAAGCACAAATTGCATATCTTATAATATCTTACCTGATTAATCGGTTAGTTCCGCCATATACATCGTCTCCCATTATGATGTGATCCCCGCTGTTGAGCATGGTGAGGACAGCTGTAGTTGCGCCCAATCCCGACGAGAAAGTCAAACCATACTTGGCATTATCCAGCGCCGCAAGGCAATTCTCCAGCACATTACGTGTGGGATTTCCACTTCTTGAGTATTCAAAACCCTAAACGAGTAATAATAATAATAATAATAAATTAGAAATATGTAAAATAAAGTATAGAATATCCTTAAAATATGCCTTTTGTTACCAACTGGTCAAAAAATTCAAATTTTGCTTAGATAACCCTTGCTCCGCGTAGAGCTGCTTGGGTTCCAAAAACATATTCTAATAATTCCGATTAGATAACATATAATACTGTAAAATGTCAATTTTGAGAAGTCATCTACATATGGCAGAGGTTAACTGATTTCGGCTATTTCAGCGATAAGTGCCGTTTTTTTTATTTTATGTTTTGCTTATGTCAACCAAATAGTTGTGTTTTTTAAATGCCAAAAATACTTTGCTTGAGCTCAAATAAATATCAATATTAATGGAATCGCATCATTCACCCAATCAGAATTCCAATTCAATATTATCCAGTTGGACGAGTTCAAGTTGATCCGACAATTGAGTTTTTATTGTTGCAAATAATTTACTTTCAATAATATTGTGAAAAGAGCCTAAGTAATTGTCAAGTCATAGTCATTTATTAATTTATTATAGAATGTATATAAATAAAATGATTAATGCCATATGAATACCAATAACAAATCTAATAGCACAAATACACCCATACCTAGAAAAATATATACTTATATGGAATCTCAATATGGCAAATACTATTGCTATACGATATTGTAAAAACACATATGCCAGATACGACATAACACATACGATATAAGCATATAAGAACTTGTGCTGCTTACACGATGTTCACCGGGTGCATCCTGCTTGAAAGTTGTGCTCAACGAGATGGGCGGAATAACACAAGCACTTTTCCACTGCTCGGGATCCTGACCGGCATGAATGGATTTGGTGGCAAAACCCTTTGGCTGAACCTTAAAACTCATATTCGGATGAAGAAGCGATGTACACGCGGCAAACACTTGTTAAACACTGCTCAAACATGATTCTGTTCATCCAATTTGAGTTCATTTACACGTTTGTTCAAGATGAACTGATCAGATCAGTGCTGGCATTTTAGCTTTTTTATTATTTGAGATTATTAATTAAGATTGGAGATTGTACATTGTTTTATAATGTACAATAGTTGGTCTATACTGTTAAATAACTACATGTTAAAATTAAAAATTTTAATAAAGTTAGGAATGGTAAATTTACGATAGGCGATAATCATGAAATTAGATCGCTCCGCACTTAAATCGAACTAGTTCAGTTCTATTCAATAATACAATCTTATTCAATCGTAAGATATCACATTAACATATGTGCATAACATATGCATTTTAAAAGAATTTATTATTTCTGACACAATTTGGGGATTTAAGGAAGGTAATCTATTATGATTTAAAGAAACAAATCGATAACTATTTTTGAATACATTTCTGTGTGCAGATGTAAGTATATTTAGGTCTGTAAGTACCGGCTTTTGAACACTTGAAATGTTATCCAAAATCATATGTTCTTGCCTGGCTTATGGTAAATTTAAAATTGATTAAAACAAAAGTTTTTCAATGGAGGGGAATGGTTATTATATGTATGCAATCGCCTTTTGTCCCACAGTAATAAATATTTGTATCATTTAAGATAAAGATGCCCCTGGGTGAGCTTGTTGCAAGTCTGTCGACAAACCCATATTTTGGAGCCGGATTCGGTTTGTTTGGCATCGGAGCAAGTGCAGCAATACTCAGAAAGGGTCTGCAAGGAGCCGTGATTCTGTTTCGGCGGCACATGATGATAACACTGGAGGTGCCATGCAGAGATAAATCATATCAATGGCTGTTGAAATGGATCACGATCCGAGGCGCTAAAAAGACGCAGCATTTAAGTGTGGAAACTTCGTTTATCCAGAACGACAATGGTCAGGTGAAAACAAGCTACGAATTCATACCGAGCATTGGCAAACACCTCTTTCAGTACAAAAACAATTGGATACAAGTGGAGCGGACGCGGGAACAGCAAACACTCGATCTGCACATGGGTGTGCCATGGGAATCCGTAACGCTGACAGCGTTTGGCAATAATAAACAAATCTATTTCGATATCCTTGAGGAAGCACGTCACTTAGCGCTACAAGCGACCGAGGGTAAAACTTTAATGTATACAGCGATGGGTTCGGAATGGCGACCCTTCGGCCATCCACGAAAACGGCGACCAACGACATCCGTTGTTTTGGATCGAGGTATTTCGAAAAGGATTGTTGCCGATTGCAATGATTTCATTGCGAATTCATTGTGGTATACACAGCGTGGAATACCCTATCGACGTGGCTATCTACTATACGGACCACCCGGCTGTGGTAAATCCAGTTTTATAACTGCCCTGGCAGGTGAACTGGAATATGGCATCTGTTTGCTAAATCTATCAGAAAGGGGACTCACCGACGATCGTTTAAATCATCTAATGAATGTGGCGCCAGAGCAAACAATTATCCTGCTTGAGGACATCGATGCTGCATTTATTTCCCGTGAAGCGACGCTACAGCAAAAAACGGCATTCGAAGGCTTGAATCGCATAACATTTAGCGGACTTTTGAATTGTTTGGATGGAGTTGCTTCCACCGAAGCGCGAATCGTTTTTATGACCACCAATTATTTGGATCGCTTGGATCCGGCCTTAATTCGACCGGGTCGCATTGATTTAAAGGAATTCATTGGCTATTGTACACAGTATCAGTTGGAAGAGATGTTTAAGAATTTTTTTAGCGATTGTGAAACATCGAAAGCGACAGAATTTGCTGAAAAAATTATTGCCACAAGTCGTCAAGCGAGTCCAGCACAAATCCAAGGTTTCTTCATGAAACACAAATCGTCCCCGCCACAACAAGTAGTCGACAGTGTCGAGGATATTTGGGAAAATTAGTATAATTTACGATTAGTGCTAGTTTATTATTATTATTGTTATTCGTCTGGCGTAAGCAGGGCCAAAAAAAAAAACACAAAAATAATAAAGTTGCAAATTGAAGAAAATAAACTTGTTATTTTGAATGAAGATTTTTGTTCGCCTGTAGACAGAAAGATGTGTTAAATTGTTTATAGATTTTAACAAACAACCACTATCTTAATATATTTTTAGGCTCATAAGTAACATTTGTCCATAAAACTAAATCTATACGATTTACATATACATATATATAGGAGTGTACAAAAATAAACTTTCTCACTTCAATTTTGGAATGTATCTTGTTTCCTGATCTTCCTTAGACAATATTTTGCTTTCTTCATCTAGCTGATCATTTGTTGGTCGTAGCATATTCCACGATTGTATTTCGCCCGTGCCAAAGAACTGATAAAATATGTAGGTGACCATTGAAATAATTCCTGAGACTATAAAAAATATTCGCCATTGGTCAATGGAATCCTTAAATAGAAGAGAACAAATAATTAAGATTTTAGCTAAGTAAAAGTCAAGTAAGAGTTTATTGTTTACCTCCTTGGTAACCAAGAATCCAGCGGTCAGCGGTGATAGAAATGAGGCGGACATATGAATTGTCTGGCAGAAAGCTAATACTGCTCCAGAGTGTCCATAGTTTGGCGCGAGATCTATTATATTAGCCATTGCTCCCGCGTAGGATGCCGTTATAAATATAACTGCTATAAACCAGATTGTCAAGAGAATTATTATATTTTCTATATACCCAATACATAAGATAAGCAATCCGGGAATTATTTGCGAAAGCGCCGTAAATAGTTTTCTTACATTAGTCATACCTAAAATATTATGCAATAACATTTTATCGGCAATATAGCAAAACAATACCGAGGAAAGATAAGAAAATATGAAGGGCATTCCTGATAATATCCCATTTGTATCGTACTCAAACTTAAGAATATGTTTCATAAATGTCGGTCCACTAACAATAAACACATAATGTATAAATATTCGACCGAATGTTGTAATTGCAATTGCCCAAACTGGCAAAGATCTAAATATGTGGCCCCACGGCACTTTCATTGTGGATGCCTTCAACACATCCTCACCAACATTGAGCTCAATGTAATTGAGCTCCTCTTTCGTTATACGTGGATGCTCCTGGGGTGTATTGAAAGCTAAGGTATACCACAAAATGCACCAGCCAATGCCTAAAGAACCGGTTGTATAGAAGACAAGCGGCCAGCCGAATGTGTTTATGATAAAGCCACAGATTGCATAGGTTAAACCGATCCCGATACTAAATCCTTGAAAGCTTGACATAAAACGCGAACGTTCCGTCAAAGGTATCCAGTAGCCGACAATTGCGTACATCGCGGGCCAGGTTAGGCCCGAAGCAAATCCCTGAATTGAGCGTAAAAATATTACAACTGCATAGTGAACTTCTGCGGCTAACGGCATAAGTAGACTGCATAATGCAGTTGCCAACTGCGACCATCCAAATACGCACTTTGTTCCAAATGCTTGCGTCGCAATTCCACCAACAACTTGCGATAGAACATAACACCAATAGAATGAGCTAATTATCACAGATTTCACTATTGATGCATCTTCCTCAGAGGCGCCACCCTACAATGCATTAAGTTCAAATTGATATTTATAATCGATAATATTGCGACATTTTACCATATTTAATGAGTAGGAGACACTGGAGTTCTCTTGTTGTGTCTCAGTACCATTGCGAATCATGGCAACTAAGGCAAAATTCATGTCATTGCGCATCATAAAGGACACCAGGAAACCAGACCACGAAAGAAAATATAAAACTAAACGAGCAGGAATTTTATCTGTAATAAAATTAATTGATGAATATTAATATATAACAAATATACTATGAAATAAATAATTAATAAACAATATCTTACCGCCTAATCTCGAATGATACGAGATAGATTTCCTAGAAATCGAATACATTTTTTATGCGCCTTGTGTTTCCTCTTCATATATACAGAATTTCTAAAAACAAAGAAGATATTTAAGTGATTTAAAGCTATGCAAGTATTTGTGTTGTATACTCAGCAGCTGTTTTGCACACTATGGGAAAAAAAACACAATTAAGTTGTGCATTCGTATGTAACAGACGGTTCCGGTCATCTCGCCATATATATATATATATATACATATAGACATATATGTAATTATACGAAAGTAAATAATATTGATTGATAATGACAGGCACATTTCATGGCAAATCTTATCGATTTTAATATCCACTTGGCTCTTCTGTTATGCATTATTATATATCCCAATATATTAGTGTTTTTCCCCCAAAAAAATTCAGATTATTTTTTTTATATTTCACTGCGTTGTACTTGATAGAGTTTTATCGATTTCACATCGATAGATTAACGAAATGATAAAAAAGAAAGCATAGAAATCAGCTGATCTTTTTAATTTCATCATGCACGCATTTCAAGGATATTTCACTTTCAAGGTGAAACATTTTCAAATTAGTGTTTAACTTGTTTTGAATTTCATCAGTGTTCGCGGAAGCGAAACCTTCATTACATACATATGTACACATTGACGTACATAGATATGATACGTACATAGATATATATATATATATATATATACTTACCAGATAAAGCACATAAATGTATTTTTCTCAAGCTGGCTTTCCAATACAATGCAAACTTAATTGTAGGATTTTATGTGACGTGTCTAACGCACTTAGTTTCGTACATAGTAATATTTACTATTTACCACTCGAGCAGGTACATGTGTTGTATACGCAAACATTTGGTGTGCGTTTTATGATTGAACAACCGAGGAGTTGGTATGTTGCACAGCAGTGATGCGTATTTAGCCTTTTTTAGTTATGCTATGTTATTATGCTCAGTTTACAAGTACAGCTTTATTATCGTATTTTGATGGTACTTACAATAATTATTTAAGACATTAAAGCATAAGTAAAGCATCTATGTCCGACGTTTGCTAACTTCTGAAGCCAACACTTTTTCGAATGCCATTGCTGTGCAATATAAAAATATCGATAGACATCGTATGCCACCCCTATTATCACATATTTTTGTTATATTGCTCATCACTATTTCTGATAATCTAAAGCTACAAATTATTTTTAGCCAGCATGATGTCGGAATTGATAGCAGCGGCTTTTGCTGCGTTAGCCCTGAGAGCTGTAATATCAATGAACTCATTCTCTGGCTACAACAAAGCACCCATGTTTGGTGACTATGAGGCACAGCGGCACTGGCAAGAAGTGACAGTGAATCTGCCGGCGAAGCAATGGTATACCAATGGGACAAGCAACGATTTACAGTATTGGGGATTGGATTATCCGCCTCTAACTGCATATCACAGTTATCTCGTTGGCCGTGCAGCTCAATTGGTGAATAGCAGTTATGTTGAACTGCACACGAGTCGTGGCATTGAATCGAGGCAACATAAAAGTTTTATGCGCCTCACAGTGTTAGCAGCGGACGCATTTATTTATTTGCCAGCGATGATCATTCTGGCCATTTGCATGGAACTCACCTTTCACAGAACCAACACCAACAGGCAGCAATTGTTTGTCCTGCTCGCAATTTATCCCGGTCAAGTACTAATCGACAATGGACACTTTCAGTACAATAACATATCGCTTGGATTGGCGGCTTTGGCCATTGCTGCGATATTGTTTAATAAACACTATGTTGCCGCATTTGCCTTCACGCTAGCATTGAATTACAAACAAATGGAATTATATCACGCATTGCCATTTTTTGCATACCTTCTCAGTTCAACATTATCACATAAAAGGTATATTATTTGAAACATATTCATTTAGCAGTTAGTACACTAGATAATGTCAATGATCTGATTGTTCAGACTATTTAATTTACTTTTTTTAGGGAGCTATTTGTTTAGTTTATTTTAAAAGAAGTCCAGACTTACTTTTCATTTAAACAATATACCTATCTTAACTATGGATATGGTTAACTGTCTGGACTTAGATCTGTGGGTTCTTTTCTGGGGTACTTTACACTTTTAGCTTACTCACTGATTCATTGATACCTTGCAATGATATAGAACTCCAATGTAAATGCTATTTCAAAATTATAGTACCACCCGAAAATAGTAAGCATGATCGGAAGAGCTCGAAGGAAGATCGAAGAATAACCACAGAAGTAATTACTATTTTCTAGTTATCAATGTGGGTTATTGCAATGCGATGCTAAATACTGGGTATCTTGATGTCGTCACTTACCTAGATGGAAATTGACCATGCGCAATTCAAGTACGCAGTTTAGTTGCATTATAAATAATTGACCTTTCAAAAAGTGCCATTTTCAAAGTAAGCACATTAATCAATATAATTTAATTTATGGTTACAAGTCCAAAGCAAAATTATACAAATCAAACATGAGGATATCAAAAATTCAACTAAACTACAAATTAATATATATATATATATATATATATATATATATATATAATTTGTTTGAACAGCAATAATGTATTTCAAAACCTTTAAGTCGTAAATTAAAAATGTACCCTTATTTCCAGTTTTAGATCGTCTGCCGTTCAACTGGCGGGAGTTGCAAGTATTGTGCTGGGATTGTTTGCGATGTTATGGTTTCCCTGGCTTGGTTCACTTGATGCAACTTTGCAGGTTGTGTACCGTCTTTTTCCACTCGGACGTGGTGTATTTGAGGACAAAGTTGCAAACTTTTGGTGCAGCTTTAATGTCGTTTATAAATTGAAGTAAGCTTTACCTAATATGAATATGAGATAGCAAACAAATTTTAATATTTTTTTGTGCACTTACAGAAAACATATCTCAAATGACCAAATGGCAATCATTTGTTTGGGCACCACATTATTGGCTATACTTCCAACAAATATACATCTATTTTTCCGCAGAAGTAAACACACATTCCTGTTAGCTTTATTTAACACGGCTGCAGCGTTTTTTCTGTTTTCATTTCAAGTATGAATCAAGATTTATGATTGCCAAACACAATCCCTTAAAAAGCTTATTTTTCTTGTAATTTTTCAGGTTCACGAGAAGTCGATCTTACTGGTTTCATTGCCAGCAATATGTTTGTATCCCTGGTGGCCAAGGGAAATGGTTTGGTTTCTGGAGGTGTCAGTTTTTAGTATGATTCCGCTCTTAACGAGGGATAACTTGTTAGTTCCGACCATAGCATTAATGATCATATTTCATCTTACTTTTAAGTCTAGGTATTTTCAGGTCAACAAAAAAATAGAAGATCAAAAGCGTGTGTTAAACTACATCATTCAAATATCGGAAAGTTTAATGATTAGTATTGTAGTAGGCTTTTTGATGATAGAACCATCTGCCAGACTTCCAGATATTTGGCCATTAATAATTTCGATAATAAGTTGTGGACATATTTCTGTGTTCCTGGTCTGGGGATATATTCAACAGTTTTCCTCTAGTCTATGCCTTAAATAATTCGACTTTGTTAATATTATGTACAGTAAAGTAAAAAAACCACTTTGAGAAGTAAACTATTTATGTAATGTGATGACATTAAGATTTATTGAATGAACCATCAAAACAATTGCACAATGCCATTTTGTAAGCACTATCTTTACATTTTTTATTTGAACAAGTGTGATGGTGACAAAGAAATTTTCTAATGCTATGTAAAATGTTTTATTTGATTACCACTATTTCGGTTTTATTTGATCTGGAAAAGTCTGTTGGTACGTAGACAATGAAAGTCGGACTACAATCTGTCGGGCATCGTCATTCCGTCAGGCGCCTCCGCAGGATGACCTTCTTATTGAATTAGTTTGGAATTGACCGCAGGATTTTAGCTCAGTGAATACTTCTGTGAAGAATGCTGGTTCTGCATTTATCTTTAGCATCTTATTACTTAGTCTGTTGACAATAACCAGACATCTGAAACCAAATTAAAATTATTTTAAACAATACATTCTCAAAACACTATTTCTTCTCAATTTGATTTGTTTGAAAACTGTTTATATATTTAATAATAAATGCGCTCAAAAATTCTGCTCACCTGTCCCAAAAGTGTTCCTTGGAGTCCTCAACTAGAAATGGCTTAAGTGGATAGCTAATCTCATTACCCATGTAAGAATACGACAGATACAAACAGGTGAGCACAGATGCTTGAAGATCAGATTCCTTGGTTTCCTCTCCGTTGACAAGTTCGCGTACTAGCATGTATACAAAAACAACGTTTGCTGGATTTATAAATGCCACATCCTGAAATTAAGTTTCAACTATTAATATTTTGCTTTCAAAAACGGAACTGAATGACTTAAAATAAATAAAACTACAAATATATGAATAAATCAAGTTAGACAGCTCGTTAAAAATATATATTTAATTCAGTTATCTTTTGTATGTATGTATATACGTATGTAGAATATGCCAGCCTTATGATAGTAGTTTGTTCATTATAAAAACATGCTGAAAAAAATCCAAAGTCATCAATTCTTATCTCATCTTGATAAACTTTGAACAGTAACCTTTAATTGGGAGCCAATATTTATGGAAACTATGCTTTTATTGCTATCGGAAATCGCTTCATATCTGTATTCACTTAACCGGCGGAGTTATCGATAGAATATAATAAACCTAGTTTGCGCTTGGCTTACGAGAACTTCCATTCTAAATTTAAAACCTCTAGCTCTTAAAGTCTCTGAGATCGGCGCTTTAATACAGACGTATAAAAGAACATATGTATATCGACTTGGCTTTTGATGCTCATATATTTATAAGTTGGATATATTATCTTCTGGCTGTAAATACCTTTGCAGTACTTTAATAAAAACGCATTTTAATGGAATCAGTGTATAATAATATTATTTTGTGTGTTCAAAATTTGTATTCACTTTTAAAATTAAAAATTTCATAGCTTTAAGGTTTATGAGCAAGTTTTTAAACGGTGTTGATTTATTTTTAAGAATTTTGATTACAATTTAGCCGAATTTAAAATATTTAATTATCGAATGAGATATTGTTATAAAACAAAAGTAGAATTCAGGAAGCAGTGGAAATTCTATTATATAAGTCAAGAGAGTAGAATGAGAGGTGTAAATTCGTTTACCTGCCAGCCTTGCAATAATAAGCTTCGATCGACAGCTCTTAGCCACATGACAGCGTCTCCGGGATCAAAATTGTTTAGTCTTTGGCATCGGTAATGTAAAAATAGGCCTAAGCATTTCAGGAGCTCTGAAGTAGATGCCTGCAAATGCAAAACTCAATAAATCATAATTCCGATATAGAATCAACAAGCAATCGAAAATTTACCTGAATAACAGTTTTGCGTGGAATGTGATTCTGATTTGTGTTCTTAAGTTGTATTGAAGATGTTAGCAACTGCTGGGGCAGTGTCAGTGCTAAGGGTTGTTTCTGAATTAATTTATTGTGATTTGTTATCGAATTTGTATTATTAACACGGCCCAGTTCCTTGGCAGTTGATGGCTTTTGCGTTTTGGCCGATGGGAAAAACGGAAGTTCCCGAATGACCTGGTTTTGATTGCAATGATGCGATTGTTGATTCTGATTTTGATTCTGATTCTGGTTCTGATGCTGATGATGTTGATGCTGATGCTCTTCAATATGATTGCAGTGGAGTTGAATGTTTTTATTTTTATCCGATGACGACGAGTAAGAAGCCTCTAAAAGCTGAGCCTTAAAGCATGCTGATGGTAAATTCGCACATTTATTCTTATTTTCAACTTTCTTCTTGTTATGCGATGTAGACAGTTTTTTCCACGAGAGCGCATTTATGAACAGCGAATGTTTCTTTAAGCTTTTCTCAATCGAACTCTTCTCCGATATAATGGTTGAGTTCTCGTTGTGAGCATCCAAATCATTGTTAATGGTATCTTTAGATGTATACGTTAGATTGTTAAAGTTGTGCGAGTTGATCTGCGAGTGCATATTAAATTGCACACTTGTATTTTGATGTCCTGAGCCATTCCTGGATATTTGATGGGTAATCGCTTTCTTGTTTTCGCGGTTCTTCGCATTATTCAATTGCTCATATGAAAAATTATTCAAATGTGAATCAACTGACCCTGAAGTATCATTTATCTTCTCAGTTTGACTGTCAGCGGATTGATTATATGGAAAATTAGGCTGTGACGAATATACTGGATGTCTATCCCGTGGATTGAAACTTAAAACCGTGCCCATTTTAACTATAAGAAAAAATGTATTTCTTTATGCATTGAATGCTCATATTCATATTAATTCGTTTAAGAATCACAATTTTATATTATGTATTGCAAAGTATTGATTATTTTTCACAGCTGCACTTTTATTTGTGTACATACATGTTTATTTAAGAACTGCATTTAAATAAATAAATAATTTTTCAACTTTTTTGGGGAATTGGATTTTTTGTAAGATGGACCAACCAAAATTACCTGAATATATCAATTAAAAATTCAACTTAATTTATTGATTGATTTCTTAACACAACGTGAATTGGAAAAAAGGAATAATTACTTTGGAGTTTTAAAAACTTAAGTAATTTGTGTATGTTCTTAACTTCATAGACTTTTTCTATTTTTTACAATTTTTTTAATGGGATATATAATATTATTTTACATTTTCTTAAAAGCACATTTAACTAGAAAACTTCTGAAATATTCCTTAAATCGATTTCCTGCAAGCAAAACCACATTCACCAACCCTTAAGTTCCCAACTACTGAGCATGCTCAGTAAGCAAGGAAATTTTTATTAACCCCTATTTTTCGTTCTTGAAGTCACTTTTATTAGGTTAATTATAAAATGAGTCGAATATACGATTGTCAAATGCCTATACTTTATTAATAGAGGGATAAATACAAACAATCATGTCAGAATATGTGCAATATTTACAACAATATATGTGCTTTCCTTGCATTTGTGTTGCTGCTACTTACCACACCCTCTTTCAACGCAACAATTTCCCACTATTTTCAATCCAGGATCCCAAAATGTAGCAAATATTAGATATATAACGATATAATTTGCTAACTAATAAATGATTTATACTTCGATTTTTCTTACAAAATATGTAGAACGTTTTTTGGTATATTTGTACAATTTTGTCAGGCAATATTAAGAAAACAGTTATTAAAAAAAGTAATAGATTTTTGATTATAGTTCGGCTTCTAGATTACCTCTATAGGAAACACTAGAGCAATTTGTATTCAAATTTTCAGGAATCTAGTGTAAATCCATATTTTTTATGAAATTAATTATATAAATAAATAAAAATCTTAATGGTGTCTGTACAAATATTTAAAATTGCAGAAATGTTTTCAGCTAAATTAATAATTTAATTTTGTTACACAATATTGCAGACATCTGATTATTGAATATATAATATTACAGTATTTTCATGTATTGTTGTTCCGTTTCAGTGTTCCAAAATAAATGCTAATTGAGTGCTAGTTGTAAAGATATCGACTAATGGTTAAGCTCAGCGGTCTTATCGAAAAGTTTTTCGATATATCTTGAATTTACCCAGCACTATCACAATTTGATTGTCATCATTCAACAACGCCGAATAATTGAGAAATTTGCAAAATGGTAAGAGCTATTGGAGTACTTTATGATAAACATAAGAGACAACATATAAATAAATATTTTCAGTTTCGCAATCAATATGATAGTGATGTCACAGTATGGAGTCCACAGGGTCGCCTGCATCAGGTGGAATACGCCATAGCCGCTGTTAAGCTCGGCACCGCAACTGTCGGCTTAAAAAACAATGATTATGCAGTTCTCGTTGCGCTCTGCAAACCACCATCGGAGCTATCTGCTTCTCAGCGCAAAATAATTGCAATTGATGAGCATTTGGGTATATCGATTGCTGGCATTACGGCCGATGCGCGTGTGCTCAGCAAATATTTGAGATCCGAGTGTTTGAGCTATAAACATTCCTATGGCTCAACTTATCCCGTGCCGCGTCTCATCACCACTCTTGGCAATAAAATGCAGACGACAACTCAACGCTACGATCGTCGTCCATATGGTGTGGGCTTACTCCTAGCCGGTTACGATGAGAAGGGACCACACATCTATAAAGTGGAACCATCGGCGAATTATTTCAATTGCAAGGCAATGACCATTGGATCACGATCACAAAGTGCTCGCACATATCTGGAGCGTCATTTAACCACGTTTAACACATGCACCAAGGACGACATCATTTGCCATGGCATTCATGCCATACGTAGCACACTGCCCAATGATGAGCTAAGCAAAGATGACGGTGCATCTCAGTTGGTATGAGATATTTATACATATTCCTTAAGCTATTTGTTCACACTTGCGTCTTTTAGATGATTACTGTTGCCATTGTTGGCAAAGATCAGCCCTTCAAGGTGCTCACTGATGAGGAGAATCTATTTTATCTGGACATGGCCAAGAAGCGTGGTGCAACAATGTTATCGAAGTCCGGTGGGAATGATGATGATGATGATGATACTCCACCACCCATTAGCGATCAGCCTGAACCAGCAGGCCCGCGTGATCCTCAAGTGGCAGTCGCTACCATGGAACGTCCTTAATAGATCATACACATTTACTATTTCGATGTTTTAATAAAGGTGTCTGAAATATTCTATTTATTCTCTGCTCTTGATTTGAATAAGCATTTATGTTTTCATTACGCAAAGTGGCATCATATTGGGAAAAGAATATTATCCGAAAATAACTAGCTAAAATCTCAATTTGCTAAAGATTGATTAAAAATTGCGAGAAATTTAATACAAATATGTAACGAAATTTACTAAAACTTTCAGTTTGCATAAGGGATATTAAGAATTACAATTTTTGTACACATATGGAAAAGATTAATATCAGAAATAACCAGCCAAGATGCAAGCTAAGCCCGAAGTAAGGATTAAGGACTTAAAATTACAAGAAATTTATTACAAATTGGCTAAAAATTTGAATATTTGAATAAAGTTAATCTCAGCTTAATGATGGATGATGATTTGTTGCAGTTTCGATAAATTCTTTGAAATCTTATTTCTTAGATGGGACATTTCTGCATTCAATCAGGGCACAGGTAACAAAATTAAACGAGTCTTACTTAAATATTCTCTTTGTGTTTATTAAGAATTAGATTTTGTTGAATGCAGCAATATCGACACTTTGCACAAGATCCTCGATTTTCTCAATTTCTTCGGTTAGCCAATCCACGGATACTTTTTCATCCTCCACAACACACGATATTGTTATCTTCTGTATGCCAAATGCAACCGGTACAAATTTGGATGCACCCCAGAGTAAACCATCTAATTGGATTTCACGAATCTTGGCTTCCATTGCTTTTAGGTCGACTTCATCGTCCCACGGCTTCACATCGAGCAGAATACTCGATTTGGCAATAATGGCGGTTTTCGTTGACTTTTTCTCAGCGTACTTCGACAGACGTTCCTCCCTTATCCTCTGTTTCTCAGCATCCTCCTCCTCGCTGTCCGAGGCAAATAAGTCAACATCATCATCATCATCAGCAGCTGCCGCTTTATTATTGCCATTGCTTGTTTCTACTTTTTGTACTGGAGCAGCAGAAGCCGCAGTATTATTGTTGTTCTCAATTAGCGTTATCTTTTTTAAAATTGCTTGATAAAGCTCTTTTATTTCCTTGTTCTCAGCTTCCAGTACAGCTAGTCTGTTTAAAATTCCCGAATTCGAGCAAGGTTCAAATGTAATATCATCAATCTGGAAAACGAAAAAATCATACATTAATATCAACAGCGAAGTTTATTAATTTATTTTTTTTTTAAGTTTAATTTAAGAAAAAAAATACATAAAGTAAAAAATAGATTAAATTAATAAAGAAATATTTAAAGATTTCTAGGAGTTTTTAAAAGCAAAATGGTCCAAAATTTGTTGCATGGATTGTGGAAACTTCAGAAAAAATCAATCAGATGAAAAAATAGTTAGTGTGAATTAGTTAAGTTGCCTAATCTAAAATTGAGTTCTTAATGATAGGAGAACGAAGAATGGTTTATATGACAGTCAATTGTAATCATTACAGAGTACTCGAAGCGGTTCATGCACGGATTACGATTTTGACCAAATTAACTGCCTGTCAGCTCAGGTTGAATATTATCTATCTTTAATTATATTTTTTAATTTATTGCAACTCACCTTCTCAAGTGAACTTTGTATATCCTCTCTGGCTTTCGCAATTTCCGTCACTAAGAGACTGCAATTATTCGTCTGGGCACCCTAAATAATAAAACAAAGAACATTTAATTTTCAATAATAATAATTTAACTATATATTTAAACTATATGCAGCATATATTTCTAAACTAATTGCCGGCTTTCAACTGTGACACGAATGGTGCAAAGGAATGCAGCTTTTTTAGGTTAGGTCGCTTGGCCTGCGCCCTTCGCAGCCAACATGGCATAGCGTCCTCTAAATACATGTATATATATATGAATATATATAACTATTTATCCAGATTGGACGACCATTAAAAGGAGGGTAACTCTATTTTTACTGTAATTGCATTTTGTGACGTAAGTAATGCAAGAACATGTGCATTCTTGCACAAATTTCTGAACATTTACACGCACATGTACTAATTTGCACATATTAAACATTAAGCTAAAGCACATATATATATTTAACACATATGTATACTTATATGCACTTACTTTGCACAACCATTCTTGGTATAACTTTTCTGCTTTGTTGTAACAAGCTTTATCAGTCCAAAATTTGTCCATATTTTTAGCTATGTCCATTTCAGCAGGCTTGTTGAATATGTAGCAATGTGTCGTTATACATATATCGATGAAAACAGATTTCTGATACTACATGTCGATAGGATCGTATCAATATTTATGTGCGATATACACATATAAATAAACAATCGTTAAAGTGATGACAACTATATTTAGTTCATTATATTATATATTATTATACATATTATATGTATTATTATATTTAACAAATGGCAGATGTTCCTAATCTAATTGAACTTATTTACCTCACTCCTACACTTATGCAACATATGCTCTTATACAAACATTAAAGATGAGGTTAACATATTTTCTAGCCAATGGCATGCTTCCAGTGGCCATTAAAATTGATTCCCATATAAGAATTGGATTTCTTTTGTATAAGAGCTGATTGCTCCAGAAATTAAAACGGTCAGTTATGAGCAAAACAGGAAGCTAACACGACACCATAATAAAGGAACAAACAGAGCTAATTCCTGTATAACATAGTTCTTGTATAAGAGTTGATTGCTCCACAAATTAAAACGCTAGATATGAGAAAAAATGGCTAAATTGTCACCACTATCTTGGACTAAAAGAACTGTGACTCCAGTTCACGAACTTATGAACTTTTTCATTCAGCCAGCAAGTTCGGCCTTCTCGAAATGAACTAATTTATCTCACACACATTCAACATTACGTGTCACAAACATTAAAATGGCAAAAATGTGGATTTTATATTATGTGGCAATAGCAAATTTAATCTTAATTGTTACGCATGCGGAGATAATCAACAAGAATGTGGAAAGAACTTTGGATTTATCGTCGCAGCTGGCAAAGACCACATATAAAATTTCCGTGGAAGACACAGCCGGCAAAGCCCTCAAAGACTATGTGTTTGTTGTAAAGGAGCCGAATTTATCATTTATTTCGATCAAGGACGGGTTTAGCAACAAAGTGAAGTATGAGGAGAAAAAAGGTCTGGCAAATGATCAGACTGAATTCAAGCTAACATTTGCCTCAGTTTCGCCGCAACAAAATTTGGTTATTGAAACAGTGTCTACCAAAAATATTCTGCCACATCCAGCCGAAATCAAACAAAACGACAAACAATTGGTTAAATTTGTGGGCAGTCTCTATTTGTACTCCAAATACTCAACGAATGCACAAAAAACGAATGTTGTGCTCAGCTCGCCGAATATATTGTCGCACACGCAGGTAAAACCATATTCCGTGTCGTCGAATAAATTGGCATTTGGCCCATACGAAAAAATTGCGGGTGAGTTAAATATTCTTTAATATCTTTATTATACTTATAAATTTTCTGATTCCTTTTAGCATTATCTGAGGACGAACTGGTCATCCACTATGAGAATCAATCGCCCTTTTTGACGGTGAACGCTTTGGATCGCAGCATCGAAGTATCCCATTGGGGAAATATTGCTGTCAAGGAATCGATTGACATGACCCACACGGGAGCCAAGCTGAAAGGTTCTTTTTCGCGTTATGATTTTCAGAAGGATGGACGTTCTGGGCAATCGGCTGTTAAGTCATACAAAACCTATTTGCCCGCATCCGCATCTGGGGTGTATTATCGCGACACCAATGGCAACATTTCCACATCAAATATGCATTTTATGCGCGACTTTGTCGATCTGGAGTTGCGTCCGCGATTTCCACTCTTTGGCGGCTGGAAAACCCAATACACTCTCGGCTATAATGTGCCTTCCTACGAATATCTATTCAGCTCGGGCAATAACTATGTATTAAAAATGCATCTGATTGATCATATCCATGACAATATGTCCATTGAAAAGGCTGTTGTAACTGTCATTTTGCCCGAAGGCTCTGCGAATATTGAGCTGATAACGCCATTTAGCATAAAGCGACATCAAAACGATCTTATCCACACCTATTTGGATACTGTGGGACGTCCCGTTATTTCCTTCTCCAAGCAAAATCTGGTTGAAAATCACATTTCGGAATTCACTCTGAAGTACACATTTTCCAAGGTGTCCTTGCTGCAGGAACCATTGCTAGTTATTGGTTTCATTTATATGATATTTTTATTCACCATTGTCCTTCTGCGCTTGGACTTCTCGATCACATACCATTCCCACAAGGAATAGGTCACTCGGATTCACTCAGCTTTTGTGATCATCTATAAAGTGAAGCTTTCAATTGAACGAGAAGCAAATAATTAGCAAGTTTACAACAATTCCATTTTGTGTTTATTATGCACACCATTTGTATGTTTCATAATAAATAAATAAAAGGTAAAATCTTCACCTATAAGCATGTATTGTTTTTTTTATAGCTCATTATTTATATTACAATATATCTTCTGAATCAATACCACTTGAAAAACCTTTTCAAATTTAAAGATTTAATATGCATTTATAATTACAATTGCGGAATAAAAAAATATCTTTTTAATAAAGGAAGTAACCATATAGAGTAAGTTCATATATTAATGCAATACGCCCCAACATGGTGTGAGGTTAACTGGTATTCTCAAGAGATGAGTTGTGATGCCAAACCAAAAGAATGTGTCAGTGGAATAGAGATAATACTGGAATTGAGTAGGGATGGGTTTAAATGAAGTGATGTTTCTTTTTTATATACTATGTTATTGTAAAATTAGCACCTGATGGCAGATAATCTGATTATTATTACTAAATTCATCAGATCAATAATTTTTTTTTCAACATTGCGATATATGGAATTTAATAATTGAAAGCATTTACGATAAAAATACAAGCAACTGTCGCATCGCCCTTATCGACCAGCCTCCGCAAAGTCTGCCTGACGACTGCCAAAATTGAGAACACAGAAGTGAAACGCCCTGTCATCCAGAGAGCACCCTGTACTGCGCATGCCTTCCCCTTTGCCGTGCTGACGTAATTGTGCGTGACTTGCAGTTGATATGTTGCCGATCAGCATGCATTAACTTCTTAGATTACAGAACGGGAACAAACTCGAAAGCTACCGAAGAATCGAAAAACAATATGGCCGCTTGAATTATTAGTTCACTTTTGGTAAATTTGCTTTTAGATTCGATTTACTCAAACACATTTGGTGCGCTGTTATAACTAAAAGTATATAATTTTTCTACAGCCTTAGGGGGGAACGTTTAACTCTTTAAAAGGAAAGGGAAATCAAAAACAATAAATATTAAGCACTAAAACTAAAACTTGAAAATACATAATTTAGACTAGATTATTGAAGTTTAAATTTGCAGTCACACAAGCAGAAGCAGGACGATTATTGATAACGTTTGGAGAATGCAAACTTCTTGAGTCCGCCAATTTTGCACAGCCGAATCATTGTCAAGGACATAATGTATGATGCCCCATTTGGTGCGCAGCACTAATTGCTCCAGTTCCGATTCCGTAACGCCATCCCTGTCCAACACACACTCGTGCATGAGATCATCGGGCAACTGTATATGAAATGGAAAACAATATATCTTCACCGATTTGAGTTTAACGGTCCGCTTGCCACCAACGCCATGCCAGCAGACGTATTTATTGACTTCGATTAGTTGAATGCTATCGCATTCATGCAATTCTGACTCTTTTAGGGCTGCCATCACATAAAGGGCAGATGCTGGCATAAAGAGAGCCATGCGATCTGTCTGCTTCATGAAAGTGTCACGGAACTTGGTGTATGCCACCAGCGGATATTTGCCTCTACACTGCTGATGCATCAGCTCGCCCGACTCCTTCAGATAACTGCAGCGTGCCGGCATCCACATATTGGATGTATTCAGCGAATACCCGCCGTCTCCATTCAGCAGTAAAATCAACAAGCTCAGCAGTCGCCTCAATTCAAACATGATGCAAGCACTTTGATTTGGTTGCAAAATGCTCTCTTTCTATATGGATATATATGTATATGGATATATTTATAAAATAAACTGAAATATAGATTTTGTAGTAATCGATTGCTGTGCTAGAAGACAGTAGGCTTCGATTTTTTTAAATTATATTCTTAATATATGTATTTACTTATTTATTATTTGTGCTGAATTACGCAGAGATTAATGTGTAAAAAAAAATAAATATATAGAAAATATTAATTTTTAAGTTAATGTCTGATAGTTTATGTAAATAGAATAGCCATTTCAGCCTGATCGGTAATTACAGTCCATATGCTACTGCTAAGTATATTTTGTTCCGTTTCACTCGTTCCGATTTCGACGCTTTACAAAATAATCGTTCAAGTACATCAAATGGAAAGCAACTCCGATTGATATGTGTAAAAGATGTAATTATTTTGCGATTCTTAATAGTGTAAACCGAATCCACAATTTATATTGAGTCTTAAATTCGTAAATTTAAATATCTGTAACATTGGACATTGGGTTCGTAACAGTAAACTAAATACTTGCCTCTCACATTTGTACATTAAATAAAAACTGAAAACATCATAAGAGATTAAAATGTCCATAGCCACAATGGATGTAAAGAAATGTTTTATAATTTTGTGTTATTTACAAATGTGGTTGGATTCCTGTGTCGTCACAGTGTAGATAAAATAGATATTTATGCGTAGTTAGCAATGTGAAAGATCTGTGTTTTTTTTTAAATATACATATATATGTACATATCCCTAATACCGATTTGTTATACATATATATTTTGTGGTGCGCGCAGCAGAAGATTTTAGTGCCAAACAAAACCATTGCGCATATTAAATTCTAATAAACAACAAACCCGTATTTTTCTTTACATATTGGAATTTGTTGTTCATAAGTTTATCTGCTATTCGCCTGCGGCCGTCAAAAATTTCATAATTTTCTTCGTAGTCGCTATTCGCGCACCTCTGAGACTCGATGAATTTTACTTGACTACCTGAAAGTTCGTCCCCGCTCTTAAAATGGATTCCTATAATTTCTCACATAGATGTTGTTGCATGTGCAAATTCGCACACACACAAAAGCTGTTCTCAGAAAATGAAATCTTTTGCTTGTGGGAAAACTGTGACTCCAAAGTGTGACTGTGAATTTTAAAGAGATATCATCGTTCTGAGAGTGCAGGAATTTTTATAATTACCGTGCTCTCGAAAAACAGCAGTTTAACTCCAAATTCTGGTCATTGGCTGAGATGCGCCCAATTTCCTTAAACACTAAAACAAGTAATCAATAATTTAGTAGGTTTAGCTTTTGAAAAGTGGAGTTGGCTGACAAAGTAGGCCCGTAAAACTGGCTGGACTGTTCCAGAAAGGAATTTAAAAAACACTCATCGATCGCGTCATTAAGAATTCAGCGATCGGCAGTTTGCGAAATCGGTTCGTGATTTGATTATTCGCTTCGTGCTTGTGCCGAACTAATGGAAACGATCAAAGTAAAATCAAGTAAAAACGGTGTAGTCGAGTGAGCTCGAGCTGAACCCAGATATATTCTAGTTTTATTAGCAAATTTCCCTTTAAAGAGTCTTGCACACAAATGTGAGAAGGTCTTCAAGTGCGCTCTTTTTTTACGGCAGGCACAAGGGCTGCAGAGTAAAAAAACTAATCCGACGCATATTCTTCACAAGCCCGAATTGGCTGGCTACAAATAATTGCACATACATTCAAACATACATATTTGTGTACACGTAATCGTGGGTAACGGAGCCCTGCAGAATTCACACAAAAACATGTTGACGCTCGCGGTGATTATCATGCCATCTGTTTCTTAAATATATATGCATACAGATAATGCTTACGGCTGCTGATAGAAATGATATCAATAGGAAAATATATTTTCGACCATTACATGGGTGTTATTTATCCGATCTTGTTGAAATTTGGGCAGCAGAAGATTGTCCTTAAAATTGTAGCATTAATCGCCATCGGCAATCGAAATGTATATATATTTTTAGAAACGGAGGCAGTTATTGATAAAATAAAGCAAACTTGATTTCGAGCACCTACAGTGGCTCACAGCTGAAATCGGGCAGTGTCAAGTAAACAATGTAATTGCCTGCCGTAAACTAATTATACATTATTTTTTAAAAATTCCAAAGACCGATGGTAGGTACATATACTAACCACCAAAATCAATATATGGCCCTAATACACTGAGGTTTCCCCACCTGCTAGGATTATGTAAAAAAGTAGCCTATTTTGAGGGGAAATTTTGTTTGGACCAGGTACATTGTGGACACCTGGGTGCCATAAAACTCAGATTTTTTACCTCAAGTTGAATATATTCGGTATAAATAGATCAACCCTTTGTAGACAGGTTAGTTATATACTGCATCTCGGGTGCAACAAGCCAACAAGGACTATGAACAAACAGACTACCATTGCACAACAGAAACTCATCCTGGAACTCTTCCAAATCGGATATTCACATCGCCAAATAGCTAAAATGGTCAATCTAAGCAACTAAACTGTGTATAACATCATTCGGCGGTTTGTCAACGCAAATCGGATTGAGGGCAAGGGCCGAGAGGCACCAAACAAGATTTTCACCGAAGAGGAGGAGCGAAGGATTATCTGGAAAATAAGGGGAAATCCCAAGCTATCAGCTCCAAAACTGACTCAACAGGTGCAGGATGAATTGGGGAAAAAGTGCTGTGTGGAAACTGTGCGGAGGTTTCTGTGCAAATATGATTTTAATGCCCGAGTACCACGGAAGAAGCCCTTTATAAGCGCAGAAAATAAAGGGACTAGGATGGCGTTCGCCAAAACCCACTTGAACAAGGATCTGGAGTTCTGGAGCACTGTTATATTTGCAGATGAGTCCAAATTCAACATTTTTGACTCAGACGGACGGAATTATGTGTGGCGACAGTCCAATACTGAGTTGAATCCGAAACAAGTCAAGCATGGTGGAGGAAGTGACATGGTATGGGTATGTATCTCGTCAGCCGGATTCGGGAATTTTGTGATTTTTGAAACCACCATGGACAAGAATGTGTACCTCAACATACTAAACGAAAGTGTAATCCAATGTGCCGAGAAGGTAGGAATCCAACGTAGTTTCCGGTTCTACCAGGACAACGATCCCAAGCATAAGGCCAAGATGGTACAGTCCTGGCTCATCAGGAACTGCCCCCACACGATAATTCCACCGGAACAGTCTCCAGATTTAAATGATATTGAGAATTTGTGGGCTCTGTTGGAAAATAACATCCGGAAGCACAGTATATCCAGCAAAGAGGACCTCAAAAATGCACCGCGGAATGAGTGGAACAGAATCAGCCCAGAAACTACCAGGAAGTTGATATCTTCCGTGAATAATAGGTTAAGGCTGAAGGATATACTAAGTATTAATATCCTTATTTAAGTTTTTATACGGATAATTTATTACTTGTTTAAAACTGCTCTAAATAAGCGGTAAACAAAAAATAGCGTTTTTTTTGTATAATCCTACCTAGCAGGTGGAGAAACATCAGTTTATTAGGGTCATATATTAATTTTGGTGGTTAATATACAGTGGCTCACAGTTCGAGTAGACCAGTGTCAAAGAAAAAAAGTAATTGCCTGCCATAAGCTAATTATTTATTATTTTTCAAAAATTCCGAAGACTGATGGTAAGTACATATATGGCGCCGAATGATGTTATACACAGTTGAGTTGCTCAGATTGACCATTTCAGCTATTTGGCGATGTGAATATCCAATTTTAATGGGTGCAAGGATAAGTTTTCGTAGTTCAATGGAAGTCTGTTTGCCCATAATCCTTGTTGGCTTGTTGCACTCGAGATGCAGGATATAACTAAACTGACTACAAAGGATTGGTCTATTTATACCGAAATTCTCAACTTTAGGTAAAAGGCTTTCATGGCAGCCAGGTGTCCATAATGTACCTGCTGGAAATTAGCAGTAAACAAAAAATAGGGTACATGTGTACATAATCCTACCTAGCAGGTGGGGAGACCTCAGTTTATTAGGATCATATATTAATTTTGGTAGTTAATATATGTATCTACCATAGGTCTTTGGAATTTTAAAAAATAATGCATAATTAGTTTATGGCAGTCAATTACATGATTTACTTGACTGCTCGATTTCAGCTTTGAGCCACTGTATTCACCACATTTGAAGTCTCTAGCTCTTATAGTCTCTGGGACCCGCGGGTTCATACAGGCGGAAGAACATACAGACTGTTATGCCTATATATGTTTTTTCCTGATCAAGAATATATATTCCTTATGGGGGTCGGAAATGTTTCCTTCTGCCCAAAAACCCATTTGCCTATTTTTAATGTCTACCTCTCTGTCTCTTCGTCGCATGCCGTAAAGTACGATTTATGAGGTGTGGATTCTCGCTTCCTCTCCGTGCATGTCTCTCACTCTTCCTCTCTCTGTCTCCCTCTCTCCCTGTCTGTCTCTCACTCTTCATCTCTCTCCCAGTATCCCTCTCCCTGTTTGTCTCTCACTGTCTGTCTCTTACTGTCTGCCTCTTACTGTCTGCCTCTCACTCTTTCTCGCTTTCTCTATGTGTTGTCTTCTTTGTGGTATTATGAAAAATAAGTCTAGAGAGAGTTTCACATCGTCCAAATGCTCACTTACGTCTTTACCATTAAGACAGCCGCTTTCGCTGTGGATCAATATTTCATTCCTTACTCTAAAGAGATTGCTTGTATGCAATTTGCCATATTGCTGGAATCTAACTTGCTTAGAAAGAGGGAGTTTCCAATGACTTTTATCTTCCTTTACCCGGCACGTGCAAGCTTTTCGCAGACTGTAAAAGAAGCAATTTTTTAGTGAAAGCTGATTCAACTTTGCAACTTCCTCTCTATCTATGAGTTTTGAAACAGAATTCCTCCTCTTAAAGCTCTCGTTAGGAACTTCGACTGTTGTGTCGGCAATTGTCATCCTCGGTCGTAGTGGTTGATTTTGTAACCGTTATAGCATGGGAAGGAAGTTTATTATGGAAGAGATCCAAATACGTGTCAGATGTTTGAGGCTAAATTCCCCTATATTTGCAATGGGTGCATAAATTAATCTACGATGAGATTGCCGTCACAGACATTGTGTTGCTTACGAATGACCCTACCCTCAGATTTACACTGATTAGTTTTGTTAGAAACTTATTTATTAGGTTGTGATTCAATTTCTGTCTACCCCTGGGTAGAGATTAACAGATTTTAGTGTGGCCAACATATTGTGTTGGAGTGATTTTTAATTTATTTGGTTCTTAAAAGTAATCATGTAATCCTTTTTTAGACGAGAAGATATTCCTCGGTTATGTCACTGATTCCTTAGCTGATCTTTGCTGCTCGGCAGGCGTTTCTGATAATTCGCGAAAAGGTACTTCGCGAGTTTCATATGTTCGTCTTCCATTTTGACACGATGGTTTCTTGGCTGTGAGGAGTCTAGGGAGTTTTTCTGTCACATGAAATTTGAAGTGAATAAAATCAGAAACTCAAATAGATTTTTGACTCAAGTCGTGATAGATCGGATACCGCAATCCCTTGTTGTATAGATCGAGTCTCTTCTACCTTCCCAGTTGAGAGATGAAAGTCCTCTCCACTGTCCAATTGTGGTTAAGTAATCAGAAAGAGATTTTTCTTAGTATCGCAAGTGATCATCTATCTAGATCAATAAGTGATATTTGTTAAAGTCAAATTACTCTCTCCTATGCACTAACTTTTTGCATTTTTGTTTATATTTATTTTAGCAACAATGGAGGAATCAGATAAATCGCAACAAAACATGATTTCCAATCTGCCTCTGCTGTTTGCAAATGGATATCCAACTTCCCTAGAGAAAATTACTGAATCACAGCTGGAAAATTTTATACCGTTTATGGTGCAATGCTCTTTGGGCCACATTAATTTACCAAAGAAAATAGACTGCAGTGAGCCAGAGTGGTGGCCAGAAAATGCTCCATTTGGCATTCCCTTGAAAAAGCCAAAACAATTTTTTGGGGTAAGTCGCTTGAGCTTGTTTTTTTCTTCTCTTTGTTTAACTTGCCTAATTTTCTACTTTACAGAATTGGATGGAAATAATGAAGGAAATTGTAGTTATTTGTTATCAATTTCATAAAAGCCTTTTTCTTTTACGATTCTGCAATGATTTAGCTGCGTACGAGCACGCAAGCTTAAGATTTATTAACAACTACAATTCGACGACATCGCTTTACGATAGGCGAAATAATAAATTACTGGTAACATTTCGAAATGAGAACATGGTAAGTCAAATAATCAATCGAACTTAATGGTTAAGAGTGTGCTCTACAGGCCTATAAATAGATAATCCATAATAAATGATCTATTTTATTTGTAGTCTTATGATCGTCAGCAAAAAAATCGAAAATGTTTGCTACCGCACAAAAGTAAAACTGATACTCATGGTGAGGATTCCCAATATATGATGTTCGAACCACCTCCATTCGATATTTATCTTTGCGACAACTGTGATGCCGAATTGTATTCCAAGGAAGCTATATTTGTAAGTAAAGAATCGACTTTACTTTGAATGAGAGTATCTTTTTATAAATCTACGGACAAATTGTATCTTATTAATTTGTAACTTTGCAGGAACATGAAAAAATTTGCAATATGGAGGATGATGTTATATTGTGTGATTCTCCGGAGCCAGAAAGCAAACTAGAAAATAAAAATAATGAGAATGCCGAATTGCGAAATGCTTTCCTACTTAATTTTTGCCTGCAATCGAAAGCGACAAGCTGTAATTCTTCGAAGAAAACGCAAAGAACACATTTACAGAATGAGGAATTGGTGCAAACGACAACAAATAGAAATCGACGCATATCATCGCGAAGGAATCGAGCCGTGCCTTCCCTAAACAGATGTTCATTTATTCCAATATCATCGCCAGCTGGACAAAAATTACTGAAGTCAATGAAACAGACAATATCATCGGAATATGTATTTGAAAGACAAGAGCGTGTCGATCGATTTTGTTATACGCCCTTAGTGGTGAAATCTGGTTGTAGGCAAAAGCCCTTTGAAAAGAAAACAATTCCAAATAACATTCATATTACGTTCAAGAAATTGAGTGAATTTAGTTCACACATTTATGCTTTTCCACGGCGACAGTTTGCGCAACGCAGGGACACAACACAAAATTTCTTGTTCCTTAACTCGCCGTTGATTAAGAAATGCCGTCCAATATCGGTCCGATTAAAAAAGATGTCGGACAATATCGGTGAACAATTTCCAATACCTAATACTAAGCTTAATATAAGACTAACACGCGATACTTCACTTAATTCCCAATGGAGAATTTCACCTTCCACAGAGGTTGTTGTCGACACAATTGATTTGTGTTCGTCGGATGATGACGATCAATCCAATTCGTTGCCAACAGTACTGAATACTTCCGACAACCGGTTTGCAATAATATCAGTATCGCATAAAACTGACGTCGTCAGAAGACAGGAGAATCACATTGCAGATGAAACACAATGGGCGTCTTCCCCACCCGGCTATTCGCAGGCAATAATAAGCGACGATAATTCGCCGAAGCCTCTGCAGCAGTCCGTTTATATATTTTCCAATTACAAGACTAACTCGGTGCTGAATCGATTTGGCTCCGAAAAAGCAAAGGCAAACGGTTCAGATAAAGCGCTGATGATGGCACCGTCAAACACATTTTCCCACGCATACAATCAAGAAAATTGCAATTTGTCAAAGAGCTTGGTGGCAGTCACCGACTGGTGTGCCGCCCATCCAACGAGCGCCGAAAAGACGGACATTAATCAGGCAGCCGATAATGGTATTAGCTTGAGCAATGGCACCTTTGAGAACTCTTTAGTTGTACAGCCCTATAATTCCTCTAGTAGAATCATTTCAATTGACTTAACGACATAGGCATAACCACTAAGTTAAATTTAGTTTTCGAAATATAATTGTTATTTTATACAATAAAGTTTATAATTAACTGTGCACAAAATGTTTTATTTCAAGAAATTCCTCAGTATTTGATTAATAAACAATAATAGCAGGTATAAATTAGCCGAATTAACATATTTCCTGAACTTGTCAGCTAATTTCCATTTAAAGGAAAACGTTTTATTTCTAGGTCCAGCGGAAATTTTGTACTTGAGAGCAATTGCACTCTGTCTGTCTTGGTACGACAGCCGCTCACTGTGAAACAGGTTTTTGTTGCACTTGCAAAACGCTTACTTTTTTTATTGTAATGTAAGCGCATACTGCACATATAGAGATTTGCAGATTGCAGCACAGAAAACTGGCAGGCGGCATAGCTTGTTTCATTGATTACGTAACGCTATGCCCGCAGGCAGATCTCCGATAAAAACGCCTCGAGCTGCGCGTTATGTTTTCATTGTGGTCTGCAACAGAAATGCGCCTTTAATAATTGATGCAAGAGAAAAACAACACACTCAGAGGCAACATTTAATTTAAGTTATAAGTTTATTGTAACTGTTAAAAGATTTTGAGATTATTAAATTCGAAAAAATAAATGTGTAACTTTTTCTTAGCTTAAAAATATTTATTTAATATTACATAGTTTATTAAGATCGAAAACTGCATTTGCTTTATTTAAGAATCTCTTATTTAGAAATATAAATATTTGTTCAATATTTGCTTGAAAATTTTTCTTTTTTTTTTTTGCATGGTATTATGAATATTGCTTTTAATTGTATAGTTTTACTATTTAAAAATTGTGGAGATTATTTTATTATCACATGATTTTCATTTACAGGCAAGAGATTTTACAAATGTTTTCTAGCTATAGAAATCGGCTGATTATACAATAAGTTCTTTAAATCATTGTCTGGATCAAAATATATTATTGATTTATTGCCAAACATACTGCAATTTATTTTATGTATACTTTACACGCATTATTAATAACTTATCAAAATGCTGCCCTACGAGCTTAATTTTTTCTTTTCTTTTTCTTTTTTTCTTCTTTGATTTCAGCAGTACAACTTTCTTCCTGATCAAAAATATATAAATAAAATAATAATACGTTTGAAATGATGTGGTGAACTTTCTCTAATACGGTTGCTGGTTGTTTTCAACTCCAAATACTTTAGGGTATCGCTGGCATTCACCATCAGAATAATGATGGGTATCATTGAGTTGATCAGGAAGTAAGTTGTGCTGTTGAACGCGCCCAGTTATTATTCATAATAGCAAACAAATGAAGTTGTTATATTTTATTCGAACATGTTCAAAGGTAAAATATCTGTTTTATTTGACAGCCAGTATTGCCAATTTAGGTTTAATAATTCGGAAAATAATTTGAGGATCGAGCTACAAAAGCTAACCACTTTTTTGTATTGTTAAAAAATGTTTGTTTTTAAGCAATTGATTACACACACGAAAAGAAAAATACATTTTAGCATCCTACAGTGGGTATAAATACTTTACAAATAGCTCAAAATGTATCCTGCAACGACAATATAAACTAAACTTTTTATCACTTATTGTCAGGACTTTTGAAATTCAAATTTGTATATAAAATTCAAGAGAAAAACGCGCACATACTGTATAAATAGCTAAACTATTAAATTTGGATGAGTTTTTTGACAAAACGAATGCTCTAAAATATCTGACTAAGAGATACCCAAACATATTCAATAAGGTTGTTATATTGAAGCATTGTCTTTCATTTAGTTCCAATTTAAAAAAAAATTACAATCAGGGTGTCAAACCAAAAAGAAGTTTGACTCCGATTTGAAAAAAGTACATAGTTGAATTACTTTTCGGTTTGACAGCCTAGTTATAATTTATAACTAATTGTTAAGTATCGCCCTAAGTCAATTATTTGTATATATTTTGTTTCGAGCCTAATTGGTTATTAAATAACAATCTGTGATTATTGAGTGATAGGTGTGAAGTAAATGTAAATGTTTCTGTAAATGATTTATGTTATTATTGAAAACCTAACTAGGGTATCTCATAGTTGAGTGCATTTTGAAATTACAATCTTAGATTTTCGTTAGATTAGTTAGCTGAATTGTGTGCATTTGGTTTGTGATTTAATTTTTGTTTTTTTGTTTTTTTTTTTTTGCTTTTTTTGATTTTGTTTTGTTTTTTTTTTTTTTGTTATAGATGCTGATTTTTTGTTTTGTTTATAATGCCAAGCTACTTAAAAGTGTCATTAAATGTTAAAAATACTGAAGCATGTATTTCAATAAATATCAATATCTCTTTAATTGCTTACATTTTTACTTTATGTATAAAAAGGATTAAGTAATTCTGTCCGTGATTAAGTTAATTTATTTCACACCATAAAATTAAAACTTTGAACCCAGTTTTTTTTTTTTTAGTATTTTGGTATTAGTTTCTAAGAATACAAATAATTATGAGTATAAGTATACAATACATATATATAAATATATATATATATGATCGGTTCTGATTTCTTTTCTTTTGATCTTTGTTTTTGTTTTGTTCTATATATGTCAGTGCATATATGTAAATATTGAATTTGTTGTTGAGTTCATAAATAAAATTGTGTGCGCTTGATGGCTTGATTACTTGAATTTTATTTGGCGTTGTATGTTAACTTTGCATTATTTTCACTGGAAACAAGGTTAAGAGGTACAGATAGTTCCTCGCCTGCGTGGGTTTCATTGAACTCAGGCAAAGATTGTGATTTTGTTTGTTTTAAAATAACATCTTTGAGTGTTTCGGCCGTTCCTGCTGTCTCAGCTAATTCCGTTTTATATTTCTGAAATAAACAAATTCAAGAAAAACTAAGTTGAATAAAGCTATTTGACCTTTCCGGTTTGGGTATTGATCATTAGTCACCAAATCACCAATAACCAGTAAGTCAGAGCGGATATCTGTAATTAATGCATAATGCATAAGCTGAGGCATATTTCTTTTAGTTTCTTCGAAAATGAAGTCATCAGTGCCACTTAAGCCCTGTTTTCCGATCGAAAAAAAGTTATCGATAATGAAAAACTGCATATAAAAAAAATAGATGGAAGACAGGTCGACAAATTTTAAATTTACTTTGAGACGGCAGAACTGAAACTGTTAATTCACTGTTAACCTGTGTGAATTTTGAACAGCTGGTGGTTGCAAGGCGTTAAAATAATAAATAAAGTAAAAAAATAAATAAATAGTATACATTTTAACGGCGGTTATCGGCAAACCACCCCAAAACCATCGAAATGGAAAAAGTAAATTTTGATAGAATAAGCATTTTAATCGTCACGAAAAAAGTTCATCTGAAAATTGGGCTTTAATTTGCCAGCCATGGGCGGGCATCTTTTAGCTTTTTGGAAAAGTTCCGTATTCTATTCAGAAGCAATTTCCAATAAAATGTTATGTCAAAATATATTCTTAGCTATAGATTAATTTTTCAAAAGGTTCAAGAAATCTATCGGGTTTCTATTCCATTATTTCAGACACATTTTAAGCGGTGGTCTTATCCGCTCCGATGATAATAAAAGTTAAGAGAGCATTAGAATAATACTTACGTTAAATACTGAATCTGAGAAAGTTGGCGTCTCTTGACATAATGACAAGTCCGGCTTCTTGCATTCTATAGAGCTATTTATTATATCCGTCTCATATTCTACCGCCGAGCTGCATGCTAGTTGCCTGTTTCCTATTGATGGTACATAATAAATAGACTTTAATATATATATATGGGGGTCTTTTTCTTACTTTTCTTGGATTTCTCGCACTCTTTTGGACGCCTGCGCCGAGTATGAATCGTATCGCGTCTCATCGAATGCGGTCGATTGACGCCATGTAGCTTGAAGTATAATCCGCAGGCGTTGCAAACCATTTCGCCACGGGCGCTGCGTCTCCATATTGTTGTTGTTAGCGTACCACAATTCGAGCAGGACATATCCTTTTGAGAACTGGATAAAGCTGTGCTGCTGCTGATACATTTTAGGCTCTGCAAATATGGTTATAAACATTAGCAAATCATCAACTACACAAAAGTGCATATAAGGTCCGGTTTCTCAAAGTCCATGAAGTGTGGCTCGAGTCAGTTGTATCTGTAGTCCCAATAAAGTTATCTTACAGAAATCTATATCTATAATTGGATTATCAACAAAATACTGATGATTTTTAAACGGACATTTCGGAGAAAACCCTAAACTAAAGTTAAGTTAATCGCCACCTTAGCTGGACATTGAGAAAACGGACCCAAGTAGTGCGTATATACTATTTATATACCTTTTTATCTTTGATTCCGTCGGTAATTGTTGTTTCTGAACGAACAAAGGTGTCGGCCACCTTAACATCTGGAGCATCGACGCAATCAGATTTAGTTGGAAAACTTTGCTTTCTTCGACATATTTTAACAACATTCGATTGCGATTCGGACATGTCCTATTCATTAAAATAGTTTACATAGGACATTTTACAATTTAGAATTCTTGATGTGACTGTTGATGGTTGCTTACCTTCAAAAGCGGTATTGGCTCTACAGGTACTTTTGTCAATGCTATATTTGACGGCGTCGGAAATACAAATGATTGACTCATCATATTTCGCAGAATTTGCGTTGCTCGACTCTCATCTTTATTTTTAGCTGAAACAATCAATAATTTAGAAACAATTTGAATTTCAAATCATATAAACTCACCTGCCGATCGAGCTAATGCCTGCCATAGTTGAGTGGTTGCCGCATCTGTTGCATGATCTGAACTAACGCTCTCCGGTGTCTTGCGATCGTAGATCGCCGATGCTATGTCCATTTCTAATTTATTTGAATCGGAACTATCTTCGGAGTCCGATAGACACGATGCAATACTGTCGGTATTCAGTTTTGATTTTGTGTTCAATTGGTAACTAGAGGGGCCAACGACTTCATTAATCGTAATACTATAATTCTTAAAATCAGCATCGGTCCTTAAAGGACTTGCACGGATATCAAGTATTGGGGCTTGGCAAATATTACGTGTGATTGGGGCGACTAAATTCTGTTGACTGCAAGGATCAGTTTTCAGCTTTTTGATCGATAAGTCGATTTCCATGCCATCTTGCATATCATTATCATTTGATGGACGTTTTGATTTTATCACAGAACTTTTCATATTTGTATCTACAAATGCAGAAAGACAAGGAGATTGGGGATTCGAGCATGGTGGTGAGATGACAATTTTTTTACTTATATCCATAAGCACCGCGGCAGTCTCTAATTGCTTCTTGTATTGTTCAACATCGGACACTTTAGAATTTACTGATTCACACACAACACCGTTATCTAATTCCATATAACCATCCGATAATTTAAGTTTGGATGTTATACTGCTGGTATCTGGTTTCTGTTTCATTATTGCATCTCGTTCAATTGTGTTGACAGTTGGTTTTGTTGGCATTTCGTACAAATTTGAATAGATTAAAGGCGTTTGAAACTCCTTGATCTGATGTTCGATTTTAATTTGATGCTGTTCCTTCTCCTCATTCGATCTCAAAATACCATCAAGTGTCGGTTGCCGTTGGCTGTATCTTGTTTTTGAGGATTTGCTCAGCTCAGTCAGTGCCTTAGCAGCTATTGCTTCCGATGAAGACTTTAAAATTGCATCCAGTTTCATTTCCAAATCGTTTGAATTCTACAGAAGTCGAAAATACGATTATTATTATTAGTATTATCAAAATATTTGATACGAACTCGGGCTTATCTGTATCTTCATTAGATCTTTTATACATGCAGGGTGACAAACCAAAACCAATCTAGTTTCCGGTAAAGATTTTCAATTTTTTAACTTGCGGAACTAAACCGTATCGCTATAAAGTTTAAAATATAAGTGATAAAAACCATTTTGCTTTTGGTTAATAATAATTTTATCAGTTCCGGTTAGTGGTTCTTAAAAATTGTTAAATTTCGTTTCCGGTTCTGAATTTCAATTAGTTAATTTCACTTAGCAGCTCACGTTTGACACCCTGGTTATTTGTTGGAATACATTTTTTTTTGGAATAACTCACAAGTTTAGAGGATTCTGATAATGTCAAAAATTCCCTTAAAGCATAATGTGAATTCAGTGCCATATTGCGAAACTTCCAAAATGATTCGAGCTTAATTCGGCAGTCACGGCACACAACGGAAGGGTAACTATCGTTCGGCAATGGCTGAAAAATAGATAAAATATAAATGCATCAGAAACATCTGCGATAAAGTTTGCCTTAAAACTGTTTAATTTGTGTGAGTACAAATGATTTCTTATCTGACCTCATAAAATAATATCAGAAGAATAATACTAACGCAAAATAAAAATGCACGATCTGATCAAGAATTAATATGTATATATACTTCTCATAACATATACACACATTCGCATTATTTTTAATATCGAAAATGTCATCCACTCAACACGTAACATGTTGAGGGAAAAAATGACGGCACTCTCGCCAAGAGAGTATAAAATTGTTATCGATATTTTATCTCTTATTGGAGCACATGAACAACATATCTAATGTGTGATTAGAGCAATATTAAATTATACAATGCTTATCAAACATATTCTGATTATACACAACAAAGCGAAAATTGATATTAAGTCAAATATTTATTTATTTTTCTTATCATAATTTTCTTTTACCTGTGTTGCACACATGTTTAATGTAGACACACACACACATGCATAGGCACGTATTTATATATTCATGTGTGTTTGAATATATCTGGGTTTATAAGTTGCATGGAAAGGCAAGTCAGGCATTTCTCTTGTTTTAATGTGTAATGGTAGCGTAATTACACATACACACACACACACATGCAAATATACACACAATCACACACATACACCCATGCAAACACATGTATGAATGACAGACCAGCAACGTGAGTGAGTGAACATACACACACAAGCATACACATGCACACATCAACATATATAAATATAAGCATTCGTACATGTATGGGTTATTTTGTGTGTGAGTGTGTGTGTGTATTGAATTAAAAACAACTTTGCCTTACCTTAATAGAGAGACAGTTGAATATCTGAATTGTAATGTGCGGCGTTGATGAATCATCTTTATGCTCTTGATTGTTGTACTCCACGTTTTGAAGAAATATATTTTTAGTGGGAGTTGCTATTGCTGCTGCTGCGTTCGTTGCTGCTGCTGTTGTTGTTGTATTAGCTGTATTATTATCGTAGACCACACTCGATTGGCACGATTGTGAAAATGATTCCGTTTCGCATTTAACTAATTTTGGTTGCGACTCTAAATCTTGTGTGGATGTTGTTGTGGATGTTGTTGATTGATTGAATTGTGATAATTCGGTTGCTGTTGTTTCAACTTGCTTACTATTATTTGAAAACACTCGAGCAAAAATATTGGTGCATGGCGGGTTGGCAGAGGCAGAGGCAGAAGCAGAGGCAGCAGCAGCAGCAGAGGAAGGCACACTTGGTGTGTTGTAATTGTTTTGATGCATATGTGAATTGAATGAGGCTGCGACACCCGTTCCCGTTCTCCTCTCCATATTATTATTATTGCATTGCGCGACGACAACTGATAACGAGTTATCATCATTATCATTATCATGATTATTTTCATCATGATTATTATCGCAGCAACATGTATTATTTGGGTCGCATTTGGATACATTTCGATGAATAATATTGCACGATTTCACGTTGTGTTGTTGTTGTTGCTGTTGAATTTTATCATTTGGGGGACTACTACTGCTGCTTAGCTTATAAATTTGTAGATCTGCGATATCGCAGTCGTTAACCAATGTGAGGCACAATCGACAAACTTGACGATACTTATGTGGTACATTATTATACATAATTAGTTGTAATTTTTTTTTGTTCCGCTTGTTGACACGTTTGGTTGGAACAGCGCACAACGATTTGCACGTGTGTTATATTTTTGAAAATTATAACTTTAAAACAAATTAGAAAACAAATGTAAACACTATTTGTCACTTTTTCATTGTTTTACAATCCACATTCAGCTCACCGAAAATAACTCATTGCCATAGTTCTTATAAATCATGATTATATCGTGAACTACTAGTTCTTTTATACATAAATGTCAGGGCTGCATAACAATATTTACCCATTTATCAATGATGACAAGAAAACTAGCGGTTTTTTTCACATTTTGTTGAATGTTATAAAGAATAAATATTCATTTTGTTTTAGCTGTTTTTGTTTAACTAATCTTGTTATTTTTGCGATCGATTAACTCAGTTGTAACGGCTGTAAGCATTTTATATTTTCTTGAACCCTGATCTTATAGGTATACATGGCATGGTTTTTTCCAAACCTGAGCGGACAAATCAATAAAGATCGATAATACTTACAAAATAATTATAAAAAATACATATATATCTATTTAGCTTTGAAGTTTTAACATTAGATTACTGGAAACCTCTATGATTAATAACATACCGTTAAAAGTTGCAAGTATGCCGTCAATATCCCGCCCACTTTAAGAGCAAGGGTTGCCAAAATTAAAAATGTTTTCTAAAGACCTCCTTTTCAGGTCGAGCTCCCGCCTTAAAAAGGATAAAATACCACCGTTTCAGGCTAGATAGCAAAAGTTACTATATTAAGTTATCCTAGCTCAAGGTGATTGCTGACTGGCGGTTATCAATGTCTTTTCGGGTGTAGCTGATAAGGATAATAAGGATGTTATGCATTAGGACAAACAGATTTTGAAGGAATATCTTCTTCTACAATATATTGGAAACTCAGGATGTATTGCCTAACGAACCCAAGTACAACCCGTAAAGACACTATTTTATCTTTCGAATTTTTTTTAGGATGAATCGGAGGAATTCAATTTACTATCCATCCAGGAATTTCGATTTTGAAAATCAAGTAATCTTAGCATCATTCATTTTCCTTACAATACCGATAGATATTTACAATTCCATGTAGGTTTCGCTTATGGCTCTAACAGTGACACGATTGGAATTCTTCGGCATGCAGCGATAAGTTCGATTAGTTTCAAAGTGCCACCACTATATTAAAAAAATCATTAGATTATAAATTAACACATAAATATATGCCTATTGAATTCGGAGTATGTATTCTGCAAATTATATATAGTGATAATACATAGCAAATAATTTCCAATTCGCAACGAACACATTTTTTTTTGTGCAGTAGAAATAGAATAAAGCTCTGATTTTCTCAACTATATTTATCCATATATGAAATATGTACATATGTTTACCCATACTGCGTATACATATGTACATAAATATCTATAAGTTTTCATACAGATGTGCGTATTATTAAGCACATACGTGTAAATATGTTGATTTACTAAATAAATTCAGCAATGCAGCAACATGTTTAGTAAGTCCCTCTAAAACACTCCACGATTCGGGCAGTTTCTCATGTGTCAGGAATTTCGCAGTTGATAACAAAGATTTCGACAGGCGCAAAAAAACACACGAGAGTCAAATATTAATTTGTCTCATAAAAAGAAAAGAAAAGGAAATAGTGTTACACAAACATATGTGCATACCTGCATATGTGTGTGTAAGTATGTATATTTCGAGCTAAGCATTTATATTAGACATGTATTTACTTAAATACATATGTTTGTGTGTGTGTAAGTGTAGTGTGTGTTTGCTTATGTGTGTGTACTATATGCGTAGTATCTGACATTCAATGCAATAATTTCAATGATACATAAATACACAAATATGCCAAATTTATTTATGTATTATGAATAAATATTTTAATTCGTAATTTAATCAATTTAATTATTAAAAATAATTAATTTCACTCATACAAAAGTGTTTTTTTACAGAATGGTGAAAACAGGATACAATTTAGATTTTAAAACTAAATTTGTAAAATGCATATGGAAGTGTGTGTGTGTGTGTGTGATGTGTGTGTGTTGGCTGATTTAGGCATTCATTATCTATCCTTAAGGACGCATACAATTGCATATTACGCACACACACGCTCACTCAAGTAAAATACCTAGAAAATCACAACAAAAAAAACTATTATGATTTTTAGTTGCTGAGTCATTAAGCAAAAAGTTGCTACCGAGAATGCTGTTGAGCAGCTGCTGCTGCTTAAAATTCCTTAATTCTTTATCGCTGTGTATCTTCGATTATCTAGAATTCTCAATTGGTTCTAGCAAACCCAGCACGCAAATTTATGGTCTGATTTAACACTTAAATAATTACAACATTCCTAATATACTGAATCAAATATTAATTTTTTTATATATTTTAATTAACTATATTTTATAACGTTCTTATTGCAGTCATCTTAGGCGGGAAGATTTATGATGGCTTCCATGTCAGACAACGGAATCGTACTAAGTGGATTTCAAAAGAAATTGAAAACTATGAAAAAGAAATTCTTTGTGCTCTATAAGGAAACGAACAATGGCGCTGCCCGTTTGGAATATTACGATACGGAAAAGAAATTTCTGCAGAAAGCCGAGCCAAAACGCGTCATAGATTTGAAGAGCTGCTTCAACATCAATCGTCGTTTCGACACGAAACATAAATTTGTACTGGCTCTCGCATCGAGAGATGGCGGCTTTGGCATCGTTTTGAATTCAGAGAATGATTTACGCAAATGGTTAGACAATCTTTTATCCCTACAACGAGATAATACACCCTACGGTACGTACTTTGACTAAGCTGCAAAATCTATATATATAAATTAATTTATATTTTTGTTGTGCATTGTAGAATATGTTTGGCAAGTTGTTGTCCAAAAGAAGGGAATGTCGGAGAGTGTTGGAATTTCGGGCTGTTACCACTGCTGCCTGACCTCAAAATCGCTTACATTCATCTGCATAGGACCGGAAAAACAACCAAATGGCGATGATCGCCACGTTAAAGTTGAGATACTCTTAACAACAATAAGACGGTGAGCATAAATTGACGCTTAAGAATAGGTATAACTTTTGATCACAGAATTAAGACTGCATTTTTGGGTAGCTGTCTGATAACTATCTAATCTTAATTATTTATTTATTTACTTAATGTCAACTAAAGTCAGTCAAAGGAAAATTTAAAAAAAAAAAACAAAAAAAAAAAATAAGTAAATTAAATTAAATTAAAAATAAAATTGTATATTACATTTCAAATTACAAAATATATCTTTATATATATTTATTTATTTTTTTAATTATTTGTTAATTTACTTAATTCAAAAAGTATACAATATATATAATATTATAAATCAGGGAACTCATTGATCGTTGGCATATGTACTATATATTCTATATAAATTCTCTTGTATTTCAGATGTGGACACGCGGCGCCACAAAGCATTTTTTATATGGAACTGGGCCGCCAGTGTGTTCTGGGTGCCGGTGAACTGTGGATGGAAACAGAAGATGCTTCAGCTGCCAAACATATGCACGATACGATCTTAAGGTAAGACATTTGCAACTTTATTGCCCATATTTTAGAAATATACATTTTGAAAATAATTAGGTGATTAGTGTCAAAATCAGCATGTGATGAAATATGATTTTTGTTTTTTTGCTACGAATTCATATGAAAATTAATTTTCTGTAATAAAAGACTTGAGCCAAAGATAGCTTGATTGACCGCCAATTAATTTCATTTGAAGTTCATATTAAATTCAACACTAAACCGAATTTTAAATACTGTGCCCATTTTTGGGGTCTAGAATGTTTATTTATTTAACGTCAACTGAATAACACTGACAATAAAAGTTAAAATGAATTTAAATTAAAAATTAAAGTTGGTTTTTATAAAAAAAAAGAAACATTAAGATTAATTCCGAATTTCAATTTAATACTTATTGTTATTTATTTTTCAGCGCAATGTCCGTCAAATCCGAGTCGAATATGAACTTGTTGAATGTGTACAAAGGAAAGCCTGATTTAGGCAGTGAACCGATGAGGAAACGTTCGTCATCAGCAACGGAGGCTTCCAAGCCAATTAACGTTCTACAAAAACGACAAAATCCTATTGAAATACGAAATAGCTTTTCGCCGCAGTACAACAGTAAGTCAAATATATCAAACGATTCTGGCTAAAAATGAAAATGAATTTTAATTATGATCGCTCTGTCCTTTATTAGGTTATGGGCGAGAGCGATGCGACAGTTTACCAAGCAGAAATCGGACACTGAGCGAGTGCAGCAATCAAACATATAATGCATATAAGCATGGGCATCGATGTAACACGATATCGGGAACACGCCCATACTCGAGTCAGAGACACAGTGATAGCCCACCAATTAATTCAGCAATGAAATGCTCGGAGAGTGAAGAGTCATCAATTAGTATTGATGAGGCGAATGATAAAAGCATCTATGACGCTTATCGAATAAAGTAAGTTGGCCGATTTTCAATGAGAACTTACAAATTGACTTGCATTTTTGATTTATGCTGTGTGTTTAGCTCAATGACCTCGAAATGCATGATACCCGAAGAGAATATTGATGATTTAAATGTGTCCGATAGCAACAAATTGTCAGGAATAAATGGTACTGTTCCCATTCGAGGTAATATTGCAAGATATGCCTTTTAATTTCATTTCATTTCATTCTTAGAAAACTTTGAACACTATATTTCTATGACCCCAAACAAATCAATGTGCGAAAATCTGAATGTGAATGCGAATCTTCAATTGAATCAATGCACAGGATCAAACACATTTTGTAATGTTGCCGAGGAGGACTTGAATATCGATTTTCCCGAGCACTTATCCGAGAAACTAGCTAAAGATGCCGAAGTCGATAACCAGTGAGTCTATTCTAATATGTCTATGAGTGTTTTGTTGTATTAAATATGTTATTCGCTTTTAGGTATGAACGTCCAAGTCGTGCATATTCAATTGGCAGTAAAGTCGAGCACATAAAAATGAGCAAACCGCTGGGAAACCTGAATGAAGTGGATAATTCATCGCCGCGAGTGCGCGCCTATTCCGTGGGATCAAAGTCAAAGATACCTCGATGCGACATTCAACGTGGCGTGCTCTTCTCCAACAAGGGGAAGAATTGGGGACACACGCATAAGGGTAGCGTTTGCAATGTCGATGTTCAGGCATGCAGTGAACATATCGGTTATAATACGACAAGGGAAATTAAGTCGACAAGTGCTCCACTCTTAAGTCTACGCAGCTTTTTGAATCCACTGCGTATGAGTGATTTAATGGAAATCGATTTCTCCAATGTGACGACAGCATCTTCCACAACGCAACAATCGCGTGCGGTTTTACGAAATTATCACCAGCAGCAGCCAAGTGCAATTCAAACGAAAAAAAATCCCGTTGCTATATTGCCCAATTCCAGTTCTAATGGTAATATCCGGCAAACTACGGAAATGCTCAAGCCGGATACAATACCAAAGTCTGTAGACAGCTCGGATGGCGGTTATTTGGAAATGAAACCCGTTGGCGTTGGCATCGTGCAAATGAGTCACAGACCGCCCATATGCATTGAGGATCAGTTGGAGAAGTTAAAGCTGCTGAATTCAAATAGCACACAGCAACAACAGCTGCAGTTGCAGCAGCAGCAGCACATACGAATGCAGCAGCCGGATAAATTACAAATGAATAATGATAATAGCAATTGCTATGTAGTGAGCGAAACTAATGCCGATTTGTCCGACTCCAATACGATATTAACAAATAATTTAAATCTAAATAATGCTGATAAGAATCATCATATTCTTATCAACAGTCACATAAAGAGCAGTGACATGCACACCAAATTGGAGAACAATCAATTGGAGAAAACAATATTAAACTTTGCCTTAGATATAAGCAACAGCACGCCGACAGCGGGCCGAAAGTTAATACATTCGATAAGTAATGAAGACTATACGAAGCATATAAATAAATCGAATGCCGGCCCGGACACTAAAGATGTTGGCTACCAAATTCTTCAAATTAAAAGTGATAGTTCCCTAATTTCAAAAAAGAAAAATCAACGGCCAATCCATAAGCCACAATCTGGTCGACAATTTCAGATCGATGGTGTCCATAAAATGGAGAAAAAGCTGTTAATAACAAATACGACACCAACAACAACCACAACAACAACGAACACAGCATTCAACAACTTGGCGTCGCCGTTGTTAAAGAAACCAGAATCAAAACTATTGAATGAGGATTCAGTGTCGAGCAAGGATGGCTCATCATCAAATAAGGACGACAATGCATCGTCATCATCGGGTTCGTGCGATCATGCACTCTATTATGCCAGTCTAGACCTTCCACAGAGCAGCGGACAGACGAAAACAAAGTGTCTGAAAGTCGCATGTGAATCTCCGCCAGCGAATGTTGTTTGCTTTGAAAACACCACCAGTTCATATGCAAAAATTGATTTTGATCAATCGGACTCCTCGTCTGCTTCATCAAAAATTTGTAATATCTAATATGTAATTTAAGTATAAATATATCATTTTTTTCTTAAAGATCACAATGCTTTTTAATTTTTGAACAAATTTGAAATATATGTGTATGTATATATGTGTGTATATATATTATCAGAAAGTGTGTGTAATATGTTTTCAATCAATTTTCACAGCGAAATAGTTTAAATAATGATATTCAGAATTGGGAATAAAATTGGTCATTCTCTGACTAAACAAAATTCGAATTGGCCATTTTGGTAATTCTACAACTCAACTAAATGTTGAAATGTTGACAACCTTCAATTAAATGTAGATTTACGGATTTAAGAATACATATTTCGTAAGTTTTAACACTCGTATATAGTACATTTAATACATTTTAATATTTACAGGAATTCTTATTACAGACATTCACGAGTAGTTGTTAGTTGGTCAGGTGTTTAATGGTGTTATAATCTCGCATTGATTGACACCTCTGTTCATAGTCCAAAAGCGATGATTCCAACTTAGTGAATTCAGCATTCAGCAATTTGTTGTTCTGCATTAGCTGGGCTATAAATGTGTCCACAGCTGACGTTGGCACTACGACTGCAATAAATAAATATTATGAGAAAAACACAGTAAACAAATTGTAAATATTTACTTTCAGGTTTGGGTTTGCTTTGTGCATTTGTTGTTGCTGGCGATGATGTAGGTGATGAGGACAGTGGAACGCGTCGTATTTTATTACCACTTTCAACGAATTGCGCAATTACACTGCGGAATTTCTCTGGTATTAGAAATAAACGGTCGACATTGCCTTTTTTGTAGCAGAGATATGCAGATTTCATTTGGAACCATTTCCGACGAACTTGCGTTGGGGATTTGTTGGGGAAGCCATGTTTCTTCATTTTGCTAGCGATTGTGGTGAAAGTGTGGTGCGTAGTTGTAGCATGTGCAGAACCTTGGGCCATTTTCACCTCCTTTATTAAGTTTAGCATACATTCTATTTCGGCCGTTAGCCAAAAATTTCTTTTTAATTTGGCTGATTTCATTTTTGTGTGGGGAAATTGTTTTTATTTAATCAATTATAATCAAGTCATCGATATCTAAATCATAATTTCAAGCTACGAATATCGATAATATTAACATAACCATAATCCGACTTCAATAAACATAGTTGTCTTGAGTTATACCATTATTGAATTATTACTTAACTATTACTTTTTCAAGCATAGTCAGCAAAAACATCGAATTTTATTTTAATTAGTTTGTCATAGAAGTGAACGGGAAAAACCACTATTCTCTTATCGATAACTTGAAGAAACACTTGTCTGGGGTAGAACTTCAGATATATCGATATAGCTGTATATGCACGTGATCTCACGCACATCCCTAACAGAACCTTAAAATATAAATATATTTCCAAAATGTTATAAATATCCAAGAGGTTTTTAGTAAAAATCCAAATATAAATATGTTTCGCAATTTACACAAAATATGTGCATGCGATTACATATCAGCGCAGATATTTCCCGGTCAAATCAATCCGATAAGGGTGAGACACCATATAGTGTTATGTAATATGAATTTTGCCGTAAATTCAAATATTAATAAATATTTTTAATTATTATTAGCTTTCTGCTGTCGCCAGGCCAACTGGCAATGGAACACAAAATGCGCCAGCAGCTGCAATGCTGCAAATGCCACCCGATCTGCCCCGTAACCAAAAAGTGAGCGTTGAATATTTGCCATGGATACCGAGTCCCTATGCACATTTGGGCAAACAATTTAGTCAATACAAGAAACTATCAAAGTTTCGCCTCACATGTAAGCTAAGGCAGTAAGGCATTAGATTGGTTAATATATATTCTTATTTTTGTCATTTTAGCATTAGTTGTTATTACAACAATGGGCGGCTATGCAATGGCGCCGGCTGCCTTTGATTTGACCACTTTCGTGATGTGCTCAGTGGGCACAGGATTGGTTTCCGCAGCAGCGAATTCTATTAACCAATATCACGAGGTTCCCTTCGATTCACAAATGTCGAGGACGAAGAATCGTGTCCTAGTCACGGGTCAAATGACGCCACTGCATGCCGTGGGCTTCGCTGCTGTCTCAGCTACAACGGGATTATGCATGTTGTATTTCGGTGTCAATGGGTTGACGGCGGCACTGGGAGCGGGCAATTTGTTCCTCTACACCAGCATCTACACACCCATGAAGCGGATGAGCATTGCCAACACTTGGGTGGGCTCAGTGGTGGGCGCCATTCCACCACTGATGGGCTGGGCGGGTTGTGCCGGCTCTCTGGATGCAGGCGCAATGATTCTGGCTGGCGTTTTGTACGCCTGGCAATTTCCGCATTTCAATGCGCTCTCGTGGAATCTGCGACCGGATTATTCGCGTGCCGGCTATCGGATGATGGCTGTGACCAATCCGGACCTTTGCCGACGAACTGCATTACGTTATGCATTCGCCATTGGCGGACTCTCCATGATGGCGCCACTCCTCGACGTGACCAATTATTGGTTTGTCCTGGAAACGTTGCCCCTAAACGCCTACTTTTGCTATTTAGGTAAGTGTATATGAGTATAAGTATATATTAGTTATTATGTATACATAAACACATAATTTAAAGTATTTAATTTTTTTATTTTAATTTAATTTAAGTCTTTCCACTTTTAAAATCAATTTTAAGCAACTTACCAATTTAAAAAGATACATTTCAAAACATGAGAGTGGTGCTATTATTTTTGTTTTCTTAGATTTGTTGAAAACGCTTTTTCTTTCTCATGTAATTTTTTTTTAAGATTCTTCTTCCTCTTCTATAAACGTATTCACAAGTTGATTAAGCAAACAAATTTAAAACAGCGTCTTTTGACAACATTTCTTGTGAGAATGGTGCTATTAATTTGTTCCATTCATTTTCATAAATTTGTTAAATATTTGGTAAGCGCTGTCAAAAATTGAGTAGTTTTAATTCTCACGATGTTTTTAAGAAACTTCTAAAAAAAATTTAATTAATTTACAATTTATAAAAGGGACACCATTGAAAACCTTTGTTGAGAAAGTGATGCTACTATTTTTCCAACTATGGATATTATTTTACAAATATTTGCTCTATGTTTGTTTGCAATTACAGCGTATAAATTTCATCACAAATCTGACAGTGGGAGCTCCCGTAAATTATTTCGATTTTCGCTGATACATCTGCCTGCGTTAATGTTGCTGTTTCTGGCCAACAAGAAGAAATGGTATTTCACCGACACTGCGGACGAGAAAGTTGCGAAAAGTGATAAGACATTTATGTCGCTGTTGCCTACCTCGCCACCAACTGGCCTCCAAAATGTTCTACCAGTTGCAGTGACAGCTGCTTCAAGGTGATCGATCCTGGCTTAAACGGATTGTTTGTTAAAAACAATTTTTAATTTCAATGTCGTGTGTATATTATTATTAACCTATAAGTGCAAGTAAAATAAGTGAAAGATGTATAAACGAACGAAATAAACCAAGCTTTATTTAAATAATTGCGTTGCGGATTTTAATGTTATTCGAAAGTTGATTTCAATTAATGTTTTATAAACATTTATGTTAACTTAGCTTTTGTTGCCCTCAGGAAAAATGGTAGCACTTTTTAAATTGGCAGCACTAGTAAATAATGGGCAGCACTGGAGCTTGACAAATAAAAATATATCGGTTTTTGATTTTTACTTGCAGTGCGCTATATATGAATTTGTAAACATTTCAAATTTCTATGTCTGTATTGGAAAATCCCCTAACGGCATTACTTAATTTAATAAAAAAAAAAGAAAATTTGTAATATCAGCGTTTTTTCTTAATATTCAATTGTGTACATTTTTCAACTCAATTAAAAATCATTAAAAAATAAGAAAATGGAATACCACAGTTATTATTAAACAAAGTTGTTTTGAGTAAAATTTGTATTCTTATCGATATATCTATGCGATATTTTTTCACATATTTTCTCAGTTTCCTTTTCGCTCATTATCAGTCTGTCTGCTTCGTTCTTCGATTCATTCGCAATAATTGTTGGTCGCAAAACTTGAGAATTGAACTAATTTCCAAAAAAGCCAAGTCGGTGTAAGATTTCGTCCCACAAGGAATTGGTTATTGCATATCTAATATATAATAATAAGTATACAGATTGGTGCCTTGGCTAAAAATGCTCTGATTGGAACCCACATACACACGCACACACACATCAACACCAAAATACGTGTACTAAATACTTTAATAATTATGTATGTACAAAACTAACTTCGTTTTCCTCATTTCTATTCACATGAAGACTTGCATACATGTGTAAGCGTACATATATTTACCATTTACCTATGTATATGTATGCGTATGTCATAAACAGCATATTGCCAATTTTATTTTTCATCGTGTCTTTCGTGACAGTTTTTATTTTCGCATTTTCTAAAGTAAATAGAAATTTGTGCGCTGCATTCATAAATTACGTGTCCATCTTTACGCCTCGATTTACTTCAAAATACGTCAATTAATTTGTGTTTTTTGGATTATTGGCAAGTGTTTATTTTTTCGATAATTGTTACACACACATACACCATATGCGTGTGTTGTTGTATGTGTGTGCGTGAGTGTGTGTGTTTGTGTAAATTTAAGCGTTAATACATAACAACATATCCATTTTTATTTCATTATTATTACAATCAAAACTATTTCAAATCATTTCGAGAGCGTTATTTACACTCCAACAATATTAAATGTCATTTTATCTTGTAACAAAGGCGCCCTGTTGTAATAATCTAAATGTATATACATATATGGATATACATATATATATATATACATATACATATGTACAAATATCCAATTTCTCAATGTGTAAATATGTTCATTTCTGTTTACATGCATTATATAGATAAATAATACACTGCTTACTTGAGCAACTTTTCTCTTTGTTGTGTTATTTTTAATGCATTGCTGATAATAATTTCGATAAACGCACTGAAATTAACGTCTCAATTTTATTGAGCCTTTGCTTTGTTATCGAGACAGGTGTCTCAGAAGAAGATCCTTAGTTGCACTTCCTTTTCTTGTCATTTACCGATTGTTCACCTGTACGATTTTCGATAATTCGATCAGTTTTCATAGACTGGCTTACGCCTAAAAAAAAAATTCTGCATCTTGAAAGTGATTTGCGTTATTTTAAATCGAACTACAACCCCATTTTATTTTAAACACAAAACGGACTCCTTTATTTCAAGTTAACTTTCATATAGATCATTTGAGATTTACAAATCTTATCAATTTGGAAAGCTGTACTAGAACATGTATAGCTCTGCCTTATATATTGGATTATTTTAGTGACAAATGTAAATATACATTTTCAAGGTAGAAATTCTTAACCCATATTGGATAGGTAAGCAGAAGAATGTTGATTATGATAATGGGAAAGGATAAAGTGGAGGCTAAGTTGTACATGGAAAAAAGAAAGCACACCGAAACTGTAAATCGCTGTTAACAAGTTGCAAATGGAGATGTGAAAGAGATTTTCAATATGCTCTATTGGTTATTTTACCTTGCTTTTAGCTTTATAATGGGGATAAACACAACCAGCTCCGTCTCCATTTGTAAATCACGTTGATAAGATAAGTAGTTCAATTAAATTTGGCATGTTGGCAAACATGTCACTCTTATTGTAATCACAAAGTATGCTTTTTCCGGAAAAATGTATATTATTCTTCAGCTAGATCGAGCGAGGCTAAGAACTACAACAGTTTTCTTTTTCAAAAACTAAATTTAATACAAATTTTTGTTTTTCTTTTTTGTGCAGCGAGATAAATCACTATCCATCGTAACTCATTAAACAACCCAAGTAAAAGTGAAAAATTATTTTGAATAAAATAATGAACGGTCTGGCTAACAGTAACGATGACTCTGTGGAGTGTCCATTGTGTATGGAGCCCCTTGAAGTGGATGATCTGACCTTTTTTCCATGCACTTGCGGATACCAAGTAAGTTTTTCACATAATTTATGCACTTATCATACCCCTTAAATGTGTCGCGTGTTTTATTGTTTTGCAGATTTGTAGATTCTGCTGGCACAGAATTCGTACAGACGAGAACAAACTGTGCCCAGCATGTCGAAAGGAATATCCGGAGAATCCAGCGGACTTCAAGCCTCTGACGCAGGAAGAAGTAAGTTTTCAAAAATACTCTTGAATATCATGAATAGAGTGTGTATTGTGCCCTTCTCTGATCATTAAGATATAGATTTTCATCAAACCACCCATTTTGTATAGGAATGCCAGAAATGTTTCTGGTCTTAGGGCCCTAGTTGAGGATATTTCAGTCTGCTTATTGTCAATCACTCATCTGTAATGTGTTCTGGAGTCTCTCGTCCATACTCGGTTACGAGTTTTAGGTTTTGTAGCTTAAATTATTTAAAATTATTTAGTGCACACAGTATTTGTTGGTCATATATAAGATTTATCAGCCGTCTAAAAAATACATTTTATTTAATCTTAGATGATCGCTTTCAAGTCCCAGAAGCGGCAGAGAGACCAACAACGAAAGCAAAAAATAACTGAGAATCGGAAACATTTGGCCAATGTTCGGGTTGTGCAAAAGAATTTGGTATTTGTTGTGGGGCTGCCACCTCGACTGGCAGACGCAGATGTAAGTAGTAAGGCATGACACTGCACTTGGCATCCTTAAGGGACACAATTTATGTTGCAGATACTCAAGAAGCACGAATATTTTGGCAAGTATGGCAAAATCCATAAGGTGGTCATCAATCCCAGTACAACTTACGCTGGCGTGCAGGTATGTCAGACAGATTAATTACAATTTTAACAACAAACTAAATAAATAAATAAATGCAATCAATTAGGGTCCCTCGGCGTCGGCATACGTCACCTATGTGCACAATACGGATGCACTGAGGGCTATACAGAGTGTTAACAATATCATGATTGATGGACGGCTAATTAAGACCAGTCTCGGAACAACAAAGTACTGCAGCCATTTCATGAAGAATCAACAATGCCCCAAGGGCGACTGTATGTACTTGCATGAATTGGGCGATCCGGAAGCGAGCTTTACCAAGGAGGTATTAATACTTTAATTAATTAATTTATTTAATTTACTCTTAAACTCTTTGTCTATGTGTAGGAAATGCATCAAGGCAAACATCAGGAGTATGAGAAAAGATTACATGATCTTCTGATCGCAACTTCTGGGGCGAATAATGTGACTGGAATCGGAGTATCTACAAATGGTACAACTGCAGCTGCTGCTGCTGCTGGTAGCGGCAGCGGATCTACAAAAGCAGCTGTGGTTGCTATGTCATCATCATCGTCATCGTCAGCTTCATCGTCCGTATCAATTGCAAATGCAGCGAGTTCAGCTAATGCGCAGCAGAAAGAGGCATGGCCCAGTTTATCAGTATCCCCGGTTAATAGCAAGGAAACGATTGGAAATGGTGGCGCCGCCAATGGGAATGGGAAGAGCAGAAAGGAGAAGTCACGAAACGAAAAAGGCCGCAACGAGAAAAACAAATCTAAAAGCAAAAACAATATATTCCCAGGCAATGCAAATACATCAAACAAGGAGAATTTTATTCCAGAATCGAGGACAGTAACCACAACACCAGTTTCAACGGAAGACACAATTGTTGCTGATGCTGCAACGAAAACCGAATCGAGTGTTGCCAGCAGCAATCGGCCAAAAACAGAACGGAATAACAAGGAGAAGGCCTCGTCCGGTCGTGCTGCCCTTGCAAAAGAGCAAAAGGAAAGCAAGGATGCAACTCATGGCTCCCCTACGGAAACGCAACCGGACGATGGTGCGAATCCGAGCACTGATTTGGCCAGTGAAAGTACAAACATGTTTTCATTACCAAAACGATCGGCAGCATCCAATAATGTGCAACGATCGCTCAGTTCGAGCAGCGAAAACAGCGATGATCGCGTATCCGAGAGCAGTGCCAGCGAGGAGAGCTCACCGGATAATCTAACAAAGACGCGTTGTGATAGTCCCAGCGACGGTGACGGCGATGGTCATAAAGATATTGTCCTTAATAATAATAATAATAATAACGCAGTAGAAAACGGTTCATTTGTTGTAAACACAATGGATGATGTTAGCATTCACAAAGTTACCGATCCCATTATTAAAACAAAGGATGATGCAATTCAAACGGCCCAAGATAATGTTGAAATCCAAAATACTGGTGATATTGACTGCACAAAGGAAGTATCGGGTATGTTGTGAGAGATTGAAGCGATTCCTTATTCCAAATATTATTTAATGTTAATGAATATTTCAGATGCTCTCTTCAAGATGAATATATTCGATGACAGCAATAGCTTCTTCTCATCGTCACCCGCATTCCAGCAATCACTGCTGCTGAGGAACAAAGTCGATGGCGATATGCGGCAGTCTCAAATAAATAGCGTAACAAATTCGCATTTGCCGGACTTGTTAAATGGTAATATTGTTGGAGCTCCCTCTGATTTGTACTGCTTTGATTTAAATATTATTTCTTTGTTGTACGACAGGCATTGATGGATACCAGCACCCGGCGAACACAAATGGTATATACATGCACTATATACTTTAAATTTGTAACTAACTTTAAAATGTATCGGCTTTGCAGAGTGGGAGGAAGCCTTTCAGAATGTTATGCTACGCAACACGAGGCAAGTGGAGGAGCAAGTGCTGCATCAGCAGCAACTGCAATTGCAACAGCAGCATCACCATCAACAAGTACTGAAGCAACAGGAAGAATTTCTGCGGATTCACGAATTACAAAAACGGAACAATCTAGTTAACAATATTGGAATTCCTCAAAACACACACCCTGGTAAGTTACTTGATTCGTTAATATGGAATTGGCACTCACTTGTGAAATATATATATATGTATTCTTCAGAATTCCCTAACCATTATCATGGCAATGCAGTTGACGCGAATAGGAGTCAACCCCATCCAGCAGCTGTGCATCCACCGCATCTCGCACCGCAACCTGATGAAAATCCACTTAATAACATATTTGGCAATATGTCAAAGTTCTTCGACTTTCATAAAAGCCAGCAGCAGATACACCAACAGTACATGAACGGACATCAGCTTAGTGATTCCCATCGTTTGGCCCTATTTCTGGAGAATGGACGTGCTTTTGATAATGGTAAAATGGTTTTGCATAATGTTTTCACTAATTGTTAATACAAAATGATTTTGTTTTGGTTATTTGCAGGCATTTTATCGCAACAGTCGCAATTGCATAAACCAAGATTAATGGGAGCCTTTGATAAAACAGTGAGTTTGCTGTAAATATATATATGTATATATATATATTCATATGACATATAACATTGTTTCTTTTTATAGTCTTCTAACCAAACTCAAAATACGCATTCACCACAAAATCGGTTTTCACAAAGCTCATTAGCGGACGATGACTTAGGTAATATATTAAATTACTCTTCACTTTCTTATGAATATTTACAATATTTTTGTGTTTTAGGCTTTGATCCGTTTATTGAAACCCAAAAGGGACTGGCCGAACTTATGGAAAATGAGGTAGTACAACAGAATGTAAATATTGGAAATGCTGGACCCAAATTGCAGCAGCCAACACCAGCTACTCATCAGCAACTACTTGATAATATGCAGCGTGCCCGTATGCCTCCTCCTGGATTCAATCACATGAATACTCTAGGATTTGACGGTGCAGCTCGGGTACACTCGAGCAAGATTCTACCATTTATCAATATGCCAGGCGGCGGCAATCCAGCAGTTGGCAACAATAGTGCGCAACTCGAACAGCAGCACCAACTCCAAATGGCAGCCAACTGGAATCCCCACTTGGCAACATTGCATCAACATCCTGGACAGCCGTTAAATGACACTCACTTGCAACAAATGGCTCAAGCTGCTGGCGCTCACAATAAAGGTGTGCACAACAACATACACACATATTTAAACTGTTGACACCGTATATATAACTATATTTTACAAAAAAATAGGATATAGTAACAGTGATTGGACATCTATGGATCCGGCTATTCTGTCATATCGGCAATATTCATCCTTCCCGCATCAAGGTCAAATGCCACTTCATCAACAACAACAAGATCTATTTCTGCAACACTTGGCTCAAAATCAACAACAAAACGGACAAGGTACGATTTTTGATTCGATTTGAACTACTATATCTCTATTTTGAATAAATTAATTATAGTATTTGATGTTTTGTCAACAAATAGGGTTCAGTAATCAATCCCAACAAGTGCTTCCTGGTATGAATATGCCTAACAATTTGATGAATGGACAATCGTCATCTCAGACACAGGTCAACGCCAATGTTCAGGGTATGCTGGAGTTCTTGAAAAACCGTCAATTTGTTTAAATAATGTCTGAATATAATAGATTTGTTTACCTGTACTACTTATTAAATACTTATTACAATACATGCATATAGAAAAAATCGAATATAACAAATCGAAAATCATTTAGTGTTTTTAATCTGTAACACTTTCTATTGAACAAAGTTCCCACTTTTGATGACTGTAATCAAATATTTTCCATCAAAAGAATCGGAATTTCGTTTAAAAAGATATCGGTTGCACCTCCTCGAATCACACACGAACTTCAATAATATGATTTATTTTATTTACGTATATATATATATATATATATAAATATATGTATGATGTATATAAAAACTTTAAAGATATCTCTTAAGGTAGGTGATGACACAGAATATAATATGCACTATTGTTGTGATAAATAGGAGTTATGATAGTTGGTTAAATTTGATGACAACTCGAGAGGACCTTCTTTTTTAACTGATCGACAGTATGCTGAAAAACATAAAAATAATCGTACTTTTTAATTAAATATATATTTGTATTGAACATAACTAATGTGGTTTTATTTATCGATTCACTTTGATTGGGGAATGTTGCGTATGATATACGATAATCGATATTGAAAATTATAGTCTGACATAGTTTCCTCGACTCATTGCGACGATTATTGTTATATCTTAAGGCCAGCATATTCACCACTAAATTGCATTTGGATCATTATTTAACTTACTTTCAGTTTCCCAACCAGCCGCAGGATTAGCTTCAAATAGTTTAGGAATATACTCAGGTACAGGATCTGAAAAATGCAGAAAGTATTAAACGATATAACCAAACGTAAGTTAAAACTGACAGTTATTATCACAAACAATAAATAAGTAATATTTAATAATTATAGATAAATAACCTTAGTTACCTTTTTTAAGTTTATTATCATAATTATTTCCAGCAACTAAGTTTGCTTGTGGTGAATACATCTGAAGAAGATTACAAGATTGAATTCTAATTAGTCACTGCTTGTAAGAACTGTGGATTTTCAATTTTAAATTTTATTTTACCATGCAATTTTTTGTGTAATTCATTCTTGTAGTGCACGTCCCAGTATAAGATGGTTGTATTGCCATCCATTGAGAGCTATAGGGAAATAATAAAAATGGTATTATCCATATCTTATATTATGCTCATGAGATATATTTATATTCACTTGTAATTATATTGGTAGTAAGATTGTTCCGGTACTTGAGGAACAATTGTTTTCGAATTAAATGTGTCACTCAATGCGTGCAGCCCCGAAAACTTGCTAATATTTCGATACGGTCGTTTCATTCGACGTCGTCTTCGATAGTTTCCGTTCTCAAACATATCCTCGTAGTGCGCATCCAATGTCCAAAAATTTCCCTTTCTTTCGCCAGCCCCTTCTCTGGGTACCTTAATGAAACATTCGTTTAAGCTTAGATTATGTCGAATCGAATTTTGCCATCCCTTCTTGTTTTGTTCGAAATAGGGAAATTTTAATGTTATAAAATTATAAATTTCATTTAACGTTGCTCTTTTCAATGTTGAATTCTAAAAAGATACGTAGCATAATAATAAATATTTTTAATTTAGTTTGGAAGTATGTGTGGAATACTCACTTGTATAGCCATTGCTATTAGGGCCACGTAGCTATAAGGTGGCTTAACCGAGGATGTGTTTGATGCATCTTCCGCAAATCTGTAAATTAATCAAATGCTCAGTAAGAAAACAAATAACAAGTCGAGACAGCTCAGATAGAAGATACTCTAATCGTATACATCTCAGATTTTTAAATAACACTGAAATAATCGACCGCCTATAACATGTTTGTGCGTATGTATGTGTGTGCACGTGTATACAGATAATAAAATATAATTGGGAAATATATTAAGACACGATTTGAAATTTATACAGATGCTAAATATTATGTTAGTCTATATAATAGATTAGAAAGATGTAACATTAATATTGTGGTTTGTATTGCAATCGAAAATCGATTTGTATCAATATTGACAATAAAGCGAAATTTATCGATAAAATGAAACAAACTTATGTCTCTGTGATTAGAAGTTCGTACATATAATAAGCTAATTCCTTCTGCATATAACACTTAACTTTATAATACACTTTACACTTTTATAATTGTTTCACTGTATAATTTAATATATATTTACTTTTCTTTGTCCATGAATAATTTTTCATCAATACAAATCTCATTGGTGGATGCTTTTGTTAGAATAGAAGTGTGCATATTTTGCTCTGTAAATAGAAATGGAATTAATGTATTACGATTTATCAAATGGTTTTTACTTATTTTAAATAAGTTAGACTCTTTAATTTGTATTCCCAAGAAAGCCAATTACGTGAGGATTGTATTCGGCATATTAATAATTTGTAAATAAATGAAGCTAGTATTCGAGTTATTTCTCTAAATAATGCGAAAAGTTGCAAATGCCAATGAATATTTGTATTTCGTGTGTCGATTCTACGCAGAATCCCTGAGGAAACTGCATTCTTTCAAGTTTTATTTGTCAGTTAAATTAAACAGATTGTGATTGGTAAACCCTTCACCTTATGTACGTACATTTTAATCATCATAAAAATTGCCGCCACTTATATATTGTCTCACTGTGTATCAAATTTTAGTTAAAATATACATGGGGAATTTGAAAATATATTGTGAATTTAATAAATAGCGACTTGGTTATATATTAAAGACAGAAAGAGAACATGCACATTCATACATATAAATATAAAAACATATATAAAAACATACATTTACTAGATCACTATACTTACTAGATCAAAGCACAGACGCCACTTTTAGTGTAACTGTAAATAAACTAGATCAAATTATGTGGTTCATATATGCGTGGGTTTGAAGTTTTCGTTAGTTAAGACATATTCATACGTACATATGTATGCAAAATTCATACATTCAGAAAGAGCCGCTCAAATTGTTACAACAACAACAACAACAACGCAATAGTCTTGAATAACCGACGGAACGCCCTGAAATGCTAATCGCAAATGAAATGTGCAATCGCAATCGCATTAATAAGCTTCTGGTACGAAATACTTACATACAATTTATAATACATACATACATAATTATGTACTTGCTTACTTATATATGTAGATTATTACCTTATTGGTCTCTAAATGCACATTTAAGTATTTGTGCACTTATACATGCATGTTTCCCATACAAATACACTTGATTAAACTGTATTTGAATGCATTTAATACAAACAAACATCGATTTATATATATATATATATTTATATATGTTTACCTGGGTTATGTTACACATATACACACATACACTACAAGCTATATACAGTCGAACTTATTTAAATTTACTTTAAGTAATAATAAGCATAGTTTCCTCTTGATCACTTTTAAGGCCCAAGAACAATTTTTAGAATTGTGATAAGATCATGTAGTTTCAAATTTTAAATTAAAAAATAAGATTCATGGAATAAGCATATTTGTTCGACTTAGCGAGTTTCTACTGTAAATATGATTTTACATACAAACGTACTTACTGTAAATGCAGTGGTAGACTTGAGAGACTAGCAATAAAGAGTCAGCATTTTTGCAAGTATTTTACTGTATATACATATACACATGTATATATGTATGTTAGTAAAAGTTCACACATAAATAAACATATATACATACGTAAATGTGGTATATATACCACGTAGAGTTTACCAAAATTAAAAAATGCAGTACAATAAACAACTATCTTCAACGCGTCGAAAATTGCATACACTTGAAACTACAACTTGTTTCAAATAAGAACTTTAAATTCAAGATATTTCCAATTGGAATTCAAAAATAAGTCGCTCATATAAGAAATCTTTCTCTTGTAACTGGTCCAATTACAGATTCGAGATTTAAAAGATATAAATTTGTTTCCATATCAGCAAAATAGACAATATGATACGCTTTGTAAGGGTATCAAAATGGAAAATTTGCTATTTTTAAGTTATTAGGTATGTACACATGTATGTAACAGGCAGAAATAGGCATCCCCGTTCCTAGTAAGTTAAGTACTGTACATATGTATTTATTTAGGAATATATACAGAACTATGTACATAAGTATAATCTGGATCAGCAACAACTATGGGGACGATCATCATGTCCGACTTTGTTCATGTAGAAAGAAAAGAAAGGATGCCTAGCTAGAAGGTACCCTGTGCATATAGACTATATATATACTTGTTATGGTTTATTTTTACCTCGACTGCGCGCAAAAGACTATACTTATCTTAAAACTTATTTGATTATACAGCTTTTGGTTTTTTTCATTTTCACAGCTTTGTTGCACTCTCCTCAAAACATTTTCAATAATTACAGGGTGTACAAATACAGATCTTATGTTCAATATAAGTATGAAAATACAATACGTGACTTTTTTGCCATTACTTTTTCATGAGCATACATAAATACATGATGGTAATACAGTGAGCGCGCTATATAAATTTTGAATATAAATATCGCATTTTTCAAAACATATTTATTTTATTGTGATTATATTTTAAGAGCATATGCATCTTTTAAAAAATGTCTAAAATAGTTTAGATAGAAAAATATTTGCCCCGGGACTTGTGGCAAACCATATTCATATTTTATAAGCAAATTACAAAGTACTCACATATACACAGCCTATAAACTAATTTGCACTGGGCTTCACATCTTAATAAAATCCCAGTTAATCCGCCGAAAGTGTATCCAATCTAAAATTTAGAGTCTAGATGGAGTCTATTATTGGATCATCTTCATCTAAGATCCGCATAAAAAGGGGATTCCCGATCCTCCTCGAGCTTATTCTAAATATATAATCCTATATATAACGCTCAATAAACTTCAGAACACTTGTTTTTTTTCCGTATGTGTTAGGTTTGGTTGTGGTTTATTGAAAGTGTCTTTGTTTTTACATTTTCGTTTTGGACATATAAATCAAATATAAATGGAATTCGTTCTAATGTGCGTGCGACGCCGCTATGTTGACTATCGAAAATGATATCGCCGCATATGATACAAGCATGTATTTTCATGTTTATCGAGTTGGTATGTGACTAGCTGCAAAGCATTTTGGCGCCATTTCTTGTCTAATTGGCAAACCGATCGCAATTGTTAATTGTTAATAGAACCTTTTTGTGCACCTACAATTAAAATGAATAAGTCCAAATCCCTTAAGCCATCCAAACTATATGTTATCAAAAGAGGTAAATAACACGGAAATTAGCATATGCTTTTTAGTTACAAATCAATTAATTCCAACTTGCAGATGGAAGGCAGGAGGAAATACATTTTGATAAAATTACATCCAGAATACAGAAACTATGCTACAATTTAAACATGGACTTTGTTGATCCTGTAAGTATTCCTATATTCCTACATATTATGGTGAATTGAAATTTGTGAAAAATACAATTTCACCACAAAATGTGCAACATTTGTACATGTGTGTGTGTGTGTGTGTGTGTATTTGTAGAAATATTCTTGATCAATATTAGTTTTACTGCTGCGTATCTTGATTAAATTATACAAATGTGTACATACACATATGGGTATGTGTTTACATGGATTAAAGTGGAAGATCGATAAAAACAATATTATGCTCGTACACTCATAAATATTTTTTTGTAAATCACCGTACTTTTGGCACATTTGATAATTTCAGAAAGTATATTTCTTTAGTTTTATGGTTGTGGCTTTCCAAAAACTGGGTCTTGTAATGTAAAAAATTTGGAAATTCCCGAGTGATGTTTTCTGTGTGTGTGAATTGATTTATATTCGCTTGTTTTGTTGCTTGCATTATGATTAATCATTTGTATTGTGAGACTCTTGAAATATCGCCAACATTTTGCTGTTATGCAAATGTTATTTTAATTTATTTTTATATTTTTTTTTTTCTATTTGTTTATAGGTTTCAATCACCCTGAAAGTTATAAACGGATTGTATTGTGGCGTTACAACACAGGAATTGGATAATTTGGCAGCGGAAATCGCAGCCAGCTTAACGACTCATCATGCCGACTATGCGATTCTGGCTGCTCGAATTGCTGTCTCTAATCTTCACAAGGAAACCAGAAAAGTGTTCTCAGGTAAAGGTTTTTGTTCTGTTAAATGTCGTAGTTGATTTAATACTCAATTGTAACTACTCTTGCAGATGTCTTTGAGGATCTTTATAAGCACGTCAACAAGGAGACTAACGAAGCCTCTCCAATGGTTTCAGAATTTCATTACAATATTGTTAAGAGAAATGCCGATCGCTTAAATTCGGCGATCATCTACGATCGCGATTTTGGCTATAATTATTTTGGCTTTAAGACGCTCGAGCGATCGTATTTGCTGAAGATTAATCACAAAGTAGCAGAGCGCCCACAGCATATGCTGATGCGCGTCTCGATTGGGATACATGGCGATGATATAGATGCTGCTGTGGAAACTTATAATCTGCTGTCTGAAAGGTATTTCACGCATGCATCGCCAACGCTTTTTGCCGCTGCCACAAATCGTCCGCAATTGTCGTCGTGTTTCCTTTTAACCATGGTGTCCGATTCGATTGAGGGCATTTTCAAATCCGTCGAACAATGCGCCATGATCTCCAAATCGGCTGGTGGCATCGGACTGAACGTTCATTGTATTCGTGCCAAAGGCACCTCGATTTGTGGCACAAATGGCACTTCGAATGGGCTGGTGCCAATGCTGCGAGTATTCAATAATGTGGCACGCTATGTGGATCAGGGTGGCGGTAAGCGACCGGGTGCATTTGCCATCTATTTGGAGCCCTGGCATGCGGATGTATTAGAATTTTTGGATTTGAAGAAGAACACGGGCAAAGAGGAGAATCGGGCTCGCGATCTTTTTTATGCCTTATGGATACCCGATCTTTTTATGAAACGCGTCGAAGCCAATGAGGATTGGTCCCTGATGTGTCCACATAAGTGTCCCGGCCTCCAAGAGGTTTGGGGCGACGAATTTGAGAAGCTGTACGTTCAATACGAGAAAGACGGCAAAGCGAACCGAGTAATTAAAGCTCAAACACTTTGGTTTGCCATCATTGAATCGCAGGTGGAGACTGGGACCCCTTATATGCTATTCAAGGACGCGTGCAACCGCAAGAGCAACCAACAAAATGTGGGCACCATCAAATGCAGCAATCTATGCACCGAAATTGTCGAGTATTCGGCACCTGATGAAATTGCCGTGTGCAATTTGGCATCGATTGCATTGAACATGTTTGTGACGCCCGATAAAACGTTCGATTTCAAGAAGTTGAAAGAAGTCACCAAAACAGTAACCAAAAATTTGAATAAAATAATTGACATCAACTATTATCCGCTGCCGGAGGCAAGGAAATCCAATTTACGCCATCGACCCATTGGTATCGGTGTGCAAGGATTCGCGGATGCATTGATTCTAATGCGTCATCCTTACGAGAGCGAAGAGGCCGCGCTTTTAAATCAGCAGATCTTTGAAACCATATATTTTGGCGCTCTGGAAGCCAGCTGTGAACTGGCGCAAAAGCAAGGACCCTATGAAACCTATGAAGGATGTCCAGTTAGCAAAGGTATTTTACAGTACGATATGTGGAACAAGACACCAACCGATCTCTGGGACTGGAACTCACTGAAGCTGTCCATCAAGGAGCATGGTGTGCGTAACTCTTTGCTTGTTGCGCCCATGCCAACCGCATCCACGGCTCAGATAATGGGCAATAATGAATCCTTTGAGCCCTATACCTCAAACATCTACACCCGACGCGTGCTGTCCGGCGAGTTCCAGGTGGTGAATCATCATTTGTTGCGTGATTTAACGGAGCTGGACTTGTGGGATGATGATATGAAGAATCAGATAATCGTCAGCCGAGGATCAATACAAAACATCGAATCCATACCGAAAAATGTGCGGGACCTGTATAAAACAGTGTGGGAAATATCCGTGAAGACAACCATCAAAATGGCAGCTGATCGCGGGGCATTTATTGATCAAAGTCAGTCGTTTAACATACATGTGGCTGAGCCCAACTATGGCAAATTGACATCGATTCATTTCTACTCGTGGAAAGCCGGTCTTAAGACGGGTATGTATTATCTTCGCACAAAGCCGGCTGCAAATGCCATACAATTTACCGTAGACAAAGGTACGCCCGTAAAGCAAACGAACGGGCTTCATAACACATCTTCTGTCGATCATAATGCTTCGATGGAGAACGGCAACGTCAGCGAATCGGATTTGGAAAGGGAGCGCAAAATGGCCGATATGGTTTGTTCCCTCGAAAACAAGGATGCATGCATGTCATGCGGATCTTAAGCTGCATTTACCAAATGCCTATTTATATACAACCTATATCTATAAGTAAAAATTTTTTCTTAGTATACATAAATAAAAAATACCATATTTAATAATCAATAATCAATTCACATAAGCTATCCTCAGGAAACCTAGAAGTGATCTGCAATTATCTGCAGGCAGCAGGTGGCACATAGCCAGCCGGTCGGATCGGCTTACTATATAACATACATAACTGTCATTGTAACTATTAGTGAGAAGATGAATTTATGTCAGAACTTTCCAGTCTTAACTGTGAAGACGACAGATTTTGCTTCCACCTCATCTTGTGCAATTAGTGCTTAAAACCCCGATTAGATTAATTCGATTACTAATGAGCAGCCCTAGTTCTTGCTACCTGCTCACAAAGTATATAATAATAGTTTATATTACAAAAAAGTTATTGGATTTCAACCATTGATCCCCCACTACCGAAACGAACCCACTTTTGGAAATATGTACAATTAAATCTCCCCTTTTTTTTAGTAATATACGCTTCTCCATTACACATTTTAGCTACTTTTTGGTTTTTTGGGCAGTTTTAGCCAAATGCCGCTGTGTTCGGGAAATTGATCGAAAAGTGGTTCATAATACAAAAGCTAAGTACAGAAAATCAACCACATTGGCGATATTAATCGAAGTATTTTCACGCAATACCATCTGCAATACATGTTTAAAAGTTATCGATTATTCGCAACTTCCATCTCTGTAAATTTGTATTTAACATTAGGAACGCTATTTATTATCAAAACACATTTGTTATTTTATATAAAAAGCGAAATAATATCACGTATGCCGTTTTAAGTGTAATCCATTTGACGTGTAAGTTACAATCGCTAATACAGCATTGCTGTACACGATTTGCTGCATTGCAGAAATAATCTTCATCGGTATTTATGTTTCTCGTGTAAATATCTGTGTATGCATGTGTATTTTGCACATTTTCTTATGTGTATATGTAACTGAACAATAATGATGTACATTCTGCAAACTTAAAGATGTATACATAACGTGTAACTACCGTGTCACTGAATACATACATACAAATGTGTGTGTATGTTCATATGTATATGCAGTCTCCATTTGTTCGAACGAATTTATACAACATATATGTGCATATGTATGCATGTATGTTTCATCAACAAGTATTATAATGCACAAAACCAAAAAAAAAAAAAACTATCGGCAAAAATGTACTTACGAAAGTCAGTGAGCAATCATAAATAAGTGAATTTGCATTATTCACACACATTTTAACATGTACTCTCCGCATATAAACACACACATACTTATGTCTGTATTCATGTTGAAATATTTGGTAAAGAAAAAGTTTGGCGGCTTTTGCTTTTGTAAATTGGGAAAAAGTCCAATAAAAATGGGTCAATTTCGTTTGGGGAAGGGTATAAATAAGAAGGGGCAGGTGAAATCATCGTGCCGGTAAAAACTATCATTGCTGTTACTAGTCACTTTCAAAATGTGGATTGCCCTTCCCATCCAGCGAAACTATGCCATTTTTAATAAATTGTTTATTTATTTCTTTACAGTTCAGCAAAATCCACTAAAAAATAACTTTTACCAAGTATTCAAATCATTTGTGGGACTAAATTTGAGACGATAGTCTATCTGACTAATTGGGCGAAAGTTTCGTTGATGGGGTTCAAATACACCTTTCGTAAGCACCGACATTATATAAATTGTATTTTAATATTTTGTGTGTTAAATTTATTTGTAATTAAATTAAATATCTGTTTCGATTTCCATTTCAGAATTGTCCGTGCAATAAAAAGCACCTATATGCCTTTCTAAATATAATAAAAACGCAAGTTTTTGCAATGAATGCATCCTTTCATTCATATACTGATATACTGGCGGCACATCAGCAAGATTCCTCTAGTCCGGAAAGTTTCCCTTCCGTAGTCATTGGTTATCGGACCAGTCACACCAAGGATATTGCTGAAAGTAACTCAAATATTTCATCGTCTCAACTGTCGTTTATGGATGAATCTTCGAATGACTTTAATAATCAACAGTTAATACACCCAAGCACATTAATCAAAGTGTGTGGTGGTTGTGGAGGTAAGTTTCAATACATCCATTCCATCCAACTCTCTCTCCCCTCAAAATGTTGCAGATGCCGATGGTCGATGCACCTTGAGTAGGGAGATAATAAATCTCTTAGTAAATAGCTCTCCTTAAATAAAATTCAGTGTAATTAAAAAACAAATGTATGCGAGATAAGTCTAAAATTAAATATAATGTCTCAATCCTTAATAGATATTTTAAATTATTAGTCGGAAATACTTCGTCACAAAGTTTTTCTGACGGACTTGCAAACCTTATGTTTTATGTATATAACCTATGTACTACAATAAATTGATAGATATATGTATAAATACAAAACTATTGTAAAATTGTATGAACTAATAATTTTCTTTCTTTTCTATATTTCCCTAGATAAAATAAGTGATAGATATCTATTATATGCTTTAGACAGATATTGGCATAACGGTTGCCTAAAATGTCATTGCTGTGGAGCGATGTTAGCCGATGTCGGCTCCAGCTGTTTTACCAGACGTGGTTTAATACTCTGTAAAAAGGACTACTCCAGGTAAGATGTTTGACATTTACCAAGGATGTGGACTCTATGACCGTTCGACCTCGCTTTGCTGAAATATCAATGAGAATTGGTAAATAAATAAGTGTTTAACTTCTTTTCCATTTGGTTTTCAGTATGTTTGGGAGCTCTGGGGTATGTACTGGATGTGGGGAAACTATACCCCCAAGTGAAATGGTTGCTAAAGCTCTTACTGGAATAAATAATAATATCGATTTACAAAATCAACAAAAACATATTATAAATTGTGTATATCATCTTAGATGCTTCAGTTGTGCAAAGTGCGGTTCGAATTTGCGTCCTGGTGATAGGTAAGCTTATTTAGTTTACTCACTAACCATACCTTTGTTATTAACTTAATCCGATTTATTGTTTTAGGTACACAATGTTGGGAGCTAACCCGGTTTGTGAACAAGATTGGCATAAATTGCTTAAGAGTCCATCGAATTCGAATGGAACATTAGCACAGCGAAAAGGAAAAGTTGGAAGACCAAGAAGATCAAAGGACTAATATAATTACATATTTTAACTTAAATAACATATATTTTAGATCATAGTTCATTATTTGTATTTCTATATTTTAAAATTCGATCTAATTAAAACAAACTATAAAAAAATTAATCTCTAATCGTCTACAACAATTCAAACTGTAAAAGATTAAGATTATTAAGATGCGTTTACGCTTTGATCCAAATGGCAAAAATAATAGTTTGAAGAATTGATCCGACCCTACCCAGCTATTCAAAATTGACGGACTCAGCAAGAGCAGATTACAAGACTATTTCTCGGCACCAAAACAAGTCAACTTTAACCCAATAATATTAAAATCGTATACGAATACGTTTCTAGATGTTCTTTTACATTTTTTGGAAAGCAAACTGGATGAGCAGATGTCATGTTGCCCTAAACGAGATTGGATCTTTCTTTTTAGTGCAAAACAGCCACGAACATATCTCTAACAGACTTACTCAGATAAATCTTCACCTGAGGATTATTTTCTGTCGAATTAAAAAGTGTAAGCATTGGATCTTTAATCGATCTGATACAAAGAGTTTTTAAGTCAATTGATGTCTGGGCTTCTAAGTCATCTAAAAATTGTGCAGACTCAGTTTATAGACTCTGCCTTGAAGAACACACTAGAAGATCGCCACAAAGGATCCTCGCTGTTTAAACCTAGATAAGAACAGTTAACAGGAATAATATAAACGGTCATCAGCAAGAAAGTTGTCAAAAATCAAACAGAATTAAGTAAAGTACACACAATTACTGGTAAATTGATTGATTGATATTCTTTAGCACGTTCAATTTTGCTTGAGTTTATTCAACGTTAAATAACAGCTTATAATTAATTTAAAAGTAATAATAGTTCATTAAGAATGCTTTTGTTTGTTTCCCAATAAACTTAACATAATCACAATAGTAAATGCGTACATACGTAGAAATAGAAGATATATATATATATATATATATATATATATATATGTTTTTGTTTTTTATTTACACATGTAAAACTAATGAAAGTCTGTCTCAATCGAAGCATTCTGAAATTAACCTGTCCATTCCATGACTCTCTCTATGTACTTATACTTATTTATTTACAAAAATTGCTTGCATAATCAATAAAATACCAATGTTACTTAGCTTGTATCCCAACACTCACAAGAGAGGAAAGTACTTGTGTGCTTAACAAGATTAAAGATCAGGATACCTTTGAAATTGTTTGATGTGGAAGAATTCCACCTCTACCTAGTAAAATACTTAGTTTCAATATCTTGAATAAAATCCCAACCTACAGTCGCAAACTTTGGTGCATGTCATTTCTAATACTTATCGTTTGTGTTTAGTATGCAACCATTAATTCCATTGGCAGCTATATGATATTTAGTTACTCAATTCAGAAGATGGCTTTCAATAATATGCTCTTGTTTGTTAGTTCTGTTGCCGAGAATACACCTTATTTACAACTTTGTATAGCAATTATTGGTATCCTTACCCCTTATCAAAGATTTGTGCACAATTCAATCAATAATTGATTTTTATGGAGTTGTGTTTATATTCTCCATTGAGACAACCTAAACAAGGATCAGCTCTTCTACATAGCAATATAACAGTTTTCTTTTGCAGGTCAAAATTTTGATATTATTCTTTTCGACCTACATTTCAAGTTCATCCATTGTAAAAGCAACTTATCCACTTGGGAACTGCTCAGAAGTATCCCCAGATAATTCCTTATAATTCTTTGCACAATTCGGGCATTTCCTTCATATATTCAGGCAGAAGATTCGCAGATGCTCTTTCGATCGCCAGCTGAAGTGCCGTCTAAACTTCAATTTGCGATGCTATTCGATTCTAGTTGGAATTAGAAACCACCATCGATTGCTCGTCATCATTGAATTGTTAAGGCTAAAAATGTTGAAGAAAGTCAGTCCCAGAAGCAAAAACTAAGCCAAAATTGAAAGTAGTTGATGTCTAATTATTTTACTGCACATATACATTTATGAGAACAATCGGAACAAATGTTTGTTATATTAACAGACTTAGAGCGTTTTTTTTTTTGGTTTTTGTTTTTTTGTCAACGTGCAGTTATAAATTAACTGCCCTCTGTTTTGGATGTTCGAGAAAATGTTTTCATTTATTGCATGTTAAATTATATCACAGTTTTTATACTGAGACCTTAACTGAACTCCGATAGACGCTATATTTGAATTGAAATGTATGGATAGATTTTGATCGAGGCATAACGACCACATAGCTACCGTTGGAATAGTACTTAATAATAAGTCTACGTCGGTATATCAGTTTTAGAGTGCCAACAAAAGCGGCTCATTCATTTATAACATAGTCAAGTCCTTTTTACAATTGTAGTTTTTGTGTGTATGTTTTTCGTATTTTGTTTTGTTTTTTTTTTTTGTTTTTAACTTAATTTCTTAATCATATTTTATATCGTGATACTAATGTATTCTTATGTACGTTATGCATGAGTATATATGTATATATATACAATTCCTAAAATTACAATTGCCAATGTCAATTGAATTGAAACTACGCAATTTACGATTAAAAATTTCAGCTATTAAAATTACATAATATGAGTACGAAGAATATCATTGAAGTCTGTTTGTGCAACTGGGACGCGGAAGGCAGATTTGCCAGCAGACATAAAATGGATATTAATAGGGATGGCACTGTCATCATCAGACTGTTTGTACCATTGAATCCTTTGATATTGTTAAAGCCCAATGTTGTATTCGAACTATTTTCACCATCCAAACTTCGGTTTGCATGCTGCATAGCGGCTGGTTTCTCACCTAAAGAAAATAAATAGTTTATCATTCATCGGCTGTCGTAAACGTGTGTTTCAATACTCACCTCGAAGGACATGTACCGTTATGCTGGCTGGCCTCGCATTCGATGGTGCACATGTATAATTGCCAGCATGATGAAATGTTACCGTTTTAATGGTAAGGACACTCATCGAGGAATTTGGAAGATATGGTGATTTATGTTGCTGTTGCTGCTGCTGTTGTTGCTGCTGCAACTGTAATGTCGAAAATGGAGTCATTGGCGATGTGTGAGGCGACGGTCCCGAAGGACTAATGGGACTGCTGCCAACATTCAATTCCATTGTGCCGCGAAATGTTTTATTTTTGCCAGCACCGACTTTCGATCCATTTTCCAGATTCGGAAGTGCATTCTCTACCACAAAGCCGCCTTGAGCATCATAGTTAACCATTTTGTTTTCATGATACCTAACAAATACAAATTGATTATTATAAATGCATAGAATTTGAGTTTATCAAGTTACCAAAAGACAAAGGAAGGATTTTCCGTGGCACCTTTAAGTTTGCATTGTAATTGAAGTGTGGAAGTTTCGTCGATTAGAATATCGGATGCATTTGAGATTTCAGCTACCGCTTCTAATGATGGCACAATGATAGAGATTTTTAGAATTATTTTTTTTTTTTTATATATGCAAATATTGTATGTTTGCTTGTACTTACCAACGATTTTTAATTCTATGAAAATTGATTGAGTTGGATAAATTGACAATTGACACTCGTAAAATCCCCTGTCCTCCTCCCGCACAGCTTTAATTCGCAGTGACCAATGGCCCATATGACGTGTGTGCTCAACTAAAAATCTTTTGTCGCTACTGTGCGTCGATAATCCCACTGTGAGCAACTGAAAATCTTTTCTTCGTATCCAAGAAACCTAAAAAAATAAAACGACAAAATAGATTTTTTATTCAAGTTTAACAGTAAATATGCTCCAGTCAGAGGAGACTGCTCGATTATTTGTGCATAAAAGGCACTTACGAAGACACCTTTGTGTCGCTTTTGTCAATGTTTAGGTTTACAAATAGCATTTATTGGGGCTAAAATTATTGCTTACCGTTGCCGGGGAATTGACTTTGACGACACATGGCAGAATCGCAAGACCGCCTTTCTGGGCGATGACACGAGTGTTATTTTTTGTATTGAATTGACTTTGTACAGAATTTCCAAAGTGATTTTGAGATGAAGTCATCTTTCCTACATCTTCAAAAATATGATAAAATATTATATTATACATTAATAATAAGTTCGATATGTAATTGAATTAAATAATTTGTTTGATAATTAGTTGATTTTGAATTAGAAATGATACTTACTTGAATACGTTGAAGTGATTAATAGTAAAAAGAAATATATTCGCATGTGCCATTTTTCCGGTTCCATTATTTTCACATTTATTTTCTTCACAAGTATAATTTTTTATGTGTTGACTTGTTTTATATTCATTATCATTATCTTCATTGGCTTTGCAACATGTTCAATTCCCTAAAACATTATTTAAAATGTACGTTTACGTATTTTTCATAATGCACATAAAGAAATATGAACATAATTATGAAGAATAAACTGCACTAATTCATGTACAATATGTACATCCTTACCTACATACATAAGTATGCAGATATGCGTACATAGTAAAAAAATATAGTCATTACGTTTTGGTACAATTTTTATTTGTTGGGGTATTTACGTATGCATGTTCATAACGTAAGAGTAACGCACACATATGTGGTTCATATTTGCATATATATACATATGTATGTTTCAACTTTTCTTTTGTTTTTGCACGAAATTACTTTACCAATGTGGAAAAAACGATTTATTGGATTTATCAAATACATTCATACATCTTGTATGTATGTATATTTGTACAACATATTTTTCTCTGTCGTTTATTCGCTTTATGCATTTTTATTTGAGCTGGGTACGCATAGATACGTACACACATACATATGTACTTAACTCGTACATTTGCACGAATTGAAGACTTAAAGAGACTTGTGTATCACATGGGTGCAACACAAATCAAGGCGCAATCTACCATCAACCTATATACGTATGTGTGTATGTATGTGCATAGGTATTCACACAATGCTTTCAGCATTATTATAAATATGTAAATCCATTTATATGTAAGCATGTGCACATGAACATACACATAAATATATGTAGATTTATTTTCATTGTTCAGCTTAATTTTCACATGCATATTTTGAAAATATTATGTACATGTACATACATACACACATGCATATATATTTTTTCACGCTTGAAATAAATATCGTATTTTCAGCAGATTGCATTCGATTCTTGTTCGGGTTTGAGCACTCTGAATTAACAAATCAATTATTCTTACATTATTTTTATATATTTTGTTATTTACACATGTGTGCTACATTTATGTTTTATTTTTTATTTGTGGAAAACAAAGTGCACAATATGAAATTCACATGCATATGTATGTATACTAATTTGAAGCCGCGACGTGAACTGCTCTGCTTCCACTTGAAGAAGGACCTCTTTACCGAAGCGCCATACGGAGACTAAATTAGAGTTGACAACAAGTTTACTCTTCGCAACTCACGCAATCGCAATTCGCTGCTCGCATTAAACACGGGTGCAATGAAAATACTATGTGTGTGTATTCATTGCTTTGCCTACACACGAACAAACATGGGTGTATTCCGCAGATACACACATGCAAACATACATATGTACATATTTAAGAGAAACTGCTGGTTGCAGCACGCAAACATACATAGCCACTTCCACAGATGCACATAGATGAGGGATGATTTTGTCTTAAGAGAGTTTTTTGTGCCAGAGAGAGTAAGACTTTTTTGTTAGTTTTCCCGTTATTTTAACTCTGCCTTGTTCAGAAGCAACAAAAAGTTGCTTATCTGGGGTCAGTGAGCATTTCCTGCTCGATAATTTGAAAATGGCGCTGTGCCAAAAACCCTTATTTCGCTGTTCCCTACGATTTACAAGTGAGTTAGCTAAAATTCATAAGATTAAAGTAATAAAATACTAAGAAAAATAATATATTCGGTTCTATGTAAATAAAAGCAATATGAATATTTTAGATTTGCTTGTCCATTTGGATGACTTATTATTAGATTTTTATTCAACATTAATTTAGCTACATACATATATAAATAAATATTCATTATATCTGCATCATTATAAAATTAAAGAAATATTAATTTATGTACATATACATGTGTATGTGCTCGTTTGTGTGACCTAAAATAAAACTAGAGCTTGAACTTTTGCAACTATGAAATATAATAATGTACATTATTCGATATGGCTGAATTTGATCCAAAATAGGGGACCCATTAAAGCTTCGCCATTTACATAGTTCCCGTTAGCGGCGTTTGTTGGTTGTTTATTTGTGTGTTTGCTCTCGAGTGTGCTATTTTTTTTTTAGTAAACATGAGTAAAATAAATTCCTTTAAATAGCCTTGAGTCGATTTCTGTTTTTTTGTTGTTTTTTTTACATAGTCATAGGAATGAAAAGTCAAAAGTTATTGTTGCCAGAAAAGTTGAAATTATTGAAATATGTGTGTAATATTTAAGTAAGAACTATATTAATAAGTGTGACAATGGTCGGGCAATTACATAACTAGAGAAGACGAACACCCGATCCAAAGTTTTGCTTGTGTTGCTTACATTTACATCAACCTTTGACATTATTAGTTTCTATCTTTTTTTTTTATATAGCTTTTTACAATAGTCTACTTTGATCAAAGTTGAAGCACGACATAGTGGACTAAGGCGGTGTGCCCAATCCTTGTACTCAGTTAAACCTAGACGATCATTAAATCTATGTAGCTTCTAAATAATATGTATATATATAGATTTATATATAATAGTACGATACGATACGATATTAAAAAAATATACACGCACTGTATTTTGTATTATATTGTTTTCTTTCTTTCTCTTTCGAAATAACCAATTAAGATGATATTTTGCTTACATTAGGCATATTTAAATGTTAAATTAGTGTTTTATTGCTATTATACAGTACTAGATTAGAAAATAAATTATACATACGTACATATATTATATGCTCTACTTAAGATCTTTATACTTATTAAAACCTAAGCTTCAGTATTATTATTATTATTCATATTTAGATTTGTTGTCTCGGTATCTGTTTCCGTTTCCTTTTCTAAATTATGGTTTAACCAATAAGACTAAATCAGTTTATCTCACGCATAGTCATCGCCACTGTAGTCATCATCGTCATCCGATGACACAATTTTCCGGCGCTTCTTTTTACCACGCTGCTGGCTTTGCTTACGTGCAAGTAACTTCGCTGGGGAGAGGGCTGATTTCGCAGGACGAGTATTCGGCGTGGTATCAGCACCTGGGATATCCTGCATAACAAACTGTCAATCAGAATTGATCATATATTTATACATTATATATATATTTATATAAATAACTTACTGCTGTAGATGCTTGAATATTGCTGTTGGTAACGTTTGGCGTAGTCACTGAATTTGGTTTGTCATTTTGCATTTGCCCTGGCCTAGACGAATTTAACGGGATTGAATCATCCAGGAGCCCAGAACTATTTAATTTGGACTTTTCTCGAGATTCATCCGCATCCGAATCGGCGTCTTCCGGATCCAGTTTGAGCATAAGCTGCTTGAACTATAATTTGTACATGAATATTAAAGTAAAATCAAACAATTGTGGAATTTCAAGTTACTTACGTCCAAGTATTTGGCTACAAGATCCATTTTTTCCTCATTGGTGAGTGTTCTGGAAATACATTCAGTTTCTGTGCTCGCATAGTTTTGTGTATGTTGTTTCTTAATCACATCAATTGTCGATCTTGGATTGAAGTCGGCAACGCTCCGCCGTGTTATTGCCTTCTCGTATATTTTTTGCTCGGACGGCGAATATCGTGATATTTTACCATCAGTTAGTCCATACATATCCTTTAAGTGCTCCTTTAGCACTAGAAGTAGCATGCATGCTTGTGCCGAAGTTATACATTTCTTAATTTCGGTCATATCTTCCGGTAATCGATTGAAAATCACATGTGGATCCTCCTCATCGTCATCGTCCTCCAGAATATCGCCGCCCTTATCACTTGGTCGCAGATGCTCCTTGAAAGTGGTTAAGAGATGTGTGCCAGCCATCGAGATAAGCAAATCGATTTGATGTATCAGATATAATGGCTCGTCCTGAACCGCATATGGAAAATATGCGAGATTGTCGGCAATATATAACATTTGCTGTAGCGACGTTTTCTGATCATCGAACTGTTTCGTCACAGTTTGAACCAGAGCGCGTCTTTGTGGTTTTGTTGTTCGGAGCAACGAATACAAAAAGTCATTTAAAGCTGTTGTCACTTGATCTGGTCCGCGTTTACTGCAATCGATTATATATGTAATTAATTAAAGAACAATATTGAATTGAATATTTGAAATAGGTAACTCACGCATAGCCCCGAATTATTTCAATTTTCGCCTTGCTATTCACTTGCAATATTTCCTGTAGCTTGAAACAAAGCTGGAGTCCCAATTGCACTTTCATATTTACAAAGCCCGAATATGTTTTATCAATATCTTTCAGCAAAGCATCTGCCCTATGCGCTGACTGTAAATAATAAATATATATAAATAGCGAATATATACATGTACGTTGTCATTGCCTTTACTTACCTCAACCTTACAATCAGTGCTCAAGCATATCAAATAGGGCACCATTCGAACTGGATGTACTAACCCCTGGCGCAGAACGATTTGAACGACTTTCACTGCCCAAAGGCGCACTGAGTCGTCCCGATTGAGAAAGCAGTCGAGAATCACTTCCAAATACAGCTGAATGATGCGACTTGCCATGCCAGAGGAGACATCGTTCATTTCCTTGAGGTCTTCGTGCTTTGATTGTTTTTCCCCTAAAACGAATATAATTATTATCATAGCTACAGCTTCAAATGTTTTCCTCTTCTAATAAATAACTTACACTCTTTTTCTTTGTTGTGCATGAACATTTCGGATTCAGTCAGGTAAACCCAGATATTTCGCATACAGATTATTTTTATGCCGCCATCATTTGAGGATGAACTTAGTAAATCACAGTAAAATTGCTTTAGCTCTGATCGCGTCAGATAGTCGTCGTTCATAACACAAAAAGATCCAAGTGATACAAGTGCTTGTTTGCGAATTTCATGATTTGTGCAAACACAAAAGAACATCAAACACTCAAATACGTTATCGCATATTGAAGCTGGAAGTCCATTATTGGATTCACCTAGAATTAACATTTAATTAATATTTAGTCCTACTAGTTATATACAAGTATTCAAATGAAATTACCTAAAGCGATGGGAGATTTGAAATCAAAATATCGCATCAGAATACCGATCGTGAATAAACTTCTCCGAAAGCTAGGCGTATAAATATTGTCTATATTAAATCCATTCTGTACAACTTGATTCTTAGATAGATCCAGAACACGGTAGAATCTGAAAAGTACAAAAAAAAAAATAAAAGTTTGTTAATAAGTGGTTTTTGATTTGCAAGGGATACGATTCGATACATACTTTTGAAAACAGTCACGAATTAATTTATAGTTCTTTGTGATCTTATTCACAAGTGCGCCCAAACACGAAACACAACTGGTTACTTCAGCCTGATTGCGCGAAACGACGAGAAGCATCAGATGCTCCTCCAAGGATGCCAAGAACGATTCACTGGCGTTGTTAACGAGCGGCACAACCTTCTCGAGTATATCGGCGACAGCACAAATGAATTTCGCTGCTGACGCTGAATGACATTTGATGTTCAAATATGGCTCGATGGTCATCGCGTGCCGTATCAAAAGTTGAGGTCGAACTTTGGCCAGCAGGTGAAGTGTTGTTATGCATCCAAGCATTCGCGCATTGTCAGTGTCCTCCAATTCAATTAGGCGATCCACAAGTCCATCGGCCAGTTGCTGGCATGCCAAGACAATCTCCTGCGGTGGTTCGGTATTCTTTTTAACCGGCTCCTGCGCACTTCCATCCAGCTTCAGCATATTCTCTTTTGGTTTGAAAATCTAAATAAAGCCGAAAAGTCAATTAAACAGAGTCCGAAGTTTAAAAAATGACTGCTACTTACGCTCATCAAAAGACCCTCCAACCAGGTTGTGCCCGTATCGTGAGCCGTGTTTACCACATCAATGATTTGATTAATTTTACGCTGTATTCCGTGCTAAATAATAAAAAACAGATTTTAAAGTTATAGTTATAGACGAAGCAAACAGAGCGAATATACCTTGTCATTTTTTATACAAGGCGTAAACCACATTTTCATAAAGACTTCCGTGACAAGCTTCTGAATGCCCTCCTCATCGTTGACGCGACGTATCATTTTCACACAGATTTCGGGTATCTTTTCAAAATCCGGATATTCAATACATATATCACGCAGAATTTTTATGACTCGTTTTCGTACTGAGACACCAGTGTCCTGAAATACATATGCTTTTAAAATTTGTTATCAAATTGGTAATGTCAGTTTAGCTTACCAATATTCGAGTTGAGAGCATATCGTAGTATTGATCAATTAGTTCTTGATTGCTGAGAACAAATTTACCAACTAAATCGACAGCAGCTTCGCGTACTGATATTGCCGTATCCAGAAATTTCTGATTAACACCCATTTGCATGTCCTTTCGCTTCAGAACCAGTGGATCCACCTCAACAATATTTGCTAGACATTTCATTGCACGCGTCCTCACCGCAATCGAGGGCTCACTTTAAGAATAGAGATAAACATTAAGTGCTACTATAAATGAATAAAAAAAGAAGCCAAGTACTTACTTTACGACTAAAATGATTTTCTTGAGACATCCATCAAACGATTGACTAAATGGCCGTTTGGTCGCTAAATATTGTGCTATCAACTGTGCATTATTATAATCGATATACGTCTTAATATGCTGATGTGATGTATGACTGTGATCACCCACGACCGAATATGGTTTTATTTTGCTGATGAAGTATTGCTTGCGTTCCTCCAGAACGTTAAAGATTTCCAGATTGAGTTCATAGTCAACAACGTCAACGGAACGATTGCCATTTTTATTAGAGTCCTCGGGATCATTTTCATCACACGAACCAGAGTCGGATGAGTCGGAATAGTCGCCTTAAATTGTAAAATAAAAATAATTCCGATTATATATAGAATCTTTTATTTTATTATCATGAGAATGATGACCTACCAGATCGATGTTTTAAATGAGATTTGGGCTTCTTCAAGGCAAATCCTTTTTCGCCCTCCTTTATTCGACGCCGCTGATAGATAACATCCCGATACCATTGAGCCAAATAAAAATGTCGAGCATAATCCCAGATCAAGTTCTCCTCTTGTGCATTCACGGCCAGAAAATCTAGTAGAATCTTTTGGAGAAACTCGGTTCGTTGCTCTTCCGGATGCAGCTCGATTTTTGTCTAAAATGTTGTAATGTTTTAAATTCGATCAATTTGCAATGTGGGCATCAATACTCACATTTGTAATTGGTAAGTCGCCCTCCTTTTCCTGTTCGGCTTTAATTGATTTAATCATCGAATCAATAATATTCACTTTGCATCGCGACTCGACGGTATCCTTACGCAAACGAGCAGCAACAATGCCAAGATAATCCAAGGATACGAGGCGAATGCTTTGTTCTATAGTCTTATCTGACACGTAACGAACCAGCATTGTGCCTAACAGCGAAAGCAACAGCTCTGAGGCTGGCCATTCCGGTTTGTTGACCGTGGCCAACAGATCATGAATGAAATTCTCAAAGAGCGGACGGAAGTCGGTTTCATTGCTGCGGGTCTTGCATTTGTTTAGAAATGTCGTCAAGAAGTTACCACCAATACTAACAGCGACATCGTACTTTTTCAGCACCAACAGGTCCTGATTTGGCTTAACTATTTGAGAAGCACCGCTCGGCAGATCATCATCGAAATCATGTATGGATTTCGTACTGATCTTATCACTAAGTGAGTCTGTCAATATTGTAGCGCATTGAATCAATTGCAACACGAGTGCAGTAACCATTTGAATATTTCCACCATTATTTGTTAGCTTATAGGGCCGAAGATTCTTCTTGGATGACGGCAAGCGATCAATGGAGGATAGTATATCGCCCAAAATACTGTTGCGTATTTTATCATATCTTTCCTTGCGAAAAATCTAAAATGCAACAGAAGTACATGAACATAACTGATATAATATATCATATATAAAATATATCACTTACCGTTGTCACTAACTCCAGGCAAACAAACTGCAGCGTCTCAATATTGTCCACAAAGAATGGCTCGATGGCGAGCGTTGACAATGGTAACACGATGGTATCGACAAATATACATTTGTCAAAGAGCGCCACAAATACCTTCAGTAGCTCAACAACTTTCGAGTAGAAGATTTGTAAGCTGCGATGATGACTTTGATGCGACTTTGTCTTTTTACGTTGCGTCGATTTTTTCAAACTTTTTACCGTATACACGGGATCGTGCAACGGAAATATTGTTTCACGCATTTGAAACTGAGCGAATTTGATAATGTGTGATATATTATCCTCTTGCAAGAACTTCAAGTCGCTCACTGTTGAATAAATGTTGCAGATAAGCAAACACGCATCCATTGCGTTTAATATCTTATCTATCACTTCATCATCAACGATTTCATCTTCGTCTTCCTACAAAGAATAATGCATACAAGTGAACAATTAGAATTTGATTTTTAAACAGAGACTCGCTTCATCAACGAAAGCTTACCGGTCCCGCAGAATAATTTCTGGCCAAATAAACGTTGCGCATGGCATAGTTGATGAGGAGGGTTAATTTGTTTTTCGGTATAGAGTCCAATGCTTGCTTGGCCTTCAACTTGGCGACATCGTCGCTCATTGTATTGAGCAGTTTTGGTGAAATGCACTCAATATTGTCATCGACGTCTTCTGCGAATTGATGTAAACCAATCAATTAACAAACTTCATTTAATTTCTTAACTGTTAATTACCTGAATCGAAATTGGGCGATTCAGTATCGTCGAGCAGTTCAATTATTTGCTCCATATTCCGCATAAATTGTTGGTATGTTTGCGAACGCGTGACTTCTTCCTTAGTGCACTTGGTTGTTGATAAGGCCATTATGCGTTCAACTTGACGTAGTTTCGGCTTGGAGACTGATATATGAAACGAAATTCAATGAAGTCAATGAGTGATATTAAATTTAATGAATGTATTCATAGTTTCATTAACTATAAGGTAATGTATATTTTACTCACATATTTGCTCTGGTGGAATATCGCCCAGTGATATTGCAAGTTTCCTTTTGGTTGTCGAACGTTTCTCATCCGCTTTGATAACCGTAAATATATCAACGGAAGCCGCCGAGGAGGGTGCAGCATCCGTCGTTGTGGAATTAAATTCAGCAGCTAACGATAGATATTCACTATCATTGGTTTTGTTACTTGCATCGCGAAGTAACCCAATATTTCTTGCCAATTCTGGTGACTTTTGTACAAACTTTTTAATACTCTGTTGCATAAGGCGAGCATCCTCGACGTTAAGGCGATTTATACATACCCGAACCTGGGATTTGCCGCTCGACGATGTCGATGTGGATGTGGCAGTTGATGTCGCATTCGTCGATTGATTAAAATCATGCCCAAATGTTGCACTACTACTACTGTTGTTGTTGCAAGACGCCAATGAGGTCGATGCGGTGTAAAATTGCTGGGCTGGCGATTGAGGTTTGGTGTATTGTTGTTGGTGTTGCTGCTGTAGTTGTTGTTGCTGCAGATGCAGTTGTTGTTGTTGCTGCTGTTGTGTTGCTCCATCGGCAATCTGTTGTCGTTGTAAATTTAAAACATTTTGAAAATTGCCCTGTATGGTCGATGTTGTTGTTGTTGCCGCTTGACATTGAAATGTAATCGGTTGCAATGCATCGCTTGACATCTTATTAAACTGTTGATTGCTACTGATGGCTGATGTGGGTTTTGTGCTCTTTGTGCTGAGCTGTTTGGTTGTATCAATCGGATCCTTATGTTGTTGTTGTTGCTGCTGGTTGTGGTACTGATAATACGTTTGGGATTGATGTCCGTGTTGATTCACAGCTTGAATTACAGACGACTGTTGTTGATGATGTTCCGCCGGCATTACTAACGATGACTGGTTAGTGATTTCCATTCCCTGCAAGTTCTGATTAACATTGTCCAACGGGCCATCCTGAAGTCTTTGTCGGGTCTCTCGCTGATCAGGTGTTAACAGACTCGTTACATCCATGCTAAAACCAAAACCAGAGAATTATTAGCAAAAAAAAAAACTTAATAAATTCAATCAACTAAAAACAGTCTTGCTAACCCGATTGATTGGTCTATATAGTCTTTTGTGTTCGAATGATGATGCTGCTGCTGTTGAACATTTAAATTGAAGGGCGCTTGACATATATCATTAGAGAGACCAATTTGCTGCGAATGCAAAGGACGATGCTCGTTTGGTGAATGGTCCGCAAAGTGTTGCTGTGACGTACGATCGTTTATAACTAAAAATGGTATTATTATTAGTATTTAATCAATATTTCTTATTCATAACAATTTACCAGTTCGACGTGGTGTATTAAATACGGTTGGGCGATAGTTGTAGATACCCTGCAATAATTCAGGATATGTGCTAATATTGGCGCCATGCTGCTGAATGGAATATTGCGGCTTGAGTTCTCTAAAAGTATATATATATTAATGATTAATACTTCTTTTTTGCTTTTTGAGCAAGGGGACTATTTGGAGCTTACATATTATCCGAGTTCGTTTGCTCGATCGCATTCACCAGCTGTCTGACAAGATTCTCATCGCGCACAGAGAGTAGATTGTTGGATTCATTGGCGACCAGTGAGTGAAAGAGCAGCGATTTATTAAAGGATGCTGCGCTCTGAAGGCAATCGGAGACGGGCAGCTCGCTGAGCACTAAGAATTCAAGATGGGTAAATATATATATATTATATATACAATATATGAAATACTTACAATCGGAGGTACTGGTGAGGCCAGCTAGTGTTGTGACGGGTACACTTGGGATGTCACGGTCCCCCATCATTAAGAGAAAGACAATATTTGAGAGTCTTCAAACTGCTGGCATTTATAATACACATGTACACACTTATATATATATACATATATATATATATATATATATATCGCTGGTTGTGTGCGCTGGTAGATTAGATCTGTATACTCCTGTGAAGAAAATGCGCTGATTACATGCTTGCATTGATTGTTGATTGTATTTCATTTAAGGAACTCCAAAGACACGGCTTGACTTACATACATACGCACATAGGACATGTAAGCATGAATCTTCTGTACATACATACAACTATGAAAATATAAATATATGAACGCATACGCATTTCTATTTATGCACTATCCAAATAAATTGTTTGCTTTACGTAGTTCTTAGTTTCTTGGAGTTTCTTCACTGACGCAATAAATGCTCAGCAATAATTGTGCTTCATTAAAACAAAACATATTTACAGTTTTCTGCACATTGTTTGTAAGTCACCATAAATATTAACTGTATTTTGTTGAACTGTGCGAGTGCATAGTTAGATACAGTTCGTTGTTTATTATTAGTAACCTTTATGTGCTTGGTAATCTCATTTTTCACACAATCTCGAATTGGGCTTGCTCGCGTTTAATTCTTTTATTTTATTTATTAATTCCCTGCAAATGGCGAGTGCTAAGCCAATATGGCTGACACACACGTACAAATGCTGACTGCTATGCATATTAACAGTTTGATATCACGCAGCTTTTGTATTTGAGGCAGTGGTAACTATTGAGTTGATATTATATTTATGTCAAGTGAGCGTCATAATGGAATTTGCGTTTAAGACACGACAGCAACTAACATTAGAAAAAGTAAATGGGAATGGTTTATCTATAATTGATTATTTTATATATTTTGCTGTAAATTTCGAGGCACAATTAATGTCAAATGCATATCTCTGTCCTGTTTGTCAATTGAAATATTTTTGTTGGAGTGAATTTTAACATAATTCTCAACAGTTTTTATTTTAATTTCCCTGTTACTGTATTCATATGTCATAAAACTACAAAAAAAATTAAGATGAGTTCGAATAAAAAATTTGTGAGACTCAAAACTATTTGTAAGCCGATAAATATCGACTATCGATATTTTCATATAAAGAATATTAGGCGATCTATCGCGCGTAATATACAGCGACATCTGTTTTTTTGTTAGAGGGCGGTGACATGAGCTATTTTGAATAAGGGTGGGTTTTTGCATGGTCTGATTTGCTGTTACACCATGTTATCAATCAACCTCCACAACAGCTGCTTAGCGACTGTCAAATCTGGTACGACCACTATGTCACCACTTTTTACATTTGCAGCATGTTGAGGACGAATTCATCACTCTGATCCCCATTGGGACTTGGACATTACAAAAAAAAATTCAATACAAGTTAAACCAGTCAAATTTAAATCACTGGACGGTACGAGATTTTTTTAATTTCATCTGATCTCAGATTAAATATTTAACTTACAAGTATTTATTTTACAATATTTATTATGTATATTAATAAATTAAATTCAATTTCTTGCATTGTGTTTGTAAGCGTTGTTTGCTATTTAAAATCACACAAATCCATAAATTGTTTTTAAAAATTTAAAATTTTTGGTCGATATTCTAAAATTACTGATGCTAAGTGTGAATAATTTATTTAAGTTTAGTGATCAGACACTTTCGACCAATTGCTCCCCATAGAATGGCCTTCAAATAGTAATGGTTCCCTCCATCTTCTTTCATTTGTCACTAAATTCTGTGCCACCATTGGAAGATTCATATTCCTCTTCGGTTAAAATACTTCTTTCGGATTGAAAGCCAGACTTTTCGCCATCGTCCGTTGAATCGCTACAATCCGTGCATTTCGTGCAAATTTTCCTACGTTGGGAAACACTGTTTGCGGCCACAAACACCTTGCCACATCTAATGCATTCATCTTGTGGATCACCTATAATGATGAAGAAAGGCGTTAGTCGAAGAAAGAATACAGGGTATTAAAAACTCAGCTTACCCTCGTGTGTCTTCATATGTGCTCGCAGGTTGCATGCCAGTGCAAATCTCTTTTTGCATAGTTCACAGCCATGTGGCTTGTCACCTGAAAAAAATTAGTAAAATAATTTGAAATTCATTTAATATTATTACATTCTAAACAGAACTAACCACTGTGCAGAAATAGATGATTCTTCAGATTTGTTTGCTTTGAGAAACCGCGGAAACAAATGGAGCACTTGAAGGGCCACGATCCACTGTGAACGTACTTGTGGGATTTTAAATCGCCAGGAGTTGGAAACGACTTAGCACACAAATTGCACTTGTGTGGCTTTTCCTTTAAAATCAAAAAATACAAAAATATATTCAAAGATTAATAAGTGATCTTTTGCTATAATATGACTATGGCATATGCGGTTTCATAACTATTATTACCTTAATATGAGTCATCCGATGATAATAAAGGTTACTGCTTGCGGTAAACCTTTTTCCACATACTTGGCATTCGTGCGGTTTTTCCCCAGAATGAATTCGCCTATGGTTTCAAAAAGATATTTTTCCATTATGTTTGTTTTAAGTATTTTATAACAGATAATTACCTATGAGTATTCAATGAGCTGGATGTGCTGAATCCCTTGCCACAAACCATACAAATATGTGGTTTTTCACCTGCAGGGAAAAGAAAACTGGTAATTAAAATACATAAATAACAAATGAATGGATAAATAATTAAGGCGAGTATAAGGAAATAGGATATCTGAAAGAATTAAACTTAATTTACCCGTGTGAGTTCTCATATGTCTTTTGAGCAGACTTGGGCGATCGAAGGCTTTTCGGCAAACTTCACATGGTAGCAATGATCGTTCATTTCTGCCGATGCGTTTTTTTGTTGCCTCAAATTGATAATTTGGGATATTGATCGTTGTCTTATGGGGATTAGCTGTGATGCTCTCGAAGGCAGACTTCTTTACGTCATCCATGGATACGGATGATGTTGTTGAGTTGTCATTGGTGCTATCATTAAGTGATAATAAGGAACCGGAGGAGTCACTCAACATTGACTTTTGTTCGTCCTCGCTCGTTGGCGGCGATAGCGGTAAATTTGGTATCTTGTACATTAACGCTAATGACAAATCGAGGGGAGTATCTGGAATATAAATCGAATAATAAGACCATTTACTTTTTTTTTGGGGGGAGTTGGTAAATACCTTGTAGAATGGAGTCCATTGCTTGGCGATAGAGCGTTGAACGCAGAGTCAGGAATATATTCTCTTCGGGACGTTCGGGCAGATAATAGGCAACTAACTCTTGATAAGTCTTAATTGGCTTGATGACCTCGTACAATGGATCCCCCTTAACCATCGTACAAATGAGATTTACATTCGAGTCAAAAGAAGCGCTAGTTCGTAGAAATCGAATCCAATTGCAATGGATAGCACGCGTTCCATAATTGAACGAAACTTCATGATATAAACCATGGCGATATCTCAACTAAAAGAAAAATAAACAAGAAATTAAAAACCAATTAAAACTTGATTACATATTATTATTATTTTTAGCTTGAAATATTTGCCTCGTAATTATGCGATTTTTTTTTATTTTTTTTTTATTTTGATAAACTCCTACTTGTGCATGTGCATATGCTAAAAGCAGATGCAATTTGCAATTCCTTTGCCGTGATTGCTAAACTGGATGTACCAGTTTAACAAGTCGAGGAGGCTCTTACAACTACTACGAGAACACGAAGCGATCATAAAACCTGGAGAGGGCTACATAGCCTTTAGGGTCTTTAAATATTCGATAAACATTCGATAGACATGCGAATAAGCGAAAAGGACATCAATAAAACTATCAGTTTTTTAAGAATGGAAACAATTCGAATACACCGAAATTCGAAGTACCTTATGCTCCATAAAAAAGTATATACGTTTACAAATTCAAAGCGATGTGCAGGGTATCTGATAGTCGTTCACTCTTAACTAGAGCACTCTTACATATTTTCAGCTTGCACATATAATCAATTTTAATTGACAATTAGAGCATATAGAATTTTTAATTTAATATGCATACGATGATGTGTTTTTAATTTTCTTATTTCTAACCTGTGTAAAGCTTACATAAGGCAATAAATGAAGTGTGCTTTGTTTATGATATAAAACTCTATGTATTTGAAAAGTTGACCGCTTCAAAATCGTTTTAATCCTGTTTTATTTTATAATTGAAGGGTGAGCCAAACTGTTTGTAAATATATATATATATATATATATATATATATATAATATATACACATACACACACACACTCATACATTTGCACCCATTGTACATATATTTTCCGAAACCAGTAATCAATGATGTACATGCAAAATGCCATACATCACTCCGACTCGGAGAAGAGAAGTGACCATATCCTTATATGCATACATACACACATATATACATAAATTACTCTCTCATACATACGCTCATACTTGCATACATACATACATACATTCGTATATATATATGTGTAAGTGGTGCACACACAAATAATTCCAGGTTCGCACTGCTCGTTTCCGGTAGCACCTTACTCTGGCTCCCGGCAACATACATACACACATACATACCAATGTATCCATATGTATGTGAGTATGCTGCACATACGCACACAAAAATATTCTTGAATGACTGCTTTGTTTATGATTCGATCGCTTTTAAATTTTCAAGATGAAGACAGGTAACGTGCAATATATGTGTATGTATGTATGTATATGTGTGTATGCTGTATTTATGTGTATGTATGTATGTATGGTGGAAGCTCTTAAAGCGCTACCTTATTTTTATACATTGGTCGGAATGTAAGTAAAAAATATTTGAGCCGCAGCGGCTCAACTGGAATCAATTAATTCATTTTTAATTAATTAATGCTTCATTCTAGTAACTTATTAACTTGTGATTGTAATTAATATTATGGCCGATCTGCAGAAGCTGATCAACATAATAATTATTAAATTACCTTCAAAAGCATTATAACGGCAGTACCTTAGTGAATATTTATGAATAGGCTTAAAGTAAATATGTATGTATAATCACAAGACAATCATTGTTACGAAAAAGTATGCACTACGAACAAATATATTTTTTCTATATAAATCGTATGACAACTTGGTAAGGCTGATCAGCATAATAATAATAATTTACGTAAAAAAATTGAATGTTGGTGACTTTTTATGAATCGGTGGAAATTAAATATGATCTTAAAAAAACAGCAAACAAATATATTTTTGGGAAATCCCAAAAAAATGTAAAAAGATAAGAAAAATATTCAATTGTTCCCTTTATTTATAAATCAATTATTAATGTAATCATAATAAAAAAATAAAAAAAGCAATATGCACTGAGAACAATTTTTTTTTTTATTATAAATTCTATAAAAATGTAAAGACATAAAACATATTGCAATGTTCAATTAAGTTACAAATCAACTAATATTGTAAAAAAAAAATCAAGAGGCAAAATAATATGCACTAAGAACATTTTTTTTATGTCGTGTAGAATTTAAGTTTTAATCGACTTTATACTTGTATTTGAAGATTTTAACAATGTATGTAAGTGTGTACAAATAGTGCACACCTACATATATATAAAGAGACATAAGAAATGTGTTACGAAAATTGGTGAATAAAAGTCTATGGGGTGTTCACTCTCCCATGACGTTGGGAACTCTTCAAGACGGACATAAGAAGTTCTCACAGTTTTCTTTAATGCTTCAGCAATTATTCAACGTTAGCCTGAGAAAACTTGGGAGGGGCGGGATTCGTACATACTTATTTATAGGCATGTTCGTCCAAAATAATTCTGCACCAACGATGCATGAAAAACGCACACACACACCCATAATGTGAAGCAGAAGTTATGGCTCCAGAGAATACCTGTGGGTGTATCACAGATAGCTTGGACTAAGATTTTGTGTCTTCCATTTAGAGATGGTCATGGGAAGTTTCTCACGGAACAGGTTTTTTTTCTAACGTCCCCATTGCGTATAATCAATTGCTTCCTTCTGTAAATATTCTATAGCTTTTATATTGGACTTTGGTAGAGTTTCCGTAATCTTTTATTTGCAACTTTGATGATATGTCAGGGTGTCTTAGGAAATTAACGCAATCTTTACCGGAATCTTTACACTTTGTGTGCAAGAGCCGGAATCGGAAACCAAATTCGTTTCTGGTTTATACATATGTATATCAGAATTTTCTTAAGCCTTGGATTTAACAATATCATATTGAATATTTTATAATTTCAATCACAAATATGTCAATTAAGGATATATAGATATACAACGAAACGAATTTATTTACAAATTTTATTGTAAACGGTTATTTTTGTAATTGAAAAGCAGGAAAATGTATCACCCAAAGTTTTGGATCTTTTATTCAGATAAACTTCGTAATCTGCATGCTTCAAATATTATCATCATTAAAAATATTAATGGGATGGGGCGAGGCGAGGAACAGTGTGACAGATTTGACAGATTTGACTCATATTACATTTTTTCTTAAAAGGTTCTTGTTAGATCGACAAGTATGTTACACAAAAAATCAGAGATCTACGTGATAATATTGACATTGTGGTCTAAATAAAGAATCAAATATGTATTTTATAAGATTAAGTTCTATAGGACAGCAAAAATTTGAAAATTTGATGTTATAATCCGTATCATTTCTATAATCATAATTTTAATCCCAATTACTTTGATGCTGACAATATTTTAACAAATGATATTTCTGAGCAATTTAAAATTTAATTGAACCAATTTTGCAAAAGTTAATCAATTTACGAATTGTTTAATTAAAGGTCTTAAGTAAATTAAGAACGTTGTTAAGAAAACATAATTATCATAACAAACTATAAAAAACGATATCAATGCTTTGAATTAAATTTTCATAAATCAATTCTGGACTTAAAGAATAAGAAAACCTATAAGATCTTATATATGAAATAACTTACATCATTTTCGTCCGGATATTTTAAGTTATCGATTTTGTCGGTACGGATAGTACCTTGAAATGGGTAAAATAGAGATCCTTTTTTGATATTCGTTGTTGCACACACGGTTAAAACGGACTCGCTCTTACTCGTGGGCAAGGATAACTTAGTTAACGCGAACTCTTTGGGTATTAAAACGCAGGATTCCATTTTGATTCAAATAATGAACAGTTAATTCGCAAATAAGGACGATTGCATGAGACAAACGAGAGTTGCGGGCTTATTAAAGTTTAGTGTGTTGATTTTATTTGTTTTTCTTTTTTGTTAGGAGTGACAATGCGCACCCATTTCTTTCAATGCTGAACAAATACTGCGTGATCAGGATCGCTCGAATCGGCCATGACCTTCTCTCCGAGGAAAACTGCACAAACAAAAAACACACACTTGAAATACCAATACACCATTCAGACGCGAGACGCGACCACTCACAACTACACACTAAAAAGTCGTCTTGCGGACAAGACCAGCAGGCAGCAGCAGCAAGCAGCAGGCAGCAGCAGCAGCAGCAGGCAGCAGCAGCAGCGACCAGCTAAAATTAAGAGTCAGGCTCATTTAACTCAATGCTCCACTACGTTACCAAAACAAGATCAACATTACACAACGGCTACGGCTATCAATTGATCTCAAACAAACTCGTCTTGAACGCTCTGGCACGAGCAAGAGCACCTGTGCACGTTTGGGCACTCACACACGCATACACACACACACACACTCAAACACACACACACACATGTATGTATGTATGTATTTATGCTTGTACTAGTTGTAGGCTTCGTTTGATGTACATACGTACATACCCCTATGTATGTATGTATTTTTACAGGTAGCAACTTGACTTTTCCCCAAGACGAAGACCGCGCGCTTTGCCGTCCATCACCTGTTGCATTGTTTAGGTGAGGCGAGCGGCTTGTTATCGTTATTTTTTCAGTATGCCTTCAGCTTCCTTAGTTGTTGCTGTTGCTGTTGCTTTTGCTGTTGTTGTTGTTATTATTTTGCTTATACTCTTTTTCTTTTTCTTTGAGTTAACATGGCCATTATGTGTTTACGTGTGTGTTATATTTGAATGAAATATTCGAGGTGAGCTGCTTTTACTCAGAGGATCATTGACAGAACTCGCTTTAATTTCTTAGTCGCGCTCGTTCTCTCCTTCTCCTCTTCTCCCTTCCCTTTCTCTCTCTTTCTCTCTCTCTCTCTATCTCTTATTCTATCTCTGTCGCTCTTGGTTCATCTTCAACTTCATCTCTCTGTCTTTTGCGCGCGCTCGCTGACAAGCAAGCTGCTTACTGAGTTACACTCAATGCGAATATGTTTCCATTTCTGGATGGAACAGGTGCAGGCACCAGGCACCCGGGCACCAGCCACTTGGCCTACCTACAACTACTACTACTCCCATTCATAACTACTGCCGACGCTTAAATTGTGCTCAGAGTGTGTGTCTAGTCGAAAGATCCGGTTTCTTGAGCTTGAGTGAAAATATGCTATAAGATTCTTTTCTTGACTGGTCAATGCTATCGGCGTCTCTTTCATTGCTTAAGGTGAACGGTGAACGTCTTAGACACGCCCCTTCCTATACCCTGTAATAAGAAGACCTGCAACTATATATACATAATAATGGAATGTACATCATTTGAATATGAATATACATATGTGTAAGAAACGTATCTTTATCATAAATCAGCAAATAGTTTGTTAACTTGATGTTGAACTTTTACCAACTGACAGTATTGCTTCAAGTTTCATATTGCATTTTGTAATTATTAAATTATTGAATAATCTTTCATTGGTATTAGTTCATATACTTGTTTTATTATAACGTATTGTATTATTAAAACCAATAAATCACAGGTTAATTAATCTTTGTACATTGCACATTCAGAAAGGGCAATTTGTGCTGAATATTTTAATATGTACAACTTTGATTAAATCGAACCTTAATTATTTATTAAAGATCAAACAAGCTGTGCTTATTTTATTTTAACTCTTAAGCCATACTAACCATTTATCGCCCAAAAAAATAAATATTTTATGAACTCTTATGTATTTATTCAATTCAATACACTTGTTAAGGATATTATAATCTTTTCGTGAAGCTTGTAAGAGACGTCACCAGCCCATATAGAATATATGGATATATATATATATACATTTTGTATCAGCAACCCAAGTCGACTGGATATAGTCATGTCCGTCCTTTTTCTGGTTCTATAGGTCGTAGTCCCTCAGTTTTTAAGCTATTTTGAAGAAACTTGGAATATATTTATCTTTTTACAGCATGCAGTACACATGTTGCAGCCGACATAATCGGATCTCTATATTATATAGGGTCATAGGAACAATTGGTCTAGTTACCAAGTTATCCTTATTATACTCACTTAAGAAGCGAGTTTTTGTGCTACTAACATTTTAATAAAAAATAATCAACATTATATCATATAGTCCCTTAGAAACAATCGATCGTTATTTTAAGTTATAGGGTAAGGGTATATAAACTTCGGCGTGGCTAAGATATCCGTTTTTTCTTTTCGTTCTTTACTTAGTGCGTTTCGCCAGCAAAATGCAATCAATTTCTTCACCGCCCCTTATTAAGGACTTGCAACTTCAAAGTTGCACAGTAGCTTGTAGCGAATATTTTAATCGACCGAGGATTGCTGTGTGCAGTGTTGCAGTTGTGCTGGCAAGAGTAATTGTTGTTAGCCCATTATTTGTATTGGTATACAGCACATGGAGGGTTGAGGATTGAAGAACCAAGCAGACTACCCTTCGGCGCGGAGGAATTCATTGTATAGTCAGGTGCAAATAATCTGTGGCAAAGATAGGACTTAAGCAGTTTGAAACGTCAGTTTTATCTTGTGCATCAACGGGTGGTGCAACCGGGCTTGCTTAACAGCTTGAAAATAAATAATTCCTTTATTTACTTATATATTTATTTACGTTTATTATTTTTATCTTAGTAATCGTTATGAATTTTATCATTTGTATATTTTAATTTGTAAACTTTATTTTAAGTTATATTATAATAAAATAAATATAAATACGAATTCCATTTTGAAAGTAGTTCCGTTAACTTCTTTCACTGATCTAAGCTTCTCTAGCGAAGTCAAATTGCTTTGTGTCGATTTGGAGCTGAAGTAACTGTTATATCTGTACAACTATAGCTGTATTTTATTCTAAGCAGACTTATCCTTATTTAAATTATTTACAAAGATTTGATTCATGCGTTTAACATCTGGAAAATATAAGTCACAATGTTAAAAAAAACTAAGACTTAGGCACGCCGAATATTATATACCCTCGCAGAACGAAGTCCACCTGTTACATGATATAGGGATGAGAATTAATTGAAAACAAATTATTTTGTATCCAAGAAAATATCTGATAAAGTGACCCGATTCAGAAGAATCCGACATATGTACTGTCTGCGGCCAAAACACAGATTTATAATTGAGTGATTAGTTCTTATAGAAATAGACAATTGGACGGACTTATCTATATCCAGTCTATCGTATTTTTTCAAAGAAGTCAAACTCGACGACAAAATTATGATACCCTCCAGGCCATAACTAAACACAAAAAACATATTTTGAGTCGCAACTTTTTGGATTTGAGCCAGTTTGTCTGATTGGTTGTAAGACGCTCAACGAGCCCGGAGGTGTGGTAAAACATTAAACATTTGTTTTATTATTTATCATCATATCTCTAAAGGCAAAATTTTCAATTTAGAGCACTCTAAACTATGGCAATTAATTAGTTATTTATTAATTTTTGTATTAGTATATATTTCCATCGTAGTTGTATATTTAGCAATTAATATAAGTCTTATTAATATTATCAATATATAAATATAGAGCATAACTAGCTCACCATTAAAATTACATTGTATGTATGTTATTTACAGTTAGATCGAAGCAGTAGGCTACAGGGTATGTTCTAATTGTAGCACGTACACAATACAAATGGGTACAGAGGGAATACCGTAACTGTATGTATATGTATGTATGTGTGCATAAGTATGCATGTATGCATTTATATATATAAATATATTTATTTAATACGTGTTCACTCTGTACTCTACACCATCGATACTCTATCACTCATTGTCGCTGTTTGCTGTTCGCTTGAAAATTATATTTGCTTATGTATTATTTTGGATTTAAAATTATGTATAGTCTGTAATATTAATGATATCACTAAATAAATTTAAATATAGTTATAGTGCTGATAAGCTTCAAAGCTTGTACTTACGTTCCCGTTTAAAACATGTTTTATATTTGATAAAGCGATTTGATGTAGTCAAACTATAACTGAACACAAATCGTAACGACCTCTTATGGTTTGTGGATGCAGGGTATTTCGTAGCAGGGCCATTTGAACAGCATTGTACAAGCATTCTTTAATGCTGTCGGTCTTAAAAGGTGAAAGATGAAATTTCGGTTGCCTGCAATACAAATAAGAAGAATTTAAATGAACATTTTGTGAAATGCTCTTTTACAATAGGTTATGCGTGCACTAAAAATATATTTTCGCGGACATATTCGTACCTTATTTTATTTCATTTCATTTATCATTTAGTATTTACATAAAAGTAAGTGTATATATAATATATATTATATATCTATTTGCATATAAATATATATATGTATAGATGCATATATAAATTGTATAAACATTTATTTATAGATAATGTTTAGATGCACTTATAAATTCAATTGAATGTTGCAAAGGAAATGCTCTCGTCAATAAAAACTTTAGTTAGTTTGAATTAAGCGAATCTTAAGGTAGTTTAGAATATTGCTATAAGGTGCTTGAATGAAAGTCATATATTAGTTCATAAGACCTGTCACTAAAGGACAACATTTGTTATTGTTTTCGTTCAAGAAATTTTATGCATAATAAACGAACAGTGTTATTATAATGGCTTTCTCTTGGGATAATCGAGTTGATTTCGTTGTGCGATATATGTATGGTAAGTAACTTAAATCAAAAACAAATACACTACAAATAAATGTGTCCTTCTCCCTATTACTAAATTCCTATACATATCTGGAAAATATTCACCTGTAATACAATACATTGATAAAATTTTGAAAAAAACCTGAATGTATTTAATATATGTACAAATGTTTATTTTTTTTTTTATTGTGTAAACATGTTCCTGTTCATTCTATATCTAAAGACTATACCTAAAAACAATGAAACATGTCAATTACAATGCTTGAGTGGCAGGTGCAGTCTATCTCTTTGAACAATCTCTTGTTAATTAAAACATTATAGTACATTTAATTAAACTATAAATAGACATATTTAAACAAACAGTAGTAGCTACGAGCTAAATGATTAAAATAGATTTTTTGGGGTTTGCAAAATGAAACGGGTCGTGAAATAAATAAATTTAGTACAGCTCTCAAGCAAAATAGAAAAAGGTGATCGCCTGCAAGGCGAAAGGAAGCTTCAGGTTCACATAAGGACACAACAGGAGGAAGGAATAAATGTGTTTTAATTATAATGACAATGGATATGAGTTTATTTAAATATATCGATCGAAGGCATTGAAATTAAATACCAGTTGAGACCACTATGCCTCTAAATTCTGAAAGGACCCTGCATTAAGTGATAGTTATTGAGATTTTTTCTTGAGCCTTTATGAATATTTTTCGGCTTGCGCCTTTGAAAACAAACACCAATCAAAAATTGTTTACAAGTGAAAAATAATTTGTAGATATTTTGTTGCAAGTCAGCAATCCTGAAGTGATACTTGAAACAATTATACATGCTAGAGCAATGGACCGGATACAGGATATTCTCTATGCATTATTATTACTGTTTTATATTAAGCTCAAGCTAATATATATTGATTTAAAATCCAACATCTTGGATACATTTTCAGATATCGACAACAATGGATTCCTGGACGAAAATGATTTCCTATGCATGGCAGTACGTGCTTGTGTCGTTGAGGGCAAGGGAGATTGCAGTCCCGCCCGTTTGGATGAGTATAAGAAACTGATGAGGAATTTGTGGGATGAAATTTCTGCAATTGCTGATGATGATAAGGTGAAGTATAAAAATTAACACATACATAGTTCCAAATAACAACATTTGGCCAATGTATAAATAACATACTCTTCCTATTGTCCTACGGGACATAAGCCTGTTTTGTTTTTTATTTTTTATTAAAAAGATAATGAAAAAGATGTCGAATGTAGACTTCACTTAAGCAGCTGTCGCCGTTTTAAATTTTTTTTACCCACTTAATGTGCACACCTTTTGCGTTTTTCTAATCCAATTTATTTATTATTTTAGGACGGAAAAATTTCAAATCAGGAATTCAAGGATGCTGTTAAAAAAACATGCGTAGGAAAGAAATACGAAGAATTTCCCCAGGTAAGAGATTAAAATACAACATTAAAAAATAATTTATGCCACATATGGGAAATTAACAGAAAATAAAATAGGATTAAAGGGACCGGTAAAGGATTTAAAAAGTTCAGATAGATATAAGTAGAGTACTAAAAACAGATACTCAAAAACTAAGAAGAGAATTCAAATAAAAGTAGTTCTGTGTTTAAATTTGTAATATAGTATTTGTTTTCATGAGAAAATTGAGAAACTGTCTATGTTTCTCTCCCTCTCTCTCTCTCTCTCTCTCTCTTTGATTTCTCCTTTGTGCTTGCCTAGCAACCAAAGTTAAATTGGATTCACCAATATATTCAACAAGACCATACAATATTAATAAACTGTTTTGAAAAATACAAACATTTAGATTTTCATTCAAAATAAATTACTATATTAGAAATTGTAATGCTTTTTATGTTTCTACAATTATTTGGGGTTATTAAAAATATTTGAATTAAAATTAAATTAAAATCAACGACATTCAATGATTAACCAATTCTGTATTATTAAAATTATTTAGGGTGTAAAAATATAACTTTGACAAATAATTTTTTTATTTTTGAAATTGTCTTTTAATAATATCTCAAATACTCCTCGACCATGATAAATATAATAAATCAATTCTTTTAATTACATTTTTAATTGTGCGTTGAAATCTTTTGACTTTTCAGTTCTAAGCTTTAGAGAATTGTTAATAACTGTGCATTGTTTTTATATTTAAAGGCCATGCGCGCATTCATTGAATCCAACTTTAAGCTGCTTGATATTGATAATGATGGTGTTGTGGGAATTAACGAATACCGTTACAACTGCATTTCCCGTATTGCCATTGATGACATTACTCCACTGAACAAAGCGTTTGAATCTTTATTGAATGTAAATTATAAATTAACCTGAAGCACTGTGCCAATTGTATATGGTTTTCCGTACTATTTGCAGGATGATGATAAAAAGCGTGGTGGACTCTCGCTTGATCGCTATAAAGAGCTCTATGGCCAATTTTTGGGAAATACAGCTGATAACCATCCAGCGGTTAATCTCTTTGGACCTTTATAACTATTTACTTTATTATTGTCTTCGCTGTTGTTCAACTACTATTTTTTTAAGTTTAATATGTAATTACTATGACTATAAATTAACTAGGTGTAATGCATTCATATCATTTGTGTAGAATCGTCAGATGAACAGTTCGTTAACTTTAAAGGATTTTATAGTTAGAATAGAAATTTGCTCTCCGAAGCTAACCTCAGCATAAAATGTTGATTTTCTCTCAGATGAAAGCTCTAACAGATTGTTTCTCTCTCCTAATCTTGTAACATTTAATCAAATTGTTATTATGTTATGTTTATTTAGAAAAACCGTTTTTGTGTAAAATCAAAATAAACTAAGCGAAATGCGAAAATACAATTTCAGTCTGAACATATATCACATTTATTGGGCAGGTAAATTAAACCTTTTGCTCTTGGCAGCGAATATTTTGTGTTTCGTTTCTTCATGTTCCTGCCAACAAACCTCTTCAAATTTCAACTTTCAATTGCGAAAACTCTACAGCGACAAGTTGGCAACTCTGTTCTCATTCCAGGTCGAGCATTTGTACATCGAACAGCAAAAACTATGTAGCAACCTTAATTTAAAGAAAAATAAATGCTGACGAACGTTTTTTTTGACGTTCGCTGTTATTTCAATTGCATTATGAAGTTAACTGGAGACCCAGCGTTAGGAGACCCAGATGTTAGGATATTACAAAGAGTAAGTAATTTATGCGATTGGTATTCAAATTTGTTTATATCTAAATCATATATCTAAATAATCAGAAAAATGTTTGCACAAATAAATATATACAAAATAACTTTAAATTGGTATTGAGAAAATTATCACGAACATCTCGAATATGCGAGCGAAGTTTTTATTTGGTTCAATTTTATCACGAACATCTCGAATATGCGAGCGAAGTTTTTATTTGGTTCAATTTCCCAAGACGTTCCACTATCGTTTAGCATTAAACACGTGTGCCGAAAAAAAAGTACTAAGAACAAGCAAGTAAACACCGACAAAGAATTAAAGTATACGACTTAAGGTCTTAATTTGCCTATAATAACAAAATGACTATATTATCTTAAATTCAAATTTAACTTTAATATACATTTTTGTTTGCATTGTGCTTACGTAAAATATATCGAATGCATTGCATAGTGCTCCCATCACTAGTGAATGTGCACTTTTTTTCCGAGTGATTGTTTTCGTGTGATTGGTACTATTGATACCAAGTTGTAAGGCTGTAAAGGTTTCTATCGCTCGTTAGGTTGTATTTGTGATATTAATAAGCCGTTAAGATAAACTCATTTTGATACGCTCCTTGATCTATTCGGAGTAGCCTGAAATTGTGAAAGTAAAAATCAAGAAGTAATACATATTTTTTTAGTATAACAAAAGTAAGACATTTAAATACACAGACACATTGATAATCATTATAAAATAAATCAATCTTTTGCATTTTCAGATCGTGACACATACACAAAATTATATATTAAATAAACCGCCACGATGATGACAGAGAAAATTGTACCCGGTCATTCAAGTCTGGTCAACAAAGGGTGTGTACTTTAAATTCATTTACTTACGTTTTATAATCCAAAAGAAATTTGGCTTCATCAAATACACACACTTGTGTATGTATGTATGTACATACTCTTATGTGTGCATATACTTCCTGTTTATGTATATGTGTGTGAAAAGGTCTCGTTTGGCGGCTTTTGAAAAAAAGGCTGAAAATCGAAAATTTGCGCTGAGGGAACGTGAAGCACATTTTGTGGAGTTTCCATTTGTTAATTAAAAAGATAACAAAATAAATCTGCCGTTTTAAACAAACAAAAAAAATTGAAATTACTCCACAAAATTTATAATTTAAGTACAAATTAACACGTGTATATTTAAGTGTATTAAGTGTTTAATAAATTAGGATATTTCTCATTTGTATATCTCATTTTTCAATTTCAGAATTTTGAATGATCATCAAATTGCCAATAACTTAAGTGATGATATGGGATGGAAATCCAAATTGAAGCTTCCCCCAAAGGACAATCGATTCAAAACGACAGTCAGTTCAAATTTCAATTAATTTTCTTTTACCCTTTACGATTTTTTTAATGATTAAAAAGTATGGGAAATCGAATTGAGATTATCATTATATTCTAATATATATATGTAAATATATATTTATGTATATGTTTTGATTTTAGGATGTGACTGATACGCGCGGCAACGAATTTGAAGAGTTTTGTCTGAAGCGTGAACTGCTAATGGGTATTTTCGAAAAGGGTTGGGAACGACCATCGCCGATCCAAGAAGCTGCTATTCCAATTGCCTTAAGTGGAAAAGATGTATTAGCCCGTGCAAAAAATGGCACTGGCAAAACCGGAGCATATTGCATTCCAGTTTTGGAGCAAATTGACCCAACTAAAGACTACATCCAAGCCCTGGTGATGGTCCCCACTCGAGAACTGGCACTGCAAACCTCACAGATATGCATCGAACTTGCCAAGCATCTGGATATCCGAGTTATGGTTACGACAGGCGGTACAATTCTAAAGGATGACATTCTTCGTATATATCAAAAAGGTATTTATCATATTTATTTTGCTTGCACATTTAACTGCTGTTGTTCTGAATTGCATTGTTTGATATTTGAAATGTGTTTTATTTCAGTACAATTAATTATTGCAACTCCGGGTCGAATTTTGGATTTAATGGATAAGAAAGTTGCTGATATGTCGCATTGCAAAATATTAGTTTTGGATGAAGCTGATAAGCTGCTCTCGTTAGATTTTCAAGGCATGCTGGATCATGTTATATTAAAATTGCCCAAAGATCCACAGATATTGCTGTTTTCGGCCACATTTCCATTAACGGTTAAAAACTTTATGGAAAAGCATTTGCGTGAACCCTACGAGATCAATCTGATGGAAGAGCTAACACTGAAAGGTGTCACCCAATACTATGCATTTGTACAAGAACGCCAGAAAGTTCACTGCTTAAATACATTATTTTCCAAATTGCAAATAAATCAATCAATCATATTTTGCAATTCGACGCAACGTGTCGAACTGCTTGCGAAAAAGATAACGGAGCTGGGCTATTGTTGTTATTACATTCACGCTAAAATGGCCCAGGCGCACAGGAATCGAGTGTTTCACGATTTTCGGCAAGGCCTCTGCCGAAATTTGGTCTGTTCCGATTTGTTTACCCGTGGCATTGATGTACAAGCTGTAAATGTGGTCATCAATTTTGATTTCCCTCGAATGGCTGAAACATATTTACATCGAATCGGTCGCTCTGGTCGATTTGGACACTTAGGTAAGCAATCTGCTTTGACATCTGGATTTGAGTTTATAATGTCCACATTGTGTACTCGTCTCGCCTAAAAAAAAAATCAGTAGATTAATTTCCTGTATATATTTGGTCTTTTTCAGGTATTGCTATAAATTTAATAACCTACGAGGATCGGTTTGATCTGCATCGCATTGAAAAGGAATTGGGAACGGAAATTAAACCCATTCCGAAAGTAATTGATCCAGCACTGTACGTGGCAAATGTTAGCGGCTCCTCAGGCGACACATGCAACAATAGTGATCTTAATAACTCAACAAATGAAGAAGGCAATGTTAGTAAATAGAGAATTACAAATTGATTTTAAAAAGAATAAGTTTTGAATTATCATCTAAAACAATGGAAACAATAAACGAAATCTAATATTGCAGTACACTTTTGTGAACTTAGTTATTTTATGTGTATTTTTGTTTGGATAACCTATGCACGCTAGATCAGATCGAAATATATTTGACATAAATTCCAAAAGTATGCTTACTACAAGGTTACATCTGTACAATAATTGGACAAACTATTAAACCAATACGATCAAATCAAATCCTGGCCGCCCATAATAATATTATTTTGTTTGGCAAGGTAACCAGACCAAACATACTACTCTTATTTGGACAAATAAACGGGATTACTATATAACTTCCATAGTAAAAATCGGTCTGTTAGTTCTTATATGAAATGCTTTGTTTACCAAAATTTCCAGACTAAACTAATTATAACTGCTATTGTGCCTCTTACATTTGGACTCATCTTTCGAGTTCTTGTATGATAAAACTTTGCCAAAAAAAAACACAAAAAGCAATATCACCACAACAAGAATTCAATTCAAAATAGTTACTTAATATTTCAATATGCTCAAATTTTTTTTTAAAATAAAAAATTCAATCAGCAACCGATGCAGTGTGTAAGGGCGCAAAATATAATATGTGAATCTCAGATTTTTAGACAGTGTTTTGGAAAACTCTAGCTGCGTGTAGCGACAATGGCCTCAATGTGATTTTCTCACGCGCTTCCCAAATTATATTGATGTAATTTTTGCAGTTGATCAATATTATGCCGCGTCATGTCTTTAATTTACAGATGGACTTACAATGCAAATGTTGCCTTTGGTTTTAAGATCGGCGCTCCCACACAGATAGATAGACCAAAAATTGACACGACTGCTGGTTTTGATCAAGTATATATATATATATATATATATATATATATATCAGTTATGGCGTAACAGATGCTTACTTCTACCTGATACATACTTTTACCAAAGGTATTTTTAATGGGTTTACATTAAAATAAAATTGGGAAACTGTGTGAAACATGGTCTACCATACTTTATGATAAAATTTTCAATAAATCTGAATCAATTTTCAAAAGCAGGCATATTATTTTCCATAGTCACCAAAGAAAAAAAACATTCGATTCCTTTATGGCCATGATCTTGACTTAATTCAGCATTTCACAAAATCGATCAAAATTCATAAAATCTTTATTCCCCTTGACTTGAACTCTGACTAATTTATTTTCCTTCACTTGATCTTTGACTTAATTCTGTATTTAAATTGTGAAACACAAAAGTAGATAAATATTACTGAAACATGATCCTTGACTTGATCTCTACTTTACTTCTGTGCTTAAAATTACATCGATTATTTTTATCAAATACTTGAAACACTATTCTTTATTTGATCTCTGCTTAAATTCTGTATTCAAATTTAAAAAAGGCAATATTCGATTCAATCTCCTGAAACAACACACACTTTTCGTATAATACCTGAAACATTCTGCTTTCTCAAGGAGTAGCAGCCAAGTCAAAACCTATGAAAAAGTGATGCGATGATTTTCATGTATGTGCACATACCGTATATACATACATACATAATGTTAAAGATGTATCCGATTTTCCAAGCACTCTTGCGCATGCTCCAAACCCAATACTGATGTAAAAAAAACAAGGGTATTAAAAACAGGAAAAGAAAAGGGGATGTGTGTAGTAAATGTAATAGACGAAAGAAACTCGAATTGCATTAACAAATAATCATTAAAAAAAACTATTGAAGTCTTAAATGCATAAGTAAGCTATGCAGAATATTGAATAATATCAAATTGAATAAGAGTTGAGCGAATTCTATTAAAAAAACGCCTTCAAGGATAGTGATGTGTGCATAAGTATTCGCACAAATTCCATGTGCAAAAGTTTACGAACTCTATGTTGAGTGTTCAACAAATATATGTAAGTATGGATATAGAATAATAGATAGATAATATATATTTGTACAAGTATCCATTTACAGTAATTATGTATATACCAAACTAACAGTTTATAACTGTTGCTCGACAATTATAACATTTTTTAACCAAACAGAAGTATGAGTGTTTTCCCAGTCTCATGCATACACTTTTTTTTGTACCTATGCAGGAGGTATTATAACTTAGTCGTAGGGTGTGCAACGCATTGAATGAGACTTTGAACCCATAAAATATATTGTATAGTATCTAATTTTTGAAGCTATCTTGATAAAACTTTTTCTTCGGTTTAGTTAGTTTTATCTTATTTGATTACAACTAAGTATTTTCCCATTTGCATACTTTATATTTACTAAATACATATTATTCATTCACAGATTGACCACTTTCACAGATTGAATGACGTAGCTTCCCATTAGCATCATGATATATCCACGATTATCTTACAGGCTGATTTCGCTTATGGCTCTCTATATGCTGTTAATATTGGCAGTTGTGGGTGCAATTTTAATGATATTCCCAATAAATGGCAATGAAATCGCCTTTCTCTTCAAAACCGACTTAGCGAGTAACCACTTAAATAATGCACCAAACTGGAAATATCACAAGTACCCCGAACATATTCACAATGGTACCAAAATACCTATTATACCTACCAAAAACAACTTGCTGAATAATCCAGTGACCGATGAATTGGATCAACAGCAGCATATTTATATTGATGATTTTTATACTCCGATATCGAAACCAAAGCCCATATTTGATTCATCAGACTCTAGCAGTGCTAATGCAAAAGAGAGTGAGGATAAGTCGGATTTTTCTCCTGGTATTCGGAAGCAAATAATTAAAACTAATGTGAATCGACAAAGCGCTGCAGATGTTCACCGAGCCAGTGAGTGGAACTTGGATTATTTTGTTAAGAAACCGACTAGAGTACATTTTGATGATGATAGCGATGAAAATAAATCGTTGCAGCAAAACGATAATGTTGCCAGTGGCAGTGGCGAAGGATCTTCGCAATTCGATGTATACAACAATAAGAACAGCAACAATAGAAACGATGTTCTGGACTCGGAGACTCAAGAGTTCATAAAGCGCATCAGTCGCAAATGGCTGTTGACGTCCAATAGCACCTTTTCACGGGACAGGCAAAATGTTTTAAGAAAAAAATATCAAACGAAAATTCGAAAATATGAAGAGCCAACCAGCAAGCGACCTGTGAAATTACCAACGCCATATCCATCCTTACAGTTAAGCAGGCTGCCCACTCTACCCACATTGCCGGAGAACGGTGCCAAGTGGCAAAGGCAGATATTTTCACCATTTTGGAAAACGAATCAGATCCGAACCAGACGCATCATTGCCAACGAAAAGAAGAGTGCCGAACGCTCCCGACAACTATTACTGTGCACCAAGGGCACTTTGGGTGGCGGAGAGCTTTGTCGAATGCTCTTTAAGGAAACCTAACTTTTAGTATTAACGAAGAAATTAAAAACTAAAATAAACAATAGCTTATTATATTTCAACTAGACATATTCAGGTTTGTTTCGAATTCGGACTCCGTCTGAGATTTGCCCAAATGGAATTGATTGCTGTTCTGAACATTTTTTAAAAGTTGCCAAATTAAACAGAAAAATCAAATAAAATATCCATAAACACATTTATCCAATAGTCTTTAACTGAAATAATCTTTTGAACATACAATGTTTTCTCTTTCACATTTTCAACACACAAATGCCTTTTTCTAAAAAACATTTCAGATTCGAAATCAATATATCAATTCGGAACAAACCTGATTGTATTATATTTAAATGTATGTATGTAGTAGGCGGATGTGTTTCGACGTTGGCAGGCCAAGGCGAATTAGTAATAAAAGTTAACACTAAAACCCATGAATAAAATATATATCAAATTTAAAACGATCGCGCGTAATCCTTTATTGCCACAACACATCTCTTAATTCACTTGGCACTCGCTGCAACATCTGCTTAGCTCCGGGCGTTGTCGTTCATTGGTGCACCACAGTGCAAACCGCAGCTCCTCAAACATTTCCACCCAGAATGAGCGTGCCGGTGGCAAATACGATAAATCCTTCTCGCCTTGAGTATTTTTCAAGTGATTTGGATTTTTGCAATCGCTGTGATTGACACGCGCTGTCTTCGCCTGTTGCCGAAAGTTGATCAAAAACTCGAAGAAGGCCACAATGAAAGCAACCAAAATGCCCGCTATTAACACAACAAATACGCCACCTGCAATAACACACACACATATAATTATCGATAACATCGATCATATCTATATAGTAGTACTCTACCTATACTTTCCAGACCCAAGGCATTTGCTTTCGAGTGCTTATTGCTGCTTATCCGTGTACAAGTTTCATCTGTGTTCTTCCACCATTTATCGTATAACATTTGAATATCACCCTTCTCCTGCAGCTCCAATATGGCCAACGATATCTTGTCCCGCCATGGCGAACCCTTGGGTGTGGCAATGCCATATCCTTCAAAATGCATTTAAAATCAAGAAAACAATAATTTTATAATATATAAATAATATATATATTCGTGATCCCAATTATACCTTTAGTATCTAATAAACCGCCAATTTGCGTTAAATTGCAGTCCCGTTGAACAGTATAATCGAGCATTGTCGACTCCATTAGGAAGGCATAGTTGCCCTGGTTGACACGTCTAATGCCATCCTCATAGGTCGATGTAAATGACTGCGGTCTCTTATTGTCCATAATTCTCCACATTTTCTTGTAAGTTTCAATCATGGAGTCCTAATCAAAATATAACAAGACAAAAATCAAATATAAAATCTAGTAAACATCAATCTAGTAAAAATTTACATACCCGAAAGAAGGTCATTGTTGAACCACTATCCAAGGTGCCATAAGAGATTTCCGTTTGGCTGGCCAAATCTTCAGCATTTTCAATGGGATTAATCATACGTTCGACAGTTAAAAATGCGGCCAAGTTCGCCGTATACGATGCAACAATAATGAGAGAGAAAAATCCCCAAATACTGCTAATAATTCGTGTGGATACAGCCCTCGGATATATATCCGAACTCTGCTGCATTAGCGTCGCAATAGTAAACCAAAAACTGTCCGATATTGTGAATTGATTGCTTATCGTGACGTGCTCCAAATCACACGGATTAATACTCCTCCATTCGATCGGCGATAATTTGGCCACTATATATATGGTAACTGATACGAGTAGATATGCCGCCAGAACATAAATCCATATTTCAATCGCCAGTGGATTCATGAATGAAAATAGTCGGGTTGGTTCCGTTGTTGGCACCTGAAAATATCAATTCAAATTTATTTTAAATAAATTTTTGGGAGAACAGCTTAATTATCAAACATGCCTTAAATAATATGCTAATGCCCAGATTCATGAATGGTTTGGTAAAATCAATAACACTTTCTCTTGCATAGGTTATTGTCATAGATCCAACGGCCAAGTCTGCTTTCTGCAATTTATGATTATAATAATAATGAGATATGTTCTCAGATCAGATCAAAGATACTTTTAATGATACAAACATATTTCATTAGCTGAGCGACCATTCCATTCCATTGACCTGTTTCTGGATCTTTTGCACCATACTTTCTATCTGGCACCAAATCCAATATATAGTCGAATCCCACCTCATGCGATATTGTTTCCAATATATCCACACAGAAGCCATAAAAGCGTTCATTTCCCGTATAATTTTTTCCGTAACGCATCATTACGTATGGAGTTTCCTAAAATTCAAGAATTATTTCGAATAAAAATATAATCGCAAAATGTTTAAATATAAAAGACAGACCAGTATCGTAATTACAACTAAAGTCACATTCATGGAACCAGAATCAAAAAATAATGATGGCTCCGTTATATTCAAATGATCTTGAGGTGTCCATTCTCCGACCTTGACAATCGAGTGTTGCTTTAGTTTGATCAAGTCGAGCTTAAACTGAACTCGTTGCCCCTCTTTAAATTGTATAGGTCCAGTTAATCCCTTCCATTCAACCTAGTGTAGTCAAACATAAGATTTAGTAATTTTCAAAAATTAATTTTCTCAGCAAGCATATAAAAATATGAATTTGTACTTGATGATTTCTAAAAATACCGCATTTATGTAGTTGATCAGACTTAGACCGTCATTCCATGGAATTTCATCGTTGCAGGTCAAGTTAGTTAGGTGAATCAAGGGATATATAGACTGCAGACCGATGGCGAATACGTACACCGAGTCAAACATCAAAGCGGCCTCTGTCTAAAAAAAAGGTTTTTAGAGAAAAACATAATAAACAAAAAATAACACAATCATTTATATCAATTATTATTTACCTCAATGCTAACGGATTTCTTTAAGCTATATATGGATTGGTTTCGGTTCAAAATCAGACGATCGTAGGATTCTATATCCTTTAGAATTTCCTTAACGGCCACATCGCCCAAATCCACAAGCCGGAATGAAGTAATATTCACAAAGTTGTATTTAAAATCTTCCAGATCGAACGTTTCCAAATCGAAACTGGTGAACAAATAATGATATTTATACTCATTCATTTGTTGCTGAAGTATCTGTACGAATATAAAGAAAAACATACTCATAATATTAACTGGAAGATACCCATTATATGATATTCAAATATTTTGCCAAATTACATTTTATCGAGCTCACATTTTTCAATAGAATGGAAATGCCAGCCGAGTTCGTGTCAATTAAGATGTTATGAATTTCTTTATTCTTAAACTCATTTAGTACGGATAGGTAGGATAATGGCGACACTTGTCGTATATGCACTTCAGCCTGAATTGAGCGCGAAAATTGATTCAATGTTAATATGCCTGTAAAAATCGGAAATAAGCCTTCAAGGAACACTGTTTTATTATAAAGAATACATATCGGATACATACCATGATCTTTTTCATATAGAATGCCAAACCTTGTCCAGTTTAGATATTGTATAACATCGATGAATGCATGATTTATGTACTGCTGCGATGGGTGCACATTTATTGAGAATTCTTGAGTGGATCTACCGATGCCTATATCCGGTATATCGAGATCATCGCATATGGAATTAATATGGGTGGCCAAAACCGAATCGGTTGGACTAAATATTGCCTGAGCCCCGCCTTCGATTAGACTGCACACTATTCCATATATATTAAACATAAACATATACAAATTTGTCAATAAATTTCACACCTACCTTTTTGGACCGCCTGAAAGGAATCGGTGTCCATATATTTTATGTGGTGCACCAGGTCTGCATCCGGTAAAAGACTTTTGTCTTGGTTCAGTCGATGCACGGCGTATTGAAAGGCAACTTCCGGGTTGCTTTGTTGCTCAGATGCCCTTGGAAAAAGGGCGCCTTCCAATCACATTCATTCATTTCAAATTTATATACATAGTAGTAAGATTATTTATTTGTAGATACCCACCTACTTTAATAATGGAAGTTGACGTCACTTGAGCACAAAGCTTTAAAATAAATAAAATGGTTATCACAGATGGCATTTTATGTGATGTTTAACTATTTGCATATAACTCGCTAACACAGTAAATTCAATTGCACTCTTGTCGAAAAATGGCATAAAGAACCCAAAGAAATGCAGTGGCAAAACAGAGGCAACGTTGACAAATATACATACGTATATCTATGCACATACATGTGCATGCTACAATGCAGGTAAAATGCGCGATTACAATCAGTATTACAATTTGTAAGCGTTTGCAATTTGTGAGCATAAAATCTTCATACGAAAATTATATTCGACGCCGAAGATCAAATACCTTTTTACACAGTTCTACAATACAAAATAACAGGAAGGAATGCTCTAGTCGAGAGAGCTCGACACTGAACCGGTCTTTACAGAAAAATGCGTGCCCTGCGTTATTTGATAATATTGAGGAATTGCAATCCCGATTAGAAATATATATCTCTTATTGTATAGAAGAGTGTAAAGTGTTTACGACTCGGCCTTATATATTCTACACTAGAAATAGTTTTAAAACATTCTCGATGTAATTCCAAGAAAATAGCACTCGCAGGAAAAATACCTGCTGATTTACCGATTGTATCGTCAATTGCTGATCAAAAATAAGCCGACGATAGCGATGATATATGATATCAATTTGATTTGTTTAAAAAAGTAAGTTTTTCACAAAGTTCATTTTTAATCAACTGTCAATTATGGGTAATTATTTTCGAAATAAAGTGAAACAGTCTTACCTAAGGTATCAAATTAAAATGATGCGGTACATATATAATATGAAATCGGTTTAAGCATATGTTTTATTTGCTCTATGAGAACCGAAACGATTTTGCATTGCCTTAGTTAACACATAATACATTATTTAAATATTTGATTAGCCAGATGCAATGCCCAAGGCAATTCCTCCAACGAATGCGGTTAAAAATATATGAAGATCATTGATTTTTGGCCCATCTTCGTCTCCAATATATTTGGCGTACCATTTCTTCACTTTATTTGACTTGCCTTTGAGTGTATTCTCCACTCGGTCCAGTTTGCGATCCACATATCTTTCCGTCTGAAGATGTAAATATTTAATGTTACTCAAAGTAAATGGTTTTAAGCAAAACTATTTCAAATTACCTTATCTAACCAATTTTGGTCTCTGCCTGATATTGATTCTTCAACCTTATCAGCTATTTTGTCAACACTTTTGGTTAACTTCGGCCAGTCGACTTTAATGAATCCTTCCTGGTGTGCAATTTCTATTAAGATAATACTTCCGCCAATAGCAAATGCCGCGAACTTTCCAAATTTCATTGTTGTGTACCCAGTTGCCCTATGAAAAATACAATATAAGTAAATAGTTGACAATAAATGTTTTCAAAAAAATACTCGGTAAACCGAAACATTTAATATTCAATTTGATTTAATTGTCTTCGGGATGCCGATGACGATAGACATATAAATAGATATGTTCCAAGGGTACATAGAAACAGGCAGAGGCCAACAACTGACTACTTCGACTCAGCTCATCGAAAATACGTAAATATGTATGTCTAGATTTTGGGGGTCGGAGTTACCTATCCTCAAATGCGTTACACGTTACATGTCGTAATAGAATGATGTTACCCTCGACCGATGCGTAGTAAAATATGACGTAAAATAAAACCAGTGCTAAAAATCACAAGTGAATCATAAGAATCTGTTTTTTCTCCAATTCTATGGGTGTTTAAAAGAACCGCTCATACGTAATGCTTACATTTAAGTGTTGCATAAGCAAAACTGAACAATGATCAAATTTACGCATTTTTGAGTACCATTTTCTGTTATTATAAATTTTTCTTACAATTTTGGTTTTGATTTGCATCACACGCACATGTGTGTGTATGTATGTGAGCATACATAGATACATTGACAAGAAAATAAGTAAATGCGTATAATGGCATTATCAAATGCATAAATATTAAGTGAACTTAAATTGTACAGATTATATTTATACATACCATCCTGATGATACACCTATGACCAGCTGTGAGTAAGCTGAACGGGTGCTTATATCGCCTAGCACTCCTTTTAAAAACTTTGATGCTCCTTCCATCGTCGTATCGCTCTCAGTTCTTTGTTAGATAATACGCTTTTACTCGCTGTTCAAGTTAAGATGAATTTAATTTAACCTAAGAGAGCTCAAATTCAGTTTTTAGAGATTCACAATACTGAAGCTGTTGTTCTAAACAAAAACAAGAGTCCGACTGCAAAGTCTAGAAATAAATATATTTAATGATGTCACCGTTACAGTAGTAACTGCTACTTTTTTTTTAGATACCAATGAAAACTATCGCAACATTCCGATAATGGATACATTTTTCAGTTTTCTATCCGGCATTTCGGTTAGTCTTATTGTAGGGTTGCCAATTATACTTTTGAATACAAAAAAGAGCATAAGAGGAAAAATATAAAGAGAACGCTTTAGCCTCTTTACTTTTAGAATATAATATATTAAAATAAAAGATTGGCAAGTTTGAAAGAAAGCTTTCCGAGAGCATTTTTTTCTTCAAAGGGCTTAACATGCTCAATGTTATCGAATGCGTCTTTTTGGTAACTCGATACGTAAAAATACTTACTTATTTGCGAATGACGAAAGTATTGTTCATCGCTAGCAAAAATTTTATTACAGTAAAATTAAAAAGTCAGAAAGTCTTTGAAGACATTGATTCAATACCATTAGGTGCCTCGTTTTAATACTACAACTGTGCGCAGATTCGTAGTATGAATAATAAATTGTGTTTAATTAATTGTGTTGGTGGGTATCATATATTCGCTTTGTGTTTATGCTTGTAGATGTGCATGTACACAGGAACACATCATAAAAAGATGACTGCAATAATAACAATAATAATGTACATAGCTACACATATACATAGTATATATATCTTTGTTTAAAATGATAACATTGCACAGTTCCAAATATGTACTTTGACTATGAGTAACTGTGTGTGTGCGTAACGCTTTAAGTCAACTGCGACACATTAAATATTTATATATATATGTATATATTTATATGTACATTTGTCCGTTTATTTATTAGCCTCGATTCAATTTACATACAAATGAATGTACATATTTATTGGTCAACTGTGCAAGTTATTTACAATTTTAAAAGAAAAGAGGACATAGATATATGTACATATTATTCCAATCACACTCTGCATATACATGTATGTTAAATCAAAATAGGCCGAGTAGACACAAACGATAAGGAGCAATGACAGGACTTTACGGATATGAAGGGGAAAAGAGAAAAACAAGAAGAATACATTTAAATGTGACTAAGCCGATACGAAAATAGGCAATTCGAAGCTAGACACACGATAGTAAACAACAAAACACAGTTCAGAGAAACAGATTAAAAATACAAATAAAAAAATCTGGCTAGTTATATTTTCACCTAGTTACCCTTGTAGAAGCATATAAGCTTTGTCCCACACATGTACATATATGATGTATAAGTTGCTTTTTTAATTGTACATGTGCATGCGTGCATTTGTATATAGCTAAATTGATCAGTTAACTTCTAGCCTTTACTCTTTACTCTTATTATGCCCTTGCCAGCTAAGACGTTATAATCGACTGTATAATGATTGTACTACACGGTACCTCACCTGGAGTCAAATTCTTCATATTTGGCATAATTGTCTCCTTATTTGGAGCATCACAGCAGGTGAGCTTTAATATATATACAAGAAGAAGAAAAAGCCACTTTGCTAATGAATGCAATAAGTCACTTTCTATCGATCATAATTGAAAGCACTTAATTAATTACTTACCATTTTCCAGGATTGCGTCTGGTATGGAGTTTGTAAGCGAGACCCTTTTTCCAGTCAATATTGTTCCTATAATGGCACAGCAAAGCCAATGCCTGAAGAGGGTCTCAAGCTGTTAACAGAAAGATGCAGTTCCTTGCTTGAAAATGAACAGAAGGACTTTTGCTGTGACGTTGAGCAGGTAAGACGTACTGTAAAACTAAAAATACCCCCATACAATAAATGTTTTTATTCCCTAGATACAATTATTAAATAATAACATAAAACTGGCTGCTAATATTCTCGAGCGTTGTCCATCGTGTTTTATCAACTTGTCTCGACATATTTGCCAGTTGACGTGCTCTCCGCATCAAAGTAAATTCCTTAAAGTTGCTGCTATAAATGGTAATTACCGAAACTTAAGTACATACTATTCTCATGTTATGTAAATATATTAAGTTTGTGTTTTTATTTATAGGTACTTATGTAACTTCTGTTGATATACACATAACAGAGGAGTATATCAACCAGACTTATAAGTCATGCTCTCAAGTGAGTTACATATATATTATATATTTTATTGCGATTTCTCTTATCTATGTGCTAAATTCAACACAATAAAACAATGCCTTTGTTTGCTCGAGTTCGTATATATAAAAAAAACTTCTTCCGAGACTGGACACACCTTTTGAATGTATGTATGCTATAAAAAGTCCACTGAGATTTTTCTTTTCTTATCGCTTAGATCTGGAAAACAAATTCTAAATTCCTAAATGGGCATATGGTGTTCGTAATTGAAGCAACAAAATTGTTTACTTTTAATTTGTCCAAATTTAATGGCCCTGGCATATGGCATGTGTTAATCAAAAGCCTTAGTAGTAGTCTACTAAATTACATATTTGATTATATTGCAGTTGTGTTTAATATTAAAAATTTAAAAAACAATAGAATTCAGTGAAAAACTGGGTACACTCTTGCCCCTTCTTAATTAATGCTTATAGTTCAAATGCCAAGTCCATGTGGCTGCGAATTCTTGTAAATTGGTGTGACTGGTCGATTTCCTATCACAATGGTTAATTCAATGGAATTGCGCATGATGCCAATGAATTGATTGTGTGATTTTATTCAATTTGAGTTCGAAGCAAGATTTCACGAAACGCTTGTGTTGGATGCTGATCAGAATTCAGATTACGAACTGGACAAAATCGAAACGAGTAGGGTTCAATGAGGTCAAAATAATTAATAATAATTAGATAATCTCAATCAAATACAATAATCACGTCGAATTGCCATCTAACAAATCCTCTATTCGGTTGTTTACAAAAAGATAATCAAATTTGAATAATAATCATTTCGCGTTAAAAACACATTTTCACAATACAGATTTATTACAAATTGTAAATGTTTATTATTTGCAGGTGTCTATGCCGCAAACCGGTAAATTGGCATTAGATATGATGTGCGGAGCCTATCCAGCATCACGATGCAGTCCAACAAAATGGTTTACATTCATGGGCGATGCATCTAATCCTTATGTTCCATTTCAAATCACATATATGCAACATGCCACAAACGCAACAGTGAACGGATTAACTCCACTTAATCCACCAATTACTCCCTGCCAACAGGCAGTAAATGTAAGCATTCAATGCATACACTTTATAAAAACATAATTAATTGGTGATCTTCTCTTTTAGAGTAAACTTCCAGCGTGCTCGTGTGCAGATTGTGATTTGTCATGCCCTCGACCTCCAGATGAACCAATAATACCCGATCCACTTAAAATTGCTGGATTCGATGCATTCACAGTTATCATGACAGTCGTCTTCTCGGTTGGCGTAATTGTCTTTCTTATGGGATCGTTCCTATTTACAAAAGACTCAATAAATGGTTAGAAATGAAATTTGCTACAGAAAAATGTATAATTTTAACTGTGTACTTCTCTTTTAGATGCAGACTTTCACATTGAAAATGATGGAGTGACAGATGATTCGATGTATAGACAAGAGCCAAGATATTTTGAAAAGCTTGGTGCGCGTACAGAGTTTTTTTTGGAAAACCTATTCATCAGATGGGGAACATTTTTTGCAAGTCATCCATGGATGACTTTACTTGCAGGAGCAAGCGTTGTTGTTATTTTGGGATACGGCATAACGTATGTTCAGATTACTACAGATCCAGTTGAACTATGGGCGTCGCCTACTTCAAAATCTAGAACGGAAAGAGAATTCTTTGATTCCAAATTTGAACCGTTCTTTAGAATTGAGCAGGTAAGTTTAAAACAACACACCTCCAATCTGAGTCAATCAAAAAACTTTTTGTATTGCTTAGGTTATAATCAAGGCGGTAAACTTGCCAAACATTGTACATAAAACATCGAACGGACCAATTACATTCGGGCCCGTATTTGACAAGAATTTTCTAGCCGAAGTTTTGAATCTGCAGGAGCAAATCCAAAATATAAACGCAAATGGAACGTTTTTAAAAAACATATGCTATGCTCCCCTGAAAGATGACAACACAGATGTTGAAACTTCTGATTGTGTTGTCCAAACAATTTGGGGCTATTTTCAAGACGACATAACAAAACTTGATGAAAATAGTGAAGAGAATGGATTTAATGTAAGTGTTGAAGTTAAGGAAAAATTCTTTTTTGTCACAAATCATTTTATATTTTATATTTTAGGTTACCTATTTAGATGATTTGTACGACTGTATCAGTAATCCGTACTTGTGTTTAGCTGAGTATGGCGGACCTGTAGATCCAGCTGTTGCCTTAGGCGGATTTCTAAAATCGGGTGAACAACTTTCGGCTAGTACACAATATCAGCAAGCAGATGCATTGATTCTCACATTTTTGGTTAAAAATCATCATGATAAAAAGGATCTAAAGCGTGCACTAGAGTGGGAGAAAAGCTTTGTTGAGTTCATGGTTAAGTATATTAAGAATAATAAGAGTGATTCAATGGATATAGCGTTCACATCGGAGAGGTCGATTGAAGATGAACTGAATAGGGAATCACAGTCAGATGTCTTAACGATTCTAGTTTCATATATTATTATGTTTATCTACATAGCGATATCCTTAGGACATGTACAAGAGCTTAAGCGATCACTAATTGATAGCAAAATAACATTAGGTATTGGCGGTGTTATTATAGTCTTAGCCTCTGTGGTCTCTTCGGTGGGTCTGTTTGGGTACATTGGCCTGCCTGCAACATTAATCATTGTAGAGGTAATACCGTTTTTGGTACTGGCAGTGGGTGTCGATAATATCTTCATTCTTGTTCAGACTTATCAAAGGGATCAGCGTAGAACCAATGAGACAACCGAAGAGCAGGTGGGACGCGTTCTCGGACAGGTTGGCCCAAGTATGCTGTTGACGTCGGTGAGTGAGAGTTGTTGTTTCTTCCTCGGTGGCTTATCCGATATGCCGGCGGTGAAAGCATTTGCTTTGTATGCAGGCGTCGCTTTACTAATCGATTTCATATTACAAATCACATGCTTTGTCGGATTGTTCACTTTGGACACAAAACGAAAGGACGAGAATCGCTTAGACATCTGCTGCTTTATCAAATGTAAGAAGTCCGATGTTGTGCATAATAGTGAGGGACTGCTATATAAGTTTTTTAGGAGCGCATATGTGCCATTTTTGATGAAAAAGGTGGTCAGGGCAATTGTTATGATTATATTTTTTGGTTTACTTTGTGCAAGCATAGCTTTTGTGCCCAAAATTGATATTGGACTTGATCAAGAGTTGGCAATGCCTGAGGATAGTTTTGTTTTGCATTATTTCAAATCGCTGAACAAACATCTCAATATTGGTCCCCCAATGTATTTTGTACTCAAGGGCGGCGATATCAATTTTGCAAATAGCACTAATCAGAATTTGGTTTGCTCGGGACAATATTGCAATGATGACAGTGTGTTGACACAAATTTACATGGCGAGCCGACGATCAAATATTTCATATATTGCGCGCCCTGCTTCAAGTTGGCTCGACGATTACTTTGATTGGGCCGCGTCGTCTGATTGTTGCAAATATAATCCGACGAATGGCAGCTTCTGTCCACATCAAGGTAAGTTACTTATTGTGTTCTTTTTATTATAAAATCAATCAATCTGTTATCTGTTGTTTCATTGTAGATTTAAAATGTTCGAACTGCAAAATCCAGCAAAACAATTTGAAACGACCTGATGAACATGTGTTTGGAAAATATCTGCCGGGTTTCCTGCATGATAATCCAGATGATTCATGTGCCAAAGCAGGCCATGCTGCCTATAGCGGAGCAGTGCGGTATTCATATGACAGAAGAGAAACACTCAGTGTGGAGGCTTCATATTTTATGGCTTATCATTCCATACTAAAGACATCGAAGGACTATTATTTAGCATTGGAATCAGCCCGAAAGATATCGGCTAACATAACGCAAATGTTGCAAACCAATCTTATCTTGAACGGTCTACCAATGGACTCAGCTTTACAGGTCGAAGTGTTTCCTTATTCAGTATTTTATGTTTTCTATGAACAATATTTAACGATGTGGTCAGATACGTTACAAAGCATGGGAATCTCATTACTTTCCATTTTTATAGTTACATTCATTTTGATGGGCTTTGATATACATTCCGCGCTTGTTGTAGTCATCACTATAACAATGATAGTTGTTAACCTTGGGGGCCTTATGTATTATTGGAATATATCACTCAATGCTGTGTCATTGGTTAATCTTGTTATGGCTGTTGGAATTTCGGTAGAGTTTTGCTCGCATCTTGTGCACAGTTTCTCGGTCTCAAAAGAGTTGAATCAAATTGATCGAGCTACCGATAGTTTAACAAAAATGGGTAGTTCCATATTTTCAGGTATAACTCTTACAAAGTTTGCCGGAATATTAGTTTTAGCTTTTGCTAAAAGTCAAATTTTCCAAGTATTTTATTTCCGTATGTACTTTGGAATTGTAGTTATCGGAGCAACGCATGGCTTAATCTTTTTGCCAGTTCTGCTTAGCTATATTGGTAAGTTCACTTTATAATATTAGTTCCATGTAAAACCTTTATTTTATATATTTATATCATTAATTTCCAGGTGCACCGCCAAATAGTGCAAGGCTAGAGTCTCAAAGCCATGAAAACGCTGAACAGGAAACTTCGCTATCGGGGGCTAGATAATTTTTCACCTATATATTAAGCGTATTGTGCAAGGTCAGAAACGAAAATCAAAGAAATCTCGAATGACACAAAATTGTCAACTGTTAAAACATTCTATTTATGTCCTAAAATTGTATTATTGTATTATTTGTGTTGTTCAATCTTGGCGAAGTATTCTATGCTACTTTATTTTTCTATTAGATGTTTATGTACAACACCATTGAATTGTTTAGTTAATTTTTTCTGAAAACATTACGTGTATGTAAACTGGCTAAGGTGTGATAAATTTTAATCAATATTTTATGTACATATGTAAGTATACACCGCGAATAAAACATGAAAAAAAAAACATTTTACTTATTTTTGAATAAAGCAACTGAGCAGTTGGATTAAAGGAGTTAAGAGCTATTGCAAACGTGACTAGTTGGGACTAATAAATTGGAACTTCATCGAATAAACGAATATCTCACATCAGCACAGAATATAATCTTTTAGTATGTATGCTCGGCTATACATCTCCAGAAGCCCAAAAAAGAAACACAAAGTTTTTTTTAACAATATTGTTATTTTATTATACAATGTGGTAATAGCTTAATTTAAATTCCCAGATATTTATATATATACATACAAATAAGTTTCATAAAAATTAGGTGTATTTCTGTAACATATGAACTTACTTTGAGAATTTAGGAGCTTTTGGCAAACTCGAACTCCGATCGATCATAGTTCATGTGGTTTAAGTGACTGTGCAAGATTGAATATGTAAGGTCTTTTGTGTGATAAACAACATGATATAATACATACTTGATTCGGAAATCCTGTGTCTCCAAAAAGAAGATCTTGACGTCGAGCTGTGCGCCTGCGCACCTTTGGACTCTTGTCGGACGACCTAGCATTTGGACATAATATAAATGTAATAAATAAAAAGTTTCTTGATTCCCCATGTCTTCACATGTATTTTGGATTATTCATCGGTCTTGCATACTGTTTCAAATAATTGATTGATTGTAGAGTAAGCTTCATTATCACTTAACAGAATCGTGACCTCTTCAAAATTTCTTGAATCGTGTAAAAAATATAGAAAATTCTTTATGTTTTAAACCAATATTGTTCAACTACTTGCAAATCTGGTAGGTATAATTTAAGTTTTATCGCTTTACTTGGTTGCCCTCCACTTAGTATTTTATATTGTTTATCATTTTTGTATTTAATATTAAACTCACCTTACAAAGCCATGCAAGTAAAGCAATAAACAGAAATTAGATACGAAAATCAACATATGTTAATATAATTTTTAAATTGGACGGCATTAAAATTGCGTTTCAATTTTTGTGATAAAAAGCATTGCTATATGTCTGGGTATAGGCATTCAAAATTAAATAAAACAAGTTCTTACGTTTCGTTTGTTGGATTTGGCGATGATCCTCGACTCCTGGACATATCGTCTTCGGCAAAAGAAGTATATTCGAGTGCTTCTCCGCGCGGTATATCATAAGTTCCATTGCTGTTTAAAGACTTTTGCGAAAAGGTGCGGCTTAAGTTTAACTTGTCATCAAGATTCATCGAATCAAATAAGTCCGACATTTTCAAATTTTTGTTGTTTAACAGGCAATATTGAAATAATTGTTGTTGTGTGACACTTTCGCGTTGAGCCTCCTTAAGTAATGCTTCATGTTCTTGCAAACGACTTTCAATCATGGAGGAATTGCAAGTCATATAAATATTGTTGTCTGTTAATTTTTGAAGCAAGTATTTTGCCTCGTCAATTGTGCTAATATTGTCTAGGATACCCTGCATTTTGTATGCATCAGTGCTTGCCGGATCCTTAACATCCTCAAATTCCATGATAGCTTTTTGAACATGTTCAATATTCTCTTGTACATAGCCTATGTTGGTTTTTAAATTATCTTCTTCGTTCGAGTATTCAGATCCCTTTTCAATATGCTGGGGATCTTGAATTAACTCCAACTCCCGACACAGATCCTCCCTTTCTTTAACGTGGCGTTCTAACTCAGTTTCCAACTGAGTAATGAACTGCTTGTTTCTCGCTGCGTGCAAAATAGTACGAGATAAGGTATCCCAGCGATGATGTAGAGAACGTGTCTGTTCAGCTTTTGATTGTGATTGTCGAATTGTTTTTAGGCCTGCATTTCGACTGCGTTGACTTTTGCGTAGTGCGGAAACTTCCTCAGATTTCCTTTTCAAAATTTGCTCCTTTGCATTCATTTTGGCCTGTAAGGACAAAACAGCATTCTTTTGCCGTCTCTGCTCTTTACGCAATTGCGCAATTTCTCGAGTTTTCCTCGAATTTTCCTCTTTATGTCGACTCGTCTGTTCGGATATTTTTTTCATCAGCTTTACCTAAAATATTAGGGACATTTATTTAAATTAGTTAAGTTAATTTCTATAGTAATTAAAGAACATTGACAATTACCTTACTACACTTCAATTCACTCAGTTCCATACGCAAGCTGTGTAGTTTTATTTCCTGGGTCTTAATCTCTTTTTGTTGTCGAATATGTTCGCGTTGAGACTGCTGTAGTCTTTTTAGTTCACGATTCATCTCATTAAGCTTACGTTCGTATTCTATTTTAACTGATTTTGAGTTGTCTTTTGGTTGATTTGCCACAGCAGAAGCTACAAAAGAGATAAATTGATGATCCAACAAATGCGATTGCGAATTGCTTTTACTTACCCATATTCGCTAACATTTCTTCCCTCTCTTTTTGAGTGTTAAATATTTTAGATGTTAAGATAGTGAGTTTTTCTTCATAATGCTGTCGCATAAGTTGTATTCTCTCTTGGGACAACTCTAATTGTTCAATTAATTTAGTTTTTATTTCAATATCTGAATTAATTTCATTTAAATTTTCCTCCATTTCGATTTCTGCAAAATAAAATAGAAAGCTTTAACACGTTGATTGATTGTGATAGTAATTTATATTACCATTAGAATCACTATCGCTGTCAGAAGACTCGAGTTCTACTAGCTGACTGTTTTCATTCGATATTCCAGGCAATGAGCGAGACATTAAGAGTTCGCGATCTTTCTCTAAGCCTCTCTTAGCAATGTCTATCAGAAGACTTGGATCTATAAAGGCAATTATACTTATATATTTGTACATTGCTAACAAAAATATGGAATGTCAGCGCTCTTACCATTATAAGATGGTTTATTACCGCGTGGCGAGTTTGCTGATGAACCCAATTTTTTTAATTGCTGACAAATATCTTCCGATTCGATTAATTTAGCTTGCAATTGTTCGATCTCGCCGATATAATTCCCAACTAAACTGGTGACTTCTGAATCGGAGCGGTTGTCTGTTGACCATTCATGAATTTGCTTTTCAAGTTTAAGCTGTGCATTTCGTTCTGTTAAGATGTTAATAGTCTCTTGCATTGATTTAAGTCGTTGTTGTAGGCGTTTATTATCAGCCGAAAGCATGGAATTTTCATAAAATTGGTCTGAGATCAATGTATTTCCTTGGGAGTCCAATACACGTTTCCCCTGAAAGAGATATTGAATAAACATATGCGAATAGTGGTAACATAAACATTAATATAATACCTGTTTATATTCCAAAAGCTCCAATTGCAAGGCTGCAATTTCCCTACGCAACAACGAAATTGTTCGAGAGCTTTGATCTTGGTTAATTTGAACTTTGTTCTTAATGTTGCGGGCTCGATTAGCGTACTTTAAAGTATTTAGCGTTTCCATAAAATCCCGGTCACTTGGCGATATGCAAGCAATCATTAAAGTTTGACTGTTGCCACCTAACGAATCTTGAAGGAGACGTGTTAGCTTCGAGTCACGGTATGGCACATGCGATACCCTCTTTGACTTATCTCCCAATGCTGATATACAATTTCCAAGTGCCAGAAGGCCACAATTTATGGAGATACCCTCGCGGGCTCGTTCTCCGGTGGCTAAGGTTCGTTTCAATCGTTCCGAACCAGCCAAATCAACAAAATGGAACTTCGATGTCAGCGTTTCAAAGTCATTATCGGTAAAGTCATTTTGTGGCTCCAGCAAATGTTGTCTGCGCACAAATAATGTAAATACTGCATGCGATCGAGACGATAAATCATTCATTTTAGTCGAGGCAGTGGTACGAGCTAAAGCGCCCTCCTGTAGCAATCTGCACACAACAAGATCAATAAATTGGGATACAAATATCAATAAATAATATTTTTATGTACCACTCAAAACTGTACAGTTCTATATATGTATTAATATAGATGAATTTATCAATTTTATACTCACTTGAGAGCTTCCTGTGATTCGCTTATTGGCTTAATGGTAGCGCCTGCCACAGAAATTTGTCCATTTGCACTTTCGTGTATTTTAAAAGCTGAGTGTTTATTGAATGGATTCAACAGATCGATAATATCCTCGTTGTATAGCTCGATGAACTGAACAGCCACACTAAACTGTGATTTTGTGACGGAGACATCTTCATTTTCTTTCATTTGCATTCTTTCGATACCGGCAAATATATGACGAATAGCCCGGGGTATAATGCCCAGTTGATAATCGCCAGATGCGTTATCAAATCCTGTACCCATTGTGTATGTCTTCCCGGAGCCTGTTTGACCATATGCAAGTACTGTGGCGTTGTAGCCGCGTAAAGTTCCTTCAACCAACCGCTCCACACATTCGGTATATATATCGCACTACAAAACAGAATTCGCTAAGCGAATGGATTCTGGATATCTATTCTAGTATACCCACCTGATTTGAGTCCACATCGTATACATAATCAAAGGTAAATGCTTTGTCAGATCCAATAACAATTTGCTGTTCGCCAGGCGCAACCGTAGTGCAAATCCGACACATGTCAATTATCTCTCGTGAATTTTGAGGACGAATTCTATATAAATCGTAAATATATTTTTGCGAATCAGTTTCTAATTCAAATATATAAAACTCTAAGACAACAATAAAATTATGTTAATAGTTAGAGTGCTCTTCGTGAAGTTTTCGACTGGCAGAAAATATATTTTCCACCTAGACATGTCCGTCGCCAGGCTTCGAATATGACGTATTTTTGGGGAAATGAATTCTCTTACCTTACGGCCACTCGAACTAAGCAATCCTTCTCAACAGCATCAAGTTCAGAAGCCATGATCGATGATGATAGCACACTAAAAATAAACATTACAAATATGTCAGTAATTATCAACTTTTTGTTTGTATGCAAAACCTTGATCTCAGAGGGAACAAGATTTAGAGATGCCAAGTTTGGTGTGTACATATGTACCATATATCCATAAATTTAACATTATAGCCTTCATGTACGAATTTTAGTATTATTCGATTAAGTCATCTCTGTAGTTAATTTGAATGCTTGTGAAATTAAATATAATTTAAAACTCGTTCCTATTCAAGAACTCTCGTCTCGAGTATTTTAGCATATCATCAATGAATTTGAACGTATTTTGTTGTAGGCATATGTTGAAGAACCGATTAAATGGATAAAACCACTTCAACATGCACTCATATTCATATATTTATCTGTACATATATGTGTAAATGTACATATATATTTATGTATATATATATATATATCTAAATGGTAGTTGCATACAAGCGTATACAACCTGGTTAATAATATTTGACACCTGCTGCTTCAATATGCATACTAAGCCAAACTTCAAATTTTATACATACATATTCAATTATATATAATGTGAACGTGACTTACCAATCAAAAAAAGCAGATGACTTCGCAGTTTTAATATTCACAAATGTATTAACACCAACTTTTCTTATATTTATAATTTTACACACGCTTAGATATATGTGTAAACATTTAACAGCTGATAGCAGCTGATGTCATTAGCGATGAGATAATCAAAAATATTCCCCAAGCTGCGTTTGAGTTAATCGAATGTATGTGAAATTTTTTGGATCAAGGACCATCATTTTAATATAATTTTTTATATTCGCTTTACATTTTAAGTAAAAGTTTTTCACACATTTCTCACCAGTGATGTCACTCTACATTCAAAACAATTTAACAGGCAATGACACGAAAAATTGATCGAAAATAATGACATAGTTACGATAGTCATGTTTCGATACTTTCAAATCGATGTCTTAAAGTAAACAAATCAATAGACTGCGACATAAATGAATAGTTGGCCTATAAAATTATTTTACAGACATTACACATTGCTTATTCGCTTTTTTTATTGTATCTTCTCTATCGGCCAACTTGGCAATTGAGAAAGGCAAAAGAAATAGGGACAAACATAATGGCACAAGGAAGTGAACTCAACTTTAAGGGGAAGAAAAGTAAATGTTGAATAAATATGCATGCATGTACTTGTATATAAGTATACATACACAAATTTACTTTTATAAATTTATTTTTTTTCTTAATATTTTGTTGTTTTTTAGCCTCAGAAAAAATTTCTGAAAATATACATATATTCGCCAACGATCCATCTTTAGCCTTTTTTCGAATTCAGGTTTGTTTTCATAGTCAAAAAAAACCTGCGTATGTTATATATAATTGTATGTATTATGTATTCTAGGAACACATTCGTAAAGTACTTCCTGCCATTCTAGAGAAACGAACTGAAGTTCTTAGCTTACAGAGCAGTTTGCAAGGACATTGCTATGATATGGAATATGGAGTCCAAGCTCTCAAGTCTATAGAAAAATCCGAAAATACTTTCTTCAACATACAAGAAATGATGAAGACTTCAATTTTTCTGAAACAACAACTAAAGTATGAAGAAAGTCGAAAGAAGACAAAAAAAGATAGTGTGAAAAACTCGGTGTATAAAAGGTTCTCAGCACACCTTGCACTAGATCTTCCGGACTTGCCCGACTTTAGTGGTGTTATGCGGGACACAACCCAACGAATGGAGACAATGATTGCACCAGGCCAAGGGCGTCCTGACGGTTCAACTTCTCAGTCCAGTTCGGTTGAACTTCAGAGATCCCACACTACATTGCATTAAGAAATATTTAAGATATAGGAATTATGTTTTATATTTATGTATATTTAAGGAAGTCAAAATTGAATGTTAAAATTGCGTAAAATCAAGACACAATTATTTTGTATATGTTTTGTATCTGCTCGAAATTCTAAAACAAGCTGAAGTCATTTTGTTATTTATTTAAAAAAAAAAAAGATTTATTATGAAAAAATATTATAGTACTGAATTTGTTCTCAATAACAATAGATTTACTTTTTGCTCGTGTAAACGCACCAATAGAAAGCCTGACTAAAGAAAATACTGAATTCGATGACATGCATCGATAATTTTGTCATTTATATTTTAGTTATCTAAGTGGAAAGAGCTCCTCTCTAGTCCTAGTTATTACAATGCGATATTTGTTGTCTCATCAACGCCAGTGCAAAATCATTGTTCGTGCATTATATCTTGGGTCGGCAAATAAACGCAAGTTTTGAGCATACAATTTACAAGTTTCTTGTTTTCTAACACTATTTTCTCACGGTTTGTGCCTTTTGCTATATAGATACGTCAACTATTCCAACCGCCGGCATGTCAGATCGCGCTGAAAAATCTGTTAAAGCAATGAAGGAAAAATTTGTATATCCTGTTGCACGCAAGGATCTCACAATTGAGGATGATTTTCATGGGTCAAAGATAAAGGACGTTTACCGTTGGCTCGAGGATCCCGATGCCGCCGAAACACAGGAATATGTTAATAGCCAAAATAATATAAGCCAGCCATTCCTTGAAAACTGTGAACAATGGAAGAAAATTAATAGTAAACTAACAAAATTATGGAACTATCCGAAATATGGTTGCCCGATGCAATATGGCAAATACTATTATTTCTTCATGAACACCGGTCTTCAGAATCAAAGGTAATTAAACTACTCATTGTTCAGCCAATAAAGCGCCATCTATATATATTTGTGTGTGTAAATGTATGAGTTCTATTATTACAGTGTTATGTATCAGCAAGACTCTTTGCATGGTGAGAGCAAGGTATTTCTTGACCCAAACGGTCTCTCCGAAGACGGTACAGTTGCCCTCTCCCAGAAATCGTTCTCCGACGATGGCAAGTTTATGGCTTATGGACTGAGTGAAAGTGGATCGGATTGGATTAAAATTCGGATACGTGATGCTGAAACCGGTAAAGATTTTGATGAAGTGCTTGAAAAGGTGAAATTTTCGGAAATTTCATGGACAAAAGACAATAAGGGATTCTTTTATGGAGTGCGTACAAAATGTGTGACAACCAGAATACTGTGCTGATTAATAATAATATAAACCTTTATTCAACAGACATATCCCGACCAAGATGGTAAAACTGATGGCTCGGAAACCAAACAAAATGAACACCAAAAGCTTTACTATCATCTCCTTGGACAAAGTCAGGCGAAGGATGTACTAGTAGTTCAGTTTCCCAAAGAACCGTCGTGGCGCATGTATGAAAATATATTTCATAATTATATTTTTGAATTTGTAATATAAATGGAATTATTTCTCGTCTATTTTTAGCCAATCTGAGGTATCTGATTGTGGAAAATACTTGATCCTGGCTATTATTAAAGATTGCCGTGACAACATAATATACTACGCCGATTTAAAGCCCGGTGAGAAGATAGTCTCGGAGCTGGATGTTAAAATTATTGTTGATAAATTTGAATCGGATTACGACGTAAGTACATTAAGTTTTCAGATGGTCGAATTCATTCTAACTAATTATTTCATTTGCCTTATGCAGTATGTGACCAATGTTGGCTCAAAAGTGTACTTCCGTACAAATAAAAATGCCCAAAATTATCGTATCATTATAATCGACTTTGAAAATCCAGACGAAGCAAATTGGGAGACCCTAATACCGGTACGAAAAAAATCTATAGGCATATCTCAAATATAATAACTATAATGTTCTCTTATTTAAGGAACATGAAAAAGATGTCTTGGACTGGGTTAAATGCGTAAATGAAGATAAACTTCTTCTTTGTTATATAAGAGATGTTAAAGTAAGTTGCATTTTATATGGATGCTGTTAGCAACTGACCTAATGAATCTGGTATTTTAGACTATATTGCAAGCAAATTCGTTAGAAACTGGAAAACTGATTCGACAATTTGATTTGGATATTGGCACCATCGTTGGCACGTCTGGGAAAAAGAAATATTCTGAAATTTTCTACAATTTCTCGTCGTTTTTGAACCCCGGCACAATTTACCATTATGACTTTAAACAACCAGATGAGCCACCAAAAGTTTTTCGGGAAATCAAACTGAATTTGGACGGATTCCGACGCGAAGACTATACTGTCGAACAAATCTTTTATTCCAGCAAGGATGGTACCAAGGTGCCGATGTTTATAATACGGAAAAACAAAAATGTACTCGAGCCCCGACCCTGTTTGCTGTACGGCTATGGCGGATTCAATATTAGCATGCTGCCAACATTCGGGATTACGGGGTGAGTGTTCATATATATATATATATGTTTTTTCGATTTCGATTACATAATTATTTCAACAGTCTTATGTTTGTCGACACTTTTGATGGCGTCCTGGCTTATCCCAATATACGTGGTGGCGGCGAGTACGGCGAAAAATGGCATAATGGCGGACGCTTGCTGAACAAGCAAAACGTCTTCGACGATTTCCAATGTGCTGCCGAATATTTGATTGACAACAAATATACCACAAAAGACCGCTTGGCAATTCAAGGTGGATCCAATGGCGGTCTGCTGGTCGGTGCTTGTATTAATCAACGTCCTGATTTGTTTGGAGCAGCTGTTGCACAAGTTGGGTACGTTCGAGTTCTCCTTAAAAGTTTTTTCATTTCAATAATTCTTGTGTGTTTTGCCAAACAGCGTCATGGACATGTTGCGGTTTCATAAATTCACGATTGGTCACGCTTGGTGCTCGGACTATGGCAATCCCTCCGAAAAGGAACACTTTGATAATCTGTACAAGCTGTCGCCCTTACATAATGTTCACACGCCCCAAAATGAAAATAAAGAGTATCCGTCCACGCTGATTCTGACCGCCGATCATGATGATCGCGTCAGTCCTTTGCACTCCTTGAAGTTTGCAGCCGCATTGCAAGACGCTGTACGCGATTCCAAGTACCAGCAAAATCCGCTGCTGCTGCGTGTCTACAAGAAAGCTGGCCACGGTGCTGGCAAGCCGACATCTAAGCGGATTGAGGAGGCCACCGATATTCTAACATTCATGTATCTGAGCCTTAAAATGGATGCCACTAGTCTATAAACTGTGTCCATATATACATTTTAATCTTGCTTATTTACAACAATTTATGAGTTCATTTCATTTATTGTATGCTTAAATGTAAAAATCTCTTATCACCGTCAATAGATATTTGCATTTATAATGTATAAAACAGAAAAATTTAATTAAAAGCATACTGAAAGATACAACACTATCTCACTATTGGTTATGAGGCTGAAAGTTCGTTATATTTCGGGGCGACGCTTATATCCTTGATTTAAATTTCTAACCCCACTTTCGATCGGTATCTACTTTACCTTGGTAACGATAGCAACTAGCCCAGTTTTCGTCAATCTACATAAAACAAAAAAAGGCAGAGCAATAAGTCAGGCTTAAATTGGTTGCGTATTTATTTATTCATTTAAAAACAGGTTGAAATGAAAGCCTGATTCAAAAAGCGCCGGCGCACTACTTTTCTTCTGGTTTGCTGAACACAAAAGTCAAGTTACATTTGCCACAGTAATGACGATCTTCGTGGGCAGCCATAAAGACTCCAGCGCCACAGTTCTCTCCAGGACACTCACGCCTCAGGCGATGGATCTTTCCATTCTCGTCAACCTGTAATGATTTTTTTTACAAAAAATTTAAAAATATTGAGCGAAAAACAAAATTTATATAAATCTCATATTGAATTGCAAACCAAACTCAACAAGCAAGTCAATAAGCTCAAGACACCAAGACTCAAGAATTCCAAGGACAGATCGAATTAATTGTTCTGTTCTCTAGTTTATTGAAGGGTGTAGAGGTAGTACCTTGTAGTATTTCAAGACAGCTAGCTTGACCTTCTTCCTCTTGTGCTTAATTTTCTTGGGGGTCGAGTAGTTCTTCTTCTTGCGCTTTTTGGCACCACCACGAAGGCGGAGCACCAAGTGCAATGTTGACTCTTTCTGAATGTTATAATCGGAAAGAGTGCGACCATCTTCCAATTGCTTGCCAGCAAAGATTAAACGCTGCTGATCTGGAGGAATTCCTTCTTTGTCCTGGATCTTGGCTTTGACATTTTCGATGGTATCCGACGGTTCGACCTCAAGAGTGATGGTCTTACCCGTGAGGGTTTTAACGAAGATTTGCATCGTACGCAGCCGTGGCCAACTGAAAAATTCCAAAAATATAAATACCAGTTAATGCATGTCAATCGAGGGAGAAATAAAAAGTTCACTCTTAATTCTTAATATCTGAAAGTATTTATGAACAGATTTGCATTTTTTGTTTAATAATTTCTTTTATTGATGCGATTTGCATACAAATCATACACTTAAAATAGAATTATACAAGTAGTACAGCGTTCACAACTCCATCGTTTTCGGGATTGTTTGTGACCTGTGCAAATTTACCCCACACAACTTTACCCGTTTGCGTCACCAAGCCCAACTCAGAGATGTTTACTTCGATCACTGTGCCCTTTGTCATCACACCCAACGACGTGAACATTGGGGAGCTGGGATTCTTTTTTACGCCAATGATGGGCAAGTGGAAAGTTGCTTTTAATTCCGGATGCGTCACATGCGCCTTTTTCATACGCAGTGCCATCGGACGGATGAAGCGTTCGAACTTTGGCGGTTTACGTGTGAAATTTTCGCCAACAAATGTCACTTTTGTCACCATGCGTTTCCATGCCTTCCGCTTCGTTTTTCCCGTTCGCAGGACCTTGAACACTTCGGCATCAGATTGCGCACGAACCTTGGGTATTGGTACATCCCATTTGCCAGCCTTCTCCTTTCGCTTCTGTTTGATCATATTTGAAAGAACCTTTGCACTCGACTGGATGCCACGATCAAGCAGATAATGCGGCAGCGCTCCATCCTCCACCTTCTCCTCTTGCTTCTTCACCTTCTTCTCTTCGTGAGCTTGAATCTTCTTTTTGATTTGTATCTTTTCATTGCGACGCTCCTTATTAAACAATTTTGCCTTAATGCCACGCAATTTGCGCGCTTTGCGTGCCCGATCTTTTGGAAGACGAGCTTCCTTCTTCCGTTTGCGTTCCTCGTAATCGAGTCGCCGACCGTACAATTTACGGTGGCGGTCCATGTACTCATTTTGCGGCATGGTGTACGACTTTTGTCTGCAGACCTGCAACATTAAATTTATTAGCAAACATTAAACAACTGGGCAATATATATGTGCGCACTGTGAATTCTCGAAAGTAAATACATGTATGTCTTAATATATATAAATATACCGCTATATGTTCTGCATACATAATAGTTTCTTTTCTGACAATCCACAAGTCACATATTGACCATACTCCGAACTCACCTTTTATTTTTTCACTTTTAAATTGATTCATATGCAAATATGCATTGTGCATGTATGATGAACGTACATATGCTCATGTACTTAAGTATACATCACACATACACAAAACAATTTTTTTTTTGCCTTGCACATTTTTCACACACTCGAAATATATTAAATACATGCATACTTATAGAAGTCACATGTATGTACATCCATACGAATGCTTCTTCTTGCATATATATGAACATACATAAATGTAGTGCACACATGTAGCAAAAGGTTGTAAGTTTGCATTTTTATCTTTTAACTTATACTTATAAGTTATTATTGTCGTATTTATAAATACAGTATATTTGTATTTGTGATTTTCGACTTAAAATATCACAAATATATCAATTAAATCTTAATAAATAAATTCGAAAAATATCCACCCACCTTAGTCTGCCAAAAGTACGATAGGAAAGAGCCCAATACACGCGGCGTTGGCAGGAAATGGCTTTACCGTCAAACGGTTGCACTGCGATGAATACCAATCGATTAACATAAATAATCATCAATATTAAGCAACTCAACCTAATTGGTCCAGTGGAATGGAACGCAAACTTATAGATTTGAAGTCTTGAATTTTATGCGAAATATTATGCTGATAGGCGAATTTTAATACAATTGAATTGAAGTTCGTTAATCCGTGTTTCTGGCTACCGAATTATTTAAAGTTGAGCCCACTTTACAGATCAAGAAAAGTTATCGAAATGAGAAACTTAATATAAGAATAACGGTGCCAAGCATGTCGTGAAATATTACCCGGCGGAATTTTGACGGGCGGTCAGCTCAAATCCGCAAATCTAAAATCTACAATGTCAACTCACTGTGACCTGCGTAAATTCTATCCAACTGTTTCAAAATAATTAGCTTTGATATATTGTGACGGCGGCTATTGGCAAACCTTCAGAAGCGGTGCATCGAAAAGGAAATAGTAAGTTATGAATGAAAATTCATTTTAATCTTCAAGAAAAAAGTGTACATATAATCACCGTATAAGCGTTATATTTTTGTCCCTCAACAGACCTTTTTGTTTTTAGGTTCCACAAATGAAATATATTGCATATTTCGGTCTGTAAAGTGGGCTTAATTGAGGTACAAATCAAACCCGTAGTATTCCTATTAAAAGAAGTTCCGGTTAATAGGGATCCAGATTATCGTGCGCCAACTGTAGATAAATAGCGCAGCTCTATAAAATCCAGTTTCCAGGCGTCTGCATGTTAAGTTGCAAACACGAATTTAAGCAGGCATTCGCGCTAATCCAACAAAAATCCACTGCAAACTGCCGTAAATTTATTAAAACATTTAAAATGTGAAACAATTTTTATCGGTAATTCTCTTCCAAAAAGATTTACTCTGAGATGGTTCCAAAATTTCGACGGCCATAACTTTGTCAAAACTACGCTAGTTTTCAAAACAACGTTATCGGTGATGATTCGATATCTAGATTATATTTTCATTAGTTTCCTAAGCCTTTTGCATAATATGTATATTTTTGTAGATATTGGGTAATATACTGTTTTTGTATATTTTTAAATCAGGGGTAATAGTTCATAGGGAATGTACTTTTAAAATTTTATTAAAATATGTTTTATACACTTGTAAGCAGTTTCTTTATTTCGTCCTTTTCTGCTACATCAACATAACTTTGGCCGTCTGGAGTGGTCCCATTTTTATCTGCACCCTATTAAATAAAAATAATATTATTGTACATTTCCTATTAAGTTTTTTTATTAAGCCTACCTCTTGCAATAGATACTCGACGCATTTTGTGTGTCCTTCCCAGACAGCAGCCAACAGTGGGGTGATCCCATGCTTGTCCTTTTTCTGTTAGAAGTAGAAATGCTTATGTATGAGGAACTGATTAACAAAAAACGAATATACCCAGGCAAAACCGGGTAAAAGCCTCTAGTAATAATATATGAATCATGCTTATACATATAAATATATATATATAATTGTTTGTACATATTGAACTTTTTTTTAGTGTATATAATGGAGTGTATAATAATGAAATTCTGCACCTAGATTACCCTCTTCAGTAATTACAATTAGCTTAGTGGGCGCAAAAATATGTAAATATTTCTCTTCATGTATAAATTTCGGTGTTTGAATATGTATGTATTAATATACACATACTCCTATATATCTTTGTACGTATACAGGTGAATACTTTTATAGATTCGCAAGCTAATGACATGCTTACATTTACATCGGCTCCCACTTTAACTAGAAATTTAAGCACATTGAGCTGGCCAAAATCGGCGGCATAATGCATTGGATATCTTCCTTTGATCTCTGTGTTAACTTTTTGAGTCTGCAAATGAAATAAATTAGTCAATGCAATTTTAATTAGGCTGTCTTGCGCACATCATTGCTGAAAGTTGCTTGTACGGCATCAAGTTCTCCATTTTTAATGGTCCAGATTATATTTTCATTGTTTTCTTCGCTCATGTTTTGAGTCTATCAATTTAAATGAATACTTTTTATTTCTAATAAGAAATATGATGAGAAGATTGTTGATGTTGTGTCGATACTGTCGATATATTTAATTATGGTGCGATAGTTTTCTTAGATTTCCAGGTATGATATTATAGAGTATCGATTGTTTCCACTGATAACTTGTTAATAGATTTAAAAAAACCTATTTAATATTTCAATCAAAATATGTTTACAATTCATAAATTCAATTAATTATACATTTTTATTATAATTTTTTTTTTTATTTGTATCATATTGACTGTGATTACACGAATTGAATTAACTAAGTCCAATAAATTAGATTTTTATTAATTCATAATTTGTTTGAGCAATATAAAAAAAAGAATATTATGTTTGTGACGCGCAAAATTTAACAAAAGGAGCGCAAAATTTTAAGGATGTAGGTCTAAAAAATATTATCTGTTGAACGCTGATAGCGTTTCATCGGTCACAATTGATACTGACAATATGATTGTGCTTTTTATGGCCAAATGCTGATAAGATTAGATAATTGTTGGGAAATAAGAGTAAGCCTAAAAATTAAAACATTAGTTGTTAGTCAGTTTGTATTCAGTGTGAACACCTTTGCGCTTTTGAACTGCTGAATATAGAAACATAAATACTTAAATAAAATAATAATGAAAGGAGTTTTACATATAATTTCCATTTGGATAACGCTCTTTGCGGTATTATTACCTTTGGGCTATGCAGCTGAAAATGACGCATCCAAGAACGAAACCACAACTGCACAGGTAAAATTTTACGATTATCAAAAATTTATCAGTGCGTTAGTTTTGTTTAAGTACATATTACATGTTTATACATATATATACAATGCTCTTGTATTGAAAAACCATAATGTATATTACAGAAAAGTTCGTGATAGTTATAGCCAAATGTTCAAATGTATTTGAAATCATATATGTAATAATAATATGCATCCCAAAGTTACATCAATTTTCTGCAAATGCGTCATTAAGTTAACCAAGTAGCTGATTCATTAAAAAATTCCACCTAAAAATAACAAATCTACAAACTTATTGACCACGATAAGTGACATGCGTGATAATAATTTCGTGATAAAACTCAAGAGTTTAAGGCATGCAGTTATATCAATTATTTTTTTAATGTATTACTAAGTAAATAAATAAATAATCTCTATCATTCATTAAAATATAGCACATAAAATATAAAATCCTTGTTTTTCTTACAGACAAAGGTAGACATATTGAAGAGTGAACTATGCAAAAAGTGTGTTTGCGATGCCGATGTTAGCCAAATTGATTGCTCAAATAAACTCACCGAGTGGTTTTCGGATACAGAATGGGGAGTCTTACAAAATGGAGATATTGTTTTTGAGATAATCAAAATGGAACATAATAATTTAACGGCAATACCTACAATACCAACATATGGTGTGCAGCATTTGTTTTTGGGTAATAATCAAATTGCTGCGATTACGTTGGGAGCTTTTCAAAATTTAACAAAGCTTACCACACTTGATTTGTCACATAACCAATTGGCTTCAAAGGCATTGGTGCCTGATGTCTTTAAGGGACCATATTCAGTGAACGATTTTGAACCAATGAAAAGCCTAATATCACTAAATTTGGGATATAACCTCTTGCACTCCCTGGATGATGATTTGTTTGAACATCTTCCAAATCTGGAAGAACTTGTTTTGTGTTCAAATACTTTTCAAATCATCGATAAGCTAACGGAAACGGCACTCTCCGGATTGTCGGCATTGAAGGTTTGTTATTGGTTATTTAAACACTACTTGCAATACAAAAATAAAAAAATCATAAATTTTCTATCCATAGGTTTTGGATATATCATATATGGAACTGAAAACATTGCCGGAAACAATTTTTCATGGTCCACGAGATCTGGAAACTCTTATTGCATCGGGAAATTTATTTTTTGAGTTACCCAATGCATTGTCGTACGCAAAGAACTTGAAGCACCTTAACTTAGACGACAATCCCATTAAAAATTTGGAAGGAGAAAAGTATGTGCAAATCAAAACGTACAAAACGAAATCTAAAATATAAAATAATTTTTTTTCTGGTAGTGTTTTTCCCGCAATGGCTTATTTGCAATATCTGAGCATGTCCTATATGCTTGATCTTTACAAAATTGGACCGGGTGCACTGAAAGAGCTACAGAGTAAGATTCCAACCTCACTTTTATTATAGCTTGCTCAATTTTCTCTATTTTTATTATATTTTATAGATCTAACAGTCCTTGTTTTAAGCGACAACAAAATGCTAAGTGAAATCGATGAACTTGCTTTGGCGAAGAATATTACTGGAGACGTTTTAGACTATCCCCCGCTTGAAAAGGTAATCTAAAATATAATGTTTATTTAATTACAATATAGTTAACGATATTGATATATGTATATTTTTAAACAGCTACATTTGAATAACTGCAATCTTACGAGAATACCTAGAAGTCTAATTGTAAGATGGGATAAGTTGAGCACGCTAGATTTTCGCTTTAACCCATGGACGTGTGATAACTCCAATGAATATCTGATAAAGCACTTAATTCAAAGAGTGAATAACACTACCCCAATTTTGGCATCGAATGTTCAATGTGAACTGCCACAAGAGATGAAAGGTGTCGAACTTTTAACGTTGGCAAAATCTGATTTAGTGAATGCTTCACATGGTGGCAGTCTCGCCTGGATTTTCATTATAGTTTGCGTTCTTCTGGCAATACCCTTGAGCGTGGCTGGATTCGTTCTATATAGACGTGGAAGTCGTCGTAGGCATAACAGGACTGATGCATCCTTATACAGTCGAGCTAGTTTTAACGAGGATTTCCATATATAATTCAGTCATACAACGAACATTAAGTGCACATGTATATAAAAAATATTTAATTTACAATATCAAAAGTAATAAAAACAAAATAATGTAAAAAAAAATAAAAATATATTTAGTATAATATTAAATTTTTTTTGTATTTTTAATAAACTTTATATTTGGTTTTATTTTTTCAATATCTTTATACTTTTAAAAAGTAATTTTATATTTTGTTCGTACATTAACAAGCACATACACACCATAATATATTATTATGAGTTCAAGGTATTATATCGAGAGATTTCACAAATAAAGTTGTGTCTAATTATGTATGTAGATACAAAAATATGTTGACAGAACGATTGAAGATTATTGACTAACTTAATTTGCAAAATAAATACATATTGTATGTAATGTAGGTAATAGCTTTACAGGTCTTTTTAGTTACATTTGATTTTTGTTTGTTTACTACTTGACTACCAATAAAATCAACAACGATGTCTATGCACTTGATAAACTCTGATAAATGTGCATTGTCTTTCTTTTTTTCAGACGCATAACCAAATACTGTTAGCTATATGATATAATATATATATGTGTGTATATATATATATAAATATATATATATATATTTATGTTTGTTAACTACATCAATTATTAATATATAAGGTCAACATTGTATACACCAAATATGAAATTCAGTTAGTGGATTATTGTATTACAAATCAGTACATGTCGATTGTTCCTTTCTGTGCATGAATGCGTTTTCCGATGGTCTCGTGTTGAACAAATTTAGTGATATCGAGAACACATAATTCATTAGAGACGCACACAAACGAGTAAATAGTATGTAAAAATAAATTGTATATAATATTAAAACAATATAACTCCAGCAGGGGGTGCCGAGTATATTGATTCATGATACATAACACATTGTATGACTTCGTTGTGCATTCATTGTTTTGATTCCTTTTAAGGTATTCCAGATAGGCCACTGATGGTGGCCCCAACCAGCTGATGTTGCTGCTGATGCTGATGAATGAGGTTGACACGTGCCCGCTGCTGCTCCAATCGCTGCACAGTGGCGGTCAAATGTGAATTCTCCACATACAGATCTTTCACAAGGATATCGGCGTTCTGCAGACGCTGTGTCTGATCGGCAAGCAAGACGGTCTGTGCTTCAATACGGCCGTGCAAATCGTTGAGATCCACTTGATGCTGACGCCATGATTCTGTAGATGAAACAATCACAGTTCAACACATAAAAAACATAAGCAAAAGTAAAGCTATCAAAGTATTTACGCTGCATCAGGGACTCGGTATACTTCTGCTGCTGTTTGATCACATTTTGTAGGTGACGATTGCGCAACTCCAGTTGATTGAGTCGCTGCTGTAGCGTCGGATGTGTTGTTCGCTGTCACAGAAATCAAAATGAATGAAAGATCACAATATGAGTGACAAATTATGGTCTTACCGCATAGGCCTTCTCGAGAACTGGACGCGCCTCCTGCAACTGTTGAAGTTCCATTACTAAACCATCACGTTGCAGGCTCAAATCCTTGATCTGCTCTCTAAGTGAGAGCTCGAAGAATTTGAGGCGCTTGAGTTCTTCCTTTAATAGATTCGGACTACTGCACTTCTCGTGACTGAAGCAAGATGCCTTACTAGTTGACATTACGCTATGTGAATCGAAGCTCTTATTTGATGCAGTTGATGATGTCTCGCAATCGGCAATTTCACCCTCTGATGGCGCCTGTTTGGGCTTGCAAATAGGCGCCGGCGGGCAAGAGCCGGCTGGCAAAGCATAGTTTGTTGTATCACTGTTTGTGGGCGATGGACCCGATATAGATGATCCCAGCGGTGTAGTACTAAAGATCGATGTCTCCGATGTAGTCAGCTTGTTTCTTTGAAAGACAATTTCGTTTATATAAGTTCAAGTAGACTATAAAAGAATTTCCATTGCTAAGCAAAAAATGCGAAATTTAGACCTAAAGTCATATTTTTCCTAAGCTAAACCTTTTGTAAATTGTAAAGAGACTGATACCGATATGCGGACAGACTATGCTGATGACATATATATATATGTTTTAATAATAATTTAATTTTGTGAAAATCAAAAGACTTTATAGCTTTTATGACCTGTTCCACTTGTCGATATTTTTTTATTATCAGATGACTATTTTTATAGCTGTCAGATTACCGACTATAAATTTAAAGGAAATACTTTATCTATATACCCAAAATGGGAGGCGTACATATAGCATTCTAAGTCAGGTGCTTTGTACAAATTAATAGACTCACTAATGTGAATATAATAGAATCTTCTATGGTTTGGAATGCTAATTTATCATCGGCATCCGAAGAAAGTATTTTTGAATTATTTTATTTATATACTTAACATTTCAAAAAGTATTTTGTAATTAATTAAAAGCGTAGCCTTAAGCGTAATATATATTTTATTTATTTACTACTATTTGATCAATTTATTGATATTTTTTTTAATTATTATTATTTAAATTATTTATTGATATTATTTATTTATTTAACGAGATAGATAGATAGGCAGAGGAGTATTAAATTAAGACATTCAATTTGTAAGGTTAAGAAACCTTGTGACAGAATTACTCCGAATTATGGGTCTTTTGGGAGCTGCGAATATCAGACAAATATAATCATAGGCTTTGGAGTATTGTACTTACCGACTGGTGGCCTTGTGTGTGGGTGATTCACCGAGCAGGGCCAGGGCTTTGGGGGTGCTCTCGTCGGCGGCGATGCCGTCGAAGGTTTTGAGTGGTTCCTGGATTGTGCTCTGGTGCCACAGGTAGCTAATTGGAGAACTGGCTGGACTTTGACCTGCCTGCACGTTTAACTGATGCAGTGTCTCTGGATTGATCTCACTTGCACCGGTGAGAATTTCAACGCTCTCACCAAGACGTGTGCGCAGATCCTCGATTTCGCAATGCAACTCGCTAATTTGCTGTGACTTTTCCTCTAAAATGCGTATGGAGTTATTGCGCAGATTTGTGGTTTCCAGCTCGAGCTCGAGATACTGCTGCTCCAGCATGTCGCGCTCATCGATGGGCGAGAGGCGACCATCCTTGCTGAATTGCTCCTCATATTCGCGCACCTTTTCCATCAGCTCGGTAAACTTTTTGTCGCTCTCCATCTGCTCATCCTCATAGATGTGGCGCTCCTTCTCAAAGATTTGTCGCTCCTCACTCAGCTTGGACTGCCAGTAATCCTCGCAATCTTCGTATGCACGCTGCATTTGCTCCAGACTGTTCTCCAGCTCCTTGCAGCGTGTTTCCGGCGTGGTGGCCCGACTACCGCTACCCGTTTTCGCTGCCTGTAGCTCCTGTTCCAATTGCGCTACATTTTGGCGCAGGGACGAGAGCTCCTCATCGTGACTCTTGCAACGATGCAGTTCTGAGTTCAGTGCCAACCAATCACCGCTATTGTCACTCACCTCGCCACCACCCTCCGAGCACTTGCGCTGCTTGCCCAGGCGTGGACTCTCCTCCGTTATGTGCGTCTTGCTGGGTGAGTCACCACGTCGCTTCGTTGCCAATCCGCTGCTGAATGCATCCAGTTCTTCGCTATCCGCCGACTCGGCAGCAATCACAACGGCAGCAGCAGGAGCAGCAGTCGTCTGAGCTGTCTGCTTCTTCTTGCGTGATTTTGTGCGCGCCAAGTCGAGGCACAAGTTCTCAATTTCCATGGTCAACTCATCGGTTTTGTCACGCAACTGTGCATTCTCCATTTGCAGTGCTGTCATTTTCTCCATGACGAGCAGCATCTCATCATCATCGGATGCCTTATTATCTCTGCTGACAGCGGTGTCAATGCTGCTCTCCGATTTACCAGTCGATCGAAGTGGCTCACATCTGGCCAATTCCTGGTTGAGTTTAATATTCTGCTCCAATAACTCGGTCATTTGCACATGCGCCTTTTGCTGCTCCGCCTCCAGCTCAGTGTTTTCAGTGCGCACCAGCTCCAGATCAGTGCGCAGCTTAATCTCCTCCTGTTCAAGGCTCTTAATCTGTGTTTCCAGCCGCGACGTAATGCTCGTCCAATGATCACGATCGTTTGTTATACGCTGCGTCAGTTCACGGACAACACTCGCATGCCGCTGCTCCAGTTGTAGCACCTGCTGTTTGCAATTATCCTCCAGGCTTGCATGCCGTTCATCAACCTCGGTAGCCAACATCGCAACTCGCTGATTGGCCGCCTTATTGTCGGCACGCAGCTTGAGGTTTTCCTCATGCTGCTGGCGGTATGCCTGTCGCAACGTGCCCAGCTCCACAGATTGGAGCGCGACTAAGGCACGCAACACATTCGACTGTGGATCCTGCTCCAGGCCACGTAACTCCTCCTCCAGCACTTTGGTCAACTGGCCGAGGTTCACCTCCTCCTCATCGAAGCCCAGTGCGTGCAGCAGACCACCACTATTAGTGATACTTGCCATTTCCCACGTCTCAATGATGCTGTGCGCACTTATAGTCTCCAGTTGCTGCGGTGTCACAATATCTGTAAATTATGTCCAAGATTGGTTATTAGTATTGAATACATTCAATTACATCCCATTTATGTATATTATGCACACAAGGAGTTGTAGCCCAGGATACCAAGATGGGAAAGTGAATTTCAAGACTCATTTAAGTAACTAAATTCGACTATTTACCATTAATTAAAGACCTCAAGATAAAGATTATATATTTCACTCAAAAGTAGCCCGAAAGGTCTTTATCAATAGGTCGATTTTTATATACAACTTTAAATTGTTGCTTATCTGGTATTTTACAACCCATTATATCTATATACATTTGTTCTAGCGTAATATAATGAGCATGTGAATGTGAATTGAATTGAATTTTAAACACTTTCCTTACTATTTTTTTTTTAATTACAACTCACAGCATTTTAATAGATAACAATCTGCCTTTCATTTTTATAAGAGTCTAGCAAATCCGTTCATAAGCTCCATTTAATTAGATATCAAATGGAATGCAACACAAATCGTGGCTCATGAATGGATACAGATTTCAAACAGTGCAGGACAGAGTGCAGATACAAACGATTAGGTGATTTAAGTAGTTAAGTGAAAAAGGGATTGGCTTATGTGGCACTTATGCTGTGTTTCCGTGAAACGGACAAACCTTTACTACTGAAACGGCCACCGTGGTCGCGTCCGTGGCTGCAGTGCTCTGGCCGTGCTGGCAAATGATGGCCTGCAGTGTGTACAACCAACAGGGGTTAATTATATATAATATTATTCGCTAACGACTAAGAGTGCTAGATTTTGTCATCTACACACATCATCGACTACATTATGAATATAGTCGATGCTCGCCTCGGCTACTTACCCAACGATTCCACGCTGCTGCATTCCTGTTGTGCCTCGCGCAGATTACTTCGACCGCGGCCACTGCCCACTTGTGTGGCGACTGTTGAAGATGTTGTCGCCAGCGCCGTCGTATTGATCATTTTCGATTGCAAGTTCTTGCGTGCCGGCAGCGAGGCACAGCGTTTCAGTTTGCTCCCGCTGTAGTGGACGGAGCGCAGACGCCGGCTGCCGGGGAGATCGCTTTGCGATGAGGACCGTTGCACCTGCAAGAATTAAGAACAAATTAGAATATGGAAAATTAAAAAAGAGCGACATTTTGACATACTTGGACTGTGTGATCGCTGCAGCCGTTGAGGCTTTTGTGTTGATCCTCATCAGTATTGTCCGAATCCGTGACGGCGATCTCGTTAAGACCCTGGTTGTGATGCGGCCGTGAACGGCGACCGTACTTCTTGGTGCCTACTATTAGCTTGGGTGAAACCTCACGATCGGATGCCTCACCCTCCGGCGGACTCTCAACATATTTATTGCTAGGTGGCTCGTCAGTGATAACCAGCGATCGTTCTGCAAAATAAAGAATTGTATTTAAAATATGTCAACCATATTTTATGTTGCTGTTGCCCAATTTGTATACCAAAACGTGCAGCGAGCTTTTCAATGATCGGATCGATGCACTCCTTGATCTGCTTGTAATATAGTCGTGTGCCCATTGTGTCTCTTTTTGCATCTGATTGATGACTGAAACTCCAAGCACTTAGCTCTCGGTATTTATACAAATATATATCATTGTCCTTGTTTACCTGACCATGTGGTCATTAAGAACAGGTAGTCGACCCCCATTTCAACCAACCCTCATAAAAGCTAGTGATTATGACGCGTGTTTTATGATTGCCAGCTGACGTTTGAGATTAGGTCATACTAGGTAATCGTTTTTTACCTCTCAGTCCAGATGGTGTAACCAATCCAGATCGCGATTGCGCTGCTGAGCCATCGAATTCAGTGCCCAAAAAATTAAGTAATGCCTCCTTGAACTGGCCAAAGGAAACCCCTAGCTTGGGACTACCACTGGCAGTTAGACTGGAGATTAGCGCCGATCCTTGGTCACGTAACTGGAGCAACTGGCACAGACGGGTCAGCGACGCCTCGTCGAGCAGGCCATTGTTGCGTTGCTGCGATGTTTCACAACTTTGGAACATCTGATATAGTTTTTGCTCATACGGATCGGCCGACACTTCCATTATCTACGCGCTGTTCTTTTTCTAGCCGAGAATACAGTTTCTAGCCGTTGCCTTAAACGTTTTATAAGAGATATTTATTTATATATATATATATATTAATTGATAACAATACTAATAATACAACAAATTGTCTGTGATTAAGCTAATCGAATCTCCGATCGGCATTGTTATCCCCAAAGTGTTAATTTTTATTTCTAAAAATAAAACCAATTTAAAGAAGGACAGATGTGATTTACAAAATGTCAATCCAAATTTTAGAAACTGCTAAGGTTCCAAAATCAAAAAACGCCCAAAAAGGGATTAGTTTAGATGTTTGGTATTCTAAAATGCACAGCAAGTTTTGCATGTCTCAAAACTAAATCTTAATCTTAAATCAAATCAGACTTGCTCAATGTCCAGATTAGTTGTCCATACAAATCAAAAAATAAATAAATGTGTAAAAGACAAATGAATCAACACACATACATAAATAAATATACATATATGTATGTGTGTTACATATACAACTCAGGTGAGCACAACGTATGAGGTAGGAAATTAGTCCTTTGTTGTGTAATACATTTAGCTAAACACTGCATGGGGATAACAACAAATATAAATATATTTTATATGTATTAAGTTTGGATTTATACACTGTTTAGGTGAAATCGATAAGAGGCCACTACAAATGTAGTAGTTGTAAATTCTCTCCAGGGGGTCTTCGTAACGTTGGTTTTAGTTGGGGTTTTTAACACAGTTATAAGCACACAAAAACATAAACACATAAACGGTAAATTGCACAACGAATCATTGAGTTTTTAAGCAGTATTAGATGCGTAAAATCTTGTAAATTGATAATAACATAATATAATACATCAATAGACACTAGAACAGTGGCGCAGAAGAGGGTTAATGCGTCTTATCGATATTTCGATAGCTTCTGCCATAAAAATATTTATCGAGAATCTTTGAATGCTTCACGATTTCGTGACTTATATAGTTAATTATTATTTATATTGTAGTGGGTTTTCTATTCCATGCTACTTATCATTTAAAAGCGTTTGAACTCATTACGGGACAACATTTTAGCCACAAGAATAACTATTTGGTTTGTCTATCCACACCGAAGTAATTTCCATAATGTCAGTGTTTGTGCAAATAAGCTGTTTAAAGGGACAACCAAAAATGTCATATTTGTAAGAATTTGGTATGCTGAACTTATATAAGAAACTATATGTATCCTTTATGAATGTATCAAAATAAAATGTGTTTTAGGAACACCCATATTTGTTTTACTTCGATTATTATTGACGGAGCAGTCTTGCTTTTCGTGTTTTCGGCTTGCCACCACAAAAATAGTAGCGATAGTTTTGCAGCACCACAGCGACATAGAAAAACATTAAAATAAGACTCAATTTTTTTGAATTCTTAATAGTTCGTGAAAAAGCAATAGCAATGTCCTAACAATTGCAACAGCAAACAACGTTAGACACAGTTGTGCTAATATTTAACATATTCTGATTGCCGAAGTACACTCTGTCCACCTTTCGCCCCCCTCCAAACTCCGCCACGGCCTAGATCAAAGAGCAGTATAAATAATTTTATATTTATTACGAAACTTTGGGAGAATACGAATGCAAATGCATTAACAAACAACGAGGACGGGAGCCAGGTGGAGTAGTTTGACGTGGGATGGCCATGCATCCATATATGCGAGCCAACCCGAACACCAATCAAAACCAAACAAACAGTGTCAGTATCAATCTGAGTCCGGATGAGATGCACAGCTTCCAAAAGGACAAACAGGCGTGGGAGCATGCCATAGTGCACTATCAGGGACCCGATCCGCTCGATCACTGGTACAATTATATATGCTGGTATGAGAATCACGCACACAGCGATCCCGAGCGCAAATTTCGGGAAACTCTCGAACGCTGCCTCACCGTTTACGAGCACAATGAATACTATCGACAGGATGTGCGTTTAGTTCGCCTCTGGCTAAAATACATTGACATGCAAACGGATCAGCTGCGCTTCTATCAGGTACTGTTCCAGCGTGGCACGGGGCGTCAGGTGGCCGCCTTCTATATTGGCTGGGCCAGCTACTATGAGGCCCGAGATCAGTTTAAGGATGCCGAAGCAGTATTCAATCTCGCCTTCCAAGAAAAGGCCCACAGCAATGCCGAGCTGCAGAATGCCCATGCCAAATTTGCATACGTTCGCTCCATGTTCTATCAGCAGCAGCAGCAGCAGCAACTACATCAGCAGCAGCCTCATCCACCTCAAGATGCACTGCAGCATCTGACGACGTATACCCAAGCGCATCACCAGCAGCAACAGCAAGCGTATCCTCATCCTGCCCCATCGACACCGTCGAGATCGCATCATCATCAGTCTCCAGATAACTTTCATCAATATCAGCATCCTCAGCCGAATCAGCATCATCCGCCGGAGCTACCATATCATCCACATGCCCAACAACAGCAGCAACAGACGCATTATCAGCATCAGGCACAGGTATTTCTTAAGAGGATATCCTACATAGATTGTAAACATTTAATAAAATAATTAAATAATCCAATATAGCTGCCTCCACCACCGTCACCGGCGCCCTTTGAGCCACAGTTCCCGCCATCGACATCTGCAGCTGTGAACCAGAGCCAAGCGCTGCCACACCCGCACTATTCTCCCGTCTTCGTTCCAAGTCGGGTAAGCACAATACCAATTGCAACTTCAACTGAAGTAACTAACTATCGTTTCCCACAATTTTTAGCCGGGCATAAGTGACCAGTATGAGCCACAGCTGCAGGCACCAATACAACAGACCCCGGGAGCTGAAGCTGGAATAGTCAGTGAGGTACAAGCAGCGCATCAGCAGGAACAGGTGGAGGAAGAGGAGCAGGTTGCAGCTGTTGAATCCTTGTCCTTGTCGCAAGTAGAAGGTGTGCGGCTGCCGCGCAATTTTCATGCATATGGACGCAATAACCACGAGACCTGGAAGCCAGCACTGACACTCGAGGAGCCCGATGATCCCTCACGCGTCTGTCACTATGCCAAGCAGCTGGTGTATCCAGCCGGTGCCGGCATCGAATACAGTCCGGAAGAGCTGCTTGGTCGAAAATATGCCCAGCTGCTGGAGCAGCGGAAACAACAACACCAACAAAAGGCGCAGGCGCAAACGACGCATCTCAATGAGCAGAAGCAACACGTGGAACAGTTGAAAAAAGAACACGCAACATACGCAGCTGGACACCAACAGCAGCAGCAACAGCTGTCTGACTCCTATCAGGCATCGTCATATTATATGTATACGACGACCAACGATGACCAGGCGGAGCAAGGCCATTCGGAAGTCGATGACGATGATGCTGATGATGAAGACGGGGACGGTGACGACGATGAAGACAACGACGATGATAATGTAGAGGAGGAAGCTGAAGACGAATTGCAGTCCGATCAATCCGATGAAGAGTCGGACAACGAGGGATCCGATCAAACGGATCAGGCAACCAAACCACCCGCCTACACCAATGGAGTGGATATGCACTTTCGGGCACAGACAACCACCAGCTTTGAGCAACAGAATCGCCCCATCAAGATGAAGTTCAAGAAGGAGCGCACGCTTGAGAGCAGCACCTATAGTGCCTATACCATTGAGAGCATTTACCATCAGCAGCAGGAGTCGCCAGCGACGCCAGTCACGCCGCCTGCAATCGTCAAAATAAATGTACAGGATTGGAGTGGTGTGCAGCGTCAGCGCAATGGCAATCATCATTTCCATCCGTATCTGCTGTGTACATCGACGCCGAAGAGCGCCAAGAATGAGAGCCGGCGAGTGCGTGCCAAAGCGAAACATGGTAAATTCCAGCCAGAATTGTTGGGCAGCAACAGCAACTCATCGTGTTCGGTGGCAAATGGTGTGGAGACCGCTGGCGCAACGGATGCAACAATAATATCTGATGCTGTTGTTGCTACTGCGGCTGCTGCTGCTGCTGGGCCCATACACAATGCTACCTTCAATGATAACGCCAACTTCTCGTTCTCCAGTGCCGGCGGCCTGGATAATTCAAATAGTTCACTGGCGCTAGCTGTCGGTCGACTTCATGTCAACACCAATCGAACGCACAACAACAACAATAATAATAACAATATTAACAATATTAATAATAACAATATGTCTACTGTGAGCGTACAAAGCACAACATTGGCCGACTTTTCCACATTTCAAGAAAACTCCTATTTTGCCACCCAGCATGATGCGGAGGCGCAAGAGCGTCGCCTGTCGAAGGCACTGGAAACGATTGCCCGCCATATGGAAAGAGAGGCAATCGATCCGTTTAACAGTGAACTGTGTCGTGCCTTTTTGGCCAAATTGAACTTTCCCGGCGATGATGATGCCCATGCCAGCTATAAAGTTGTCCAAACGCCACTGCCAAAAATATCGAATACCCGCACGCTGAACGTGCTCGAGGGCGTGCAGTTCAACATAGACAAGGAGGTGGGACGAGGATCCTATGGGTCTGTGTATAAGGCAACTGATACACGCACCGGCAACGTTGTGGCACTTAAGTACCAGAAGCCACCAAATTCCTGGGAGATCTACATATGCGATCAGGTGCGTAATCATCTAGTATTAATAATAATTAATTCAAATATTAAATTCTTTTTGCGAATAGGTATTGAAACGGGTTCGGGATCCGGAGGTGCTGCCGGGATTGATGGATATATCGACGGCGATAATAGCACCAAATGCCAGTCTGATTGCCACCGAATTCTCACCATTTGGCTCGCTGCTGGACATTAATAATAAGATACGGCAGGCGACAACAAAAGTGATGCACGAGTCACTCGTGATGCATTTCTCGGCACAGATATGCAACATCGTGGATCATTTGCATCGACAGCGCATCATTCATGCGGACATCAAGCCGGATAACTTTCTGCTGATGCGTGTGCCCAGCGTGGACAGTGATGAGCCATCGTTGCGTCTAATTGATTTTGGCTGCGCCATCGATATGTCACTCTTCCCCGACGCGGAGTCGACCAAATTCCGCAAGGTTGTGCAAACGGATGGTTTCACATGCATCGAAATGCAGGAGGGCCGCCCGTGGTCATATGAAACGGATCTCTTCTGCATTGCCAGCACGGTGCATGTGATGCTCTTTGGCGAGTATATGCAGCCGCAGAAGCGTGCCAACAGCTGGGATATACGCCAGAAGTTGCCACGCTATCTCAAGAAGCATGTGTGGTCGAAGTTCTTCAGCGATCTGCTTAACATGCAGGCGGACAAGCTGCCCCAGCTGCAACAGATGCGCAAAGTGTTCGATGAGGAATGCTACCGCATGGACTCGGAACTGCAGAAACAAATACGCACCCTATCCAACATTCTGCATCGGCGATAACCAATATGCGCCACTTTAACATCATTCACTCATCTTCAATCATTCACTCATTTTACCCAAGTTTCTATTATTTGCAGTTATATTTACAAGCTGTCCACATACAATTTGGTACAATTGTACCAAAACTTGATGCATTTTTGTGTTTATTTGAAATACTTTTGGTATTCCATTCAATCGAAGAAAAATCCAATTAATATTTGAAAAAAGTAACAAATTTGGTACTCCAAATACCAAATATTCTACTATCATGTTTATAGTTTCGTTTTCAAATTGAACATTTTAGTTTTCTTGTACAACAATATAAATGTAACCAAATAAGCGTTATTTTTATTATTTATAAGACACACAGTAAGCAATAGCTCTTTATACATGCAAACAAAATTTAAATACAAATTTTCCGAGCACCAAAAAATTATTTATAAAACTATGTATAAAAAAATATTTTTTTTGTTTTGACAATTTCCCACAAATACTGCAGAATACAAGTGCACATTAATATGTATATAATTTTATCTATACTATTTATAAAATTGTTCCTAAATTATTTGACATTGTTAACATTACATATATTAATTTTGATTTGCTTCTTGAAGTCAAGTTTTTTGCGTTAAATCATATATAATTTACATCTGATTAGTATCAGCTATCAAAATGCTAAAACGGACATTTGTTTGACTAGTGGGCTTTAAGTATTGTTGAAATAGTCAAATGAGAATTTTCTATTTGATGAAACTACTCATAACGGACCACCAAAAACAAAACAAAAAAAACAAACGATTAATATTTTATTTCTATTCGACTATATATTAAAAAAGAAACAAAAAAAAATGACTTAAGTACATGTAAATAAAAATACAAGCACAGTCGCAAAATTTGTGCAAATAACATTAAATGGAGAATAATAAGTAATAATAATTATAATTGTTTAATGTACAGCATAGGAGACAACAGCAAATACAACATCAGCAACAAATTGAGTGTCTAACGCAATGTAAAGTAAAGAAAAAAAATAAAATAAAAAACTATTTTAAGTTTCATGTACTACTATTGAGTAATATATAAAGAACATTAAAATGCTAGAAAATAAAGTGAAGAAATGTTAAACGAAAAGTACAAAAAAAAAAAAAAACAAATACTAGAAACTATTAAGAATACTTCAGTCGAGAGAGCTCGAGTGGAAGGTGCGCTGAAGTCAGCTCTTAAATATATATTGAATCGATTAAAAGACAGGTTCCAGTTCCGCACAGTCAAATGCAGAAAGGTAATTATGCAAGTGTTCTCAATTTCGATGGCGGACTCAAATCAAAATCTAAGGTGAAAGTTTAAAGAAGTTCAAGAATGACTTCTGTCTGAGTTGTCAGAGCTGTAAGTCAATGTTTTCCGAGTGATGCAAAACGCTTTGTTTAACGACGTTCGAATGCAAAATAACTTGAAAAACCATCAAAAAAGAGGTTTAAGGAAAATGATTCATTTTCTAATTGAGTGAGGCAGGTACATTGGCTGAAAAACAGTTAAGAAGCAAGAGCATAAAGTGAAAATTTTGATATTTTAGTTGTTACTTTATAATTATTTATGCCAAAAGCACAGCATTTATCGAGCATTTTGCAATTTTTCATTTATTTTTTAGAGTGCTATTTTTTAAATCTTGAAATTCTTTTTTCTTAAGAACTGTTTACATGCTCAGCAGCGGTATAAATTCGTTTATTGAAATTAAATCCTCTTACAAAGACTGAGTTATATATTTAGGTGCTACTTCTTCTGCAGAATACAAACCTATCCATGTTTGAGCTCGCTTCGCTTATCATTCTACTTTCTTCACAAAAAATTGGTGTCGATCAAAGTTTGTTTAATCTGAAAATATGTTTTGGTGGAAAAGTTGGATGTTTCTCTTAGTTGATGAAATTTTGGCAGTTGATTTAAGTTTCGTCAAAATTGTGTCTTTTCAAAGACATCAGTAATCGATTTGTATCGATAATCGCAAAACGAGCAAAGTTATCGATCAAATGTATTAAGCCTGAGCTGCTTAGGATTGAGTTGGTGAAGAAGACAAACAGGCAGACGGAGCTGACTAAATATGCTCGACAGTTGATCAAGAATATATATATATATATATACATACTGAGAGATGCTTCCTGCTGCCTTTTGCAGTGTTACAAACTGTTGCACAATTTCATCATACCCTCTTCACCCATTTCTTTCACCATGCGCAGAAAGAAAAAGAGAAAATCATTGTCGTAACCCATTTTCTCGTGCAAATGAAATGCAAAATGGCAAAACAAACGAAAAATTGGAAATTTCTTTAGAGTCGCTTGGCAATTGTCAAGTGGTAAGTGCCACAAAGTGGGCCCGTGTGCCGCATGTGCAGCATGCAACAAGTAACAGCAGCAACAACAACAACAACAACAACAATGCTGCGCTTGACCCACTTTTCCTTTTTGCCAACAGGCAGGCACAAAACGGTAAACAATTTCCACAAGCGAGCGAACGAGCGACTGGAAAAAGTTGCAACTTTTCATGCAACACACAAACACAAAGTCAAAGTCGACGCTAACGCTGACGCCGCTGCCTCTATTGTTGTAGTCATCGTCGTCGTCGTCGTTGTTGCAGTTGCCGATTGCAATTGCATTTCGGATTTCGCATTTCGCATTTCGCATTTGACTCTCGCCAAGTGAAAGTAAAGTGGGACAAATGTAATTATTATTTGCTTCTAGTAACCGTAACCGAGTTAGAAGCCTCGATTGCAGTTCAGTTGTGAGTTGGGAAAGTTGCCACAACAACAACGCTGACGCTGATGATGACGCCGACGCTGACGTCAACGTCGACGTCGGCTTTTACACAATATTTTATTGAATCAAATTGCAAAGAGAAAATTGCAGCAGCAAACTGCAATTGCAACTGCAGCGGCAGCAAAGCTGTATCAGGCAAATAATGCAACATGAAAACTTTCTATTTTTTGTGTGTCGGCTGCGACGTCAACTTTGTGATTGCAACTGCAACACACACACACACACACACACACACATGAGCAATTGGGAATTTGCTGCAGATTGCTGTTGCATGCATTGATCTAATGAATGTGTCCCACTTTGCGGCACGTTAACGAATTCACATTGCGCGTTTCAGTCACAAATTATGTTGCATGCGTCTGCTATATATATATATATATATATATATATATATATATATGTGTGTATCTGTGTGTGTGTGTGGGTGTGCGTGTAAATTAGTAATAATTGTGATTTTGAATATTCCTAGACAATTAGAATACGATTGGCATCAATTGGCGAGAATTAGAGCTGAGATTGAACAAATAATTATACACTTAAAAAAATTTAATTAATTGTATAAATAATTGAAAATAGCATCAAATAATTAACTTTTTTACAAGACAAACTTTTAACATTGAAATGAACATTTTCATTTAAGGAGCTAAAGATTGACCAACTATATATATATACACTCAGCAAAATTCAATTCAAGTTTATAATCTAACATTTTTTTTCTTCTACATTAGTTACGAAAGCTAAAAATAAATAAAAATAAATTTTTAAGCTAAGCAGAAAAAAAGAAAGGAATAAATTTATATACACTCAGCGAAATTCATTAAGGACACATGAGACATAAACTCATGAGGCTAAACTCAGAAAAATTTTGACCAAACTTGGAATGTAAACTGCTACTATCTATTCCTAGGCCACACCCATATAGTCATAAAATTTAGATGATTAAAAAACTTTCAAAATTGGTAAAAACAAAACTTGATATTTAAAATCTCATTCTAGGATATATTTATACCTACTTTATGGAAGAAATCTGTTACGACTAACCGATTAACATAAAAATAGTTTAACTGAACTATAACAGATATATGATATTATGATCTGATTCGACAAGTTTCATATGTATAGACTTCAAACTGAGAAAAAAACAATCGAAATTAACTATAACGATTGTGCTTTCATGCTGATCAGGAATATATATAAATTACGCAGTCGGGAATGCTTTCTTCTTCTTTATACTCTATTTACCTTTTACATTTTCAACTGGTTCAGGGTATAATGAAAAGCGCAGATAGAAAGAAAAACCATTCGCCTCTGTTGGCCATTTTGATGGTCATGACCAACTTAGCGCTGTTGCCATTTTCCATTTTCCCCTTCCCGTTTGCCTCCCGCTTGCATGGCTAATATGCAACAAAAGCAACAGCAACAACAACAACAACAATAACAATAAATTGAGCGCCAAAGCGAAACTGGGAAAATAGTTAAGTAATTTGCAGTGAAAAGCGGCCTGCAGTTTTTGCATTAGAGAAATTTGTTTTTGTTGCTCTACCTTTTGTTGCAGTTGCTGTTGTTGTTGTTGCTGTTGCTGTTGCATTTGGCACACATAATGCTGCTGCTGTTGCTGTTGCTGTTGCTGCGATCCACATCCGTTAGCTGCCACAGCAGCTGCAACTGCAACTCTGGCCTATTGCGGCTGATGCATTAGAAAGTTTTCAAGCTGACATGATGCTGAAAATGCTGTTGCTGCCGCTGCTGCCGCTGCCGCTGCTGCTGCTGCTTTTCTTTTCTCCACCCCCGCCAGATTAAGCCTCATTTATTACTAGATACTCGCAAATGCATCCAAGTGAATGTGGGTGTACTCATGAGTTTGCGATTCAGTGCATCCTGATTGTATTTTGCTTTCCATATGGAATGTGTGTGGTTAGATTTTTAATGATGTTAATATATACATATATTATATATGATTTCAGAGACTCGACTTCAAATTTAGAATGTAAGTTCTCGTTTACCGTAGATTCATTTATTCATTTGAATTTAATCAATAACTTATTCCCTTGCTCCTTTATCGACACAAATCGACTTCCGATAGCAACAATTTTAAAGATATACCTTTCTAATCGAGTTTATATATACCTCGATATAATATTGTTCATTTGTATAAATTTCATTAAGATCAGTTGAAAAACTCAAAAGAAAATCGAATTTGGATTTTGTATTTTCTATTTATATAAGACTTGTGTATAGGGTATCTATTAGTTGAGCTCATTTTTACGTGTTGTGCTTGGAAAAGTTGCTAAGTTTAGAAAACCCCTTTAATCGCTCATAAGCCTAACTGTAATCTTCTCTGGAAACCCTTTTGCGAATTCCATACATTGAAGTTTTGGTTCTGAACTCTTCCAATAATATTTATTTGATAACCAAATCAGGGAATACAAAAAGAAATCAAGCCGCTGGAAGGAGTTCAAGCACATGTCACAGGTCAACGATGCCACAAGCTCTGCACAGTTACCTATTAATAATGTCTCGGCAGCTTGACCGAAGGACATGGACCCTTTTTCGCAGGACACGTGCAATCGTTGGGAGTGCAATGGCCAACGGCGGGAATAATATACGAGAAAACACCAGTCGAATCGAGAATTGTCAGATTACTTTCGTAACGTGGCCGAGTTCGATGGCACCCAAAAAGAAATGATGACAACAAAAAAGGTCCTTGCGCCGTTGCCGTCTGATGAACCTGACTCAAACCATTGCTGAAACAGACGCTTCCGTCGACTAACTGCTAAGACCCAAAAGTGAAAGGTTATTATAACAATAAGGAGCAGCCGCAGCCAATGTCTGGGCTAAGTCTAATAACCTTTCCCTTTCGCCCCAATCGACAACCGACAACAAGCAGACAAGGACAACGACGCCCTCTGCAGACACAGAGTGGAATGAGAGAATGGAGAGGTCGTTGTCGGCGGCGCATCTTCCTGCCGTTCCTGTGCAGCTTCATATACATCACACACACACGCTTACATGCATATATACGTATACGTATACAAGTAAGTTTTCGCTCACAGTCTGTCCTGTTAAGTACATAGCACTCACACATACAGCTACTTACATACATATGCATGCATAAATTTGTATTCGGCTGCGACTATTTCACGAATCACCCGCTCAATTAAGTACGTCCTGCTCTCGCACACAGGCAATAAGCTCGCCAAACAGGGTGTAGCGTGCATCCTGAGAATGCTAACGTGAGCAATAACAAACGGCAGACATTGAGCAGGCGAGGAGTGAGAGCAAGAGGAGCAGAGACACGCACAGTGGTGCACAACTAGCAAGTTAATGACTCAATTAATATGTGTTGGTTACCATAAAAAACGAACTTATGCACATCTCGGTATGAATCAAAATATAGAAAAACATTGTTAACTTTTTAAGCAGAAAATTGTGTTCTTCTTTATTTAAGTTTACAAATGCATTTGGTTAGACATTTAATTAAACTTAAAATTATAAAAGTAATGACCAATATATTGAAAATTAAATGTGTGTATCGCTTACTACATTTTGGTGGTACGCTTTTAGGCGCTAAACTGCTGCAAATACTTTCATTTTACAATACATTGATACATAATTACTTAACTATATGCTTGTCAAAGAGTGTTTTGTGCCACTGTGAGTCGGTCGATGGCTCTCCGCCAGGCAAATGTCATTGCTCGACGCTAGCCAGCTTAACCTTGAAAGTTTAGCTTCCAACCAAAGGCAATACGCAAAAAGGACCAAGAAGGGACAGAGAGGGAGAGCGTCAGAGGCATAGAGAGAGAGAGAGAGAAACAAAACAGCAGAGAAAGTTTGAAAGGTTCATTTAAAAACAGTCGATGGCCTCTTTGGCTGACTCATAGTTGTGGCTTTTATCAATTTTATGTAATTTATGTATGCAATTTATTATTAAAAACATATACAGACACATTTATGATTTTTCGTTGTATTGAAAAGTAAGTTGAAGCCATCTGAAAAGATCGAAGTGGAGCAAGAAACGAGAACTTCATATGAGGTCGAGTCGAAAATCTAAGTCAGAAACTAAGCATCGACAAATACAAAAAGAAAAAGAAACATAGCGCAGCATATCAATTGACTTGGACAAAAAAAAAGAGAAAGCTGGCCATCCGTTAAAGAACATAAGCACCTAACGTTCAGATGGGGGACAACTAACAACAACAATAACAACAGCAACATCAAATTACCAGCGAGTAAGAAATAATGAAAACTGGGTCGGCTCGCTGCTGCGCCTGTTGCAAACGAACCGAGTTCGCTTCAAACATGCTTGATCTGACCTGCAGTGTTATCCAACCTGCTTAGGTTGTGCATACATGTTGTACGCAGCCAATTAAGTATGTGTGCAACGCAATCACACCAAAGTTTCGCGGAAACAGGTTGCAAGTCACGGACGGCAAAAGAAAACGAGACAAAGACGGACATTTAGTACGGCTGAGTTTTTATCGCCGAATCGTGTTTATCACATCGAACGTGTCGTTGCAACATGCTTGTGCGTGGCGTTGCCAACCATCGGTTAGCTGCGAAGACGGCATTTCCAGCTGCGGTCCGCGCATGCCAGCAAAGGGCGACTCTGAGAGTTTTTGGATCTTGCATTCTTTAAGCTCAGAACATGAGCGCATTTTGTGGTCACAGGAAGCAGCAGTCTTTTTAGTTTTACGAGAGGCATCTTTGTCTGTGTGAATTTCACAATTTAAATTCTTGTATTAAAAACACAAGCAATTAACATATAAATATATTTACGTACATATTTACGCGCGTGCAACAAATTAAAAGCAAAAGTTTTGGCATTGGCTGCCAAGAGCCACGCCCATCTCATCGAAAGTGAGCGCGGCAAAAAGGCGCGATCAAAACAAAATACCAAAAATATATTTAGTACACCAACCAAACAGGTGAGAACCGTTAGCTTTACAAGTTTACATGAAATGTATTTATTTTTAGTTATTATGTTAAAATGTACACAATTGCACACATTTTTTCGTAACTTTTGGTAATTTTAATTTTAATATTAGTTTAATTTTATAAAATTGGTTCAAAATCCACTTCTGCTGTTAGTTAGGTACATTTGTACGTAGGTACTAAATGTATTACATATGTGTATATGATAGTCATTAGCTCTCGCATCTCCCTCTTTCTCTCTCTTTCGCATCACTGAGTCACTGCTCTGCTGGCGTCGCTGCTTTTGTTTCGTCCTCTGATTTTGATCGCTTCACTCCGAAAGCTGAGCTGCTTACTGCTGATTCACATATTCATTCATAAAACTTTCAAAGTTTTCCTGTTGCCAGCATATAGATAAAAGCGCAACAAAAAGTAAACACTAAAACAGAAAGACGAAGACAGACGACAGATGACGATGAGAAGTCGTCATTTGATTTGCGATTACACGCAATTCTCTTATGCGGAAGTCGTTGGACTTGACAACAACAACACCAACAACAAACAAGTAACAAGAACAATGCAATGTTGGTGGCCATTTTATTATGTTCACTTTATTGGAGAACTTATTCCTTTGTTTCGCACTTATTACACACATACACGTAAGAGCATGCATATGTTAATTCGGACGAATATATGTATGTATGTGTGCGAATATGTATTTGTTATCTCGACCCAGCAGCGAAAAGATCTCATTGCGAATTGAAATCTTAATCTATACATTGTAAACCAAGATAAATATACTGTAATGCAAATGCAAATACGGAAAAATGTGTAGTAGATAAATTACAAATTTAGAAAGTTTACAATATTTGTTTTTATATTTTATATTATGTTTGGTATTTTGCTTTGCTGATTGACTTAAGTTGACCCTAAATAAATAATAACATTTAAAAACTCTATAAAATTAATAATTTGATGTCTTATTTTAGGATATATGACCATTTAACTTGTAAACATTAAAATCTATTTTATTCATTACACATATTACATAACCGATAAAGAAAAACACTTTATGACGAAACTAGAATAAGCAATATGTAAAAGAGATAGTAAAACAGATGTGAAATCCATGCATATAAGAAACGTGTAATAAATGTGGGCACAGCTTTTGTTGCTGCAGCTTTCGCTTTATCAAGCTTTGTGCTTGACTTAGAAGCTTCAGCATGTAACTCTTACTAGATAACGAATTACTTTATGTGCATACAGAATGCATTCGGTAATGAGGGTCAGTCACTATCTCGCTGCTGGGAAGTTGAGCGAAAAGCTTACATCAGCCATAGGTACACACCTATCTACACATACACATAAATATACATATGCACTCATATACATATCTGTGTGTATGTTTGTAATGTGGCTGATAGGGGCGAGGAGAGGCAAAGTTGTTTTTTTTTTTTGTCGCCTATTAACTGAAACTCAACAATCTCAAGGTCTTGCGTCAGCGTCTCATGTGTGCAATGTTGTGTGGGGTCAGGCAATATGAATACTTATGCACACAGGTACATATATATATATATGTATGTATGAAAGTGTGTATGTATGTGCATGTAATAAATGCATACGCACCTACTCACACATATGCAAACACCTGGTCCACAAAGAAAGACAAATTAATTGACGTAGCTGTTGTTCTTGTTCTTATTTGCTTCTCTTTATAACTCTCCATTGTGTTCGCCCGTCTACCTGTGTGCATGTGTGTGTTGGATATGTGTGTGCGTCTGTGTGTGGGTATCTGTTTTGCCAAGCATTCTATCCCACTGCACGATCGGCAGTAGGTTCAAGGCCAACATCTGAAAGGTTCAAAATGTTCATGCTACACATGTATGTGTGAGTGTAGAGAAAGGAACGCAAGGAACGATACATACATACATGCTTACACCACGCCCACATATACACACACACACACAAGGGAAACTTATCGCTGTTGTTGTTGGGCAGCGTTTAGTGGACGTTTATGTAATATAATACTACATGGGGGCGCTGCAGATAAGGGCAAAGCTTGCACAGACACACACACAAATACATAAGTAGTAAATGCAAATAACCACACTTGCCTGCACACATACACACATACGTGTTTATTTATAAGTTGCGTACGTGTGCGTGTGACAAGACCACATTCTAGATTACATAAAGCAGCGGAGAGACAGTCGCGTCTACACAAGATCAGACAGCGACGCCAGACACAAATGCAGTGCAAACAAAAATTCTCACTCCCTATCTCACTCACGCACACACATACGCATGCTCAAGCGCAAAAATGTTCTGTGTTTTCTTTTTTTGCAACAACACAAACAGCGCAGTCGTCGTCTCTGCGTGCGTGTGTGTGTTTGTGCGGTCGCCGAGTTAATGCACTCCAAAGAGAAGTTCAAGGCTGAACAAATCAGTCGCCGCTCTCTCAGTTTGTTCATGTTCATGGCGTCAAGGCATACACACACACACATACACACAAGTATGCACATATCCAGGGCAGAGTGAGAGAGCACTCTTGCATATGCCTGCGCATTTGTTTCCAACACGATAATTTTTTTAGCTGCAGCGCAATACAATAAGAACCAACAACAGGCTAGAACGAGATAGAATGCGAGAGTTAACGTATTATTTACATGTGCATATATGTCAATGTGTGCGTACATACATATTTAAATTAGTAACTTCAAATTTGGCCAGCTGGCTGCAGATGTGTGTACGTAAGTGTAAAAATGTAAATATATTAAAGTTGATAAATAAAAAATTATATAAGCACAAAGGCACAAGTAATATTTATTACGAGAACAATTACAGCACTTGGCGTCGCTTTCATGACAATGCCACGCCCATTTTTACTTAAATAAGTAGGTACATTATATTTTTTATGCGTATGAATTTACACACATACATACATTCTCATATTCCTGACCAGCACCAACTTGACTACTTATGTAATACAACAATAATAATAATATTAATTTGAAGCTTTCTTATTATTATAATTAATATAAGACTTTAAAATTCTCAATTTCTATAGTATATATTTAAGCATAAAATAAACATTGAAAATTTCGAATAAAAAGCACACAATAATCGACATATGCGAAAAGCTTTACAAACTTTTATGTTTGTAAATACACATACACATATACATACACACTTGTAGGTCGATCGCTCCTTGAGCTTTTCTGGATTCCACTGGAAACAGCTCTTGACAACAGGGCTCTTCAAGCATTGCCTGATTGTCAGCGAAAATTTCAGTGCTGTAACGGTGATGACTAATTATTTTAATGCCTAAAGTTCAAAGGTCAGATGTGTAACAATTATTTATACAATATGCGTGTAATAATTTGTGATTAACCAAAATTAAACCATTTGCTGTTGCCTTTGTTCGCCTTAGCCAGCCAGTAAAACATGTACAAATGCATAAAATATAAATATATATATATATAAATATATATATATATACATATATATACAGCTAGCCATAAAAAGCGTTTGGGTCATGTGGTGTCTATCGGTCGATGGCACCGCGACTGCAAAAAGTTCATACACATTTTTAATATTGCATGCAAAGTTCAAGTTTTTGGGCGCAACAGTTTGAGTTCGTTTCGTCTCGTCTCAGTTCGGTTCGTCTCGGTTCGATTCGTTACTGTTGTTGTTGTTGCTGTTGTTTTTATTGGCACATTTGCTCACGCTGCAACTGCGCAAATTGTTTAACAGCGCACGAAGGGAAAGAAGGAGCGCGCGTGATTAAGCGACAGAGAGAGAGAGAGAGAGAGAGAGCAAGCCAGAACGTTTTCTGGTTTATTGAATGACCAATCAACCTACTGCTTGATGCGGACTGCGACCGCGACTGCAGCCAGGGATCGTGGAATGGGGAATGAGAAACGAGGGAATCGGAATGGGGATTGTGGGGATTGGGGCCTGTCTGCCTGCCTGCCGCTGCGCGCCATCTGTTGTCGTTGCTCTAAATTTAGCATTTCTGTTGAATTCTGTGCGCTGCCTGCGCCGTTGGCATTTTCTCCTATATAGGGATAATATGTTCTTATTGCTTGCCTATCCCCATTCTAGGCAAATAAATACATAAACACTTGCAATTACATGCACATTAACATATACAAGCATATGCTTATGCACATGTAAGTGTGTATGTGTGTGTCGCTTGTGTTCTTGGTGTATTTTTTTGCTTGCATTTTGTTTTTGTTTTTGCCTTCTGCTGCGCATTTCATTCTTATTCTTCGTTTATTTCGTAATAATCGCAACATCCGCTAAGAGTGGCGAGCTGTCTTCTCTTCTCTCTCTTTCTCTTTCTTTCTCTCTCTCTTTGTGTATCTGCTGTAAAAGGCATCGTTCTTTGTTGGCAAGCTGTTTGCTTCTCGGATCGGGCAATATTCTGTTTTCAGTGCGCTTTCTTATCGCTGCATGCATTATATAATTGCATTTATAAGTATTTATTGTATATATACTGTTAATATTAAATTTAAATATGCATAAGCCATACGTTTTATTTATAATTCAATACTAATAATCATGAAACTAATATTAATAGTAATAGTATAATAGTACTAATAATAAATTAAATTAATAAATTAAAGACTCAAAATAATAATAATAATGCTGTGACAAACAATAAAAATAGAGTTATTTATTATTAATAAAGAAAGGCAGAGGCAGAAATAAAATTAAATGTTTGATCTAGTAGGAATTCAATAACAAAAAAGTCAATCCAAATACAAAATGTTTGTTTATGAAAAGGAAGAGTAAAAGGGGTGAAAGAGAGAGGTAAAAAATTGTGTGGCAAATATTTTTGTAGCTTAGAAAATAACGTACGAGTTGGAAATTGTACGAGTTTTCTAAAAAGCCAAGTGGTTAGTAATAGTACACATAATGGCAATAAGCGACAATTGTAGAAGCAACAGCAACAACAACAACAACAACAGCAGCAGCAGCAACAATTAGTAAAGAAAGAAAGAAATTTGGAAAGTTTGTCAGTTTGCTGAAATGCATAATTCATTTGGCCAACGTTCGTGGTTCGACAGTTTGTTGTACAGTTGTACAGTTGACACATTAGCTGCGATAGACGCGACACAGACAACAATTGCAAAATGGCCGACTTAAGAATGAAGTCGCCGCAGCCAAGTGAAAAGCCAAAGCCAAAGCCAAAAAGTGCCAGCGCGAAAGCAAATTGCCAATCAACTAGAGAGCGCGAGAGAGAGATAGATAGAGAGGGGGAGAAAGAGAGGGAGACCCACGACGTATGTAAGAAGATGTTGTCACAACAACAAATGAAGCGCATTGTGCAAAACTTTTACCCTGGCCTCGGTCTTGCTGTGGTTATTGACACCGCAGCCGCATACAAACAAATGCATATGTGGTAGATGTGTGAGTGTGAGTGTGTGTGTGTACATATGGCTATGCGTTGCTTCTACGCGGCAAGAAGAAAAATTAATTAAACAATCAATTGGCGTAACACTTTCTCTTCTTGAGCAATAAAAAAAGAAAGAAAAAACAAACAGTAGATCTTTATAACGTTGCTTTTAATGAGCATTGGGCGTGAGTGAACGTTCTAAACCGGTGTTTGCTATAGTTGTTGTCGTCGTCTTCTCTTGCAACGCGTAACGCGTATTATTTTTAGTGTTTTCACCAGCAGCTCAAATGTAGAACAGCCATCAAACACACACAAAACGAAAGCTCAAAGCAAGTCAAACACGCAGCATGTTTGAGCCGCAACCTGCATGAGCGAGCCGAGAGACAGAGCCAGCCCCGAAAGCAAAGCCGGGCACTAGGTAAGCGAGCGCAACAACAACAACTCAAACGTCAACCGGTTTCGTGTGCTCTGAATTTGAAATTCGGTTTGTGTGTTGTGAGCGGTGTGAAGACGTAAAGACGAAAAGAAGGCAGCGCAGCTCAGAGCGACTGCGGTGAATGATGACGCTGCTTGAGCTTTGTTACGTTCTTGAGCTGATCTTGCCGCAGCAGAAGTTTCTTTTGTGTGCGTGTGTGTGTGCCTCGGTTTGAGTGAGTGCGCTGCTGCCACGCAAGGTAAATACACAAATCCGTTATGTGACCCAATTCTAAACTGGAAACGAAAGACGAAAAACTTCAAAAAAAAAAGTAACAAAAGAAAAAAAAAACAATGTTGCAGCGTCAGAACGTTAACGTTAAGAGAGCTGCGCACAAACATGTATGAGTTGTCACATGCGAGTGTGTCTTGCGTGAAAGTTTCGTAATTACATGATGTGTGCTTGTGTTTGTGTGTGTGTTAATCGAGTGCTCCGTCGGCCTACTTTAACGGTGAAAGTAAGAACGAGCCGCGCTCGCTAAGCTTTCAGCGCTGTTTCTGCCTTGCCTTCTTCTTCATTATCATTCTTATTGTAATTGATTACATAAGACGAAAAATCTTTGCGCGCTCTCTTTTGGGAATGCTTCGCTAACTTTGAGTTGCGTTGTGTTGAGTTGAGTTGCGTTGTCAAATTGACAGACTGACTGACTGAGTGACTGACTGACCCATTGATCATCGTCTCTCTTACGGTTCTTATTCTCAGCTTTAGCTTCTGCTGACAGAGACACTGCTGTTGTTGGCGCATAACGGTATTGTGGACTCGAAAAGTGTCCATAATAATGCTGTTTACCTAATTCCGAAAAACTTGTTGAGCATTCCGTCTCTCTCTCTCTCTATATCGTTGCGCTAATCGCTCTGTATACTTTGTGTGCCATATTCACCGCTTGCCATTTGACCCAATTAAGCTTTTTCTATTCAAATATGTGAGAATGTAGGTGTGTGTGTGTACTTAAGTGTTTTTTCTTCTGACATTACATAATTGCTCACATTTTGAGGTTATTCTTTAAGAGAAATGGAATTGAGTTTTCGCCATGCTTATTTTGTGTGCCAAACCGTTAAATTAAATGCAATTAGTTATTTATTTGTTATGAAACAGAAATAGATTCTATAGATTTTGTTATTCTGACTTAAATAAAAGCTAAAATTAAAATTAATAATTAAATTCATAGTAATAAGAAATTTATTTACTTTAGGTTCTATAGATTTTGTTAGTCTGACATTAATGAAAACTTATATACAAATTTTTAATTAAATTAAAAGTAATTTGTGAGTTATTTGTTATGAAACAGAAATAAATATAGAAATGAATTTCAATTTTTTTCAGAGAAGTAACACCTACACATACATACATACGCATAAATATTCACACAGAAATGCTTACATATTTACTGTTATTGACATTTAATGGCGAAGCGTTAATAATTAAGCAATTAACAGCTTGGACTCGATTTTTGCCACAACACAATGCCAAACATATTATGTGAAATTCTAATAATAATTTCATTACAAAAAAGAAAGCCACAAAATAAAGTCATTCATTTTCTTGTTACTTCTGCTGCTGCTGCTGCTGAGCTTTGCGTCGCTGTCGCTGCGTGCATTGACTTTCCATTCTTGTGGGAGTAAGGGGTGTTGCGGGGGGTGGAGGGGGTGAATAGCTTTGCAAGTCATAAATACATGCATGATCATGCATGATTTTAAGATACGTTTTACATATAACAATTTCATTATTCTAATCGTTTTCCTAACGCAATGGAAAAATGAGAAATATAAAAATAAACAACACATAAATATTATAAAATTACTTCTTATACATATGGCCAGATTTCTTTCATACGCAAAATAACCACAATAAAAACAACAACAACAGCAACGTAACGCATAAGTTGCACGTTAAAAAGAAAGCAGAAAGCAGCAATTCGTATTGCGCGTAGATCTTTCTACAAATGACGCGTGAGTTCTGCGCGTCGCAAGAGAGCCCCCAATTAATATTACACTGCTACTCTCTCTCTCTCTCTCTCTCTCGTGCGCTCTCTTAGACACACACACACGCATAAGCTCTCTCTGTTTTTTTGGCTTTGCAATCGATCGTTGAACTTTGGTTGTGAAAACTAGAGCAAGACCCAAATTTCTACGAAGCTTCGAGTCTTTGACATCGCATTGCGCATTATGTGTGTGAGAATGTGTGTGTGGTTATTAGTGTTATCAGCTTCCCTCTCTGTTACTCGCACACTCTGATTGGGACAACGATGGCTGCTTTCTTTCTTTTGTCAAGTGATTTCTCAATTGCGACTCTCTTCTAGTCGTGTGATTAAAAGAAAACAACTCTGAATTTTTTTAGTATTTATTATTATGTGTCTGATAAGCGTTAAAATAAAATAATCTATGAATATGTGTCACACGAAAATAGTAGAAAAAAATAAATAAACAAAACAAAGAACCCAGAAGAAAATATAACTGATTGTTATCAAACGAATAAGTGGATAAATGTAAATATTTATATAAGAAGCGTATCTAAATATTTATACATACATGCTTGGATAAATACATATATGTATGTGCATGCACACAACGGAACATTCCACCTTTCACATATGTGTGAGTGTGTAAGTGAGCTTTGGCGTGAAAGTTATAAGCCAACACTTTTTTGTTGAGATTTTCGGTTCGGTCTGCCAGAATAGCAGCATGCGGAGCGGAGAGCGGAGGCATGGGGATAACATCGAGGAGGATGAGTGCGAGCGAGCGAGCAAGTGAGTGAGTGAGTAGAGCTGGCTGCGTGTGCGTCGTTTACGGGCAAGTTCATTCACATTTGCACTCATTACGCGGCCAAAGCTAAAGCCAAAAAGCAACGCCAACGCTGACGCTGACGCCAACGTTGACGTCGCTGCTCTTGAAATTGAAACTGTTGCAGACAACCGAAAAAACTGCAAGGGTCGCAACACACACAACCATGCGCTCGCACACATGCACGCACTTATGTTCGATATCGAACAAACAATGCCTTTGTTCGATGTCGAATCAATCAAGAAATGAGGTTTTTATTTGGCGTTGCGTAGTTTTGCACAATTCGCAAATCACGTTGCAGCTCTCAGTTGTAGACCAGGATTTTTATCGTTTCATAATAAAAAGCGCCCCTCGTCATGTAAGAAAGTAATGTGCTAGCAACCCCTCTAATCACTTTTGGGCGCACAACACAACACACTCGTGGCGTGTGTGCAACGTGAGAACGACACACAATACAATGTGCAATTTTCCAATATGCTTGCTTCAGCTAACCAACCTGTTCAATAGTAGGCCAGCAGAAAATTACATCGAACTTGGCCGACGCTGTCACGTTTGCCGCGTCAACCACTCACGTTTTTTATTCCAGCGCAGCGCAAGCTTCGCAACGTGTCGCTCTGCAAACAGGTTGTAACATGTTGCATGTGCCCGAACAACAATTAACGTAACGCTGTGCTGTGATTTGCTGTGCTGTTCTGCTCGGGAATGACGGTTGGGTTACATTGGTATAAGTTATGTGTATTGGGTGGGGGAGTGTGTGGAGAGAGAGGGGGGGGGGGGGGAATTTGAGAATGTTGTTGATATGCCGTGTGTGGATTTGGTAATGACGTGCTTTTATGCTTTCTCACGTTGCAGAGCCATCAGCAACCGCCACACAACTCTCCAGAAAAATCGTTGGCGCTCAAAGTGCTTTCGGGGTCATATTGGGTGGGCGAACCAATTTGGTTCCAAGCAACTCCAAACAACTCTCTGCCCTGATCATGGCCAAGAAAAGCTTTCTAGCTTGTCGTGCAGCCAGTAATCATGTGTGTATGAAAAAGAAAAAAAAACTACAATTTAGAAGCGGATCAGCCTGATAATGAAGAAGCTTGAAAAATCCAGTTGACTTTCTAGTTGAAAACGGGGTCACTTCGTAAGTTGGACTGAAAACAAAAGTTCGAATTTACTTGAAAAACAGTTTTATAATAGATACCAGCTACTGGTTTTGATCACACTTAAAGAGTCGAATTCTAAATACATATTTTAAGTACAGAAGTTGCTTGAAAATTAGATATTACAGTTATTAAAGCTCTGCACATATTTATTTGTATACAAAAATCATTCAATCAGTTGTTCAACTCGCACTGTAATATTAATGAAGACGTTCTGATTGCAGACCGTAATTTATGTGGGTATAACTTATAGTACATATGTATATATATAAACAATAAATATGCATAGATTATAAATATATGTTTTGATAAAGTCCGCTTCTTTTAGATATTATGGAATTCTATACCCTGCACCTATTGAAAATGATTAAGAAGTTGCTAAAATTGCCGTATGATCTCAGAGACTATATATATATCAAAAGATTCTTAATTTGTAACATAACTTATCGCTTCCAAGAGTCTTATCGATAACTGCCACCGTTCCGCGCATAGCGATACAAATCGATTACCGATTTCCAATAAAAGTCTCAATTTTAAACATATATCTTTTTTATTGGGCTTAAGCAGCTAGGAAGAAAATCATATTTCCATATAAGCAGCAAGGACTTTGGGTCCAGCATATCTCCTAGTCGACATCTTTCCACTTACTTGTTACGCAGACCCTTGCAAAAATAGAATTTCCCATAAATGAAGGTCATTCATTTGTTACTCAACTTAAGTGTCAATTAGAAATGTTCTTATCAACAGAACGGGGCAAATTTATAGCCACTTACCACAAACATTGTTGCAAATCAAATCAAAAATAATAATAAGAATGTGCCTTATCTATAAATATATATATGTATGTATATACGTATTTATGTATATACGCCTTTACGTGTTTGGGATTCAGGTCAATATTGGCCTGTCACCACACAGAATTCCAGAACTTCAAATCCTTGTCCGAGTGGGTTTTGGGGAACGTTACGCTAGTCCCTTTGTTTTTTGCGCTTATAAAGGGCTTCTTCCGTGGTACTCGGGCATTGAAGCCATGTTTGCGCAGAACCCTGCGCACAGTTTCCGCATTGCACTTTTTCTCCATTTCGTCCTGCACCTGTTGAGTCACTTTTGGAGCCGATAGCCTGGGATTTTCCCTTACTTTCCTGATGATCCTTCGCTCCTTCTCTTCGATGAAAATCTTGTTTGGTGCCTTTCCGCCCTTGTTCTCAATCCGATTTGCGTCGACGAAGCGCCGAATGATGTTATACACAATTGAGTTGCTCAGATTGGCCATTTTAGCTATTTGGCGATTTGAATATCCGTTTTGTGGTGTTCCAGGATGAGTTTCCGTTGTGCAATGGTAGTCCGTTTGTCCATAGTCTTTGTTGGCTTATTGCACCCGAGATGCAGGATAAAACTAAACTGACTACGAAGGATTGGTCTTCTTAAAAATCCGGGTTTTAAGGCACCCAGTTATCCACAATGTACCTGATCCAAATAAGTTGTCACCTAAAAGTAGAGTACTCTTTTACATAGTATATATATACTTTATTATAGAGTTGCTACATTATAAAGACAAACATTTATTGCGCCCTCTTCACAATGTTTATAGGCAAAGAGTGATAAACAACATTACGTTAACAAACGCGATTACACGGACAGAGACAGGGACAGGGGCGGGGTGAAGAGCAACAAAAATAATACGTAGATCTGGAGACATTATGTAAGCACTACAATGTATGACTAAATAAACAACTGATTGTCTGATAGATTTGTTGACTTGGCGAATTAGATTTGCTTTTATACACTGAATTGTGGCAGGCGAGACAATTCGATCAGCAGATACCCTGTAGACAGGAGTAGCTGATTTTAGTTAGGGTTAACAAAATCTGCCCTTCTTAATACAATTTTTACAGTTGATCAATAATATGTCGGGCTATATATATATATTATATACTAATTGGAAGTCAAAATATTTAGAAATGCGTCTTTTATTGCTAGCTGAATTCGATCTTTATCGATTATCGCATAACGGTTGGAGGGGGGCCAGTTATCGATTAAAGGAGATAGACATGATCTGCTTATGGTGAATGAGAATATAGATTTCATATTTAAAGTATGTAGCTATCTGAGAAATATGTACAGACAGACGAACATGGTTTATCAGCCTTGACTGCTGGTGGTGATCAAGAATATATATCTTCTTCAAACTTTACGACACAATTTTTATATCCTTAATATCCTTATTATCTTATCCAATTATAACATCCTCAAAATGCAAATATCTTATTTGAAAAATCCGTCGAATCTTGACTAAATACTTTTTGGAAAAGTATCAATTGAGTACTTCTAGATTAGTCGCCTTATATTCAATATATTCAATAATATTCGAAGCAAATTTTTGGGTACATTTTTTTCTGAGTGTACATACGTTCTTTCTCTATAAGTTAGGTTATTTAAGAGTTAAAAGTTATATAAAAATGTTCATTCCTGATGCTGATACGCCAAAGCAGAAAATGGAACAAAAGCCGAGACTGATTATGTAAAATGGGAAATAAATTCTTATCAGAGAATTCTTGCAGTGGTTTTACAAAGCAGAGACGAGTGAAAATGTAGGGGCCTAAGCGGAAATATAATAAAAATGCAGCCGAAACTCGAAATAAATACTAGAGAGATTAGAAAGTTTGTGATTTGATGTCAAAGCAGTAGGAAAAACTAATTCTAACTGTGATAATAATAATTGTAATTATATTTGTGAGCAAATATGTTTTCACATCTCAAAAGTATTATAATAAATATGTGTCACAATAATGAAATCAAAGTTAAGTTCATGCTGGTGAATATATATAATATAATTATGTATTTTTGTAGCTTATGTATTATGTGTTTATGCATAATCTGTTATGTATTTATAAATTAATAATTTATTTATATATTTTATACGGGTTGAAAAAAAGGAACAATGAAGTTCTTACTATAAGTAAATATGTATACTGGATCACCATCAATCGTCTTTTTGCCTTTCTCTATATAACAGACTATAAGAGCTAAAATAAATTTGGAATAAAAATTCTCGTTTAGATTCTTGATCGATAACTGTACTCAAGATGCAAATATCGATATTCGATAGCACCAAGTGACATCATTTTGGGAATATAGTCTTCCATTTGATGGATAAGCTGTGAAAAAATCATTAAGATCGGATGAGAAACGCAGATTCTGCAACCTAAACCGTAATTTCAAATCGCAGCTTTCAATCGGTTACTAATGAGTGAACTCATAATTCAAATGAATCAATTATACGAGTGCACTAATTATACAAATAGCAGCTAATGAAATTCAAGAATACTTAATCCTAATAACAAATGGAGAGACAATTGCATAATCCAATTTGGTTTGCGCCCAAAGTAAATCGCTGTTTGTTTTTTTTTTTTTTTGCTGCTCAATATTCAAATGCACTCAGTCGGTGGGGTGGGGGAGAGGGCGGTGGTTGCCAATGCACTAATTATTCAAGAGGCAATTAATGAAATTCAAGAATACTTAATCCTAATAATATTGAAAAACAATTGCATAACCCGATCCAAAGTAAATCATTGCCAAGTGTCTTATTTTTTTGCTGCTCAATATGCTGCTTTCAGTGCTCTGCTTGCTATCTTGGATAATTAATTCGTATTTTTGCGAGAATTATCAAGCACCCAGTTGGACGAGTACACGTGAGTCAATTCCCTCACGTGGGGTGGCATTATTTGTGCACATGCCCAGCATCATCAGAATCCCAGCACTCGAAGAGAGACAGAGCACAAGAAAGAGATAGAGAGAGAGAGAGGGAGAGCACATGGCACACAGGTAATCAGCTGCGAAAAGGTTTGCTCACGTTGTGTGTAGGGGAGTGACGGAAAATGTTACACTGCAAGCATGTGCATGTGTCTGTTTGTGTGTGTGTGTGTGTGTGTGTGTGTGCAAAGACGTCAAAGTGTTACGAAACAGCAACAGCAACGTAATATAAGCTATCGACAGTAAATGGCTAACCATTCTCAGCTCAGAACTCGCCCAACCCCTTTCCCTTCCGAGCCCCACTCCGCCACTCACGACACGTCCCTTTTGGGTTCTATTTATAATTGATACTTGCTGGGCAAGTAGTGGTTTTGTTGTGTTGTCGTCGACGTTGTTGGTCACGTGTTCGCCAATGTGCTGTTGGCAGTGCATCGCTCCCGCGACATCGAACTCACATGTTCGAGACTTGAGTTTGCTATGGAAATAAATCAACATTTTTTGTGCGCTTGCTTTAGGCTGTAGTTCTTATTGCTGTAATTGTTGTTCTTGTTGCTATCGCATTCGCATTCGCATTCGCACTCGCATTCGCAATTGAGATTGGCTTAAGTAATAAGTGCAACAACAACAACGGCAACTATTTGGTCAGACTATAGTGCGAGTGGGTTGGCAAGAGACGTGGCTCGGCGGAGGGGAGACTAGCTGTGAAACTGACAAGACATTGATTTCAGTTACACACACACATATGTATAGATATTCTAGTTGATGATGTGGTTGCTTTGCAACGTGCTAGCTGCTTTATAAATAATATGTTCTAGCTGCCAAGTGGTCGACTAGCGCATACTCTGTATTTTATTCTTATTCTAATGGATACACTTAGCTATCTTGTCAGATTTGTTCCCTCTTTACTGAACAAATAAGAATGCTCTTGTTGAGGGATTTCGACTAGAAGATACCCTGTAAAAAATATACAAGTTGCTTTCGTGTTTCTCATTATCTCACAATCCCGATTAGAAAGTTATATTTTTTTTAATTTTTGATGCTATTGAAAATCGATTTTAATCGAAATTCTGAAAACTATGGAAGTTATCGATGAAATGTAATTGTAGAGTTGAAAGTAATATCTTTATAATGTTGCTATTGTTGTATAATGTTCCTATTGATGTTTATCGTGAACATATCGCTTATTCAATGCGTTGCAAACTTTACCACAACATTTTAATAAATTATAATAAATACTTATTAAAACCGCACAAGTCAAACATTTTTTTGATTAATTGCTACTCGCAATATATTTTCCAAAAAATGTCAAACATTTTCCGCCAATATGCCGGTTCTTGAACATTAAATACTAAGTATGAAATATGCCAATTAATATTAATTTTTAATGCTATTGCATTTGTTGACTGTTTATTATTGAACATTCGCTTCTATATATATATAGTATATATCGTATATATACATAAATATGTAAATATGTGTATGTATATATGTATTTGATTCGTTGTTTGCTTTGTCACTTGCTCAGCTAGTGGCGATTATTATATAATGGTTTTCTGATTTATTGGGCTTACGAAAGCGCTGCTGAATAATATGTGCATTCAGCAAATACATATATACATCTATAAATATATACGTAAATATCGTATGATATGGGTATGTATAGATCTTATGTATGTATGTGTAGGTGAGTACAATTACCGAATGTGATCAGGGCATTACATCATGTCTTATTCAGAACTAGAACACTGTGACACACACTCAACCATATATATATATATATATATATATGTATATGTATATACTCACATAAATATAATATACACATAAATGTATTAATGCATTTTGTATACCTTTAGCCTACTTTTCACACAGTTATGGGATACCGAACTAGAAATCATAATGTATATGAAAATTTCGATTAGATTAGATTGGATGAAAAAGATATAACGAATTTCCTAGACCCTTCAATAAATTCAATAAGGTGGGCGTTATTTGAAAATAATTGTGTTAGTTGTGATAACAAATTGATTGATAAAAAGTAGGATTTTTGTTCGTTTTTTAACTTGTATTTATTAAATATTTAATTTATGGAACCCATAAAAACTGTATAAATAGCCGCAGAGTGTAAATAGACCTCAACTGTTTACCATCTGAAAAGTAAGTGATTAAATTCCAACATATAGGTAAAAAATAGTTATAGAAACGTTCAACCCTGTGACGAAGTTTCGATACTACTACGTGCAACATTTTCGTTCTTGCGATATTTTTGTATAAGTCGCTTGCGTCATCACAAGACAGCAACCAGCAGCTGCATTACGTACATACATACACACAATGCAACAGAAAAAAAACACCTTCCGTCTTTATCGCCGTCATCATCACCCCCATCACCCCAACAGGCAACAGTCACCCAACCAATCCGCCGCCCTCCACAACCTGGAACGAACACACGGGGCACAGTCACGTTCTAGTTTTGAAATGTGCAGCTCAAAATGTTTTTCAGATTGACGCTGATTACTCAACTCAAGAGAACGAGCGACGAATAACGAGGAACGGCAATGTGATCGATCGCCTGCAACGCGCAATAGGCAGCAACAAGCAACAAGCAGCAAGCAGCGCACCAGTTGCGACTCCAACCAGATTCCAACCAGCTAAAATTTCACTTTTACCCGTGGCTCGCAGCGCAGCTATGTTCATGCTGCGAACATGTTCGAGCCGACGACGTTCGATGTTTGAACCGAGTCGCGTGTCGCTACTGCGTGCAGTGGCAACGTGACCGCGGCTACTATTCGATGGCGGCTGTCGAGTGAAATGCTTTTACAAATTCAATTGCGATTTAGCATTCGTTCGAAGCGGTCGTGAATGCGCTCGCGAATTGCGCTCCTATACTGAATGAAGTGCAATCTACTACTGGCGATTTAAAGTCCCAGACAAGAAAAACCGTTAAAAGTGTTTGTGAGACCCCCACTTAAAAAAAGAATATCAGCCAGCTAAAACTTCAACAAAGAAAAGCCAAAATATTCTGATTGGAATACAATTGACAAGTGAATAAAAACTAAAAGGAAAAAAACTGCAAATTCGAAATCGACACATTACCGTTATAATTTCGAATTTGATGTGCGATTTTCAAATGGATAATAAAAATTGTGATTAAAAAAAACTTGTAATTACACGAGAAAACATTATGTCGATAGTGTGTCCGTTAGAGAAAAAGTTGAACATTTTCCAAGAGACTGCAAAAGCCACAAATTTGTTTATAATCAATCACAACAACAACAACCACAACTGCACGGATAAACTGTACAACAACAACAATAGAAGTCGCTATACGCAGTTTTGCACAACAGCAGCAACAAAACATAAAGCACAATGTAAGTGCAATAACAAATTTAACAAAACAACAGTGCCAAAAATGTGTTTATTAGTTAACAACGCAAAACAACAAACTCATGCGAAATAAATAAATACACAGAGAGAAAGAGAAAGAGTGAGGGAGAGAGTGCTAGGGTGAGAGCGCAGCAGCAGCGCGCTTAGTCATTTTGTTTTTGTGAATTTCGACCCAAGCAGCGACTGCAGCAGCGCAGCAGCGTCGACGTAAAAAATAAAATAAAAAAAATGTCGGCGTAGGAGTCGTAGGGGTTGCCGGCGGCAGCGACGCTGGCAGCGTCTGGCTGCTGACGTGAGTAAGCCAGTTTATGGCTAAACGAGTATAAATGTGTGTGTGCGTCTGTGTGTGTGTGTATTGTAGCACATTGAACTGCAAATGCCAATTCGATGGTCACGGTGAGGGTGAGGCGACAACGAGACAAAGACAACAACAATAAAAACAGCAACAACAAGAGCAAGAGAGAAACACAAACACAGCCAAATCTCGCCGTGTGATTTCTTGTTTACGTTGCTATTCTAGCTATGCATGTGTGTGTGTGTGAGTGAGGCTACATGCGCCTGTATTTGTTTTGTCTTTGTTAGTACTGCTGCTGCTGCTGTCGTCTAATTCGTTGATTCTTGCATCATTTGCCGTAATCATTGTGTAAATGCTTCGCCGCATTAAAAATGAAAGCAAATGTGCATACATACAAACATACGTTTGAACTTCGAGTGGGTTCTTTGTTTGTCTGTATGTATGTCGGTAGATTTTTTGAGTGTGTTGAGTGAGAGAGAGAGAGAGAGAGGAGAGGAGATGAGAGGGTTTGAGCAAGGGCAAGGCCAAGGACCAGACAAAGAAGCGCAAATGTATGCGTGTATGTGTGTGTGTTTGCGGGTGTGTGTTTGGCCAGACAAGATCGTATTAGACTGTGTGGCGTTGATTGCAATTGCTTTTGTTTTGTTTTTCAACAGCGATTAGCGATAAGGGAAAAAAGTCAACTCAATTGCGAATTTACAAAATGATTAATTAGTTGAGGCATATCAATAATAAGGGGCTGACGTAAAGTTCAATTGCGTTTAATATTGAAACACAATTTAAAAATGTTTAGCAGAACTGATTATTTTTTAAATGCAAAAGTTTTTATAGTCATCCAGCTAATAATTATTTAAGAGGCGCTTATTAAAATCAATCATTTTATGCATTCAAAAAATTGTATAAATTAACTACCCAATTTTCATTTAAGACTTGAAGATTATATTTTATTTCTTAAGAAATCAATCTATGGAAGTACAAAATTAATTTCCTAGAGCTCATCAAAATAATAAAATTTATTTATAATCAAATTTATAAATTTTTATATGTTCTTGGAGGAATTATTGTTATATTTATTTTACTTTAAAGATCAATCTGTTGTTTATAATTAAGAGGTCATCAAAATAATAAATCATTTTATTTGTATAACAACCAGTTATAAATTTATTGTTTTCTTTTGCTTTAGATATCAATCTGAGGTTTTGTAGTATCCAATTATTTTTCTGGAATTCATCAAATATTAAAATTTATTTAATAAGAGGTCATCAAAATAATAAATCATTTTATTTACATAAGAAAATTATAAATGAACTATTTTTGTTTTAATCAATCTTAGGTTTAGAAGTATAAATTTGTTTTTCCACAACTCATCAGTTTAACTCAATAGAATATTAATTAATTTAAGCTTACTGTTGTATTTTTACAGTTACGCGCGAATACGCGGATCAACAGCAACATCATCATCAGTACAGTGAACACCCGCAGTTGAGGGACAGCGAGTATTTAACGCATCAACTGTTGCTCAAGCAGGAGCAGCAGGAAATGCCCGAGGTGCTCGCCGGCCAAGGTCACGGCAAAGTGTCCGCCTCCATGATGAGCAGCGTAAGGATGGCGACCATATCGCCAACGCTCTCCATGAACGGCAGCTCTAATGAAGCCACCAATTGTAAGTGCCCGAAATAGCGAGCCTCAAGCAAAGAATGACTTTCTAATTTTTGTTCTCCCTCATCTCTCTGCTGCAGTGCATCCTCTGTCCATGTATGGTGGCTCGATTAGTCCACAGTCGAACGACAGTGGCATGTCCGATGGACACAGTCACAGTCACGGTCATAGTCACGGCCTGGGCAAATTTGGGCCGGGCAATGCCGGCTATGCGCAACAGGGCAACGGTGGAGGTGGAGCTGGAGGAGGCTCCCAATCTACGCTGACAGCCGCACAAAAGGAGCTCTTCTCGCAGCGCAAACAGCGCGAATTCACACCGGACAACAAGAAGGACGAGAGCTACTGGGATCGGAGGAGACGCAACAATGAGGCAGCTAAACGGAGTCGCGAGAAGCGACGCTACAATGATATGGTCCTGGAGCAGCGTGTCATCGAGCTGACCAAAGAAAATCATGTGCTCAAGGCGCAACTGGATGCCATACGCGACAAGTTCAACATCTCCGGTGAGAATCTGGTGAGTGTCGAAAAGATACTCGCCTCGTTGCCCACCAGCGAACAGGTGCTCAGCAATACAAAGCGCGCCAAGATGAGCAGCAATTCCTCTGCCTCCTCCTCATCATCATCCGCATCCTCAACGTCTTCCTCGTCGTCCATGTCGGGCTGTTCCCCAGCTGATGGCGGGGGCGGCGGTGGCGGTGGCAACAGTTCACCCACGACACACACACACAGCAGCTATGGCGGCACACAGGCACCGCCACTCTCGCCGATCATCTATGCAGCCAACAGCCGCTTGAATGAGTCAGCTGGCGGACCAGTGGCAGCTGTGGCAGCCACGTCTATCAAGAGTGCTCATCATATACAGCAGTTGCAACATGCAGCACAACCAACAGCAGCAGCAGCACCCCCACCGCCAGCAGCAGCAGCAGCACAGGCAGCCACACACACAAACCCACACACACATACACACTCACACGCCCACCCATATCAGCAACAGGTGCAACAGCAGCAGCAGACTCCCATGCATCATCAGGATGCAGCGCCCGCCATTGCCAATCTGCATGTGCTGCAACAGGCGCTGCATCGCAATGTGCGACCCGAGGATTTGGACAGCCTGCGCAAAGTTGTCGCCGTCGGCGCACTTTACAATGCGGCCGGTGTCGGTGCCACGCCCTCGCCTGCCGGCAGCAATGCCATTTATGCGCCAGGACCTGCTGCGTCTGCTGCCGCAGCTGCTGCGTATGTGGCCATTAGCAAGGAGCAACTGGAGGTGGCCAGCTATCTGCAGAGTCACAATGTGGTCGTCGAGAGCAACAGCGTCAGCAGCAGCGGCGGTGCTGTCGATGCCGTCAGCAGCAGTTGCTCCTCGGTTGTCAGCTCAGCTGCTGCCAGTGTCTTGAATCTGTCCAGGAGAGGCGCCTGCTCCTCGCCCAGCTACGAGCATATGCTCTCCTCGACCACATCATCCACGTCGTCCGCCGCCTCGTCCGCTTCGTCGTCGGGCGCCGTTTCTGGCGATGATGAGCAGGAGCAGGACATGACCGATGACAGCGCACACAATATGCATCATCAACCACATCAGCATCAGCATCAACATCCACATCATCATCACCATCCACATGGCGTCCATTTGGCTGCAACGCTGCAACGGACAAGTTCACAGCACGTCGGCGGCGGCGGCGGCATCAGCAGCAACAATGGCGCCAGCGATGCCAACAATTGTCTGCCCCTCAAACTGCGCCACAAGTCGCATCTGGGCGACAAGGATGCGGCGGCTACAGCGCTGCTCTCGCTGCAGCACATCAAACAGGAGCCCAGCTGCAATCTGCGTGCATCTCCAGCGTGGAACGATGGCGGCGACAACTCCAGCGATGAACGCGACTCGGGCATCTCCATTGCCAGTGCCGAGTGGACGGCGCAATTTCAACGCAAACTGCTCGCGCCCAAGGATTCCGTCTCCGCCTCCTCCGCCTCCCCCTCATCGATTGCCTCTGCTGTTGCCGTCTCAGCCGTGGCTGGCGCCAATGTGGGCGGATCCAATGTGGATCGCGATCAAATGCTTAAAAGCCAGCTGGAGAGACTCGAATCGGAGGTGGCCAGCATCAAGAGCATGATGATTCTGGCAGAGTAAAGCACAGAGAATAGAGAGAGTTGAGCAGAGAGAGAGAGAGAGAGGAGAGAGAGCGAAGAGACAGACAAGAACAACAACAACAACAGAATTGTAAAAGGCAGAAAGATTTTGGATTGAGAGATATTCCCCCCTTCGGATAATCCACTGTCATCTCCTTGTGAGAGGGAGAGGGAGAGAGAGAGAGAGAGAGAGTAGTTAAATATCCAAAATGTGTTTTCATATTCTTTGTAGAGTTTCAATAATCGCATATATATGCGATAAACTATATAGATCTCGTTTTATTCGGAGCCACAAAAAATGTTTGGCCAATCCCTCAAAAGAAAAAAAAAGAAAAAAAAGAAAAAAAAAAGAAAAAATTAAAAGGAATTTTTCAACTCTCTTGCGAGCACATAAATCTATATATACACTTATATATATATATAACCTACCTATATGTATTTTTCAATATATTACCCGATTGTTGTTCTCTAAGTTTCCTTACATACAAAAATACATAACTATATTATTATTATTATTAATATTATTATTGTTTAATCGAAACGTTGATAAGTATTTTGCTACTGTACATAAATATTATTATCAGCCTATAAGTGTAAGAATATATATATATATATATATCTAAATGTAGATTATCAGTGTACAATAGATAAGCATAAGATAGACATAAATTGTAAGCTTAGCTTACCATTTTAACAGTTCGCAAAGCAAATACTATTTTAAACAATTACGAGATTAAAACTATTAACTACTCCCATTTCTGAAAACAATTTAAGAAAACAAAATATATATAAATATATATAAAAAAATGAGAAGTTATTTTTTTTTTTAAAAGAGTATTTTGCAATTCATATCAGTTGCGACAAATAATGATAAACATACACCTGCTTATAGAGTGGGTATATAGAATATTATATATATATGAACGTATTTATGTGAAGATTGATCTGAATTGATCTATAAATAGGGATGCCAAGGCTCCAGAATGTGGGCTTCCTACTCGTACTATTTGTATTGTGTTTTAGTTTAACAGTTAGTTAAGCGTTAGCCGATTTGTGTGTGAAAGCTTGAGAAGCGCTGCCCAGGGCAGCAGCACTTAGTTACTATCTATAAGCTGTATTACCGTTAAATTATATATTCGCATAAACATACTTATACCTATACCTATATCTATATATATAATATAATTATTTACTTGAGCCTACACGCACCATAACGAAAGTTATAATCTTATTATTACATGATTGTCACTAAACGTGCATATATATAAATATAAATGTGTGACACACTCTATAAACACACACACACATATAATTACATACATACATTTATGTAGGTGTAAGTGTGTGTGTATGCTTACCAACTATATAAATCGTTTGTTCTGATCAATGAAAATAAAAACCTACTTATAATGATTAATCATAAAAGTTCTTTTGTATTTTTGAATATTCATCTATTGGTTCTGGGATATTGGCTTAGCCGACTGCAGAATACTCTGTAATGGCAGCCAGACAGCAGCCAACATTTGTTGCATGAATTGGGAAAACCCCAGACCAAAGATAATTACTAAGAATTAGTTAACCCCCACCTGTGCATGCGAAAATGTTATTCCCGAGATAGGACATTTAAAATTGAGTTTTTAATTATAGAATTGGAGGACTCTGATTTGATTACCAAGCATAGTTTGTTATAATCACTACAGAGTACTCGAAACGGTTCATGCAAGGAATATTTAGTAGTACAGCGATTAAGAGAAAGTGGGTAGCGATAACGAGACGATCTAAAGGGAACAGAAAAATTAATTTGTAAGCAATTTAACTACAAACATAACTCCTGGCAAAATACGACGGTTAGTTAGGGAAGGAAGAGAAGTGAAAAGTATCTTGGTCGTATAAGGGTCATCAAATTCCTTTGACCAACCAAAAGCTTTGTTGACAGTGAATTTAATATGGTTATCGAATTTGAACCTGTGATCAAGAAGTAAACCTAAATCATTTACTTCATTCAGTCTATCAAGTGGCATCCCATCGAGCATGCAACTAACGACATGACCTTACACTTAGAGCAGTTCAAGTTGAGCAGATTCATTTTGCACCACGACAAAAAGGAAAATAAGTCCGCCTGCAATAAGCAGTGAGAGATCATCTCATTATATTATGTTATGTTACATCCTTAATTAAATATAAATTTTTTTTTTTCATTTTAAATTTGTATTTAATTTTTCACTTTTATTTTCATTTCACTTAAATTGTTCCTTTATAATTTTATCAAGTTTCATTTTTTAGTTTCAAATTTATCATTTTTGAAAAAGTTTTTGAAAGTTGTGCCTTGTTTTCAGTTGACATTCAATAGAGCAAATTCAAGGAATGCTCATATTTATTTGTAGTCAGTCACTTTTAGAACGATGTCAGGGGAAACAGTTCTTACTTATTTGGGAATATTTTTTTTCTTGGCAACCTTAAATACAAATTATGGGTTAACAAAATCATTGAAATTACTTGATCCGTCGCTATATGAAAGCACAGTCGAAATTGAAGATGTTCTGGTCGTGTTTCGTGCACCATCTTGTGAGGCATGTGGTGAAATAAGTGATTTCGTTTCGGAGAACAGTTTCGAGCCTAGTCTACAAGTTGGAACCCTTAATTGTGCAAAATATGAACATTTTTGCGCTGACAAGAATATTACCAAGTATCCAAGTTTAGTCCTATTCAAGAAGGGGGGCTTGGAGTCTAAGAGGCTTGAAGGACCTCTAAATACCATCGCTTTGAGGACTTTTCTGGGCAAAGATAAGATGATTCGAGAGCCAAGAAGTGAAGAACTAACTTGTACACCTGGACAAGTCTTACACCTAACGCCCGAGTCATACCGATCGACTCTTGATACGGGAACATTCTTTGTCAAATTCTACTCACCTACTTGCCCCTATAGCATCGCAATTGTAGAAGCCTGGGAATATCTGGCCAGACATATGGCATATAATACAACATTATGCATCGCCGAATATAATTGTAAGGCGAGCAGGCCAACATGTGTGAGTGAAGGAGTCGTTCTAGTCCCAACTATGATCTGGTTCGAGAAAGGAGTATATAAGAAAAAATACGAAGGAGCCCGCGACGTAGACAGCCTACGTATTTTTTCGGAAAGAATGTTGCATGGAACCCACGTAATTTCGGCTCAATCAATTAACGCAATCAACAAGATGCAGCTCGTGTTCTGCATCCTTGCAGCATTTGTGAAATATAAATAATGAAATATAATAAATAAGTATTTGCACAGAATATAAATAGTGTCCATAATTGAACGAAAATATTAGAAAAAAGTAGCGATTATATTCCCTATATTATATTCTTACTATAGATATAGAATGAATTACACACGAATTACCAAAAAGGATATAATGAAGTTGTGCAAAAGAATGAAGCAGGCAGAAGAAAGCATCTCTGACTTCATAAGCGATATGTATCCTTGATCAAAAGCAAAGTCAATCCAGAAAATTCCGTCCGTCTCTATGTGCAAGCCGTATCAGAGACTATGTAAGAACTGGAGAGTTCAAATTTGTAATTAAAGTTCTCGTTTGCCATTTGCAGATCAAGTTAATTTCATCTTATCGACAACTTTGTTCGTTTTCCAATTATTGACAAAAGTCGATTTCCGATAGTGATTTTAAAGATGCATCATTTCCTTATCGATAATACATATTATATTGATTTTCTGTATAAATATTATCAATTGCAATTGGCAAATAAGAAAGAAATTAATCTTATTATGGACAAGGTCTCGGGACCCCTCCTATTTGAAGATGTTGGCGATCTCGTTAAGCTGAAATGCCCATTTTATATATTTTATATATAAATAAAATGCATGTCTCAAGTGATTGTAGATTGGTATTAGAAATGATTTATTTAGTAAGACTTTTTATTTGTTCACAACGAAAAAAAGTTGAATAATATTGTGTATTCGTGATTTAAGTTTTGTTGCACGTTTTATTTGGTATCGGTATCGTTTGGTTTGTTTTGTTTTGTTTTGCTTTGTTTGTTGGTTAAATTTATACGAAATACAATCCAAAATGAGTATAATAAGTAAATGTTCCATTTGTTTAAATATTATTTATATACATAAAGTATTTATATATGTGTATATATTTATATATATATGTTAATCTAAACATCACATGAAAAGTTTTTTTTTTTTGGTTTTGTTTCTGTACGGGAAATATTTGTTTGCAGATTTGTTATCATTCACAATAAAAATCGTGTTTGTTTTACATATTATACTCTGTTCTCCAGATATGTCCTCATTAATCAAAATATTATATTGTATTCCCAATGGTGACATTTTGCGACCTATATCTAGATCTAGAGTCGCGGATTTTTTATATTCATTATAATTTCTTGGCTTTAAAAATCAAGAAAAATACAAAAAAAAAAAAATGATTGGTTCATCTGTTGTTGCATCAAGGGAACAGAGTATTGCGCAGTCGGTTATGTCCGACTGCAACGTTCTAACTTGTTTTTTAGCCTAGAAAAAAAGGCATCTAGTCCACAAAAGTTAAAGACATAGATGAAGACCTGTTTATAAATTTCATATAAGTGCATATGTATGTATGTATAATACCGAACATATGTACATACATATGTGTGAATATCAATATATATATCTTTATATATATATGTGTGTGTGTGAATGTATGTATGTATATTAAAAGTGAGATATTGAGGGAATGCGACTTTGGTTGTAAATATTTATATTCGTATATATTTAGATTTAACTATGCAAGTTTTCGAATGTATGTAAATGTTTTTGTGCTTAAAATTTTTTTGGTATTTTTGTCGTTTTGAAAAACTGCAGGCGCGATATTCGTATAGAGGTCGTTTAATATTAGTATATGTGTGTGTGTGTGTGTTATATGTCAATACATATGTACACTGTGAAATAGAGATCACTGCAGTAACCAGAGAACTGCATCTGTCTATAAATTTGAAGACCGTCGGGAATAAGTGAACTGAACGAACTTAAACCAAGTCTGTTTCGGAATAAGCTTCACTTGATTTGATAATTTTGTTGCTTAAGTGAATTAATTGAAGAAAGTTTTAAGAATGCATTCAGAATTTATATAGAATACTTAGCGAATTCTCATCAAGAACTTAGTGCTGCATTTTTCTCAAAGTGTACACACGTATGTATGTTTGTAAGCGTTAGGTTAGGGTGTAACTGTAAATTGTACTTAAAACTAACTTCGAGACATGCCACCACATCGCACCTAAAAAGATGCCTGACATAAGAACTGTAAATTTATAAATTTATCATTTGGTTTCCGTTATCGTTTTTGGTTTTCTTCTTTTTTATATGTTTTCGTGACTTCGCTGAAAAAATTCATCAAAATACTTTCAATCTATCTACATACAATTTGGTTTTACTTTGCTTCTTGGCATTACCTATAAGAGAGGTCGAAAGTTTCGTCTTTTTTTTTGGTTTTTTTTTTGGTTTTGCGTTTTTGGAAAACGTTGATTTTGGCCTTAGAATATTGGTAGATTCGGTAAATTTGGTAGTTTCGGTTGGGTTACGGTTGTGTTTTGTTCGTTTGTGTGTGTGTGTGTGTATGTGTGTGAATGGGTGTGTGTGTGTGTAGAAAAGGTACATGAATAAGATTGTTTACACGACTTAACGCGATCATGAGCTGTTTAACTACTACACTCAGCAGAAAACATGACCTAGTATTATGAGAATCGACCTCAAGACTGGAAATGAAAAAGTTTTTCCTAATAATCATATTAGAAATAAATGATATAAATAAAAATCAAAAAAATGTAAATAAAATAATCGAAGACCACAAAAATAATTTAAATGTGATACAAGTTCAAAAATACTATTTAAACAAATAAATAATAGTAAATATTTTCACCAGCTTTCTGTTTAAAATTCAGAAATAAAAATATATCTAAGCAAATCTAAGCAAATTAGATTTTCGGTCGATTTTCTATATTCTAAGCCATCTTTTTTGTTGAGTGTAGATGCCCATGCGCAAATTACTCCACTCCAGCAGCAACTGTTCCTAAGGATGTGGACGCAGAGGCGGTAGCAGATGTTGAGACCGCAATCCCTATCCCCATCGCCATCCCCATCCCGGTGCCAGTTGCTGTACCAGCTGCCGCTGTGCTCTGCTCCAGGTTCCAGGGATGCACCATGCTATAATATTTCAAATAGTCGTAGTCAAACAGCTCGAAATCAATGCGATAAATTTTGAGCAATTGGTCCAATGTTGAGCGATCCAGTTCGGCAAAATAGCGCTCCACAAGCTCCTCGGATTTGACGCCACTTCTCGCCTGGTTGCCAATCTTGCGCAGCTTTCGCCGCGGCAGCTTACCCAGCAGCAGCGACTCCAGTCCCGCCTGCCTTATGATGAACTCCGAGTCGCGCTGAAATGTCTCCGTTTTGCCAATGATGCTGAAATTGACGCTGCACGGCGTACAGAAACTGTAGATGGGTGCCCAGTGCTCGTCGAATCGGCGGCCCGCCTCATGCTCCTGAATGAGGAAGCGCACAAACTCCTCAAAGGTGGGGCCACAACGCGGCCAAGTGCCGCCCACGCTGCGTTGCCGAAAGCGATGCACAATCTTGGTGCCCAGCGCCTTGTAGAAGCTATTCCGATTGCCCTCCAGTTTGTTGCGGTAGGCGCTCAGGATGCGCTCGAAGGGATCGCGCACAAACAGGAAGGACAACGCACTCGGCAACAGTTCCAGCAACTCGGCCAGCTCCGGGCGGGGGAAACGCTGACGTGCCAACTCCAGTGGCTGCACCTCCGTCCGTTGCAGATACTTCAAATCGTAGCCAGCTGTTGAAGAAATCAGGAATCCAAAATGAATACTGGGAAGAAGAGCTTTTAAGATGCAGTGAAGATTTAGTGCAGACCGACTTCTCTTATGATACAGTCGAACTTGACTAAGGTAAACTTATATAGAATGCAGCTCTGCTTCTAAGGTTTGAAGGAAGGTGACATATTTAAGTGATGAGTCTGATTAAGTTACAGTTAAGCTGGAGTATAGTGAACTGCTTCACAAAGAGGCTTTTCCTCGCAAGCTTTGAAGGAAATTTACAAACGCTTAAAAAATGAACTGACTTAAGATATAGTACAACTTGCCTACAGTAAACTTCTGTACAGTAAGGATCGCCCCTCGTTTTAAAGGAAGCTTAAGTGATGGAATTGTTTATGATACAGTCGTTCTTGCCTATAATGGATTTCTAAACAAAGTAGCTCTACCCCTCTAGCCTTGAAGAAAGTTTATAGTCGAACTTACCTAAGAAGAACATCTATACACTGAACTTCTCCCTCTCCCGCTTTGAAGAAGGATCTTTGAAAACTTTTGACCCTTTTAACATTGGCCACTTTTTCAACTCACCCAGTATATTGAAGTAATACATCCAAGTGCTGCTGGCCGCCTTGAAGACGTTGCACCAGACGAGATTGTTGTGGCCGGGCGAGATGAAGAACTCCCATGGATTCGGTGGGTACTTTTCCTGCAGCTTATACCTCTCGCAGATCGTTGCCAAATGTTCGCGACGCAACTTCAGGTCACGTTCGGTGCGGCTGTGCAGCTCCTCGGAGTACTCGTAGACGGGATTCAGGGTGCTCGCCGCCAGCACAGCCTTTGGCTCGCCTCCAGCAACTACATAGCTGCTGCCATTGCTCCCAATCCTGGTGCTGGCACGTTGCTGGGAGAGGGCACGTTGTCGCTGCAGCTGTTGGCGCTTGAGTTTGATTTGCTGCTGCTTGGATGGATCTGCTCCATTATCGGCCGCTTCCAACTCGGCGGCTGTGGTCCGTTCCCGATGCTCGAATGCGTTGAGGGACTCGCGGAACAGGAAGGCAAAGTAGCAGACGCCAACGAGCACAAAGGTGCCTATCTTGAGGTACGTATGCAGGCGTCGTCCTGACCGCAGGCGGATGTGCATTTTGTGGATTCGGATCCTTCGTGTCCTAGCCACCGCACAGCAGCCACTACATGTTCCAGCACTCTGGATGGACACACTGCACACTGACACAAAAAAATGTGGTTTTATTTCAAGCAAGTAACTCCCTGACAGCGTAACTCCAACTCGAGCTCTCAATACTCAGAGAAAAATATACCCTAGAGTTTTAAAAGTCTCATAAGCTTTAAATTACTCTGGAACCCGGACATTTTGGTTAGTTTTTTAGAAGAAAACAAATCATTCAGACTATCCCAAAAACATTCAGTGTTTTTGTCTACATTTTAGAAATACCCTTTATGATAATTCATTATAACAAACTAGTTTTTCATATTTTTGGGAACTTTCGTTATATAGTTTGGCATAGAATTTACAGGCAAAAAAGTGATTTCAAAATTCCTTTTCTGAAAGACCAGAAATATATTTTAGCGGACCAATATACTCTTTCCTCTTTAACGTTTAGGGTATAAATATTAAGAAGTGATTTATGCAAAAACTTGCTTAGCATAATCGGATTGCTTCTGGGGCAACGAAATATATATTTTATGGTAATTTGTTTTGTTCGAGCATTCTCGACTTGATTATTATTCATATTTTTCTTTTACATCAAGATTTGAATAAAGTTTTCTTTTCTGCTGATTTCACGGTGATAAGGATTAATGGTGAACGTGTTGATTAATTTCAAGATCGATGAACATGATAGCTGAGTAGATGTATACATATATATGTACATATATGAATATACATTTATAAAAAGCAGATACAGATACTTAGAGCAGATACAGACACTTGGTCTCCTCCTCCCCGGAGAGAACGTGGACGGATGTGCTCGTGTTTGGCGCTCTTGCCAAACGACACTTGTTGGTGTGTGTACCAACACATACATGCATATGTACACATACATATACATGGAGTCACCTACATTCATACTCAGCACTCAGGCTGATGGCAAACTACGTCACACTTCACACAGATACACACGCACACACTCGAAAAATAGGACGTCATCCTTGAGTGTCAACATTTACTTTTGTTTTGGTGAGATTTCTCACTTCTCAAACTGTTAATTATACATATATATATATTTTAACTGGTATACTCAAACTCACAAAAACATATATATACATTTATATAGAGCTTGGATTTTCAACACAATTATTAAGGAATTTATAAGTAAACTTTTAGAGAGCTACTCTTGAAATCTTTTCACATCATATTTGCTGAAGCAATTGCGCTGGTTTTTTACAGACTTAATGTGTATTTAGATATATATATATATTTATATATATATATATTACAGCCTATACCTTTTGTGAGACGCGGCGGGCTCGATGAGTATATTCAACACTTAATGTCTTAATAACTCCTCCACATGGGTGTACTATTTGTTCAAGCCTTTTTAATGTCCTGGCCTGGCTGCCTAGCCGTGCTGCTCCAAACGGCAACTCACACTCAACTGTCGGCTGCTCTTTGCTGGCCGCCTGTGATACAAACTTCCATCCGAAGTCGATTGTCCCTCGCATCCTGCGCAGCCGCTGTGAGAGAGAAAGAGAGAGAATGAGAGATAGAGAGAGCATTAAATGCCAGATAGCGAATAGAACACGAATTTGAAAACTCGCACATTCGCCACTGCTCCCAATTGAGCCATCAATAGAAAACTGTGCAAATTTTTAAAACAGTTACATATGTGCATCGCAAGTATCGAAATCTAAATTCATTGCCTATCTATTTATTATGAATTTATAAAATGTATTGCACCATTGTGTTTAGTTTGTAAAATAGCTAAAAAATATATATGTATGTTTATTTATGTATAAATGTGCTTGTGCGAGAGCGGATCAACAAGTCGGTTGTATTACGAATCTACATGGATTCTCTAGTCGAGAGTGCTTAGAATATCCTCTTCGCGACATCCAGTTTCAAAGGTGTATAGTACAATGAATTTATGATGGACATACGCATACACCTGTCTGTACCTACGTAAGTAGTTGTGGTTAATTTTATAATTATGCGTGCAAAACAACTGTGACTTTTCCATTATTGCGACGCATTATATTTCGAACAGAGTTACACCAAGAATCAGTTTTTTGCATCATTTTCAATTTCGAAGAAATTCATTGCACTGTGCACAATACACTCAAAGAAATAATCCAGAATGATCTACAGGGGGAAGCTCGACTAGGAAATACCCTGTACACAGCTGTTAAATACTCACTCAAACTGAAAATACATTTAGGTAATCCGATCTTTATGAAATATCCAGTAATACGTCAGTAATATGTATGTATGTATCGGTATACTCGAAACGGGAACAGTTATCTATAAAATTAAATATACTTGATCTGCGTATGTTAAATGAGAACTTATATTCAAATTTTGAGGTCTCTAGTTCTGAGAAAGATAGACAGACTGATGAATATAGACAATTCGACTCAGTTGTGGAGGCTCACCAAGAATATATATTACGTACGGAGTCGGCCATGGTTCTTTCTGCCTCTGACAGATAGAAAATCGTTCGGACGACGATCGGCCTGAAATCTCAAAATAATGTTATTGATTTGTACTTTAAAGATATAGTCATAAAAAAAGTTAGTTGCAATTGGGTCAATCCATTTCTAAATTTTAAAAGAGGTAACCTTATAGCATAGAAATTATAAACGCAGACTTTAAAAATATATATTCACATGAACATTTTCGTACCTTAATAAAAATGCATTTAATTTTTTTTTTTAATTTTTGTGTATATTAAATCTTTGTATTTTCTTTTTTCTATAAATAATTTTTTACTTTAAAGTTAAAGTACAAACAAATTATTAATAATAAACTTCTAATACTACGTTTTAAGACACTTTCGTTTTTGTTGTTGTTCTTCATCTTGTGTTGTTTAATGCATTTGCTCTTTAAATATATTATTTGTTATACGTGTGTGTGTGTGTGTGTATGTGAGTGGTGTGTGTTGTATGTCTTTGTTGCACGTATGTATTTGTGTTTTATTGTTGTCATATAAAAATTAATTATGGTTTATAAAATATTGCCATTAACATTTTTGCAGATTTGTATTGCGATAAATTTGAGTTTGTCATTATAATTATTATTGATTTTGGGTGTATGAGGGGGAAATGTGAAAACTTCACTAAATATGCTTCAAATTGTTGACATTTGTTTTTATTATTGGGGATGTGTATGCATAAACGAATTCGCTTTAGATATATGTATACGCAGATATAGTATATACATATATTGGTACTACATATGCATGCTATTCTAGGGGGGAGGGGATGGGTCTTGGTTTTACATACGTTCTTCTCGTCCGTCTTGCTTTAAATTAAACATGTACAAAGTATCAAAAGACTTATTTAATATAGCAATCATACAATACACATAAGATAATAATATTGAACAATATATATATGTATGCGTGTGAAGAAATATATTTATATATATAGTATATAGACATATACATATATATATATATTTAATGTGTTTTGTTTAGCGCTTTGCTTTTGCTATGCATCTTTGTTTTCCCCTTATTTGTTCAAATAACATTTAGCAAAAATAGAGCCTGCCTTATATACAATACAACTTTTGCTTTTGTGGTTTTTTTTTGTTTTTGTTTTTTTTTTGTTCTTGTTTTGTGTATGCAAAATATATAACATTATATACGGTTTGTTTCTTCTATTTGTATATATGTATATACATATGTTCATTCGCCGTTCAAAACTACAAACACTTTTTATAATTTCCGTGCTTTGCCTTGACTAACTTATTGCAGAGGTTTTTATGTGCATATTTAGAGGATTTTTTGTGTTAATATTATGTATATGACTTACAATACAGCTTTTAAAACTAAAAAACAAATTTTTTTTTCGAAACAACGCAAACTTATGCATATAAAACTACATATATATATACATATATATATATATACATATATACATATATATATATATATATATATATATATATCTGTTTATCGTGTGGATAGATCTAAAAAAAATTATTAAATAAAAACATTATGTAAATGTATGGTCTGTTTTCCTTTTTGTTTTTTCTATGTTCAACTTGTATTAAAAAGATAAACTTTTATATTTTGTATTTTTTTTTTTCGTTTACTAAAAACATGTTTGTGTTGCATCTATCGGAATTATGTCTAAAGTATATACAATCTTAGATGAAAAAAAATGAAAATTCGCATGCGTGTTTGCGCAGGGTGTCTCGGGTTCACTACTTTGTTTGTTATGTATGGTAATATATTTCTGCATATATTTGATTTTCAACTAATTTGTTCACATTTCATTATCAGTTTTCTTTCTTTTCTGGTTTTCTTTTCCTTTTTTTTTTTGAGCTTTACACAAATTGTCTGTTTCACTTGACTAGCAAATCCATTTACCAAGGGATAATTGATAGAAAGTAGCGATAAATTAACCGAGTAGTTTTCTTATATGGGTGAATGTTGTGGGTGTGTGTGTGTGTGTGATGCTGCTCGTTTGAGATGCAACATTATTGCAACCTTTGGATACAACTAACTATACAAAATATTTAAAGAAAAAGAAATAACTTTAAATTACTAACGAAAACGAAAGGATGGGCTTTTGTATGTTTGTGTTTTTTTTTTTTTTTAGCTATTTACAGAGCGCAGTAGAAAAAAGGCAATGCAAAGAATTTTTGATGTAAGCGACGCCACTATGCCATTTGTGAGGAGCTGTTGCTGCTGCCGCCAGAACGATCATCTGCTGTCACACTTGACTCGGTGGCAAACTCTTGAAAACTCAGCTCCATATTGTTGTTTAGCTGCCCAATGCTGAGAACGTCGCTAACATCGTGCCATTGCTGCTGCTGCTTGCCCGAATCGAGAGTACCATTTTCCAATCTATCACGATCATCAAGTTCCTCTTGATCGTCCTTCTCGTTGAGTATGTTCGTCAGACACATGTTGAACTCATCGTAGTCGACAAAGTTGCCGCAGTCTAAGGCAGTGGCATTGCCAAGTTCTGGCATTAGCAGGCTGACCGCATCCACACTTACATCAGCATCCACATCCACATCTACATCTGCATCGCTGCTTCGGCTGAGATTGTGGTAAGACATTAGATGCAGATGACTGGCGTCATCATCGCCCGTTTCCACATCATAGTCAAGGGTATTCTTTTCTGCCGTCTCAATGAGCGCTAGCGCCGATGATATATCAACAAGGTGCTCTTCATCATCATCATCATCATCATCATCATCATCATCATCATTATCATCATCATCATCTTCATTGTCGTCATCAACGTTGCTGTTCTCCTCCAACTCGACATCAACGTTCTGCGCCTGGACAAAGGGGAAACTGCTGCTGATATCGAACCGATCCGTATCCAGTTCGATCAGCTCAATCAAGTCATCCTCGTTAGCATCGCTCGCATGGTTCAATCCCTTTGCCAAGGCGCAAAACTCTGGTCACTTGTAGTCACGCGATGTCCTTCTCCGTCGTCCCTCGGTCAGCATCGACTCACCAATCACTGCAAATCTCATACTTTAAATGATGTCCCACAAAAACATTATAGAAAGAAGTGCATCAACTCACCAGCACTGCGTGTCTTGCGTCTCGCCTCCGCCACACTCTCGACGGTGGCATTTGAGGCATTCGAATTGTTGGCACCACCAGCACCAACTACTCCGGCAGCAGCCCCACCCGTCGTCTTGCTACTCGGCGTTCCCTTCAACTCGGCGGCTGCAGCTGCCGCTGCTGCAGCAGCGGCTGCATTGCTGCGACTGTAGATTATCTTGTTGGCAGCAGCGCTCGCTCTCACGCTCCTGCGCGTACCAATCTTCTCATCCGTTGGGGAAGTTGCGTTCACAATATTGTTGTTGTTCGTTATGCCAATGTTGCTACTGCTACTGTTGCTACTGCTACTGTTGCTACTGCTGGTTGCAGCCGCTGCTGTTGCTCCACGTGTGGCATGTATTATATTAGTGTTGTTGTTGGTGGGTGTTGCAGCTGCTGCCGGCGTTGTCGCATTGCTGACGGGCTGCAACGTCGCATTGTTGCCACTACTGCTGCTGGTCATTGTTGCAATTGGTTGTATTTTGCCTGTCTTTGGCGCCTGAGTCGGCGTCGCATTCAAGTTTATGGATTCTGCAAAGTAAGCGTGTCTGGTTGAATAAAGGTTTTCATTTCAAATCACATTTTGTGTTAACTCACTGTGTTGCTGCTGCTGCAGTTGTTGCTGTTGTTGTTGCTGCTGTTGTGCATTGCGTCTCGTGACGTGTTTTTCCTCAACCTGCGCCTTCGAGTTGCGAACCTTGCCTGCCACTTCAATAAGCGGCTCATCCGAGTCGGACGACTCGATCTCAATCTTCTTCGATATCATATAATTGAGACCAGTTGACTCTGCGGTCTCCGCGCTGCTGTTGTTATTGTTGTTGTTATTGCTGCTGCTGCTGCTACTACTGAGACGCGTACGCTTGCTGCTGCCAGTGTCTGCATCGTTGGCGCCATCATTGCTACTCCCGCACTCGGACTCCTGGCGACGACGTTTCGTATTGTTGTTGTGAACTGGCGGTGTTGGTGTCCCCAAACGGGGACTCGGCGTTGAGGTGGAGACAACACGTGCCACGCTCCTCGCTGGTAGTGCTGTTGGCGCTGTTGTAGTCGTTGTTGTTGTCCCTGTAGTTGTTGTCGTAATGACTACAGCTGGCTCGGGACTCGTCTTGGGTGCATCCAGTGGACTCTCTAAGCGACTGCTGGCCCGCGTTCGGATTCGCGGCGTTTCGGCATCAGACTGCTGGGGAATTTCAATCGAGATGGGCTGAAGTGACGACGACTCCGTAAGAGGCGGCGTTTCTTTTTTGACGCACTCCTCCGCCGCTGGCTCCTTCTCTTTGGGCGGAATAGTTGCGATTATCTGTATGGCTGGGGTTTTGGGCTCCTCCTTAATAGATTCTGTGACCGGCTTTTGACGACTGCCCTCCGAAAATGGCTCACTTTTCGCGGCCAGTAGGGTTGGTAGTTCTTCTAGCTTGATCTTCTCTAGCTTAACCTTTGCCTCTGCTTTCATTTCAATTGCTGGTGTTGTTACTGGTACTTCTGCTGCAGCTGCTTCTACTGCTGTTGTTGCTGCTACTGCTGGCAACGTCTTCTTACTGTCCTCTGTCTCTATGTTGTCCGTCAGCTTCTTGATGAGATCATCGTGTTCAAGTATATCATGTTCACCATTCAGTTTTGTTGTGCTCGGCGTCAAACTGAAGCCACCGCCCATATCTGCAGCCGCCGCCGTTTCCTTTAGTACAGTTGCTACAATCGTCTCCAAATCATCAGGGAAACCCTCCATTTTGGCAAGCTCCTTTTCAATATCATCATGCTGCATCGGTTGCAATTTAGTATTGCTACAACTTATTGCAGTTGCTGCTATTGTTGTTGTTGACGTTGACGTTGCTATTACTGCTGCTGTTGCTACGGCAACAGATTTCGACTGTGCTGTTGTTGTTGATGCTGTTGATGAAGTTGAACCAGTTGCCGTCGTTGTTGTTGTTGACTGCTTGGTGACCATTTGCTGTTGCTGCTGCTGCAGTTGTATGGGACTGCTTGAGGATTGCTGATGCGGACTCTTCTCGGAGAGTGCATCCATTGACTCAATACCACTATCCTCGCCACCGCCATTGTTGCCATGGCCGGGGGTGCCACTTCCGTTACTCGCCGGTGAATTTCTCAATGTGTTGGCGAGAACCGATGCTGGTGTTGGCGACGATGTTGCACTTGTCGCATTGCCCACGACTGTTTGTTGGTGTTGTTGTTGTTGTGTCACGTGGTTTAGTTTGTGATGTTGCGCGGATGTTGTCAGTGTCGTCGTTGTCGTTGCGGCATTTGCTGATACAATGTTGGTTGCTTCATGAACATTGTTGAGCATCGTGGAGGAGTTTAGCGAGAGTGCCACTGGCAACTTTCTTTCGCCAATCAATGTTGGCAATGTTGTTGGGGCCGCTGTTGCAGGTGCTGCCACTACTGATGATGATGCTGATGAAGATGTTGTTGTTGTGGTCGTTGTGACCGTCATAGTTGTTGTTGTTGTTGCTGCTGCTGCTGCATCGGCGACGCTGCTCGGCGCCAGTTTTGTGATCTCGACGCGCTTCAGAGTCGTCGCGCTTGGCAACATGGTTACGGCCGCCGCCAGTTGTTGTTGCTGCTGCTGCTGTTGCTGCTTCTGGAGCTGCAGCTGTTGCACAGCGGTTATATATGGCGGCGGCTTATGGTTTTTTGTCATCGGCTTACCGCCCACAATGGGCGTGATCGTCGCTGCAGTCTTAATCGGATTCTTCAATGTTAAATTGCTTAGCATGTTGCGGCTGTTGTTGTTGTTATTGCTGTTGTTGTTACTGCTGCTATTGCTGGCATTGTTGTTATTGTTATTATTATTGTTGTTATTATTATTATTGCTAGTATTACTATTATTATTGTTATTGTTGCTGTTGGAGCTGGTAATGGCGCTTAAGGTGATGCTGCTGGGCAACGAAGTTGCAATCTTGCTCAATTGTTGCTGCTGTTGTTGCTGAAGAGTTGCTGCCGTGCCCGTGTTTGTCGATCCGACTGTCAACAGTTGACCCCCCTCTTGCCCGGCGGCTTGCGTCTTGTGCGCCTCGACAATCGCACTTATTGTCAGCCCATTTTTACCAGCCACAATTGTTGTAGTCTTTGCACCAGCCACTGGCAACTGTTGCTGTTGCGGTGTTGTTGGCGGTGGTTGCTGCGTCGTCTTTTGCAAGAGTACACCGGAACTGGTCAAACCATTCACATGTGGCGTTGGCGTTAACTTGGCTTGCTTATTATCAGTCACTCCATCGCCCATGAGCAATGCTGGCGGATTATGTTGTTGTTGCTGCTCCTGTTCGCTAAAGGTACGCTTTATTTGCCGCACCTTTTGGTCCTCGTCGGCAGCTGGGGGTTTCTTGCGATCCTTGCGCGTATTCTTCACAACCACCGAGTTTTTGCCGCGCAATCGAATCTGTAATGGTGGAACGCGTGGCTCATTTAGTCCAGTGCCAACAGCCTGCTGTTGTCCACTTTGTTGATGTTGCTGCTGCTGTTGGAAATTGCTGTACACGGGATGATGCTGATGTTGTTGCTGCTGCTGCTGCTGTTGAGACAGCAGATGCGTTTGCATCGTCAGCTGTTGATGCTGTTGTTGTTGCTGCTGCTGCTGTACGTGATTGCTATCCATTATGGCTTTGAGCTGGACATGCTGCTGGTCAAAAGACGATGCGGTCACCTCAACTTTGTCCAGCTTGAGTCGCAGCTTGATTTTCTCCTCAGCAATAGCTGCAGCTGCTGCTGTCGCATTCGCCGTTGCCACTGCATTCGCATTAGCCGCTGCTGTTGCTGCTGCGTTTTTAGCCTTGGCATTGCCCTTGGCACGTTCCCGCTTTGGCTTTGGCGTCGTCGCCGCCGCTGTAGTTGCATCCTTCACTTTCCGCTCCTTGACACCCTGCTGCAGTTTCTCACGCAAGAGATTCGGTTTGGCCTTCTTGTTGTTCGCATTGCCGCTGGTCGCAAACGGTGAATTCAACGGCGAACTGTTGCCCGACCGCGGAGAGTCGCCAGCTGCTACTGCTGGTGTTGTCGACGGCATCTGCTGGATTTGTTGTATTTGCATTTGCATGGTCTGAGCATGGTTGGCGATGTGCTGCAGTTTCTGGTGATGCATCTGACTTAGGTTGTTGTGGTTCGCCTTGTTCTGTGGCGTTTTTCTAGCCCGATACGAGCTCGATTTGTTGGAGACGAGGGAGTCGCGCGAACGTTCCTGATCGCTGCCACCCCCCAGCGGCATCTGTTGCCCGGACATGGCCGAGTTCGAGTCCTCCTCGGAGAAGAAGTTGTTCGGCAGTAGCATGTCACTGGCAGGGTTGAAACCACCGTAATTGCTCATTCCACTCGGCATGCTGTGGAATAGTAGCTGAGTTGTTTCTTGCTCGGCTTCCGTGTCGCTATCGTCGCTGGCCATTGGCTCCATGTCACCGGTGTGCGGATTAATGATGAATTGTTTTTGCTGCACATTTCCTTGGCGTTGTTGTTGTTGCTGCTGCTGTTGCTGCAATTGCGTCAGTTTCTTTGGTGCCACAAGTTGCGCATTCGAATGCTGCACTTGTTGCTGTTGCAGGTGTTGCTGCTGCTGCTGCAATTGTATTTGCGTGCGATGCGTTAATTGCTGCTGTTGCAGCTGAATCTGACGCTGCAACTGGTGCCGTTGTTGTTGTTGTTGGAGCTGTTGCAATTGCGTTAATTGCTGTTGTTGATGATGTCGCTGCTGCAACTGCTGCTGCTGCTGTTGTTGCTGCTGCAATACCTGCTGCTGCTGGTTGAATGACTGCATATCGAGCATTTGTGTTTGTTGATGCTGCTGCTGTTGCTGGGCTTGTTCTGTGGTGCATCCGGTGTTCTCCTGAAGCGTGCTTAGCGCATCACCCACATCCATGCCGACCGCTGACAAATTATCCTGGATCAGGTCCAAGTCCAGATCCTTCGCATCTTGCAGCAACGATTCGAGCTCATTCTTATCCTCAAGGCTCAGCGTTGAGTCTAGATCACAGTTTAGAGTTGGCAGTAAAGCATCCAAATCGTTGGTTGTCAACGCATCCAGGTCAGACAAAGATATCAGTGGATCATTAAGGCCATGATTAACGCCAACAGCTGAAACGTTCGAAACGTTGGCCAAATTCGATGCCGATTGCTGCCCTAGCTGCTGTTGCATTGGCATTGATAACTGCTGCTGCTGTTGTTGTTGCTGCTGCAGATGTTGTTGTTGCTGCTGCAGTTGTTGTTGCTGCTGTTGTTGTTGTTGCTGTTGTTGTTGCTGTTGTTGCTGCTGCCGTTGTGCTGCTACTGTAGTTCCTGCTGGCAATGGTCCGGGCGGTACCACGTCCACCGCTGGACCGTTGCCCAAATTAATTTGCTGCTGCTGCAAATTGTATTGCATCTGGTAGCGTGTGAACTCCTGGAAACTGCTTTTGGTAGCCGAATCCATCGGCTTGTTGAGCGCGGGCCAGCGCGAATTAGCTGCCGCCTGATTGTAGTCGGGTGGCGGAGGCAGTTGCGCATTGGCCGCGCCAGCTGCAGGTACAAGGTGTGAATTTTGCATATTAGAAATTGGCGTCATGTCCTTCTGCTTCTGCTGAAGCTGCGCCAGTTGCTGTGAATGTGCCGGGCTATGTGGCGTCGTCGATGGCGACAGCAGCGACGGCGCCTGATGATTGCCCATCAGCGGACTATGCATCGAATGGTGGCTGGAGGCAGGTGAATGGGCTATGGGTGAGGCATTGCCATGCGACATAAATTGTTGCGCCTGTGGCGAGGACAACGGCATGCTCATTAAACGTTGTTGCTGCTGCTGTTGTGGATGCGATGGCGGTGGCAAACCAGCTCGGATTTGCTGCTGCTGTCTCAACTGTTGCTGTTGCTGCTGTTGAGCCTGTTGCAGGCTTATATTACTGAAGCAATCTGTAAGCAAATTAGATACAGTGATCAACTGTGCCATTAAGAGGAAATCTGTATTACTTACCAGTTGGCTGCTGCTGCGCAAACTGCTGTTGTTGTTGCTGAGGTGATATAAATCGCTGATGGATGCCTTGAAGCTGATGCTGGCGTTGCTGATGTATCTGTTGCTGCTGCGGATGTCGCAAGGCAGCCGCATGCTGAAAGCGATGTGACTGTGGCACTTGATTGTACAGATTCGCATTGCCGCTTGGGCTGAGAAGCAACTGTTGCTGCTGCTGTTGTTGTTGTTGCTGTTGTTGTTGTTGCTGTTGTTGTTGTTGCTGTTGTTGTTGCTGCTGTTGTTGTGGCTGATGGTTTTGCATATTGCGCATTATCACGGGCCCGCCGCCGCCAGTCGGAGATGAAGGCACCACCACCACCGGACTAGGCACATTTCCGTTGTCAAGGGGCGCATTACTTGTTGGTGTCATCACAAAATCGCTGGGCGTCGCTGAGGAGCAGCGCATCGGCGAGCTTGAGTTCATCATTTGGGCACTGGGACTCATGCTGACATGGGGTGATTGCGGCGTCGATGGCGCCGTCAACTGTGGCGATTTCATTTGGCTGGACATCGCATTGCCATCGTTTTGCAGCAGATTGACCAACAGCGGTGATGATATTGCGATATTATTGCTTCCCGTCGAGGTGGTTGTGGGCGCTCCTCCTACACCCAATGATGATGATGATGATGATGCTGACGCTGATGATGATGGCGGTGTTGACGTGGGCATATGATAACTCTGCACAGGCTTCGCACTAGGCACAGCAACTGCCGAATTGTTGTTGGGTGCAGTCGAGCAAGTGCTCGGTCCAAGACCCGGATATGGCGGAGGCGGATTTATGAACTGAGATTTATTCGAGGCAATCGCTCCGATTGTGGCCGCAGCAATAACTTCGCCGTTTTGCGCTGCCTGATTATTGGACAGCTTGAGTGTTACATTGGGTGGCGGCGGCGGTGGCGGTGGGCCGAGTGCCGTCTCCCTGCCCTGCAGCACACGTGCCTGTCGCATACTCTCGAATGGGAAATCCCTTGGCACATTGAGTGTACCAGCTGGTGAGGGCAGCAGCGGCACCTTGCCCTCCATTGGACACACCGTGTTCGGTGATTTGAAAACAGGCGGCGTCGTTGATGCATTATTGTACGGCGAGGGCGGCGTCTGTGGCGGCGGCAATGATTGCTGCTGCTGCTGTTGCATTAGTTTCTGCTGCTGCTGTTGTTGCTGAGGCAGCACATTTCGTCGCTGTAGCTGCTGCAAATGCTGCTGGTTTGAGATTGCATCGTTTTGCGACAGTTGCGCGAGTCGTTGCTGCTGCTGATGTAGCTGCTGCTGTTGTTGCTGTTGGTGCTGCTGCTGCTGTTGTACATAGGCTGCTTTGCTTGTACTGGGGCCATCGAAAGTGGGTGCCGATGACAGATGTGACGTCGCCACATTGCCAACGCTAACGGTGAGTGCGGCCTTGTTGGAGGACGTGCCAGCCGCCTCAATTGCACCGCCTGCGACATCGTTTAAATTATCTTTAATGGGGAAATCATTTAGCGCATATTAGAGAGAGCACATATTAATTTGAATAGAATAGTTGAAGTACATACCTTTTGTTATTTTAATATCTTGTCCTCCAACTTTTAAAGTTATCACAGAATCGCCATCAGGCTGCACGGATAGAATTCCGAGGGCACGCAGAGTGGAACTGCCCTCCACGGCCAATTGTCGCAGTCGTTGTGCTGCATCCCACGGGAGAGACACCGATATCCGCACAGACGGTTCAAGCTGCTGTAAATTGTACAATTCGTTTAACAAATGCATTGCAGCGAATTCTTTACATTTAAGGAAGCACAGGAGGCAGGCAGTGAAATTGATAGCGATGTGCGACTGAGCGATATGTTAACATTTATCGGTCTATCGTTCACAACGTTTGTGTTTGCAGCCCTGTTGTTGTAGCAGCCACACAAAAACTTGTACGTGCATGCATGTATTTGTGTGTGCGATACACAACAAACGAAAATTGCTAGCTAGAAATGTTATTATTGTTTCGTTTAATATACAGCTTCTGAATAAAGCATCGATTTGTCTTCGCCTGTAATTATTCGGCCAGAGCAGGCAACATCACAAACCAATTAAAACATTTTGACATTTCTGTTTTGTGCTGGTGCTTCATGTGAAGAGTGCGAGCGAGATGGTTATATGGACTCGTTGGAAATTCCAACAACAACAATATATTTCAACAACAGAAATATTATATGGATTTAAAACCAAAATGCAATCAACTGATGCATATTTGTTATAGGAGGAACACTTTACAGTGAATTGAAACTCGATTACAATAAAACGAAAAAGAAAAGAAATTAAGATGTAAATTGTCAGTGGTGCACTGGGCAATGGTGCCCACAGGTTGCTCACGTTCTCATTTTTTTGTGTTTCATGTTATCGATACCCCGTCGCCATTTTTCTTCTGGCTCTTGAAAGGGTGTGTGTGTGTGTGCAAGAGGGAAAAGGTAACCAAAATACTGCTGTGGCTGCCGTTTAGGAACAACGATGAAGGTGGATTATGCTGTGTGCTCCCCTCAATAAAATCCCAAAATATAGAACTACACACAGCAAATACGCACACACACGAATGCACAGCACGCTGAACGCATGACACGTTAGAAAAGAAGCGTATTTTTTTTTATTTTGCTTTTTCTTGTCATCGTTGTAAAATTAATATAAACTGCCTGCGTGGGTGACGCAAGTGTTTAATAGGAAACAAAAACCACAACAGCGGTGGCGGCGGCGACTCTACAGCAAATGCAATTATCGTAGATCAGCTGTTTTTTGCACTAACACTGCGATAATGGCGGCAAAAATGCAAAAAAGAATTGACACGGACACAAAATTATCGAGAAGTAGCAGCAGCTAGGGCAGGGGATGGGATGAGTGGAGTTTAATATTTTACTCACCTGTTTAAGTGGCATATCATCACACGGCAATCGTAACCGTCGTAGTAGATTTAATTGGCAAATTAATGCACAAAATTTGCATTTAACACAACACAACAATCAATCAATCAATCTTTTTGCTATAATAATCACGAATGCGTAGCGATATCATCATCATCATCGTGCCCAAAATTAATGAAATCGTCGTATTCCAAAATTAAAAGCCATGCATTTGTTGGATTAACTCGTCCTTTGTGTTTAAACAATTGCATGTTTGCAGTGCACACATCTAAACATACTATGTTGTGTATGTATGTGTATATAATTAATAATTTTTTGTTAGATTATATGACACACACACATTTTCACACACACACACAGAGAGACAAACAAAAACACTGTACCGCCTGTTTCTCTCTCTCTCTCGCTCCCACACACACACGCACTTTCAATTGTTTTTTGCTTTTTTTTGCTCACGTTACGCACTGAACTTAAGTGAAATCCTGTTGTTGTTGCTGTTGTCTATATACATGCTAGTTGGATTTAGATGTATTTGTTAGCTTGTTGTTACATTTTACATTAATTTATGTTTGATTAGGTTTAACCTCTGCATTTTTATTATTTCCGACGCGTTTGCTTTTCGACAACGTGCGGCACGGTTTGCTGCGGAGTTGCTGGGAACGAGCGGTCGGGCGGGCGGGCAGCACTTGGGCGCTCCTCTGCTGCGGCTGTTTCTGCTGCTGCCGAATCCGATTCCGATTTTTGGGTTGCGATTTTCGTTGGATTTTCAACGATTTTGAATTGCGGCTAATTGGTTAAATCGCTAGCATTGCTATTTACAAAATTGATAATGCACTTCTCACAGCACTGGTGTAAATGATTATTGTGGCAAAGTTGTTCATTTCATGCATACAAATTAATAATATTGCTTTTCACTGGCGTTAAATCTTTTTCATGTCACGATTTGCGTTTTGAACAAAAATTTTTGTGGCGTTGATTTAAGATGTTGTACGAGCGGGCAGAATGTTTATAACTACACAAGCAGTTAACTGAATATTTTTACTTGTTTTTTAGCTTATTGCTAGTGCTATGGCGTAGTGTTTTTGTTGTTTATTTTGTAAAAAAATCTTCGTAATTATTGAAATTCCACGAACAATAACAACCGCCATTTGCATTCGCCTTCAGTGGTAGCCATTTTTATTTTCCAGTCAGTGTTAACATACTGTTTTTGTACAAAACAACCTAAATATTGCCAAAGCATTACCACTTAGAGTTGACTAGTTGACCAAAATCGCCGCACAAATTGAAACTGGTTAAATTATTTTCAAATGCAATTTAAACAATTATGTGTTTTAATATAGTGAAAAATGTTGTATTTTTCTATATTTTGTCTTGAAAAATATATGTATTGATATACATTCAAGTTGAAATTAATTTGAATACTCAATTGTTTTCTTCAGAGCTGATAATTTTTTAATAAAACGTTGGCTTCAATTCAAGCACATTTTCCGAAAATATATTTTATTGGAAGCTTATATTAAATAAGAATATTGATTAATTATTAAGTATCTAAGTATGGAAACATCGTGCTTTCCGATACTACTTGGAATATACCGATTAATATCGGATTGTTGCCCTCCACAAGCGAATCGAAAACTGATCAAAGTGTGGCAACCTTAATTCGTCGTTCCAAGAGCGTGGCAACATCAGACAGTGAATATTCCTTGCAAATGTGAGTAATATAAAATAAATCGCAATATTAAATGCATAATTATTATCCAATTATTGGATCAATAAAGAGTACAGCAAAAAATGATTAAGCGGACTTTGTGCGCTACACATGTTTTCATTATGCTGAGTTGTGCTTACAGACAGTTAATAATAAAATGAGTTACATAACAGCTGACCAGTGAAAATTTTTGTGTATTTACAGTCAGTCAACCAGTCGCAATATTGAAATATGGCCAACACTCCAGCAACATCTAGCGCCGCCGCTCCCGTTCTCCGTGGACTGCACAATGCGACCATCAAGCGTAATTTGGCTGTTGCCCTCGGCCTGACAGCCGTCGTGACGGTCGCCTTCCAAATTTTTGTCAACGATCCCAAGAAGTCGGCCTATGTTGATTTCTATAAGTGTGTATTCAATTTAGGATTAATATAATCAAATTTTTTATTATAATTTCGTTTTGGCTTGCAGGAAATATGACGCCAACAAATCCTTTGAGCGCATGAAGGCCGCCGGCCGTTTCCAGTCGTGCTAAACGCATAATGCCGTGGATCAACTGGCTATAGTATAGTTTTTAAGACTATAAAGTGTGTTACTATTTTGCTTGTAATGGAAACCAAATAGATTTCAATTCACATGTGCGTGTCGACTCTTTGCGTCTTTTTTCACTTATCCCCAATCTGTATTATGGGCTTAAGTTCATTTATTGGTATTTACAAACTTATCAAAATATAGTTTCACATAACAAAAAAACACACATAGAAAAACTCGTACAACATTTAGAATCTAATTGCAAAGTCCTTGTAATCCAGTCGATTCAAATTGCTTTGATTTCGCAATTCACAGCGCTCGATTTCGCAGCCAGGCGAGCCTTCGCTGGACAGCCAGGTGATCCTAAATGTATATACATATATATAGTGTTGTCAATTAACCACATCATTTTTTATACATACATTTTGTCCACCTCGGTTTTGGCACCCTGCATTTTGCCCACAATTGTGCCTTGCTTGGTGTTTTTTACCCAACCTGTGATTCCTGCCTTGACGCAGCGATCCCGCGTATCCTTTGTGAGGTTTAAGCCTGTTCAAATTATATGCACAAAACACAAAACATTTTGATGACAATTGTACGAAACCAAGGACATCTAGTGCCGAGCCATCGTGCACGAATTATTTTTAGCACATGACCCTGGCGCTTTTAGCCATTTTGTGTCCTGCAAAAACAATCAATCGCACCTTGTACATGTCCATACACCTCAAATTCCAGGGTGATCAACTGACGTATATCCGGAATGCCCATTTTATTTTTGTTGCTCTAATTTCTGTCGAACGCTTCTTCACAGGTTATATAAAGTTACGAACTTTTTTATAAAAAACTTCAGCTTGTAAACATAAATATAGATGTGGAGATTAACGCGTTGCCTTCAATACATTATAATGATTGACAAAAATATAATAACGAAATATTATTGAAAATATATGTTTGCCAATGGCAACTGTTTCAGCAAATGGCGAGTATGATTTTCAGCAACCCGTCGACAATCTCAAACTGAACTGCCAAGTATCTGCATTTCACGCCTTGCTAACAATATCAATTGCTTTTTATTTTCTATTTTCTATTTTGTGCTGTTCGATTTGCATTTGCGTATTTATTTTTGATGCGCATTTTTTTCGCCTAGTTTCCTTCTACTTTTTTTATTTTAAGCAACAATTTGTCGGCCAATTGAACAATTGAACTCATAGCTAAATACCCTGCTAACAGTCTGAAAATGTAGTCCTATTGAAAAAATATATAATATAATTGTAGAAAATCTGTAATTTTTGTATGTAACTTATTTATGACTCGATAAAAGGAAATATTGAGTACGCGTTTTAAAAACTTTTAGAAATCCATTACCAAAATCGGAAAATTATGCAACTATACTTTTAATTTTTCATATGATAAGTTTAAAAATTATTTATAAACATCTACGTAAACATACATTGTAATATCAGGAAACACGATAACATGGGCAAAATTTTAATAATGCAATACCGAAAACTACCCTCATATATATATATTTTTCTTTTTGTATTATTAAAGTGTGTTTGGGAAATTTATCGGCTTGGGTATAAACTAGTATTGTCGATCATAATTACTTACATATTTGATTTTGTTGACTTTAATACGCTTTCTCGGTTGCCATTGAAATATTCTTATGCCATGTTTTGATTGCCAACATCGTAAAATCCAATATATAAAGAATTTTCTAGACAATGCAAATAAACAACACGACGTGTACTGCATATATATAAATGGTAGAAGGCATGACATCTGTAGACGCGAGAATATTATATACACTTTATAGTATTTTGTATTTACAAAGAAATCATTATATTGAAAGTGAAATTGCATTAATGTACAGAAGGGAATCGAAAACAAAAGTGAATTCCTAACAACGATATATACGAAAATATATATATACGATAGTATATATATATATATATAGTCAATGTAATTAGTTTGTACAGTACTAAATATAACACTCCAGGCTTTTAAGTATGCTTGCACATCAAGCATCAATTATGCAACGAGTTACAATTAAGTTTACGCAATTAAAATTAGTTTAACACCTAAACTAGCGTAATGTTAGCAGGAATCGGGATGGGATCCTCTAGATGATCTGTGCGGTGGCATGGGGTTTCTCAATGAGACTATGCTGTGCCTCCAAATTCTTCTCCAGATGGCCCCTGCCCAGTGTCCCATGATCGGCTTTCAGGTAATAATGCGGCGGCTCTGAATGACGATTGTGTGCCACATTCAGTTTCTTGCTGCGTTCGCGCAGGAAATGCAGTCGCACATAATTGATGGGTAAGTGAACACTCTCCGCACCGGATCCTTCGGCATCGATGAACACGCCACGCACCAGAATCGAGTTGGAGCACTTGAGTGCGGCCAGCACCAGGAACGGAATGATGTGCGTCACCCAGGAGCTCATCAGAAGATCGTCTGGTGTACGAAAGTTTAATGTGATCTCAATCAAAATCAAATTTATGTGTATATAATTAAAGTAGATCTTATTATTTACCCGGATAGACGTAAACATCTAGCAGATTCCAGATGCCGCGCCAAGCGTTCACAGCGCCAAAGAAACACATCAGATAATATAAATCGCAAATGATTAGCTTTAGGATGCCGCTTATGCGGCGAGACACATATCGCATCAGGGGTTGTAAGACAAATGTCACAAATACCGTTAGGTAACCAATGAGCTGTTGGCGAAAAGGGCATCTAGTGAAGACCATAGATCTAATCTAAGCGAAATCCCCAATCCTCACCAGTGATCCAAATGCAGATTTTGCCTTGTCCTCCGGAAACAAGGTTAAATCAAAGATGCCCCAAATACCACGCCACGCAATCACCACCAGGGTGCCAATTACGAATACCGAAAACAGTGTGTCCAGCACATACAGACCTGGTTGCTTTAAGCCCTGGAATTAAATGAATATAGTATTGAGATTTTAATATAGTAAATAAAAATATGTCTACAATGCTCACCAAATTAAATCGAAGGTATGTTAAAACTGACTAAAGGATATCTATTAGTCGGACATTCTGGTAACAAACACTTAATTTCTTTATTTATATTTACATAAATTTTCTTTCTCATATGAATATGTTCAGATTTTCAGATTGATCAAAAATAAATTCATATACACTTCATACAAAACAATTTTTGAAAAAATTGTAAAAATTTTTTTTAAAGAAGTTAATTTCAAAATACACTTCATCTTAAAATAATATTCCATGATCGGAGAAAATGTGTGTAATGTGTAGTAAATTTGCTAACTTTGGCTTTTAAATAGCAGAAGGATTTAATGGATTTATTTTTGGCTGAAGTTTCCGTGTCTGAAAAATTTGTTGGAGGATGTTGCCAGTAATTTACTTTGATAGTTTCGTACGTTTAGCTCTGAAATTGCGGGAGAAATATGCTTTTTGCTGTTTTTGAGAGAGAGAGAGTAGATATCGCCGAAAAATTGTATATGCCGATCTTTGAAGGAGGTTAGGATCAGGTGTGGGTGTGGACATAAACATTTATCAATACTTAAGGGCGGTTACCGGGAATATGCCTTTAATGGCTATAACTCAAAATCTAAGGAAGATAAAGCCTCCTGCGGGCGCTGGAGCGGCCGATGCCGATCCTTGAAGGACATCGCCAATAACTTACCACCCCAATTGATGACTGTAACTTTAATTTTTTTTGGAAATATGAGGCTTTATCGACTTGTGCTTACCGATTTTATTGACTTCCTAGCTTCCAGTATACTATTCTGTGATGTTACTAAATTTGGCTGTATAGACACATTTAAAAAGGGACAAGTAGATCACAACACTTACCTATTATATATTTGCCTGGGTTATATAATAATGTGTAATAGAGAATATGTAAACTAACCGGTATTTTGAACATGGTATCCACCTCAAAGTAGTCGGTCTTGTGATCCATGGTGACCGTGTAGGGTGCTGCGCCCAGATTGCGCAGAGTGCGAGTGGCGACCAGGAAGAGTAAGGAGACCAGAGTCACCACCGCAATGATGGTCAGGGAATCAATGCTCGTCAGCCAGTCACAGATCAGCCACGCTCCGCGCCACATATTCACACAGATGATGCCAAAAACGGCGGTGTAGAGGCGAGAGATGGCATAGTAGGTGAGTCGCCTCTTGTCGGGATGTATGTTATCCTTGAAGAAGCTCTGCGTTATGGTGAATAGAAAGTGTCCCGCACCGCCGATCGCAAAGGAGGCGAGCGCCGACATGGGTTTGCTGTTGGGGAAGAGCAGGAAGCCCATCAGCTCCCAGGTGCCACGCCAGTAGGCAATCACGCAAGGCGCTACGACGAGGCAGGATAACAGGACATCTAACAGTTCCAGGAGCAACTCATGCAGATTCCTTCGCGGTGCATCCGGTGCATATTTCTGGCAATGCGGCTGCGTTGAGTGTGTGCATTGCAAATGGGAATGGTCATGAGGATGGGTGTGGGTGTGGGAATGGATATGCTGTTGTGCTGGTTGGTGGTGGTGGTGTGTATGCTGCTCCGACGCATGACATTGAGATTTCGGTGGTTTGTTGATCGTGCTGCTGCTAATGATAATCGGTGTCGGTGCCGACGAAGTGCACTTGTCCGTGGTCAGCATATTTATGTGTTCCTGCTCCGGGTATGTCTTCCGTGTTATGTGCAAATTTCCGTTTAATTACTAATTTGCTTGTCTTGATATTTTTTTTTTGTTTTGTTCGTTGTTTTTTCGCTGTTTCTCCCAGCGCTCGACACAACCCAAAGCAGAACGAATTCAACTCTCAACTGCTGTTTAGTACGGTTTGCGCAATGGATTCGATTCGGTTTTGGCGAATCACATTTGTTGACATTGTGTTGATTAGCACGATCCGGCTGTGAGATGAGATGTGCTCTTCCTTCCTCCTTCCACCGGCCACCCACCGCCTCCCACTTATCGTTGCACCGTTGCACTGATAATCCAGCACTGATAATTATTATAGTTATTAACGAGCCTGCCTCTGTCTATCTCGGTTGTATAATCCACATATACCCGGGGACTGGGTCTCTACTTGGAATAGTTTCTGACACTGCTGCTGCTGCTGCTGCTGATGTTGTCGGCTAACAGGTGAAAATAAAAGAAAACGCTTCATCAGATGATGCAACCAAACAATGATCATAAAGCTTATGGCTGTTGTTTAGAGTTGAGTTTTGGATCAAGGTTTATTGAGTGCCTTAAAGTGCATTTATTATGGTCTTTTTGTATTGTTATTTTTTAATTTTTATTTATTAAATGTCACACAATTGCATTTAATCTTTATAAGTGCAATTATCTCTATCCCCTAATGGAGAGTAAGTCATCAGGTGTGTTTGATCGAAGCCATTCACACACTTTATCTTTAGATATCATGTTGTGTATTCTCTCTAGGAATAATAAGATATATCAACATCTAGTTACTGGCCTTCTTAAATCTCTATGGCATTACGGCAAACTAGTATGTATTCTGAATCCTGAATCACATAGAAAAGGCCAATTGCATTTAAAATCAATCAAATTATATAGTATGATATTAACCGGTTGCATACAGTTTTCAATGCACAAAATAACAGTTATTTATAATTTTAAATATGATTCTGAATAATGGAAAATTAAATGAATAATTGAATAACTTTTCTTTCTTATAAGACCTGATACGGCGCGAAAATACACTAAATAAAATTGGTTGTTATAAATTGTACGAAAAAAAATGATTGTTATAATATTTATATTTATATTATATTATCTATATTTTCTTGCAAAATGCTCATAATCAAAATCGTACTGACATATATTTTAATTTGTGCATTATAATTAATAACCTATATTATCTTTGTGGATGCTCTGAATTTGATTAAATTGTGTACTACTTGAGTACCCGCTGATTCCGATTGGATTTTACCAATGTACGAAAGTATCTAGTATATGTACTGATATATGGCTATATATTTATGTGTTGAGAGGTCAAGAGAACAGTCGAGTGAATGCCCCTAATCTTCACTTAAATATCGCTTCACTCAAGTACTTAATGGATTCAATTTAAGACGCCACCAAGCAAGAACAAGAGCAAACCCCCCCAAACCAATAAAAGCGAGAGTTGTCAGAGCTTGACAGAGATTTGAACTTGATGTCGGCTGAACATGCCACAGTGACTGCTGGATAGGTGCTATTAGGGCCTGAGGTGCCAAAAATGTAATGACCCTATCCCAACCGTTTGTGTGTTGCCACGAGTCAAACAAATTTTATATTGTGAACTGAGAACGCGGCAAGGCGAGGGCAAAAGCGCAATCTGTATCTTTAAATGTGCCCATGAGTGTGATTGTTCTTATTAGTAGATATCAAGCATGAATAGTAGAGTATACATAAATAGAGGAAAGTTCTCATACACTCGGTTAAAATTCGAGAGCTTTGTAAAGGTCGAAGGTTGTAAATTTTAATCAAAAAGAACACAGTTGTAAATACCAAATTTCTCAATTTAATAAAGTTGAGTTCCTAAATCATTTCTTGATATTTATTATATGAAGTAATTGATGTTTTGTAGCTTAAAACTTATTTTAAGTACTTAAGCTCTTGAATTAAGCCTGGTGTTATTTTAAAACAACTTTTACTTTTACTTTAATCAGATCAATCAATCAATAAAGAGCTGAACCGCATCAGACTTCCTTTAAGAACCACAATGCGTAAAACTTGTATTCTGTTTCTAATTATATCTATATGTGCTTATATATCTATTTTTATATCTATATCAATTATATATTCATATACATATATATCTATATCTATATTTATATATATAAATATCTTTTTATATCTATATATATCTCTATCTATACTTATACCTATACCTACACCTATACCTATACCTATACCTATACCTATACCTATACCTATACCTATACCTATACCTATACCTATACCTATACCTATACCTATACCTATACCTATACGTATACCTATACATATACCTATACCTATACCCATCGGTTCGAAGTGCACTTGAAATCTCAATAGGCAACGTTGTTTAAGCACTTCTATTCCGGTTGTAATTCAATTAAGAACAACATTTTTCTCCAAGTGTATGCAGAATGTGTATGACGCGTGTGTGTGTCGCTAATTAGACAAACCTAAAATACATGACTAAATTTAAATTGCTTAAAGCGGCGCAGGATGTTTGTGATTTGCCATTTCGACAATGTGGCGTGTGCGCAATAATTAAACCTGGGTCTGTCCATGGTTCTGGATGTGATGCTGTCTGCCTTTCTGGCTAGTTGAAGGTCTAGCAAGTGCGACTGCATTGGAATACAACAAAAACAAAAAAAAGAAATCAACGATGCTGTTTTGTGAGATTGGGTCAAGCGCATTCGCATTTATATAAATCAAAGTGGTGAATTTGTTTGCTGGATAAATGGAAGTCCCGTTGTGCGGCTCATTAAGGTACTCGCCACACAGCAAGACTTCCTCGTCAAGCAAGGGGTCGCTAGTTGATGATCACACACATATATGCATATATATAAATATATAAATATATAGAAAATTAAGCCAGGCACACGCATTTCAAGATCACCATAGATTGTATTATCGAGAGAGAGAGAGAGAGAGAGAGAGCGCGAGAGAGAGAGAGAGAAAGCAAACACATTTCAAGTTCAAACTTAAAGGTAGATCAAACATCCCGAGAATTGTCAAGTGCTACATTGTACTATAATTACGACAGCCTAATTGACTAGGAACGGGTGACAATGCAAATTCCAAATTGGCATTTTTTTCTATCTTTTTGCATATGCATCCTCCAGCTCTACTTAGCTCTAAGCTAATTAAATTTACCAACTACACACTTAAACGATATATGACTTTCAAATGAGGTTAGTCTCGGTGGGTGCAGATGTAAATGTTTGGTTATATTCACACACACGTCTCTTACACAATGTTTGCTTTAGTTTACTGGGCCTTTTGTGATTTTAATGTGTTTCTATTGTTAGTGTTTATGGCTTGCTTGTGAGATTGTTAATCAAACAGTTAGAGACGTTTACTGGACTTTAAAATGTCAATACTACGCTTATTGTTTACTTTTTATTATTCTACATTTATATAATTAATTAGAAAAGTCACAAACTTGAAAATTGTGCAAACTTTGCAGTGGGTTATTTAAGATGGGAGCTCGAAAATTGAGAACGATTATCAACTATGATTTGATATTGTATGAATCTGAGATTATTGTCAAATAATCGTAGCACTTTATATAGTTAATTGTTTCACATACTAAATAGGCTGAAGTATTAACCCCTAGACAGATCTATTAATTGTAGAATTATATATATTATTAATGTTAATATCTATTATTCTAGTTTCAATTATACTAGTACTAATTTTTGAAATTGTTTAAGTCAGAAAATATTGTGTAACTGAAATAAGTACGCGAATACTTTCGTGGAAAGCGTATAGAGGACCTCCAACAAATCGCTTTAATATAATACAATTAAAAATAACTTTTTAAGGAAACAATTGAAAAAAGTTGGTCATTATCAGCTTGAGAGGAGGAATAACAGTCACATAACTTCTTGGTGGCAAATGAACTACCTAAAGACTGAATTACTGGCATCTGCTGCTGCTGTCAGTGAACCCAGTTACAAATCTAGTACCTTATCAAACCAGCATTTGTTATCAAACAATCGATTAACAACAAACCGAAAGAGATCTTGCGTACAATCAAACATAAATGCAAAAAAAAAGACAAAAAAATGACCAGCAACTAAAACGCAAACTAATATAAATAAATGCTAAAAAGCAACAACAACAACAATAACAGCGGTAGCAATTGTTTACCGTTTCAAATTAGCATGAGTTTCGCTGTGGCGGCGTCTCCGGCGACTGCAATTGTGGGTGCGTGAGCGGCTAGTGCTAGTGCGAGCGGGAGCGAGATAGTGCGACTAGTCGAGTATTTTTTTTTTCTTTTATATATATATATTTATTATTTATGCATACGTACATATGTTTGCATGTGTATACATATGTTGAATATTAGGACACGTGTAAATTGAAGAACTTGTAAAGGCACTTTGTTGTTGTTGTTGTTCGTTTATCTTGCTAATGTTGCCGACCGGAAGTGAAGAAGGCGAATATCGATTTCGATTGACTTTCGATTTATTATCGACCGTTAGACTTTTGACGTTTGTCGTAGAAGTTTGATGTTCGAATGAACGTAGACGACTTTAGGCGCTACTATATATACTTATAGAAATGGCTTAGTCGAAAACATACACAAACACACACACACACACACACACACACACTCGAACACACACAGTCAAATATACACGGGCGGACAGACACAGAGAGGCAGACCGACGCAAAACACAATCTAGTTTATTTGTACGGTTATTTGAACTCCGAGATATTTTTTGCGCGGCGCAAGCTTACGGCACTTGGGCGGCCTGTAGGCATCCAGCGCGGTGGTCCCTACTGCGTTTAGTCGGTCGTCAATGGCACCAAGCAACTGAGCTGCGCTTGTTGCGAGTTTCGGATTTGAACTGAGTTAGGGTCGCCAGAAGTGGCCGTCGTCCCCAGATTTTCAGATATTCACACACTCTCTGTTCTGCTCTTATTACTACGGTGAGCGAGCTTATAAAAATATCAAAAAAAAAAAATATATATATATTTATGTGTATATATATGTATATATATATATATAGATGTATGTATAGGAGGGCTAGAGCTCGACTCGTTGCCCAGTATAAAGTGCGAGTGCTTGTTACTGATAACAGTCTCCGTTCTCTGATCTCGGATCTGGGATCTACTATTTAATTGATTCTGTTGCCCGCACATACATAGCTTTAAGCTTTCCGCACAGTGTACAGTGCAAAAACTAGCTTATAAAAATTATGAAAAATTTTGATATAAAGAACAAATTTTATAAAATATTTTTAAGTTGCATGATGAAGATTATGTGACCTTGTTGAACGGATTTAGTCTGCTGACATAAATTATTGTTTTCAGTTCGAAGTAATTTGGTATTTTTCGACATTTTAATACAAATTATATTTATATGTTAGTAAGTGTTTTTGTTGCACTACTGGCTATAATTTGAATAATTCACATTTATGTAGATATATTGTAAGAGGAAGGTACAAATTTTTGACTGTGCCTATTTCGATCCCAGCTAAAAACATATTGTTTTTCTTCAATGCGATATCAACTTTAAGGCAAACTGAGAGTACCCTCTACAAGGCTAGAAAAACTCATTTTAATTAGGCATACAACATTTTAACTAAATGTAGGAAAATGAACTACGTCTAAACAACGTCTACAGCCGTAAGATTAGTGAATTTTATTTTAGTTTTTTTCTATTTTTTTAATTTTTTATAAAATCGTAAAATATTATTAAACTTACAAATTAATTCGGCACATTTCACAAAACTCTGATCAACTTCTCACATTTAGCGAATATTATTTTTTAGTGTATATAAATTAGAGTGTCGGGCCAAAGAAAAAAATAATTTTGCTTTTTAAATGTTATAAATATGTAAATATTGACATGACACTTTGTAAATGTGTGTAAATTAAAACACGATCTCGCCTGGATCAAGGGATTAGTGCAACTTTAATTTTATTACTGGCCGTAATTAATGCAGTTTGATAGAAAGTCGCCGCTGGCAAGTATATAGATTGCGCACTTAGCTTGAGAGGCTCATAAAATCGACAAATTATTCACACTTTTTAAGTAATTGATATTCATTTGCAATTTCATGGGAAGCTGTAAATGCAACCAAGTCTTTGCTCAGCTGGGCACTAATTAATGCCAGAATCTCATTAGCTTTAGATAACACAAATTATTTGTTCAGATTTGATTATTACGATTGTAAAAATATAGTATACAGCCAGTCAACACTCAACAAGTCTATCCGCAATAAAATATGTAATTAACCTGATTATTCCCACACTTGTCAATCACAACTTGATTTGCATACATTTGACACATTATTTTGCATCTGCCTTTGAAGTGCCAAATGGTATTATTTATATGTGAGTAAGCAGTAAGCACGCGAATCAGACAGTATGCAGCATGCCATCTAGGCACACTTTCTTCCAGTTGTGAGTGTAATTATCTGAGGCAGATAAGACAGATAATGAGAGATAATGCCAGTGCAACCTTGATTTTTTTTATGCTGCATACGTCATATTCATAAACTTTTGCTCACGCATGTTAAAGTTAATTAAAAAAAATTCGGCAAGCAGATAAATCACAAAAAATTTGAAATGCATATTTCAGGAGATTGTTTTTTTGTTTGCTTTCGCTTGTATACTTGAGATTTTCTTAAATTGGAAGCAAATTGCTTATATTTGTGAAACGATAAACATATTTAATTTAACACAAGGCACATTAATGTCAGCGATCAATTGGTTTAGTATGCGAAATACCTAAGATTAAACATAACTGACCTAGCATAAGATTATTTAATGAAACTGATTTACATTTATTGCTGTTATGGTTTTTTAGTCGCTTGACACACATTTTGTAAGAGTTATTTTTAAGCATAATCACTTATGCAAATTGAATTCATTTTGGTATGCCTAATAATCAATATTATCCACATTATTGTTGGCTCGATTGTGTTTCGCTTCTCGTATTAGTTTGTTAGTGTTGATTAATGTGGGACACTAATATTTACAAATATATATATGGAGTCGGCTCATCCAAGTCGAACGCACGGTTTTCATCAACTAACAGGCTTGTCAAATATTTCCACAAAATATGTCTTAGCGCCAAATAGAAGCCGCCAGCTGTGGCTGTGGCTGTGGTTTATCGACACTGATAAGGTTTTGTGTGTTCGTTGCCCTACCTATTTCAATTAATATGTATTTCATCTACTACTTAATTTGAGGCATCGCGACATATTCTTCGAGCACACCAATCGAACAATTCGCACAATCAAGAACAATTTTATTTAATCGGTCGTCAAATCCCTGGTTCAAAAATCTCGGGCATTGGCTTCTTATCAATGGCTTATCAATTTTTCAGACTCAAAGCAGGCTGAACTGTCCATTAAATAAGTCCTCGTTTTGATTGCCAGACTGTAATATATATTCTGCACGCATCAAAATGGGAGTAAAGGGTATCATCAAGTAAATGCGAATCAATGTATATATCAGGTAAATTTAATTATATTTATATATCAGTTAGAGAATATAGGAGACAAACTAAAATAATAGTAGGTCTATTAAATCAGTATTAGTTTATTTATTTACTCGCATGTTATCAAGGAAATTATAAAGTTTGTGAATGAACCTTCTGAAGGAAAAAGACTGCTACTGCAAATAAGTTCCTAAGAGATAATAAAAAATATACTTCACTTTTTAATTACCTTTTAAATCAGACAAAATATATTTTTAAATGATGGAGTAATCAGCAATCAGTATATATACACACATACACATACATGTGATCGAAAGAAAAACAGTAATCAGTAATATATATAAATACCACACAAAAATGTATAATCAGTCACAGCTTTCAACTAGAAAAATGTCATATATGTATATTTAAATTAACTGAATCAATATTGCAATGGTTTTGGAGCATTTGGATTTATTTTGAAATATGAATCTGTATATATGGACAATAATAGAGTTAAATTTATTACAAATTTTAGAATTTAAGTTAATAGAAATATGCGCCGAATTTGCATACATATGTATATAGCATACGTATTAACGATTATTAATGAGTATATAGATAATTAGATTATATATTAAATATTTCAAATACCATCGTATATAAATGGATGATTCCATTTCTAACTATTCCTTACATTTACTAAATGTTTTAACTGGTTGCTCTTATTTCATTTATGATGTTGTGTTCGCAGGCCTCTTTAAAATCCTTAGTAAAATAAGAGAGTTATTTGGCGAGAATCCTTATACATAATATGGATTATATACAGCTGGAACAGTCGCTTCAAAATACTGATATTCGATGAGGAAAGTGCGTTGATTCCCTTCCAAAATGTTGCCCGCTGATTGTGTTCACTTTCGAGTGCTCTGTGTAAATCTTGAAGAAAAAGCAAAATGGGAATTTAATATAGAAAAGGATGTGGTCTACTTATTTTCTGGCAACTCACCTAAAGGAGGTAGTAGTCCTCATCTATTTTCGCCAACTTCAGCTTCTTTTCAAACAGTTAAGCAGCTGACTAAATCTTACTAAGCGATATATACGGATATTAATCATGGTAAATGGAGCTACTAGATAACTTGTACTTAAAGTTTCCATCGGCTGCGAAATTTCAACGCTCATTTGCTTTGCAAGCCGTTTGAGTTCCTCCTTCCAGTTAGGTTTTAGCAGAAACAAATGCACAAGCTGAAAATCGATTGGATGCAAAGCATTAGTCAAGCGATTCAAGATTGAATTCATATTCGCTTACCGCTTGTAGTGTATTTTGACCAAGACAATACGAAAGTGTTCCAAGTCATAGCTCTGATTACTGTTGTCATCGACTGCAAATCGCTACCTTAAGCTGGGCTAGCTAATATAGCTAATATTTTGCATTTTAGTTGATATTTTTAAGATTTTTTTATTTTATTTATTTATTCTTTCCTGTTGTATATATTTTTTTTAAACTGAATGAACACTGTGAATCCCGACGTCATTCAATATATATTGGAGTATATATTAAAAAAAAATATGCAGACAAAATAAAAAACAAACAAACAAAAACAACAACTACTTAAATAGTTTTGCTGTGTACAAAAAAATTTTGCTTGCCATTATTCGCAGACGCTTTGCTTATCTTATCAGTCAATTACACACACTGGATTATGGGCGTTTAGTATTTATTAATTTGTGGGCTGGTTGTGTGAATAACAAAATCAACTCAGAATATCAGTTCAAAATTGAAGCACGGAGACATTAGTACGCACTACTGATAGTGGGCAAGTGCTTCCTTGTTGATAACGCCGACGTAGCTAGTATATTTTGGCGAGGTGGCATTCAGCGCAATGAATTGCTCGGCAACCTCAACGGCGACACGAACCTGTGCCTCTGAGGTGCTTGCGCCCAAATGGGGGGTGGCCACCACTTTGGGATGATTGATCAGTGCCTTGGTGACCTCCGATTTGGGTGGCTCTTCGGCATACACATCGAAGGCTGCGCCAGCGCATTTGCCACTGTCGAGGGCATCGAGAACAGCCTGCTCATCGATGATGCCGCCACGTGCCACATTGATAACCTTAACACCCTGTTTGCACTTGGCCAGCGACTCCGTACTTATGAGATCTGTGCGAAGGTAAGCGATTAGGCTTAGATTAAATATAACATAATGATGTGCTATAGTATTTACTTCTCGTCGCTGGTATCAGTGGTGTATGCACCGTTATGTAGTCCGCCAGTGGCCAAATCTGCTCCAGGGATAGCTTTTCAATGCCAGCGGCCTTGGCCTCGGCCTCCGTCGTAATGGGATCATAGCCGATTACCTACGATATTCGATATTGGACATTAATTGTGGAGTGTGAGAGTGTGAACTAATCTTTTCTTACCCTCATGCCCCAGGTCTTCATGCGTATGCCAACTTCACGTCCAATGCGACCCAGTCCGAGCACTGCCAGCGTCTTGCCATAGAGCTCCGATCCGCTATATAGCTTCCGATCCCAGCGACCCTCCTTCATGCTCTGGCCGGCTGGCACGACGGGACGCGCCAGAGCGCCAATTAGGATGCATGTCAGTTCACAAGCCGAAATGGAATTGCCGCCGGGTGTGCTGAAGGTAAAAGGGAAATTTGATATTAAGCTAAGTTAAGCAAACACAACAAAGGCTTGTTATGACTACACTCAAAAAAAAATTGCGCTGCATTTTAGATAATCGCTTAGAAGTTGAATTAACCTTAATAACAAAAAATTTATTGTTTTTGAATAATTTCTAAATAAAAAAAAAAATTTATGAACATTAAAAATTTGTTGTTTTTTTTAGTCTTGAAAAAATTTTTTTATAACTCAAAACCAATTAATAGAATTTCGTGGATCGTCTTTTATATTCGAATTCAGTTCAATTAAATGAATTTTATACCTTCTCTCCAATGTTTTGTGTGTGTGATCTAAAAAAATCAGCTAATGTTAGAGATTTTTGTTAAAATATGAAATAACACTTTAAAAATTGGATACATTTTTTCAAAATTTTAAAAAATGTACCCTAAGTTACATTTGGCGCCAAAAATATGTTGAATTTCCAAAATTCAGACTGATTTTTTGTCTGAGTAAATGGTGTGTATAGTATTATCCTTGGCAATCCACCAGGCTCAAAGGCCATAAGGTGCTGCAAATTCTCCGCACTTTGACCACTTTCCAACATTCAAGGGACAGTGCTAGTCGTTTAATTATGCCTCATCCTTCGTGCTCTCCGGATGACAGGTAATTGACTGGCAATTGACTCTTGTTGGGCTGTTTCAGGAGTTAGCATTTACTCACTTGAGGACAACGACATTGTGCGTCGTCGCTGCAGCCACATCGATGTTGTCCACTCCGGCACCCGCCCGACCCACAACCTTCAGACTGCCGGCACCAGCTGCTAGCACCTCCGCTGTTATCTTAGTATCCGAACGGACAATGGCAGCATCGTAGTTCTGTGTGAAGAAGGTGGGCAAAACATTAATTACATAAGTAAAGGTATAAATTACATATTTACATATGTACACAACCATATTGACATGTATACATAATCATATGGACATCAACATGTCTTTTGATGGCTGTTTTTGAATGGGGATGGTTCAAGTTGTACTTCCCGGCATATTCGCTTTGTTGTTGGAGAAGAGCGTTGAACCGAAACTGCCAATTAGTGTTGGCATTTGGGCTCTTATTTGCCCTTTTTCTAATTTAAGCCGAGGATCTGCTTTACCATTCAGTTAATTGATCTTATTCTCTTACAAAGTTTGTTTCTGATCGATTTGTTAGATTTTTGTTATCGATAATCTATATATTGTATTCATATTTAGGAATTTATGAGTAGCTTATTCGATTGCGATCGACTTACTTTACTTATCGATTTTATATCGTTTTCTTATTATTAAAATATATTAATCATTCAGAGATGTCAGCAACTTGGAGACAATCTGAATTGTATTAAAAAACAACTCATCCCATTAAATTTTCTATTTTAATTTGTGTTAGCGTCGTTCTGTTATCGATAACTCATTGCGATTACACGAGCATATCAACGAGTTATTTGTTTTATATATGCTCTATGAGACTGACTTGTGATCAATTGTGGTAGTGAACATCAGTAAAAATACACAGTTTCTTAATAGATATATAAATATATAGTATAATTAGTTATAGGGTGATCACCAAAAGTAGGTTGCAATACTATTAAATCTTTTATTATCAAAACTTCTCTGGCGAAGACTTTTCATTTGTCCATGATTAACATGATTAATGCTTTTATTCAAGTTTGAGAGTTATTTTTGTGTGTATTGAAGCCAATGTTTATTTGCTCAATGTCATTCTGGCAGAATAAGTATCGTGAATGTGAATGACAGTCACAGCATACCTTTTTTTCCTAGAACGTTTCGAGCACTCTTTGCAGATGGCGCCTTGTTTCCGTTACCAAAAAACAGCTGATCGGTTTCTTAAGGCGTAAGTGACAAATTATAAGCTATTTAGATTTAATAATCAATTAGATAAATCACAGATAATCAATTGAGAGATAAGGTTCGGGACATGAGACATACAGTTAAATGTGAATCGAGTGATGCACTCAAAGTTGGCTGCCGGTTGCAAGTACGCCTGCGGGAGACCAAAATATGGCAACTGGCGGAAATTGTTAGCCTCAGGGAGTTGGAAGGGAAACGGCAGTTCTATGTGCACTACGTGGGTGTCAACCGGCGGCTTGATGAATGGGCCAACGATGATGATCTCGATTTGAGCAGTGTGCAATTTTTGGGTCGACGTCTCCAAAAATCTGCTAATGACTCCAAGGGCAATAATAATGTAGAGAGTGAACTGGATGACGACTGGATGAAGAACGTGAAAATGATTGAGTTGGGTCGTTATCGTATCAAACCCTGGTACTTCTCCCCATATCCCAAAGAGATGTGCAAAATGGATTGCATCTATTTGTGTGAGTTCTGTCTCAAGTCCTGTCCAAGTCAATTCTGTCTTGGACGGCACCTGAAAAAATGCACTTTGAAGCATCCACCTGGCATTGAAATCTACCGCAAAGACACCATATCCTTTTTCGAGTTCGACGGCCGTTGTGACCGGATGTATGTTCAGAACTTATGCCTGCTGGCCAAGTTGTTTCTGGACCACAAATCGCTTAAGTCGGACATTGACGGCTTTCTGTTCTATGTGATGACAGAGAGCGATTCACGTGGCTTTCACATTGTCGGCTACTTTTCTAAACAGAAGTTCAGTGACGAGGACTACAACTTGTCCTGCATCTTGACACTGCCACCCTATCAGCGCAAAGGCTATGGCAAGCTACTCATTGAATTCAGTTACCAGCTTTCTAAAGTCGAGGGCAAAACGGGCAGTCCCGAGAAGCCGCTCTCCGATTTGGGTTTGCTATCGTATCGTTCGTATTGGGCGGACACAATACTCGAGCTGCTGATCGGCGCGGCCACCGTTAACAAGAAGGGCGAGAGGCCCTCAGCATGCGTCAATGAGATTTCGGAGCTGACGTCTATTCGAAAGGAGGATGTTACCTATACAATGGACTCGCTGCGGATCATCAACTACCTGAAAGGTAATAATATAGTGTGCATCAACGAGGAAATCATCGCCAAGCATCGCGCTGCGATGGAGAAACGCAAAATACGCATCGATCAGAAATGCTTGAAATGGATGCCCAAAAAGTGGCCCAATTTTAGAAACTAATTAAATATGTCTTTCGAATCACATGTTGCATTTACAAATGATATTAAGAAACCATTTCAGTATTTAATTGTTTTTTCTTTGCATTAAAATGTTTGAGAATTTTAAAAATATTCGAATAAATGGCAAACATGTAAATGTAATTTATGTCAAAATTACAGTTGCTGTCTGATTGAATAAAAAATGTTCCTATTTTGTTTTAAACTTTTACATATAGGGGTTGTTCTGTATACAAATATACACAAATTTAATAAAATGCTTAAATCCTTAATCAAAAAGTTTGCAAATTTCTTAAAAATACGAATAAATTACAAAAATTCAAGGCATTATTTAAATAAAAATTGCAGCTGCAATTTAATTGAATAAGAAATGTTCATTTTTTATTTTACACAAAAATTTTAAAATTTAAAATAAAATGGAACTTTAATGGAAAACGTTTATGTATTTTTGAAATTGGAATTTAATAAATAAACTACTCTAAGTATTCCATGAACGCAGCTGCTATTAAAATAAATATTCACAACAGGCTGTCAGCTGGTTAATTATATTGCATGCACATGTTGCCAACTGGCAAACAATATGCATATTTATACACTTGACTTATGTATGTAAGTAAATGCATACATATGTGGATCTGTATAAATAATTACATTATATGAATTAGCTACTCACTTTTACTTCCTTGCAGAGTTCATCAACCGGCAGCTTAAGCTTGTATGTAACCTAAGTAAATATAAGCAAAATGTGTGATTGATTATCCACCTTTATCTTACTTGTAAGTGTATGCATATATGCATATGTGTGTATACTTTATATACTTATCATATATATATGCATATGTATGCCTGGCTGTTGATGAACTTACATTGATGCCATGCTCTTCGAGGAGCTCAACACACGATTTATCGACTGCATCGCAGACTAAAACATTTTTAATATTCAGCGGCATATTTGCAATTGTAAAACAAATTTAAATTCAATTACTGAAAATTGTTGTTGAAGGGTACAGACACAGAGAGAGAAAGAGAACGCACTGGACTCGCTGGCTGTAATAATTCAACTGATTGGGAGAGCGAGAGCCAACGGGCAACGAACCAACTGGACAGCAACGACTTTGACGCTGAGCGAATTCCGATCGGATGATCGCAATACTGGCAACACTGGCAATACTGCCCACACTGCTGGTGAAGTGGAGAATGAGAGCACGCTCTATCATGTTGGTCGCTCTCTCGCAAGCTAACTGACATACGAAAGCCGAGTGTATCAAGTAAACAGGCACACATATTAGTGTATGTATATGTGTACATATGCGAAAAAGCCGGACTGTGCGAAAACAAGCTTAACCCTTCACGCTCAACAAGGGTTTAAAGAAATCACACGTTTTTTGCAGATCAACAAAATTTAAATGTAGTCTATGTATAGAAATGTAATACTCTTTATAGTAAACTATTATTGTTTATTATTTAATTTAATTTATTCAAGTAAGCACTTTAAATTCGATAAGATTATCGAACTAGTTTTATTGAATCGTTAAGGCAATATTAACCCTTCGCACATGACAAGGGTTAAAAGAAGTCACAGCTATTTTGCTGATCTATACAGTTAATCTTATTGATATGAATGGTGAGTAAACTGTTGTTGTTTACTATTTCATTTAATTTATTCAAGTAAGCACTTGAACTTCGATAAGATTATCTTACCAGTTCTAATTCCCATTACAGCTATATAGTTTACGGCTTCTTTATTTATCACTTGCTGAGCTAAGGGCTAGCGGATATCCTTTTCAGAGTAAAAACAAAATTTAGTAATGTTCAAATTTCATTTATTTTAATTGGTTTTATTTGCAATTTAGCGTTCATTTAACTACATACTCGTATTTGTTTTTTTTTGTTTTGTTTTTTGTTTTAATCATACTATTCAAAATGTATCAAACAAAATAACGGAAACCATATAAAACTAAGGAAGATTGCAACATTTGTCCCCCTTTTGGAATTGAAAATCAAACATTTTGAAACAAATTGAAATATTTCGTTAACTATTTACATACGATTATGGTAAAGTTATCGGTTTTTACAATATAATATATATATGCGTAAAAAATATTCTATATAAATTGGATTGATATTTGCACAAATAGTTTTCATATTCTGGTTTTTGGTTGCGGTTTATATTTCACCCATTTTGCTTTAATAATATTTTGAATTCGAATTTTCAGGCGTGCATAAATAATTGCCATTTCTTTACTTCTTTTTCTATATTTATTTATTTAATTTATTTATTTTTGTATATAGTACTTATTGTTGATAAATCAAAAATAATGCTTGCATTCATTTTATTAAAGTGTCTTGAAATCAAAAGGAGTCTTCTTTAGTAAATGTAAATGTAATTGAAATTTGCAATTTTTTTGGTTTGATGAAATATGCATTTTGTATTTGAAATTTGTTTCGCTATAAAATTGCTTGTGTGTGATAGTGTTAGTATGTCAACAATGTTTAATATTTGTATTGTTGTTATTAAATTATGTCATGTTGCTTTTTGTTAATTTTGTTTTGTTTGGATTAGATTGAAATGATTGCAATATCATTAAAATAAATCATTTTAACATTAGAAATTATTATTTATTTGATTTTGTATTTTGAATTATTTTCTGCATTTTTTCAAGGTATTTTTTTTTTGTTCATAAGAGTACTATTGGTAAAGTTTTTCAATTATTATTATTATTTGCATTTTTTTGTTTGCCAGTTGACGGTTGTAATTAAATTTTGTTATTTATAGCAGGATACATTTACATAGTTATTTTATATATTTTGTTATTGTGATTTACCAGTTCTGTGAATTAAATACAATACACTCATATGTATTCATATGAATCAAGTTTTGTATAATTTACATATGTATGTACTATGTATAACCATATTTAGTATATGTATATTTTATTGTTTTGTGTATGTGTATTTTTGTTTTGTTTTTTTTTTTTTTTGTTTATTTATGTTTTTTTTTTTTGGGTTTATCAATGATTTACTTAATTAGTTTCCCCATCGTTCATGGTTGCCATTAACTTCAAGCTAATATTAAAAAGTAATTCTCAATATATATATATTTAATTATAGCTAGGAAATAAATTTGTTGCCTCTTTATACAAGAACTGTTTGTGTATTGCATCGTTAGTATTTTTTTGTATTAATTATATTATATGGCTGCAGCGTTCTTCACGTTCTTCCCTTAACAACAGGGTGCAAAACGTAATCGCCGTTATCCTTGTCAAAGTAATGCAAAATGCTTCAACGTGCAGGTCTATTAGGTATGTATGTAAAGAGAGCTGAGAGCTGCCTCGATCATAATCGATAATAATCGATAACCGCCTCATAGATCTGCAGCTTTTCGATCGCTTAAGGTTGAGTCCCTTGATGATCGAGCAAAGGAAACCGTGCAAGCGAGCATTGCGAACTTATTCTAGGCTGTGATCGTTGCAGCTCTCTGGTATGTATGTGTGTATGTGGGTATATGTATGTATGCATGTATGTTTGTAGCTTTGTTTTATTTATAAGCTGCACCAAATGCAAATGAGCATTATCCTGTAGCTCTACGATTTGCCAGAATACTTATGTATTATGATTTGTTCGGATCAATTATAAAACCAATATTAAAATCTAACAATTTGTTCATAATAGTATAGTTTTTTTACATACATACTTTGTGTTTATACATTTTGCTCATATTTGCCTACAAGTTGCGTTTTTTGGGGCTTGAACACTTGACAATTTTTTCCCATAGTTTGCATGTTAAATATGCATTTAGCTAAATACATAATTCTTATCAAAATGTCACGTTTTTAGAGTCATTTTCTTTTTTTTGTTTTCCAATATTATTACTAACTAATATTCGCGTCGTTTACAATACATATTCATATTCCCTCTGCCAGAGTACGTAATTAAATTGTTTTTCTTTTTATAGTTCAGAATGCTGCTCTTTGTGTGCTATGATCATCCACTTGGACTTTGTAAGTTTGTTTAAATTCGATAAGGGCAATCCAGAAAGTACCGTTGTGTACAAAGACATTTCGAAATTGAAAAATATCACAATTTTTTTTAGTTATATACTGTTAAGAAATAATAACAAAAACCGTAAGCCAAATTAAATAAGAAACACGAAAACAGCAGTAATTAATGGATCGCCCTTTGGTTCTTAATCGAAATGGTTTATGTATTCATAGGGAGTGCAGTGATCAATCAAGTAGTCACATATATGTATGTCAGTTAGCACATAGATGTATATATACTATTGTATGGTATATGTATTAAGTAGTTAGCCTTGATTTTCATTTAAGGTGTGGAAGTAAGGACTACTTGCTAGCGCTAATCAATCAATGTTGGAAGTGCAGGCAGTTTTCAAAACTCCCCATTTTTATTCCCCGATTTACCCAATTTGGAGTCGCGATCGATTTGAATTCAGTGCGTTTTGTTTGTGTTTGGAATTTTCGAAAAAACCATTTTGAATCATTTCATATACAGGTGGTTGGAATTGTAAAAAGAGTGCTCGTTTGGAATGGGCCAGATCAACAAACATACTTACAATAGTTTCTCCATAATTTGATGGATTATGATTGAATCGAACGCAGGCGCACAAAAAACTTGATCATCTTTGAGGGCAACGAGGATACAATTCTAATAAGTACAATAATTTATATATATGTATGTGTGTGAAACATCTAGAGGATGTGTGTAATGTGTGCGTACTTCTTCTTCTTGTTATGGTTTTTCATTTTGTTAAGGCACTGGTAGTATTAATTGCTGTACTGAAACAATCAACTTAGCAGGAAACAGTGAAGAGTACAAGGCGATGCCAAAATAGATAAGAAATTAATTGGAATTTAGGAGATGCCCTGAAGCCAGCTCCAAAAATATATCTGTTTTTAGATATATATATAATTCACGCATTGATCTCAGAACTCTGCCAGCACTCTGCTCGCTTCTCACAAATGCAGTCAAGTTTTGGCTACAAACCTTTATATTTTTTCTAATGAAATTTGAATATTCTATGAAAATTATATAAATCTCTTAAAGTCTCTGAGATCGGTGAGCTCAGACAGACAGATCATGGCTGGCTTGACTCGACTGTTGATGGGGATCAAGAACATATATACCTTATGGGGTTGGCCATGCTGCGCTCTGTCTGCTACATACTTATACACGGCTTCATTATAATCCGTTTACACATTATCAGGGTTCAGGGTATACAAATCATAAACATAGCTCACAGCATAAATCAACTAATAATAAGGGGACATACGATTTGTTATGTGAAGACAATTTATCATAGCACTTGTAGGAGCAACTGGATCAAATGCATCAAGATTCGAATGGTAGCATAACAATATACACAATTTCTTGAAAAAGCTAAGCATATTTGTTAGTGTTTAATGAGGAGTTTTCTTCGACTTTTCAGCAATACAAATTAACTGATAACAGACGGCTTTATTGCAATAGATTTCAAGCGAGAGATTGTGTGTGTGTAATGTGTGTGTGTGTGTTTGCCTCTTTGCTGCATTTATTAAGATTATGTTATACGTTCACTAAATTATTAAAGCTGCCACTTAGTATATATATATATATATATATATATATATATATATATAAGTATACATACATATATATATGTATATACGGCTTACCGTAACTACATACATTAATGTGATTTCCCAACCCGGAAAAAATGCATTAGGTGTAAATCTTATGCTTAGTTTCTCATTAAATTCATCTATGTAAGTATGTATGTATAAATATATTATATTGGTTTTTTTTTTGTTTTTGGTTTTTAGTTAAATAAAATCTCATTACACTTAGCTACATATATAGTAATTAAGACACATAAGGCTGTACTTATTAGCATTGTGCTATTCTCATTAACTATGTATGTAAGTAGTATGTGTTTATGTATGTGTGTTTGCATGTACTTACTTTCCCATTGGGGCTACTACTTTCTCTCTCTCTCTCTCTCTCTCCGCAATGGAAATGTACAAATGTGTTTTGGCACTGAAATTAGTAAGTATGCTACGCTTGAATGACTAGCCCTATAAACATATTTACACATACATATATATATTTATATATATATATATTATACTGTTTACGTCTTAGCATCATTCGTCTAATTTCAAGAAACGAACCTACATAAACATATATTGTGCTTCTATCTCTGCCTTTCCCAAAATATATATGAAAGCTGCTCTTTTATGTTGTTTGTGCCCCGTGTTTTTTGTTGTCTCGCTGAAATCCTTTCAATAAAACCGATCCGTGCTCTGTATATCCTCCTCGTCCTCCTCAACAATGATCTTATTACGTATGCCATGCGTGACTGCCTCGATCTTCGAGAAGGATGACGATGACCAATCGCCGTGGTCGTCCAGTGCCGAGCCAGTGGCTCGGATTCTGTTTCGGTTGTCGCCGGTTGTTTTGCTGCACGCCGGATTCACAAATGATGTGCTGCGATGATGTTCGTGATGGGAGCGTGTGGCAGGCGCTACGGAATGGGTGTACGTGTGTGGGTGCTGGGTGTGTGGTCGTGCCTGTGGATAGGACATTGGCTGGTGCCGCAACGGATAATGTTCGCGTGGTGGCGGTGCCGCTGTCGACAGGGTGAACGACGACGACGACGACGATGACAGCCACCGTTGGCCGCTGCGTTGACGGGCCACAAATGAGAGTGCCGAGGGATGATAGAGTTGGGGTTCTGGTTGTGGGTGTGGCTGTTGTGTGAGTGTGTGCTGTCGTGTCAGCGGGTGTTGTTGTTTGGGCTTGTGTATTGTGGCTAGATCAAAACTATTGTCACGTGCTTCCATCAAACCTGGCGCTTTCGAATCGATCTGATCCCACCCCTATATCCACGATTCCTACATGGCATTCAGCATTCTCCTACTACTTCCACCACCTCTGTGCGGACTGTATTCATCGCGATCGCGATCGACAACAGCGGCCGCCCGCGACCCATCCATGCGCGGATCATCAATGCGTGTCGATGGTCCCGGTCCGTAGCGTGTCCTCGAACTAGCCCCCAACAGGCGATCGTCGAAATCTGTGTCCGAGTCGAGCAGACGGCCGCCGCGTGACAGGTGGCCGTGATGGGAGGCGCCACTGGGGCCGCTACGCATCGCCGGATACTCAAAGTTGCGTTCGTCGAGCATCTCATCGCTGTTCAGATCGTAGTGCATGAGATCACGATCACGGGCATGCAGTCGTTCTCTTTCCTGCGCCTTCCGCTCGTAACGCTCCCGTTCGCGCTCATAGGCGGCGGCATGTGTCGGCGGGCCGCCGCTGCCCCCGCTCCGCTCCTGGTGACGTCCAGAGGCCGGCCGACGGCTGTGATGGTAAGAGGCACCTCCTGAAATATTGGTCAACACACAGGTTTGCATTAGTCGCACATTAATTCAATTGTTAAGCGTTAAGAAATAAACTCAAACTGAAACGAAAACGAAAACCAAACTAAAAGCAAAAGCATTCGAACGCATCAATTGGCAGCAGGCAAACCATTCCCTGCAGCCATTTGACAAAAGTAATCAACTAAACAATCGTTTTTTATTTTTAATTTGTTTTTATTTTTAGTAACACGGGAGTGCAGATATTGGTTTTGAGTGGTTTTTCTAGCTATTCGTATTGCAATTGAGCCATCTTACAGTAAGGGCGCGCCCATAACGATTAGTACTAACAATTTTGGGAACTGGGGTTAGGATTTGGTAACGCAAAAGCAACAGCTAACAATAATATTAAATCAATAGTTGTGTAAGCCTATACACATTAAATCGTTCCTTTGTATTAGTCATGTGAAAACAAATAAAGGTAAAATTGATATTTAAGTTCAATTTTCACTTGAATCGTATTCCAGATCAGAAGTTCGCTTTTATTCAATCTGGTAAACTAAAGAATGCTAAGAGTCTTACCAGCTGCTCTTGGATAACGATCAAACACAGGAAAATCAAATGAGCTTATAAATTATGAACATATCTTTTATGTTTTGTGGAAAATAATATATAATGCAAAAAACTAATAAACTTGAAAGGGTAACAGAATGAACAGAGCGAATATTTGTATGCAAAAAAATGCTTAAATAAAATTAAAAATATGCACGAGTGATCCCTTGAAAATTGAAGAATTAATCTTTAATTAATCTATGTTAAAAATGTTTATTTTAGTCGCATCTTAACTTATCTAACTAGAGATATAATATATAAGTTAAAAACTGTCAAGGATAAATAAATAAATGTTTTTCTTTATTTAGTTAATTAATGCCTCAACTGAATGTTATTAAATTACTTTAAATATGTTACTTGCAGCCAGGGAAAACATTTTTAAGTTATTAAAGGAGCTCAGCAAACATTAAACATTTTTTTCTGTTACATTTGTGTTTTGGTGAGCCCCTTTTATAGTATATTTATATTCCGATAAAATTCACATTTTTCAATTTAAAGTTTAATTTCTTGTTATTTGTTCGGAGAATTTGATTTCGTTGGTGTGAAAAATTGAACTTATACCTACAATTAATTTTAATTAATTAATTTTTCCAATTATTTCTGACAACTGAACCTTTTATAGTCAGCACTTTTATCTAGAAGACTAAAGCAACCCAATTAGAAGCTGTTAAGAATTTAATTGAATTTATGTCAGCATGGAGAAAGGATTTAAATTAGTTACGAAATCGTTACTGCAAACGAAATGGGGATTTGAGGAATTTATTTTCTAAAAAGAAAACAAATAAAGAAAAATATGCCTCAGCATGCAAAATAATGGAATTGTGCAAAATGCAAATATTCGCTCTGATAATGAATCAATAAATAAACAATTCAAAAATGAAGGGAGGTTATTTGAAACAGCTAGAAACAAATAAATGCGAATTCTTTGGCGAGTGCATACTCACTAAGCCAACAAGTGTGTGCGGGTTTTTATGAAAGGGTGTGTTCTAACGATAACGATTACAATTTGAATGAATTGGATTTTTTGCTAACTTGAAATGTTAATTAAAGAACGCAAGATATTCAACAATTTGACTGAACTGAATTGCTGTTGCTGAGCCTGGGACGGGACCCAAACAATGTGTAAATCGAGTAGAACGAGTACAACGAGTAGAACAAGTAGAACGAGTAGCACGAGTAGAACGAGTATAACGAGTAGTACGAGTAGGACACTAGAGGCGCACGACGCCAGCAGTAACTAGAAACGAGTACAAATCACATTTAGACAATAATATGTTTGTTGTTTGTTTTTTTTTTTTTTTTTTTTGTATCCTATCTAATGGTCTTTATGAGAATGGTAAAGCATAGAGTTTAAGGTCGTTCAGGTTAGTGTTGTTAATAGAACTCAAGCAGAAAATATTATTATTGAAATTGAACCTTAATTGTAACGGTTAATATGCTCCCTTGCGGAGCAGGCAACAGGCGAAAGGAACAGAAAGTTTCCATTGATATGGATGAGCACCTCGAATTCTGGACAACTTGAAATATATCTATATATATGCATATACATATATATGTGTCTATATCTCGTGTTGCATTTGTTGTTCGTCGAGGTTGAGGGGTATTTTTGAGATACCTAAACTGGAACCGACTTCTGATTATTGTTATTATCGATTTGGACGTTTGGATATATAGTTTGACTTTAGCTTTGTACTTTGTTGATATATATCGATATTGTGTTGATCTTGGCAATTGGTAATTTGAGTTATAGCATTGTTGTAAAGGAACCGGGTATGTCTCGTGCTGTGAATGCTGTGAAGTGTTTGCATAAAAGAAAAAATAAATAAACAGAAAACAAAAACAAAAAGTATAAAAGGTAAATTATTAATCTAATTAAAATAAGGTAATCCTTCGAGAAGCGATTTGACAAATGAAAACATAGAACGTTTTTTACCTCGACGATGATTTTTTAATAAATAATTATAGTATCTACCATCAAATTCAATTCTAAAATACAATAAAACAAAGTTTAACTTTTTACTCGCCCCTGGGAAATAATTGAAAAGCAAAATAAGTGATTAATCTATTAACTATTTAATAAGTTATAAAATCAAAAATTACTGGAGTACTGTGAGAAAAGCTGGCCTAGTTGTAGGTGGAACTAAGTGCTACATTTAAGACTCTATAGCTCTAAGTTTTATACTGGTTTAATTGACATCTATAAACGTTGTGTGCTATCAAAAAAGAATTACTTGGATAAGGGAGGGGGGGTTTTTTTGTTGTTGGGAATTATGATTATGCCATACTAGTTGAGAGTACAGAGTTAAGTAGTTATAAAATTGCTGTTGAAATTATGCGATTACATAATCAAATTAAAAGTAACATTTGAATTTACCTTGGTCCCAATCGAACTCTCTATCCCAATCCCTTTCTCGCTCTCTTTCCCATTCGCGTGCTCTCTCGCGCTCCCACTCCAAATCTCTCTCTCTGTCTTTCGAACTGCGATCTCTGTTGAACTCTCTATCCCAGTAGTCGCGCTCATTCTCGCGCTCTCTTTCCCTACTTCCACGGTCCTGATCCCGTTCCCTTTCTCGGTCCCTTTCCCGACTACCTTCGCGTTCGGCACTCGCCATTCGTGGCCCGTGTTCGTCAAACTCCTCGCCATCGACTGCGCCACACACACACACACACACACACACACACAAAGACACGTGAATGGGGAGAGAGAGCAAGAAGAAGCATCGATTGGTTTTTTGTTTGTTTTTTTTTGTTTATTTCGGTACAGTCATGGGAATTTGAATTTGAGAAAGACAAATTTTTTAGAATTGTATTTGTATTTGTATTTGTACGAGTATAGAGTAGTAGTATTATGTGAATATAGTTGTGAAAATACGTGTTTCGCAATATTCGTTGTGAGCATGTATCTGAGAATGTATATGTGTATGTAAGTAATTTACTGTATTTTATGTCGAGTTAACGAAATAAATGCATAACTAGTTTAACTGATCAAATATCATCTGATAAAAGGGTCGCTTGCGTGACTTCTTAATATGGTAATGGGGCTCTTGAACCGATTATCTTTCGATAGGTTATTTTCTTTTTTCTTTTTTTGAATTGCCAAACGAATTGTGGATGAGAGAAAGAGAGATAGATATATAGTGGGCAATTGGACTGGAAAATTCTTGAGAATTTGACGACTTTCAGCGATCCGAAGGGGGTTTTGGGGTAGGGGGTGGGTGGAATACGATACGCACGGGTATGAAGATGACAAATGCGCTCATTGAAATATGAACACAATTCACAGCAACATCGACTTTACCTGGTGGTGTTGGACCCATGCGCGCCTGATCTGCCGACGGTGAGGCGGACACCTCCTGAGACGGTATCGGCCTGGCAATGGCCGGCACTGTGCCGCTTCGAATATCCGGATGCGTTGCCTTCCAGTACGTCTATGTGGATTTGGGGTAAACATTAGATATAAGTATGTACATATTAACCGATTGTAATTCAAACTTATTCTTTAAGAATCAGTTATTATTTCCGATAATAATGTATTAAAATAGCGCGTATCCCAAAATAACCGATTGAAATTCAGAAATCTTTCCATCTTACTCAACCTGAAACCGAGTTTTATTATCGTGTGGAACAGTAAAGCCTGGTAGCTGTATAGCATAAAGACTTATCCAGTTACTTGCTAACCCAGAATAACCGATTGAAAGCTTGAACCGAATCCGGATTGGGAACCGATTTCAGCATTCTTTAAAGTGTCATTAACCTGTACCGATATTATTAATTGGCTTGAGTCTTTAATGTCTAAGATGCTAATCCCATTTAATCGATTGAGATTTCGAATCGGCTACAAATCGGAAATCAAATTCTGCCATTTTGATATATTTATATTATTATATATATATATATATATATATTATTTTTAATAGTCGATCTTGGGTGTAATCAGCATATATTTTGCCGTTACGCCCTTAAAGAAATTAATTCCCAAATAGCTTTGATAATATTTCAGTGTCTTCACCGACAGTTTTCCACTTCAATTTTAATTGGTTTTTGTTTGAAACCCTGTTTTTGAATTTGCCGTACCTCCAAATATTCGGCGATATGCTCGCAGGCGTCTTCCAACTGGTTCTCATCTAAAATGACATCGAACATTTCGGGTGGGCATTGGGTTAGTTTCTCAGCGGCAACCATTTGTACGTTTAAGTTTTTAGCTTGCGATTTGCCCCGTGATTTGATTAAACGCTGTAAGACCTGTACAGATAAATAAAACTTTTATTAGATATAGTGGTTAAAATATAGTTAGCGTTACTTGCCTTACTACTACTAATCTTTAAGTAAACTATTGTTGGCGCTAATGAAGTTTTTGCTAATTGTGACGGATGATTGATTGTATCACAATCGAGTACGACCAGCTGCAGTGAACGGGACAGCTCAAAGATGCGCTCGATCTCCTCCTGCACCTTGCCCATGCAATCAGAACGACTGCTCGAACGTTCCATTATCGCACGCTTCGATGGATTGTTGAGAATCGAGCGTTTCGCCAACGATATATCGGCCATGACGCGAGTGATGATGATGCGACCCTCGAAGCGATGCTTCAGGAAATCGAAAAGTGCCTTCTGCATCATATCTGTTACCTCGTAACCCTTAAGGCTTGGACCCACTAAGACGACGGGACGCATCGATGGGACCACATCGTAGGGGCTGGCCGTTTCCTGTTTCTTGAAGAACGGTTTGCGCTTCTCCTTGTTTGGTGGCGTTGCCAATGGTGTCTTGCCATGTCGTCCTGGTCCCATGGAATCTGATTCGTCACCTGATTCGTTAGTATCATTGCGAAAGAGATAATAATAATGGCAACGGATGAGCGAGCTTATGATTCATGATTTATGCTATCAGCGACGATCGAGCGCTACGGCGTTGCCACAAAGCCAATTTACAACTAAATTATATTTACAAATATATATCGTATATATATACACTTTAAACACACAATTTTTTAGCTGTATTTTGTATATATACGTGTCTGTGTACCTGTGCGTTGTGTGTGCGTGCATGTGTGTGTGTGTGAGTGTGTGCTTGGAAAGAAATTTAAATTTAAATTGCAACCGTACCACGCGATTTCAAATGCTGCATGAAATGACCAAATCGAGGATGCGGTTTCATCTAGAGCATACCTTAAGTCTAAAGGGTATGTGAAGTGTGTGACTGAAATGAGTGACTGACCCATCTAGAGACGGAGCTACGACAGAGACAGATGCAGATTCTGAGAGAAATGCAGAGATTGATTGAGTGTGTACAAGACAGAAGTTTCTAAGGAGTTTCTTGAGCGAACTTGAACTTTTTACAGATGATAAATATAATGCCAGGGTATACGCGTATCTGATTAGAAAGACCTTGTGGGTTATTATTGGTATCAATTATTGATTTGTATCGATATGTGAGGAAACAAACGAAGTTATCGATCAAATTAAATAAACTTGATCTACGTATGGTCACAAGATTTTATATGCCAAATTTTAAGTATATAACACTTACAGTCTTTGACATTGGCTTATCCACACGGACAGACAGATAGATAGATATACAAATCGTCATCGAAATCGATTCGACTTTTGTTTTTTAATGGGTTCAGGGTATTTATAGCTTTTGGATAGATATAAAACAAAGGAATAAATGGAGCATTTGGATTGCCAATATTGCTCATCTCTAGATGGGAAATGTTAACGGATTAACGGTTAAAGTTACAAAATTTTCCGAGCACGAGCGTACATGGAATTGAAAATGAATATTCTGAGTACAAGATGAGTGTCATTGACAAACCTTGTTTTTTCTTGCGCGGTGTTGTACTATAGGGGTCTTTGGAACACGTTTATATCACACACAGTTGGTATTAGGAACATATATATTGTTGTTGTTGTAGTAGTTGTTGTTGTAAGTGATTGTAGTTGTTGTTATTGTTGTTGTTGCATATTTGAAAATGTAACGTTTGTGTTAGGTGGTAAAAGAGAGTTGAGTGCAGTTAATAGGATTTTCACACTTTCATTAGAAGAGAATTCTAGCAAATGGTTTAAGAACGTGCTTATTAATTGTAATTGTTCTCTATAAGAAAGCGGTGTGTATACAAATGTGGGTGTGAGTGTGTGTGGTAGAGCGAGATAGATGCGTTCTGGACCAATTCGCTGAGTGGTTGTCATGCGGGGAAAAGAGAAAGAGATATCTATGTCCGTAGTGGACCAGTGGACAAACATTTGACAATGTTTTTTGTTTTTATTTTGTTTACGAAATATATTTACAATATATATTTCCTGATTGCAGTTTCATTGTGTGGGATGTATCATGATATATAATTGAATAACACAAAATGTACGAAATCTACGATTCACTTTTTGTAGCCCAGTGTTTTGCCAGATTCGAGGTTCCCAGAAATTAAAATTAGTTTTGATTGAGAAAAACGAACACGAGAGACCCTGTGACTCTGAAATCGGACGACCTTTCACAGCTGCTTGTCGATCAACTGACGAAAAAATCAGAGGTTTTTTCGTATTGCTTCCTCTGGGATTGACGGAGAGCAAGAACCCTTGACTATCGACAGACGCACTCACGTGTATACAGTAGTAGTAGTAGTAGTAGTAGAAGTAGTAGTTGTAGTAGTAGTAGAAGTAGTAGTTGTAGTAGTAGTAGTAATAGTAGAAGTAGTAGTAGTAATAGTAGAAGTAGTAGTAGTAATAGTAGAAGTAGTAGTAGTAGTAGAAGTAGTTGCAGAAGTAGTAGTATAAGTAGTTGTAGAAGTAGTTGTAGTATGTAGAAATAGTAATTTAAGTTATGTAAAATGGTAGCTCGTTAACGGTAACGAGACGGTCGACAACGACGACGTCGAGAACGACGATAAATTTATATAGACGACATAAATAACAAAGAAAACGTAAAAGTAAATATTACATTTGAAAAAGTCGCACAAACAAAGAAAAGAATTTTTTGATTAGAAATCAAATTTGATTATACGATATACGAAATAAAACCTCAACCAAAAAAAAATCAGGAGAATGAAATGTGTGTCATACCAGGTGTGGGGGGTGTGCTACCTCGTGATGGCTCCGCACCTGCTTGTCCTGCACCTAGATTGCCGCTGGAGGAGCCCTTTGTGCCGTACAGTCTTGAGGGTCTAGTTTGATTCTGTAAAATTGTTAGAGAACATTTAGAGAAAATCGAAATCGAGTTAAGGAAGAAATGTCGAAATTTTGTTCACCTGCATGCGAATGTTGTCTAGCTTAGCGGGGCTGGGTATGAAGCCCACATCACAGCCCTCCCTAACCAGTCTGCCGATCCACCAGTTATTGTCGTACTTCTCCTTGATGTGCAAGAACTCCCGCATCTCGAATGAAACCGCACCACCCTGCACGGGCGAATCATCATCGATGGCGCCATCGTATGCTACGTTGGTTCGCACTGCGAACGCTACTGGTTTGCTCTGCAAATTGAAATGTAATTAGAATGTAAACAGATTTGTACTATAGAGAGTTCGATTAATCGATTGTGATTAATCGTTTCGATTCTATCGTTCGTTAAAACTGAATTGTTTTATACGAACAGGCATACACATACTTATATACAATGTGTGATATGTTTAGAGCGACATCTTGTGGAACAATTGCGAATTTTTCAAAGATATGAAAACTGTTTACATAAGCAACATCAGCATCAGCCACATCTGTTCGTTTGTTAACAATTTGTTACGCGCATAAATAAATTGAATATGAATTTATGTTGTTGTAGTTGCTATTTTGAACGCTCTACACTGTTTTGCAGGAGCTGTTTGTCAAAGTAGATAGAAGTGATGGATCTAAAAGGTATGCAGAGTAACGCATTATAGACGTTCTCAATTCACATAAATTATTTAAGGAATTTATCTCACAACGATTGTCGGTCATTTATTTTTTATTTAAATTTAGATTCTTTGCGCTGGCTTTGTTTACATTTTTGTAGTGAATGCCAATAATTATTAGAGGTGGACCGAAAACTACTGACAGTATTTTGGGTGCAACAAATTGATTTGGGAACATTCCCTACTGATTCGAAAAAATGCTAAATCGTTTGGAGCATCATCAAAACTGATGATTGAATCCAGGTGCGTTCGATTATTATCGATAGATGTAGCACTCTGTTACATACTTACCCTCGCTTTATCCAACTGGCTTAAGGCCTGACGTTCCTTTTCTCGCCGAAGCGATTCCTTTTCCTCGTCTAGCGACAGATCGGATGACGGTTGTGAGTAGTTCGAGTCGGCAGAACCCTAGAAAGACAATGAAACGAAAGACAAATAAATCACGTGTTCTAGTTATTCGAGGCAAATATGTTAAGTATACTTGTGAGTAATATCACAATGCATTGTTCTGCTTAGATGTAATTAAATATTTTGGCTGCTGGCCAGAGTCTCTGGGTCAACATAAATTACAAAACAAACAATGCCATAAAAATGCCATTAAAAGACATCTGTTTGTTCAAGTCATTATTCAAGAATGCAATAAATAATATTATTATGACTAATAATTAGCCAATTTTCATAATTTTTTGTAAAGTTTTTTATTCTTACGAGATGCATTATTATTTTATGTTTATTTTTTTTGCAATAGTATATTTATTAGTTATTTTCGCAACGACAAAACTTGTATTTTTGTCAATTTTTTGTTGTCGTTCATATATTCTCTTATAAAATGCATTATTGTTTTATTCTTTGATAACAAAATATTTATTAATGTTATTATGATTATTACTGTTGTTAAGACAAAACAAAATTGCATTTTTGTGCATTTTTGCTGTTTTTAATTGGTTCTATTCTTGTAAAGTGTATTATTTTATTGTTCGAAAATAATATATTTATTACAGTTATTTCCCAAAGACAAACCGAAATTGTATTTTTGTACGTTCTCTAATCTTATGAAATGTATTATTATTTGATTTGTTTGTTGCACCTGTGTGAATAGCTTATTGTATCCGCTTTGATATGTTGTGTATCCAAGGCCAAATCGAGATTCTCGATGTTGGCCGCCCTGGATTGAGGGAGCATCTGAGGATGATGCACGCTGCACCATGGGCCTGTCAGCCCGGTAATCTTCTTCGAATGAAGATATTTTGATAATGTTACCGACACAGCGACACAACAACAACAACAATAACAATCAATACGCTGCACAGCTGATTACTGATAACGTCAGTGGTCACGATGTTTACGTAGCGTAAGAGAGACGTAAAACAAGCACAATTGCCGCGTGCACTTTCCTCACACTGGTTGCTCTCACTGCTGCTCCTGCTGCTGATGCTGCAATTTCACAATTCACAATTCGCATTAAGCAATTGGCGTGTCCCGAAACAAACAAAAACAACGAGTGCGTGAGACAGAGAGAGATAACGAACTCTGGAAACCAGAGGCACAGTTAATGTAAACGGTGAATGGTAAATGGCAAATGGTAAATGTAACTGGAAAGGCACACACGCTGTTTAGACTTCCGCCGCTGACTGCTTGCCCTTCTCTCTCTCTCTCTCGCCTCTTGCGCTTAGGAGGCGAATCTCGGAAATCTTTTTTTTCTTTTTTTTTTGCAACGCGTTTGACGCCTTATTGCTGCCGAATCGAATCGAAACCGTATTGACGCCTCCCAAATTTTCCTTTGTTGTGTGCTAAAAATAGGTATTTAGCATGCCAAAGTTAAACCGCGGCTCATTTCAATTTTTTAGTATTTGCTGGAAAAACCAAAAAAGTAAAAAAAAGCTGTCGATGGCTTTTCGGGGAGTGTAGTTATTGAGGGAATTTTCTTCTTTATTTTTGTTTTTTTCCTTGTTACTGTTTTTTTTTTTAGCTTGCGTGGCTATTTTTGATTTTTTGCGATATCCCTTTTGATTGTTATCCTGTTTGTTTGATTTTTGTGTGTGAACTTGTGCTGTGATTTTATCTCAGCTTTTTATTTTATTTTTATTACTGTTGGGCCACATTCGATTCATATTTCCATTTAGATACCGCGTCGTCCACCAATTTGCCACGACATTCAGTTTCGCATTCACATTCGCATTGGCATTCGCATTCAACATTCACTCGAACTCAATTCCGCACGCAAACTGAATCGTTTCTGTATTTGGAATATACAAAAAATTTTTTGTTCATGATTCGTTTCGGGAAAACTTTTGTGTAGAGTTTCCCTCACTTCCAGTGCGTAAATGTTGTTGGGAGTACGCTTACCGCGAAACCCCCCCGCTGACCATCCCACTCACACACACACACGCACACTGTGCGCTTTTCCACTCTGTGGACGTGTGTGTAAGTGATTACAAAGATTGAATGAGTATGAGTACACGAGTACTACTTACTATGTGGGTTCAATTCCAATACAAGTGCACTTTGCCAAATTGAAATGTAAACAAAATACTTTTTTTCAGCTCATTGGAAATTCAAGTGCAATGCCATTTGCCTCAGTGTGCTGAGGGAATTTATTTACATATATATGTATGTATCGACATACATTAATATATAGATATGTATATTTATGAAAAAAAATGTTTGTTGTAATATGAAGTAAACAGTTCCATTGCCAAGTTGTTCTGTTGCTGTGTGAAAAATCGATATCTGTCTATATTAAGCAAAAGGGTCGTCCACCTGTTGGGCAAGCCACGCTTATTGTCCACACATACACAAGCATATTTATAATATACATATATACATATATTAATATATATGTATGTTTATGTGAGTTCATAGTGGCAAACACAGTTGGGGCTATTAAACTAGAGCTGAAATATTAAATGTAGATTTTACAGAAAAGGATTTTCTATTAATATTTATTTTATTAATACATTTCGCAATGCAAAATTTATGATTAGCTGCTATAATGTTGATATATATTATCTTGGGATATTTAAAAATTAATAACCTACGAATAATAAATATGGTGTACTAGTTAATTATCAAATACTAAGGTATCAGATACAATATTAAATACAATACGAAAGTCAAGAAAAGTCGTATACATAATTAAATAAAATGTTTTGAATTTCATTATTCCCCAAAACAGCAGTTTTGTTGTGCAATTTTGAAACAGTGAATGCCAACACACAATGTGCATTTTAACGTAAACATTATGTTGTCCATCTCCATAGACAAGCAAGCAGGGCATAAGAGAGGGAACATTTCCAGGTGAGCACTAAGGCAGTTTGAGTGAGGCGAAGGCGAGACAACTGTAATGAAAGAAGTCTCCACTTTTGGTATGCGCATGCGTCGATCAGCTTTGAATGTTATTTGTGCCGTGGAGAGTGCGCTCTCCCACTAATGCTTCTTCTTGCCACTTTGTCCCATTGTTTTGTGGTGTGTAAACCAATGCCACAGAGAGAAATGCGAATGTCATTTGCTGGCGCGTTGGCCAACTCTTCCACCTTTTCCTACTCTATTCCTTTATTCATTCTTGGGTCACTTTCGCTGGACAAAGTGCTTGGTGGAAATTATTGTTTACCTTTTCCGCTTATTCTAAAACAGTGTCCCAGTGTGTTGACAATGCACTCACTTACTATTTACAGGTGTGTGTATAGTAACGGTATCAGCTGATCTAACGTTGTCAGTGCCTGGCAACTGGTGGATAACATTGACATAATTACAATGCAAAATTGAGCATTTAAGACTGGAAAATGATTTTTACAATTACATTAGATTTTGGGTAAATATGAAATTCTTGGAAAAACCGGAATGTGCTAATCTGCACAGTCATATAAAATAGTTCAGCCTTATTTGTGCTATAAATTCGCATGTTTTTTTTATTATTTAAATATATATTTAAATGAGCACAAACAAAAATAAATACAAAGATTGAAGAGATCAAGCACAAGCACAGAGAAAAAGCATGAGAGAACCCAGCTGCGAACCAGTGAAAGACTTTTCATTACCGAATGCATTCTGATTGCATACAATTACTAAGCACTCAATACATGATACAATGTAATTCGTTACTCATGCACAAACTTGTCTTTTGTTTGAATTCTTATAAGTAGTGGTTTCTAATTTATGTTTCTATTTCTTTTAATTATTGCACTTGAGCACCTTTGCTTATTGCTATTTGGACAGAAGCGTCGTATTTACATATAACTACTAATAAGTAATGCAGCATGTAAATTGGATACTTTACATATCCGTTATATGCACTGCGGAATGGATTCGACGCTACACCGCCTACAAAGTATAGATTTTGAATCGAATTCGTAATGGGGTATTTTCGCTGCTGGGAAATGTAAAGAGTGAGAGAGAGTTCTCAGATCGTTGAGAGCACAAGTGTATAAAAATAAACGAACCGGGTCGAGTGTGGATGGCGTAAGGGGAAAGGGTGTATACATATGTATGTCGGATCTGGGGTTCGTACTTTAGGCAAACTTACCCGACGGTTTTTGTTGTTATTCCTAAAGGGTTTGTATTGTTTCGCCTTGTGCTTGGCGCCCAGATGCAGCTTCTTCATTTTGGACTTTCTGCTCTTTCTCTGTGTGTGTGTGTGTGTGTGTGTTTGTTTGTTTTGTTTGTAGTAGGTGTGAATGGATATTTGTAGAGCCAGCGGCAGATTAATCACATACAAATTATGCAATCGTTTTTCGATATCATTTACCGCAAGTAAATCGCAAGTCAAACATAAACAAACACTCGGGCGAAATGGCTAAATGAGTTAATGGCCATAATTAAATTGAACGGCACATTAACTATAATCAATTCAACGGTGGCGATTTCAAGTTTAACGAACTGGGTCAAAACGGGATAATCAGATTGGAATGTTATAACAAATTTTCAAATTATCGCGAGAGTGAAACTCGTCGACCGATAACGCGAAATTTTTAATAATAATTTAGATTTTTTGTTGAAGATGAGCGGCAAACGAATTGCGATCAACCACAAACGCAAAGACAACAATTCCGACTGTATGTTGCCTGATGATGTTGTCGCTGTCGAGTTGATGCCGAATTGGAGGCGACATTATTTTTGGCAGCCGACGCATTTAGCGGGCTGCCAGACAAAGAGGGAAGATTCCACTCTCGATGCTCGCAACACAAATCAGCTTCGCATCGACATCCCCTTTAGAAAGGACAACCAGTCGTATACTTTATATGTATTTTGCATAAGTATATAAGTACAGATAAATAAAATATATTCCTATTCATCTAGTGTCATCAGCCTACCTAAGTGAAATTACATTATATGTGTATATACATGTAAATGAGAGATTATGATTATATATGTAGGTATGTGTATATAGAATATGTTGAATATGAAGCCGATATGTATTTAATCCGGGTCGTCAACGTTTAATCATCCGATAATCCATATTAGTACTGATACCCAGTCTATCCAGATAACCAGCCACGCGGGTGTAGGTGGGGAAAAGCTGCAACTATGCGGGACCCATCGGGAGCGGGAGCAGGAGGGGGAACAGTAGCAGCATCTCCTCCATAGCTCCAACAGTTGCCACAAGCGAATGTGGCACACATCGTGATCGGCTTCATGAGCAGTCGCACAGTAAAACACTGATAACCCAAAATGCGACCAGTCCACTTTTATACCCATTTGCTAAATTGCAAGCACGCATATTGATTGGATATATTGCAAAATCGGTTCAGCTTTAAAAATTCACATATATATATATATATATAAACATTTGTACATTTTTAAGTTTGTAAGTGTGGGCGTGAGTTTTTATACACACGTATTTGTTAAGTTGTAAGCAATTTTATAGCAAAAAAAAGTTTTCATTTTTGCATTCTTTTTACGCTCAAAGAAATGCTTGGTAATCATTAAGTACTCAGTTCTTACTTCAGAGAGCTTAACACAAGATTAACGATTTGCTATATATATTAAAATGCAGAAAATTCCCAAAAAATAAATAAAATCAATAATCTGACTTTTTGGCATTGATCTTTTCTGCAGATTTCTTGAAATGAATTTACGCACATATAAATAAATATTTCTTTAAGTTTAAACTAACACAACAATTTAGAGTATACTTTCGACTGTTTCATTATTTTATGCAGCATACTTTTAGGCTTTGCTATTTAGTATATTTAGCTTCAATTATTAATTTAGAGATTTAAAAAAGATTTATTTGGCACTAATAGTCACGATTGATCAAGTACAACTTTGGTATAACGCAATGGCTTTGATTTTCTAATTAGTGAGTGAGTCAGATACATTATATTAAAAACAGTCTAAACAAATATCTTTCGAATCCTAAAAAGTCATTATTATAATGGAGGAGCTCAATATTTAACCATATCAAGTATTATTTCATTTATGAAAATACATTTCTGACTGACTTTTCGAAAACTTTTTAATATTGATCCTTTTGCTTTTATATATTTATGTATATGAAATGTGAAATTGATATAATGTGCAAAAGTATGTCACAGGCAGAAGCAATACCTCAATAAGGAATATATCTATTTATCTTTAATAAGAGTCGCTTTAGGCATGTCCTTCTGTAAGTCGATCTTAGACAATATAAGAACTAGATGCTTTAACTTTTGCTTATAAGTTTACGTATCGCAAGGAAAATCCAGTTTATTTCATCTCACATGTTATTGACCAAGTATACAATTTGTGTTAGAGTTAGTTAAGAGCCAACAAATATATAATCCTCTATATATAACGGATACCCTCTACTCACAAATGTAAATATATATATTTTTCGTAGAATGCAAATACATTCGAAAACCAACTCACATTTGTCAGTCATAATTGACAATTTGATTTGAACAGTTTTGAGGAGTGATGAACAGTTTTTGGATATGGCAGGTATAATTGGTCTGCAACGGTTGCCTCTAAACTATATGCATACTATAGCAATTGATCGTAAATTTGAATGCGGAGCACAGTTTGATGATCTGTGTGCGTCTGTTTTTTTTTATTTTTTTATTGAACTTGATCTACATAAACATAAACTGCCTGCAGCAGTCGGCAGGTAAAAAGGGGCCAAAGACAGCGGCTAAAATTCTAATTTCGGTCGACGTATCGATGGATTCGGGCATCCAAATACCCGCAATTATCCGCATGCAGATCGCAATGGCAAGCAACAAGCGGCATGCGGCATGCGGCAAGCGGCAAGCGTTCCGTTCCGTTCCAAATTCGAGACCTTAATTTTGAAAAATAATCATAGGGTTCTATACAGTTGTGTGTGCGTGCTGCTGGCCTTGGCAGTAGGGCACTGATACAGGTAGCAGTCGGTAGTGCAGCAGTTTTGATTGCCCTCGATTGCTAACGGTAAACAAATGTGTATTGAACGCCGCTTTGATTATGATTGAGTGTATGTGTGTGAGCTTTGGGAAAATGTATGTTTGATTGTAGGAAAAGCCAATTTAAAGTTTTCTTGACTTGCCGCCGGTACTGTCTGCGGAGGCCACTGACTTTGGATCCATCCTTTTTTTTAGGATCCAACTGTAGTTGGCACCTGCCTTGTGCTTGGAGGCACACAAAATCGGAATGCGGCAAACAGCTGCTGTTGCAACTGAAGTCATGCTGCTAAAATGAAATTTCGCTATATGAAACTGCTTGATTTGGTAATTCTTTGTTCGAATGGTGTCAAACCAAATCGAATTTGAGTTTCATTGTTGTTTTGGCTAATAACATCATTTCCGATGACTGGTTTTTAAAGAATATTAAATTCCGATTCAGATTTGAGTTCTGCTCTAGAATTTCAATCGCTTGATGTCGGTTAACGATACCGTTTCCGGTTTGATACCCTGGCCAAAATGTTGGGATCATAGTTTCGTCTCCTCACAAGAGAGTTCTATTGGGATTCTTTTGAAAAAGAAAAAAGTAGTTTTTATACAAGTACTTATCTTACGATTGACTATACAATAAAGAAGTCCGATTTGAAGTGCAGTTTTCGCAAAACTTTTCCATTTTCGCAAATATATGAATATATGAATATATTTGTGTATACTATAGAGCATCTGGATATTCGATTTGAAAATGTACCTGATAGTTTTTACATCATTATTCTTATTACTTTAAGCAGTGTCATCAAAATAGTTGACAAGTTTCTACAGACAGCTATGGATAGAACGCATAAGTATGCATTTATCTTTGAGGGATCAGATATGGGTCCCGCAGGACAAAATAATAATACCCTCTGCAAGGGAACACAACAAAGAGGCAACAGCGAACATGTCGCGGTACTTAGCCATGTTGCACCCCCGTTGAGCCCCTTTCGGGGGCAACCCCGCGAGTCTAACAATTTTTTATTGCTTCGAATTTGGCGGCGTTGCCACTCGCTGTTAACTTGAAACATTGTTGTTGCAACAGCAACCAGCAACAGCAACAGCAACGGCAACGGCAACAGCAGCCGGCCAATTAAATGTGAAGCATTGAAGGTTTGGCTGGCCGCAGGATGGCTGATGAAATGCCAGGGACTGTTTTAAATTAAATTTAATTAGTTTATTGTCTGAGGCAACACCTTTCCGCTCACTGACTGAATAACAAGCAGAGAACAACAACAACAACAACAACAACAAAACAACAACAACAACAAACCAGCAATAGGAACCCAAGTGTTAAGGACTTGTGTCGTGTGCCACAGCCAAAGCGGCAGCTGCAATATTGCAGCTAACGCCTACGTTGTGGCACAGGAAACAGGCAACATGATCGCATTTTGGGGCACTTTTGTATCTTGGGTGTGCTGGATGCCGTTATAAATTGACTACTTCGCTTTGCTTTTGGTGTCAACTGATATATATGTCAATATATGTCAATTTGTAATCCCAACAAAACAAAAATAAAATAATTATCAGGAAGAACGATAAATATATATATATTTATATATATGGACAAATTAATTTCAGAGATGACATTTAGAGACTTCCAATTCCCAAACGCAGTTAAAATTGATTTAATTTGATCAATAAATTTCTTTGTTAATATCGATACAAATCGATTACCAATAGCCAAAAGATATTCCTTTCTAATCAGGTATATATAATTTGTCCATATATTAATCATTTGATATCAATGAATTAAATTTTCTGTCTGTTCTCAATCTTCTAAAATTGAGAATTCCAAAATGATTATTGAGCTAAATAAATATTCAAAAGTCCGATGAAAAGTTTGTCATCATTATATATATAGGTTTTTTTGCTATATATTAATTAAACATTTTCTAATTTTGTAATTCAATTTATATTTAATTATTGTTGTTCATTTTCAGAAATCTGGGTAAACATTTCAACTTATAAAAGTTTTAATTGCTTGGACAATTTTCAATTATCTTCTGTGAACAGCAGATTTTGAAAACAAAATAAATGCATAGTTCTAATATATATAATATATATTTATATATCATAATATAATATATAAGATTGTATATTTTATTAAAAAAAATGTAAACCTAGTTTTATTTATTTTATGGCGTACCTGTTGGCTCCGCAATTCTCTTGGTGGTACAAAACTGCTGCTGAGGTGCTCAGTTGTACTCGTATTATCTACTGTACATACAGCTGCATATAGATCTTTTCGGGTCTTCTATGTGCACATATCGATCTATATATATATATAGACATATATATATGTATATATGTGTATATGTAAGTAGGAGACTATTGGCTGACTGCTTTCTGTGCTCAGCTTAAGATTGGGTATTATCAGCTGAGTGTTTGGCGCTGGGAGCTGCACTCATCTGAAAAGGTAACAGAGAATGGATAGGATATTATTGATAGGTAAAGTCCAAAAAGAGTTTACTAAGTGTGAGGACTACGAGTCGAAATCATGAATTCAATCATTTGCACTTCAACTTTTTATTGAGCTTCAAATAAAAGAGTAAAGTAAAAAATGCAGACAAAACATATACATATTTACAATTAAATATATATACATATATATATGTATATATATAAATATATGTGTGTCTGTGCAGTGTACATTTTTGGCTTTTGCAATGAGAAATTCAAAGTCAAGGTCAAGCAAAACATTTGGCTTCCTTTTTTATTGCCCTTGTGGCGGGTATTTTAATTTTGTCGTCAAGTTTGTGGCGCATTGATGGAAAAATCGCTCGATGAATGAGTTAGTTTTTTGCAAAATCTTAACTTATTTGATTATTATTATGCTCTGCAAATTTGGACCAGAAATCAATGAGATTGGTTAACTATATCCTATATACATATATAATATATACATATAATAGATCGTGCGATGAGTTATTTTTATAAAAAACATTTTTTCAGTTATGCAAATTAATCTTATGCCTTATGCATTTTGTGCTAAAGCTATTGAGATCAGGCTACTATATAATATAGCTGACACACGCATTGGAACAGATTGGTCGAAAGATGAGTTTTTGTATTTGTTTACGAAAATATTAAAAAGTTATAAGAAATTGCCAGAATATGATCTATTTCTGACTAGTATAGTAATAGCTGCCATAGAACGGATCAGTTGAGGTCTTTATCAACTTGTTTTTTGACCAAATAAGCCTAACCAAAATGAACCAATTTGAAACATCTATATTTCACAACTGTATTTAACATTCAAAGGAACATAAATTCAGTTATTTAAATTTACAGTAAAATTTAGTTGTCGTCAGGTCTGCAAGGGTATCTAAACTTCGGCTTCGGCCATATCTGTTTTTTTCTTGTTCTTGCAGATTTCTGGTTTGCCTTTTAGCGTTTGCTTCTTTGTCTGCTGAAGCGAAGACTGCACGTGTTTTGTATCTGTATCTGTGGCTGTGTCTGCAGCTGTGTTTGTGCCTGTTGCGAGTATCTAACAGCTAAGCATGCGCAGTGTTGTTGTTGCTGTTGTTGTTATTGTTGCAGTTGCTGTGGTTGTTGTGTCTGCTTTTTGCTGTCTGCTGTTCACTTGATCAAGCACAAGTACTGCGCTCGAGGGCCTTCAGTTTATTATTGCTGCTGCTGTTGCTGCTGCTGTTGTTGCTTTTTTTTTGTTCATATTCTCAAAGCTTTCCATCGCATGAATGCCATGTGTTGTAGTATGTGGCATGTAGTGTGTAGTGTGCAGTGTCTGCCACGACAAGGAATTCCAATTCCAATTTCGATTTTTATTTTGCTCTTTTCTTTAAGCCCAAAACTTTTGGAGTGATTCCCAAAAAAACAGTCAACTCAACTTGTTTTGCCGAAATGTCGTAGAACAAAAAACCGACATGCATGCGACTCCCATTAGATTCAGTCATTTAAGTTGCAGTTGCACTATGGTTACAGTTATAGTCTGTGCAACTCATCGGTTCAATGGCCCAAGCGAACAGCAGCTGTTAAAAACAATATTAACCATATAACGTGGCGGGTTTTTTTTTTTTGAATATCCAGGTGGTTCTTTTTTAGAGGGTTCAATAATAGGTTTACCAACAATAAGCTAAACGATGTTAACTTTTAATATAGAAGTGTACATGTAATATTCAATTAATTGTAGACTACACTCATCTAAAATTACATATAACAAGAAAAATAATATAATACACATATAACTTTTACTAAATTTTGCAAAATTCGATGAATTGTTTATGATATATTTTTGGTCGATGTTGAACATTTTTTGTGCAAACCTGAGGAGCTCAATAATAATTATATTGGATAAATTTGATAAAGATCAAATTGTAAACTGAAATGTTATTCATTAAAGAGCTCATACTTCCACCGATTGTTCCTATGAGAGCTATAGTATGTAGTAGTCCGATATCAATGATTTTTAGTCTGAGTGTGGGGCGCACAAATGTTTGGATAACTTGTTACACAATCATCTCTCGATCGATTGTTCGTGTGACAGCTATAAGATATAAAAATTCGGTCTGGCAGACTCCGACATATATATCAAGATTCATCAATAAAGCTTTAAACAGGGATATGTCAGAACTAGTTTGAATTTTTGCTACTTCTCTTTATATGTTAATATGAGAGAAGCCTAATTAAGAATCCATGAGAATATAAATGGATTAATGAATACATATATATATATATATATATATAAGTATATGTTATATATATATATATGTGTTTATTTACTTAATTTACCACCACATATTTTTATTCATTTAATTGTGAAATAAGTCCAACAGAGCACAAATTATATATAAATATATATAAAAGCCACAAATAAAAGTATACACCTTTTTTCAGATCTTTTCTTTGACTCATTGTTTTTTGCGATTCTTGGGTTGTCTAACCTTGAATGTATTCGCATTCAGAGTGGAATGGCTCAAACATGTTTGGGGGCTAAAACATGTCCGTTGCGATCTTCGCCGCATTCTGCATTTTAATATCAATCGCTTCATAATTCATAATTGCGTATTTTACCTAAACACAATGGAATTTAATTAAAAAGTAAAATGTTTTTTTTTTTGGGATGTTACTCAGGTACTCGCTGTGAATTTTGATTAGTTAAAGAATGGTCTGAAATTGGTCTCAGTACAGACTTTTATTTTTTAATAACTGGTTGACTTTTGGCTATATAGAACTTTAGAATAAGCCTTAATGATAATTACAGGCGGAGTAAACTCACAAAAGTTTATAGTACACATATAAACCGGCAAAAGTATGACACACAAGGGGGTGAAGAGCAGCAAGTGCCACAGGCATCGTCAGAGCCACAGACTGAGTCAGACTGGCAGCCAGTGTTGGAGTCGAAGTTGAAGTTGCAGCAAGCCGGTCGCAGTCAAAGCCAAGTGCAGCGCAAATGGATGGATGGTTGCCGCTGCAGATGGAGATGGAAACGGAGATGAGGATGGAGATGGAGGCCTGCTTGCACTTATTAATGCTTAATAAATGGCATTTCATTTCTTATTATTGTCGGACTGGGCGCGACGTGGATGTGTCCGACGATTTTTATTGCAGGCCTCATTCTCATTGTTGTTGAGGCTGTTGCTGTTGCTTAATGCGAGTCAATATATTGGTCATGACTAAGGATGCGCACACACATACACACACACACAGAACGAGAACAGGGCAGTTATTCAGCGTCAGTCCGTCAGTCAATGTGTGCTAAAGTAATTATTTCATTTGAGCCAACAATGAGGCTGCAAAAGTCTGGTCAACGCTTAGAGCGACTGCTGCTGAGATGAACGTGGAAATTAAAGAAGCTGGCAGCAGCGGCAGCAGGACGAGGCATTGGCCGCATCCGCGTCCGCCTCATGTTTCATGGCTCACACGATAACCATTTTCAGTGCTTTTAACGACTCAACTTTGGCGTTGCCTCGCCTGGGCCTGGCCTGTCCTGAATGCTCATTTTTTAAGTACTCGGGAATGTAAATGAAGCGGGTGTCTGTAGCGGCTGCACTTCACCGCGGCTGCTTAATGTTAAATTCGAGGTCTTTCGGGTCATTGCACTCAGCCCGCAAGCTAAATTACTACTTGCCACTTGACCGCTTGGCCATAATTTCTCTGTTTCCAAATATTGATGCACACACTCACACATATAAATGTATATAACATTTATATTTTCTGTTTTGTGGAACATACATTTTTTGAAATTTTTTATTCAGTTCAAATATTATAAATATTCAATAAAAAAATCGGTATGCGTTTATATTTTGAATTGTTTACTTTGGCGCCAAACGTGACTAATATGTTATCGAGCGCACTTGCAACCGATAAACAGTCATGCGCAATAGCGCTGGCTCTCTGTCAGAGAGCGGAGCTAAAGCTCTTTAGTGAACAAGTTCCTTTGGTTCGGTTCTTGGCTTCAAAACTATACTGACAGTAGTTTCACTGCTCATACAAAAATAAGTTACTTTATTAAGCTAAATTGCCAAAATAAACCAGTCACTAGTTTGGAATAAATTACAATATTTGAAGCGAACACCGTGAACTGGTTCACTGTGAACGAATAATCAAACCGCACTCTCTGAGAGCACTATCAATGTGACCAGAGAATGTATTGGAAGTTCTGTGTAACAAATCGAAGACGCGTTGAGCGAAACAAATAAAAATAAAACAAAATTCAAGTAAATTATAGACAGTGTTTTGTTTAGACTTTAAAGTGACATTTTAAATACTAATTGCAGATGGCGGCGAGCTCAAATGCAGGCCCAGCACAAGCAGCTGCATCAGCAGCAGCGGCCTCAACCGGCGGTGCCAGAGATGCAATACCATTGCCATTGCGGGCTTGCAGCACCAGCGGCTGCCAGGTGAGCAAATTTGTGGAAAAGACGAAGCGCAAGTGCTCGCAGTTTGTGTCGGCTCCATACATTATGCCCAAGCCGCTGGTGGTCAATGGCAAGACAACGATATTCCAGGTGGGCGGCGAAATGGCCAAATTAGGCGACATCCCAGCCCTGTCAGCAGGGACAAGCGGGGGCGGCGCCGGCAGCGATGGACAGCCTATCTATCGGATTAAGCCCGGCACCCATGCGCACGTCATCAACTATGTGGTCATTGACGATGACTCCATGGAGAAGGCTAAGTCGGAAGATCCCGAATCTATGCGTATGCTGCTCGACTCCCAGCGCCAAAGTGCCACAACAAAGCTGCAGAAATTATTAGCAACTCATCGAGGTCTTGCAATGGCTGCTGCTGCTGCAGCTGCCCCAGCGCCTGCTGCGCAGAGCATAGCAGCAGTCACTGTCCCAACTACAGCGCCAGCTTTAGCTCCCATTACTACAACAGGTGCTGCAACCGTAGTTGCCGCTACTTCTGCGCGCACTCCTCCTGATTCTCCTGCTGCAGCGCCTGTGGCGAACAGCGTGAACGTAACCACACCTCAGATACATCCCAACTTGTCTATTGCTAGTGTGGCCGGTGCTTTGACGCCAACACATACAGCTTCAACTCGAACTCAAACTCCAGTTGCAGTTGCTGACCCAGCCCCAGTTGAGGACAATACTATTGGCCAGCTGCAATCAGAGATTCTCAATCTGCGACGCCGTCTTGCACGTGCGCTCGGTCATCCGATTCCCTGAATGGAGTGGCCCTTATAACAAATAATAGATATTAATTTACTTATAGTAGCTACAAATACGCTTAATCCTATGCCAAAATATTTGTTAGATTTCATAATAAAATAGCTTTATCAGTTTAGCCTTGCAACTATTGCAACTTGCAACTACTATGTATCTGTATTGAGTACTGTGCTAAAAATGCCTGCCACGTTTTCGAGGTAGAAAAATGAGAGTTTGGCTGGCTTTTGTGTGTTGTCACACTGGCCATTTTATGTAGCTGAACTTTTTAATGAAACCGGCAAGGGATAAACTGTCGTGGCGGTCGCACAGATTTGCCATCCATATCAAACACACACAACAACAGACGACACACCGCAGTTGTATCTTAAGGGGTCGTAAATGCGGAATTTTATGTGTCATCCGTTGAGGCGGCATTGGCAACGGCTTCGGAGTTGTCCATTTCGAGGCGAAAACTTTGCAATCGAACGTAAATTAATTTTTATGGCCAGGACGGGCGACACCAACAGCAAAAACAACAACAATAACTGCTGCAACAGCAAACATTTCATGTTGCACTCAAAGAAGGACTCAGATATGTTTAAGTATACCTATGGACACATAAAACTGACAATGATAACAAATTCATTTTTTTATTTAATCATATATAATATGACTATATGACTAGCTGTTTCAGAATAAATATAGCAAAATTGCGGAAAATTTGGTCAATGTAGGTCAATAATTATTTTCAATCTATTTGATTATGCTCGATATAGTGTACTAAATATTTTAATTTAAAATTTAAAGTTAAACTTATAGAATTTAAAAATAAGTTAAAATAATTAACAGAATTAAGGAAATAAAACTAAATTGTAAATAAATTAATATTTATCAAATTTAATCCAACAAAAAAGAGATTGTAATGGAGTAAAGTAATATTTTTATTTCGATTGACAAAATAAATCAAATAAAAAAGTAATAATAATTAAATAATTGTATAAAATATTGCTAATTGCAAAATAATTATAATATAGCATAATAAAGAGAAATGCAAAATGAAGGAAAATGCATAAGTAAAAATGTGTAATTCAATCAGAAATATAAATAATATAAGTAGTAAAAGTGAAATATTAAGTAAAGTTATTAAGTAAAATATATTAAGTAAAGTATAATATATTATATTTACGTATTGCAAAAAAAGACAAATAATTTATAATTTCGATAAGTTTATTTTATTTGTAAACATAAATCGCAAATGCGGATAAGACAGATTTTCAATATTTCAAATTGAAATTAAGAGATTCTTACAGACCTACTGAAAATATTAGTTGGGTAGTGTTAAGTTGGTTAGACTAGAGGAGATTTAGTAACAAGGAGACTTGATTCTTGAGCGTTAAGGAACAGTGCCGGCTCCACTCGGAGTAGTAGCACATGAAGGGAATAGTTATTATTATTCAACTCTTTATACAGCTTTCTTTTGAGCTTATAGCTCTTCCATTAACCCTAAAATGAATGACAAAAAATCCGAGCTGATTACCTGTTTCCTAGCAAGATATATTGTCCTCTATCAATCATCTATAATGTGCTTTGACAATTGAGGAAAGGTATTCCACAATAGATCTGATAATTGAATTAAATGTTGTTAAAATAAAAAGAAAACATTTTGAAAAACAATCGAAAAAAATTTACTAATTGTAGAAATAATTACTAAAAAATCTAAAAAATTTTACAATAAAGTTTTTAAATAATAGTTTACTATCATAATATATATATATATATATATATATATATATATATATTATATATATAATGAAAATTATGCTTGTTCTTGTTGCTGGAATGCTAGTAAACAACTTGCATGCATCAAATTGCAGTTGGCAAATGGCAGCTTTCACAGCACTCAGTGCGACGAAGATCAGGATACGATTGCGATTAAGGCAATGCAATGCTTTAAGTCAACACACACACACACACAGACGCACACACTCTGAGATACACACACACATGATCCTCAGCCATGATCCTCGCGGTCGCATAAAAAGTAACGAATGTGCGCAATAATAAAAATCATTAAAATAAAAATGTTTATGAGAGTGCATAAAGACGACTCCACAAAGCGAGGGGAGGGAGGGGGAAAGGTGTAGAGGATGGGGGCGGTGGGGGAAGAGCGCGGGGGCACGCAAGCCGCCCAAAGCCGCGGCACTTGATGGCCGTTGAACGTCGCAAAGCAACGCATGGTTGAGTTGTGGGCGCGGGGATGTGCGGATGTGCGGGGGTGTGCGTCAATGAGGCAAAAGTATCTCTGCACATTTGTTTCGCTCGCTGGCACTCAGCAAAAGTCATGCACATATACACACACTGACACACCGACACACACACACACACAATCTTGAGGATTGGGATTGGGATGCTAACTCATTTTGGCGGCTGCTGCTGCTTGCTGCCTGCTTTTGTACCTGTGACGAGGCAGCTTGCGAGACGCAGACGCAGACGCAGGCGCAGGCGCTCAGCTCAAAAATAATTTGCAATTTCTGAGAAATACTCGCTGACTTTATGCGCTGCCGTCGAGTCGAGCCGCCTCGCTTTGCGTCGCCTCGCGTCGCGTTGCGCAGCTTCTCAAGAACCTTGCCAATATGCGGTGTGGCCGTAATGAAAATTAAAATACGAAACACTCTTCTACCCAAAAGGTCGACCAAAAAGGAGCCAATGAGCAGGCGCAGCACCCCAGCAGCAACACACCGCCCCTCCGCCTCTCCACCACCCCTACCCCTGCTACCCCTGCACTGAGTGGACGCTTGCTCGGGGATTGCTTGTCGTTATCTTGTCATGTCAAAATGGTCTTACGAAAATGTATCTTTTGTATTCCAAGTGCAAATGAGCAGCGCAGATACAACAACACCATATGCCCCCTCCACACACTCGTACACTCTCACACACACAGACACACACAGTGCAGTCGTCGTCTGTCCTCGCAGTTTTGTTTCCCTTTTATTTGTTTGCTCACTCGCAATTTTTATGCCTTTATTTTGTTTACTCTTTGCCTTCTTTTCTGCAAATGCTTTTAAGACTTTAAGACTTTTTAGTTTGTAGTTGAGGCGTACAAATTTGTGTGCCCACACCCCCTCCCTTCCACGCTTGCCCCTTGCGGGCACAGAAGCCCCAAACAGGAACAGGATTGACCACTCCACGCACACCGACTGTAGCTGTATATGTAGCACTTCTCTCTCTCTCTCTCTCTCTCTCTCTCTGTCTTTCGCTCTCTCTTCCTCTCTCTCTCTCCCTGTGCTGATGCTGAGAACTGAGACGGCGGCTGACAATGATGATGACACAACATGAAATGGTAAAACACGCTGAAAAATATTAAATACGCTACGTCGCTGCCTTTTGACAGCGAACGTAAATTTTGCTTTTGCCTTTGCCTCCCTCACTCTCTCTCTCTCTCTCTCTCTGTCTCTCTCTCTCTCTCTCTGTATCTGCCCTTCTGCTTGCTGTTTAATTGCACATAAGAACGAGGCACCGAGGCACACCAACTGTGATTGTGTGGATTTCTGGGCAATTAAAATAGAGTGTAAGTTAAGGAGGCATAAAACGTTGATCTTTATACGTATTGCACTCCAATGCATTTCTGTCACTGCACATGCTGCCCAGCATTTAGTGTTATAGTTTTTATGCATTCCTGGAAACTGGGATGTGAATTAATTGAACATTGAACATTAATTGGCAACAAAGCTATTTATTCTACTGCAAAAATATCATATGGAACACTTTGTGTAGCACTCAGTTTGTCAAAATCAGAAAAAGATCTGAAATATTAGTACAGCTCAGGATTTGCAGTTTATTTATTAGTTCTAAAATGTAGAAAAAAACATGTCGAAATTCAATTGTGTTTTTATATATATATATATAGAACAGAATTCTTACATTCTGTATAATGGAAAACATTACTCAAAAGTAGAAAAAGCATTTCGATTCGATTTTCCTTCGTTTTTTTTTTTTATTTGTTTTAAAAACCTGAAACACTTTTTAACTAAATATCATGTGAAAAACAGGGAAAGGTCTAAAATCATAGTAGAGCCATGGAAATTCATATTTGAAGAATTATTGAAGGTTAATAGGATTATTCTCATTTTAAATGACTTACAACTTATATGGAATACACCTGCTATACATCTGAACCTCTTTACAAAAACATATAGTTAACTTTGTTGAGTATACAAGTTGTACAGCTGGGGAAGTTCCTGTTTTTATGTTGAGTCCAAACGATAGGACTCATTATGAATAAGTTAAGTATTCGTTCTCATTTCAAAATAACTACTCTTCCAATCAAAAACTTTATTATTTCAAAAAAGAAAAAAAAGATGATTTCATTTAAAATCATTCTTAATTTTAAACTGTATCACAAATGATTTTGGTGTAGTTGATTTGTGTCATGTTTTTCGTATTTATGTAATATGAAATGCACCGATTTAAAAATCGCGAATAATTAGTATTATTCTATTAAAAATACGTTTTATTTAAAAACAGTTTGTTGGGTACATTTCGAATTATAAAATGGTATAAATTCGATTTCGATTGAATTTGCAGTGTTTTTCTCGGAGTAAAATCTGCAATGTGCAGATCCAAATATGCCTCAACACATTTCGAGTAACAAGATCAAATAAAACTGAAGTGAAATGTGTCAAATTTAATGTGCAAACAAATAAATTTAATACAATTTTCACACACACACACACACATACACAGAGAGAATTATGAGGGCAAATTAAATCTTGCATATCGCCGGGACTGCGATTTGAACTGGGACAAAAGGGCAAAAACGGCAGTATTGACATGTGTGTGAATTGTTTATTTGTGTTTAGAAGCTCTGCCACATCACAAAAAAACGACAACAACAACAGCAGCAACAATGCTATCCCCGACTCCAACTATGCCCCTGGCAAGTCAAAGTGATGATCAAAGTATGAATCTGGCAATATTGCCGTTTCCTGTGGCGCGCCCCAATAAAAAATGAAAGCAAGAAAAAAAAATCAGGGCAAAAATACAAAAATAAGAAAAAATAAAAAAAGATCGTCTTCGTCGTCCTACCGCATTCTAAGTTCTATTGGCACAAAGACCGACTTTTGCATCTTCTTCTTCTTCTGCTTGCTGGCTGGGATGTTCTGCTTCGGCTTCTTCTTCTTCTTCTTGCTGTTGTTGTTGTTGTTCTTTTTCTTATTCGGTTTGAATGCATGAAGTCAGTTTCAGTTTCAGTTTCAGTTTCGCAGCAGCTTTCTGTTTTTGTGTGGCGTATTTTTTCGCGTATCTGTTAGATGCGGATACTGATGCAGTTTGTAGTGGTAGCGAAACTCGTTTTTAGGCACTGTCTCTTCAAGATAGGACAACACACACACGCACACACACACACACACACTTCGTTTGCCTTGCTCAAGTTCCCGTTCTCAAGATTTCTGTTCTTAAGTGTGTGTGTGTGGCATTTGTATGATTGTGTGTGTGTAGCGCCCTCGCGGCATAGTTTGCCAACATTCAAGGTCGCCAAGCTGGGACTACTCCACTGCTCTTCCACTGCTGCTCCACTGTTCGTGCTCGTTCTCGTGCTCGTGCTGCCGCCTCACGCCTGGACTTGATCTTCAGCAGAATTTCGCTGAGTGTGCGGCCATTTCGCAGGCTCTAACGACTTGACGACTTGCAATTACCAGTTATACACAAGCATTCAGTTGTAAACAAGAATATAGTAATAATTTGAATTTTTTCTCTGACTCAACAAAAAATAAACATTTTGCAATAATTGAAATAGTTCCGTTTTTAAGTTTTTAGTTAGAAGCCAAAAATTGTTTAAAAACGGATTTTTCTTATAGCAAAAAAAAAATATATATATTATCAATAAATCCAATACTATCAATATAATGTATCATGATATTATCATATTATCATGATATATATCATATTTCACTGCAGTTGCTATAGAAGTAGAGAATAATTTTGTTTAATTTATTTTATGTAGACTGAAAAAGGTCCAATAGAAGGTTTTAAAAATATATTAAAAAATCAAATTATTAAATTATATATAATGAACATTTTAAAATCAAATAAAAATAAATGAACTTTTATTTTTCAGTAATGAAGTTATTTAATACTTTTTTTAGAGTTCCCCACTTCTAAAAATGTATTCAAGAGTTGCTCAAACTTACAAACGAAATAAAGACACATTTGTAGGAATTTATTGTGAAGGTGGTGCTATAATTGTGCTCGCAGCTGTATGTATATGTATTCGTAATCTGCTGCCAGGTAATCTCTGTTAACCCAAAACCCATATCCAGCTCATTACAACAAACGAGAAGGAGAAGGAGAACGAGCAGGAGATTGAGAACGAGCAGGAGTAAGGGAAGGAGAAAGAGAAAGAGGAGCGGTGACAGTGGATCCAATTTAGCATATAAAGTATAATTTTTACGAGTGCAGGAATGAATGCTGCAAAGTGAACACTGAAAACGCTAAGATATGTATTTATTTACACACCGTCTCAGTTGGAGTCTGCCTCTTAACTTGCAGCATGAGTGTGGCTTGTGTGTGTGTGCGTGTGCATTTCTCATGCTGCCTTGGTGCAACATTTGGCGCTGCAGACTCAAGCTCCATTCTTGCTACATGGGTCATTTCCTTTCGTGTTGTTGTTCTTGTTGCTGTTTTTGAGCTGAGTCAGCAGCATTGAAGAATTTTGTTTTTTTTTGGGTGCCTTCTGGTATCCTGGCAGGGGCAGTTACGCCTTTGATTCGTCAGCACCTCGTACGTGAGTCAACGTAATTGCAGCCAGGAATTTACCAATAACTTAACTTCTGACTAAATGTGTAATTCGTGCATTTAAAGCGATGACCGAAAGCGGGGCACTTGCGTTGTTAAGCCTTTATTTATTTATTTTATTTTTGACTTAACTTTATTCTGGGTTTGCCCAATCCTTGTAAAAAATGTTTCACCATTTGACATTTTTGTATCGACCGATTTGTGCAATCAGTAAGAAAATAATAATAAAAATTAATAAAAATAATCGAGCAATTGTAGTATGTAAATCATATAGTCTCCATAGGCTATGGGCCTTTTAAGTGTAGAATAAAATTTAAATGAAATATATATTTAAATGTTAAGACCTTGTGCAAAGATTCTGGCCTTTTTTGGCCAAATTAACAAATAAAATAAATTATTTATTTATTTTTATGTTTTGTCTTTATGTTAATGAGGATTGTGAAAGTTCCGAGTTTCAGTTTAAGTAATATTTACTTACTTTTGAAGTTGCCAAAGTCAGTTTAGGCGAGAAATCCTGAAACAAAAAAATAGAGGTTATTATATTAGAAATTAAAGATTAGTAAAATGTATAAGGACCTATAGGTTGTTTGTTCCGATGATTCTATGTACGAACTGCAGCATTATGTCGGATATGTTACCAGTTTAATTGTTGATTATTTTGAATAGAAACAGAGAGAAGAACAGATAAGTCTGATATATCTATATTTACTATCAAAATATATAATTTATGGAGTGACAAATGTCTTCTTTACCTCACAATATAAATGATTAATTTAATCTACTAATTAATTTTATCTATTAATCAAGGGAATAAACAAAACCCATGCAAAACTTATAAATTTACGTGACAAACACTGAAAGAAAAGAACATGTTTTCGTTGGAAATCAGTGGAGATCGCAGTGGACAATTGATCATGAAGCAAATATATTTCAGATTCAATTAAAGAACATAATCTGAGCATATAAGGGAAACTATGTTGTGGCATGCTCTCACGTTCAGGTGGGGCATTCCACACGTGCAATTTGAAAACTGATCAGTTTTTTTTTTTCGTTTTTCATTCAATTGCCAAAGGACGTGCGGCCAACAAAACGAGTTGAAAATCTAATCCCGTTTCCATTCCCAGAATCGAATAAGGCCACTTTTATCTTGAGTGTGAAATCACGTACGATTTTCTGTCTGCCCCGAAATCTAGTGCAATAATTGCGAATGAATTTTATTTTTTAAAGGACACTCAAGCACCTGCGTCTGAACAGTTTTCTTTACAAATTGAAATCCTTTCGGTTTCGTGGAATGTTAAATTCATGCACAATGCTTTCGTCATTCTGGTAAATTGTATAAATCTTACATATATCATTATAAATGTATATAGCTTTAGGCGGCAGTGCAATGAACTCTTTCAGCGACCGAAATTTCTATTTAAATTTGAGTATTAGCTAAAGCGAAAGAAATACCGAATCAAAGTAACACACAACTAAACAAAACTAACCAAAAAAAAAGAAAAGTAGAAAAAAATTCTTAGCGGCGATTTACACAAAAGCAATCAAATAATACTTAATTTTATACAGAGAACATGTCTCCAAAATGCCATCGAAAAGTCAGCTTCTTTCATCATTTTGGTCACTCTCCGGCCGATTAACATAACATGAACTGGAATACAAAATGGGAATGACCGCAACATGAGGGAAAAGGGCAGGGGCAGGGGCAGGGGCGGGACGGAGGCTAGGCTGCAGCATCCACTGAAGAAGGGGGGGGGGGGGGAGAGGGGGCAAGCAACTAACTCAAAACCAACTTCGAATCGTACATTAATTAATAATTTCTTTGAAACTTGCGAGAAGACATTATTTATCCACGTGTTATTCTTTGTTCCAAACGCTGAGCACTATTAGCCAAAAACACTTGAGATGCTCAGAGACAAAAGAGGAACAAGGTACGCTAAACTAATATGAGAAAAATTAAAAAAAAAAAAAAAAAACAATAATAATGAGTCAGGAGAGATCAAGAGAGCTCGACTGGGAGATACCCTGAACCCCAAAACTGTAACTATCATAAGACGAAAAAGTCTTAGATATTGAAACCAATTAGATGGTATGTATGTGTGTGTCTGTATGTAAGTGTTTCTCAACCGATCTTAAAGGAATTTTTGCACATGAAAAGATGTGAATTTAATATATTAATTTTAATAGTAATCGGCCATATTAATATTCTGGAAATGGAAGATTTTATTGATCAAATTAAATAAACTTGAGATGTGTCTGGTGTTCCAATTATATTCCCGAAGATCCTACAGATTATATTGCCAGATCGATTTGGAAACTCATCAATAATATATACACGGAATGACTTGCGTCTATTTGATCATTTCTCTTAATGCAATTTTATTGTGTTCAGTTGGTGAAAACTGTTAGCTGATAAATTTAGATTTATGTTGTGCTGATATTGCTATTTAAATAAAAAACATATTTCACAGCTAGCTGAACTTTGACAAATTCGTTTTGAATGACCCCGATTCATTGAGAATCAATATCATTTGTTATAAGGAAGTGATTTATCACTCTCAGTATGAGTATCTCTATTTCATTTAGTGCAAAATTAATTATACTAAATTATTTAATACTTTTCCAAATATATTTCCGAATAATATGCATCTGTTCTACTAGCTCCAAAATAGATCCGGCCATAATTAGGGAACGTGAATCGGGGCCGAAACAAGGTATAAAGTTGTACATTGGAATTGGAAGAAATTGGAAAGAAAAAATACCAAATCTTATACGGGCAACATAAATAAAATGTCGCCGTGTTGTTGTGCATTATATTATACCCTCACCACCAGTCCCGCAAGCACCCGCCCACGCCCCTTAGACCGACCAGCGTGAATTAAAACTCAATGCCAATGCCTCGAAAGCTAACTATGTATCTATGGGAGAGAGAGAGAGAGAGAGAGAAATAGTCAAAGAGAGGGGTGAGGTGAAGAGACAAGCCGAGCAGTTGGTCGCGAGTGGAGTGCAGATGACATAAAACAACTAAAAATAATACAAATATAAAGCGATAAATCTTGTAGGTGAAAGAAAGCCAAAAAACAAGAAGAAGAGAAGAAGTGAAATGATGCCGATGCTGTATCGGTAACTAACAACAACAACAACAAATGGAAGTGGGAATGTGAATAGGAATGGGAATGGGAATAGAACTGAGACTGGGGACAGTCGTCGGCGACTATCCAAAGTACTTTACTCTAATGGCAGTCACACGCATTACCACGAAGAGAGAGGAATCCAAAAAAAAAAGAAAAAATCTATTCTTAAAGTAGTATGCAGCAGCACGAAGAAAGGGGAGAGCGATGGCGACGTTTATTTCATTTTTTTTTTTTTTTTTGGTCGAATCGCTTTTGAATAAATTTAGTTACAGATCTCTTCGTTGTCGTTGTCATTTCTTTCTTTCGTATACTTCTTCTTCTGCTTTTGTGGTAATAACATTAGTCTAGTTGGCATGTACATATGTGTGTGTGCGTGTGTGTGTGTGTAAGTATTAGGGAATGCGTACATAATACATACGTAGATCCTCCTAGACGATAGATGGAAAGAAAGCATCTTCTTTATTACAGAAAATTAAAGAGAGTGAGAGAGATAAAGAGAGGGAGGGAGAGGTGGGGATAAAAGGTATCGTTTTCCATGTAATAATTTTTCCGATGCGTCCAGCGGGCATAAAAAATGCACCGCTGTCAGTGGCTGTGGCTCAGCGGCAAACCGCTCGATCAAATTATGTTAATTCGGGTTTAGTGCGAGTATCAAATATTTATTGCAGCGACATAACAGCGCAGCGCATGAAAGCGGGACGAAGAGCCACTAATGCCTTGTGCAATGAATTAGCCACATGTACACATACACACACACATACGCATACATACACACACATGTATACAAACATGTAGGCGGAAGCTTTATATACACTGTAACAACTAAAAGCTCATAGTACAGACCGAGATGTAAACGAATTTACATATTTTCCAGTTATGAATTGTATTTGTAAGTAACCTGGTCATGAAAATCGAATCAGACTTTGAATCTCGGACTAATGTATGATTGTTTCAATGCCTTTACTATCCAGTTAAAATCACAGTAAACTTGTTAAATTATAGCTATATAGAATACTAATTCTTTGCAGTTGACATCTGATTGGGTTTTTTATGTTGGGTTTTTCTCAATCATAAGTTTGACCATTTTACAATTCAACAATTTTATATTATAATTTTGAAATTTAAAGATTAAAAATAATTTGTAAGATATTTATCAACTGCTTATAGTCGACATTATGCAAATGTATATAACTGCAAGAATTATTATAAAATTTGGTTTACATTACAATAATTTAATATATGAATATAAGATATCATTATAATTTTGTTTAAATTGTAATCAATATAATCTATATATCCATAATTGCATTATAAAGATGTTGACTAAACTGTAATAACGATAATAAAGATTAAAGGAAATCTATTTAATATGGCAAAAAAATCATAAATATTTGTTATTTCTCGCTAAACATTCGCACAATTATGAGACTTTCGATTTCTGGTTAAATACTTTTGTAATTAAAAAATTTCAACAACAATGACTCAATCAGTTAGACATAAATTGAAAACAATAAGCCACAGAATATACAAATATATTTAGGCATAATTAAAATTGAATGCAAGGCACCAGATAAATACAGATATATTCAAAATAAGAACCAAGAAATAAAGTCAAAAATAAATAAACTTCTTTCTGTATAATATTCTGATACAGTCAAAACTTATATTTGTTTAGATTTTGCTTGAAAAATGTCGAAACTTGTAAACTTATTGCAAGGACTTTTAAGTTAAACTATAAACTTCAGTTGTCTAATCGATTATTTTTGCTGCATTTCAGTGTGAACAAAAATGGCAATGATTTAGTCGGAATAAGTTTCATTTTGTTATAATTTAATTCATGAAATATGTGTTCAGTGTATGCATATGTACAAATAATAAAATATACGCAAGTAACTTTATTATTCGTTTGTAGACTTGTTTTACTGCTATGTATGTATGGGTGTGTGTGTGTGTGTGTGAGTACATATATATGTATGTGTCTCCTGCACACAATAAGCAGACCAACTATAAAACTTGTATCAAATCGAACAAAACAAAAATAAAATTTTTATTGCATTCCAGCACTAAAATCTTTCGATCGTGTGATGCTCGAATCTGGTCACTAGCTCTAAAAAATAAAGCAACAACAACAACAACAACAAAAGCAGCAACAAAAGCAGCAACAAAACAAAAAAGAAGCCAAACAGCAGCAGCAGCCGACAATTTTAACTTGGCTCTTGGTCGCCTCGTCTTCTTCTTCTTCTTTATCGCGTTGCTGTTGTTGTTTAGAGTGTGTGCGTGCGTGTGTGTGTGTGTGTGTGTGTGTGTGTCTCTGCTCAGTGTGTCGCCATGTGCGACTCAAAATATATAGTATTGATATTGATTGTCTCCCCGAGCCGAATTGAAACTCTTCTTTGCCATTGCCTAATATTCCATTAACGGGCTTATTAAGGCAGCACGTAGCTCTCAGTTCGGCGGCACACACAGAAACTGAGACCCACACACACACACACACACACAGGTATATATATATATACACATGTGTTTGTGGCTCGTAGTTTAATAAAAGGTACTGATGCATAAATGGGTGTTTGTATCTAAATTGATCGAATTTGGGGACACACATGAGAAACCGGGGCGAGCACGAGAGCAGATGAGCAGCTATACAGCTACAGCAGAGATGAGAGCGTGTTTGCGGGTTGCGGGCTGCGGGCTGCAGCCGCAGTTTCGATTCAGGTAGAAATTCCCCCGTGGGCTGAATTTGAAGAAAACCAGAAAACAACAAAAACAATGCGGAGAAGAAGTTGAAACTCCGACTTGGACAGCGCTCGCTGCTAAAGCAGGTACAATTTTATAATTTCGTTTCGTGTTTAATTAAAGGTGAAGTTTTAAAGAAATAATAAAGAATTATCGAAGCGCTTGCCACAGACAGGGTCCAGATGATGCTCAATACACACACACACACACACACACACACGCACACACGCACATGTGAGCATTGATCGTAAAGCGATGAGACACAGCACAGCCGAGGCGACTCTCCACCTTGCCTCTTCCCTGCCACAGCAGAGAGGGTGGGGGGTACGACTAGTATTGGGAGACCGAGCAGCGATCATTATGCCATAAATAAAGATTCGTTCCATGCATCGGTCAGCTATGGGAAAATTATATAAAGCACTTTTATAGTACTAACAACAACAACAGCAACTTTTGAAGCTCTCTCTATGTGTGCGTGTGTGCGTTTAGTTTTATGACTTGGGACTATAATTATGCTCAGTTATGATCAAAGTCCAGTTATCGTTGGCTTAGATACAAATCAAGCTTTGAAATTACACACATGCCCATACATTTAATTACCAAAAATTCTAGTAACAAAATGAAAGAAGAAGAAGAGTTGTCTATACATACTCGTGCTGATCGAAGTCGAAGTTCACCTGCTCTCATTTCGATATAATTATATGGTGCATTAATTATATACAGCACTTTTTTGGCAGGACAACTTAATTCGCTTTCAGAGAGCGCCCATCGAGGGTGAGTTGTTGCACAGCAAATTGCAAAAGGACTAAAAAGCGAGTACTTTTAAGAATTATAGTAATGATCTTATAACTTTTGGTATTATATTGCAAATAGTTGGATTCTATTTATACAAACCGACCAGTGAATACTTCGAATATTTTTTTGAAACTTTTATTTAATTATCTTTAATATCATACAAAATAAGCATAAGTTTTATATAAGCAGTGAAGATAATACTATCAGAGAAACACCCAACCCAATTATGATAAATTTGAATTGAAAAAGATATCGATACATAACTTTAAATGTATGAGAAAATAGGCTGGCATAGCTCCATATCAAACTTCCTGGCCAGCTGTAACCCTTAAGGGATTAACCATTCCATAAATGCCGTCAAACAATTTTTGCTATGGATATAAATATAATTTGTGTAAGGCAAACTTTTACCCAGATATTCCCAAGAAAATCAAACAGGCAACTAAGCTAAACTGACGCTTAAGGTCAGCTAGTTCACCTAGCCCAACACCAAGGAATGTCTACACAGAAATACAGGGGCGCAACCAGCATTTTGTGATGGGGCGCCTAATTTCGTAAATGGGACAAGCAAAATGTATCTTTCTCACAAATTTTAATCAAAGTCGCTTTGCATCTATGTAAAGTTAAGCTGTAAGGGGCAGCTGCACCCTCTGGAAATACCATTGTTGCCAGCTGTACCTATAAAAAATGCTTAAGAGCAGCCCTCAGCAAAATCAACTGACGCGTTGTAAAATGGCAACCAGCTGATATGACGCACCTGGCAAATAATTTATTTACTAAATAATTAAGTTTAATAATCCTGCTAAATATTTAAATTCAACATTAGTTACTAAGAAATTGTATTGTAGGCTCCAATTTATTGAATGCTGACCAGAAAAATGGAAAAAGTAAATTAAATTCAAACTAAAAATTAAACAAGACTTTTTATTCTCAAATTTCTGGGGTTATGCTAATGCAAAATAGATAAATTTACATAGAAATATTTGTTTATTTATTTATTGTCAACAATATTGAAAAGCAAAAAAAATATCTGCAACAAAATGCAAATTTAATACTTAAATTTAAATTTAAGGAAAAAAAACAATTTTTTTAAGATTTCAATTGTAAATGCAATTGTTTACTGCTATTTTAGCAATTGATAATGAATTTATAACTGAATCCACTATAATAATATATAGTATAATATATAGTAAATTTAAGAGTTGGTCTTTAATAACTCGTCTTTGAAAACAGCCAAGTTTAGTTCTTAGAGTAATTATATATTTGCGGCAATTTTAGTTTTGGATTGGACATTCTAGATGAAAAACAATGAAGACCATACTAAATCTGAAAAGATTTAAAAAATGTAAATTTTGTACAAATAAAAAAACATTTAAGAAATTGAAGATTTTGAAGAATTCGTCAATTTTTCATTGGCAAAGCAGCCGAAACCAAAATGTTTGACAGCCTAGATGACAACGCTTGTCAAAAACTGACAACTCAAACTAATCATTTCAATTGGTGCTGCCGCTGGCGCAGTTCTTGTTGTTGTTGTTGCTGATGTTGCTGTTGTTGCTGCTGTTGTTGTTGTTGTTGCTGCTGTTGTTGTTGTTGTTGCAGCGAACGCGTGCCAAACACATTTGAGTTTTGAGGTAGTTCCTCTCACTTATCCCAGAACCGTGACGATGATGACGATGGCGATGACTATGACGATCCGGAACCGATCTGTGAGTCGGACAATGACGCAGCATTTGGCAAACAACAACATTTTCTGTCTTATTTTTTTGTGACAAATTTGCGTTAAAGGGGCACCCCAAAAACAAAACACAAAAAAATCAAATCAATTAATATGTACACAGGTCTGCGCAGATACAGCTAGTAATTAATGTGCTTATCGTACTCAGCACAGTGTGTGTGTGTTGTGTGTGTGTGTTGAGTGTGTGTATTGAGTGTGTGTATTGAGTGTGTGTTGTGTACTTACGATTTTATAGCTCGGCCTTTCACCCAACGTGGCCGCAAACAATTTTACGACATTGACAAACAAGCAACAAGCAACGAGTCAAACAACAAGCTGAAGAACATGATGAACATGATGAACATTCGATATTCGTAGTTAAATCGAACGCAATAAAAATCTTTAATTGTTTTTTGTTGTTGTTGTCGTTGTTGTTGAGTTTTTGGCAAGGCTAACAATTGAGCCCACAGTTTGGGCCTAATTGATTCACACTTTCTTTTTGGCTGTAAAACAAGATGTATTCTCGCCCAGATACGCATCAGCTCAGAATGGGTTTCTTGTGTTTGGGTACTCGAAGTTCCTTTGGCGCGGGCTGCAATGATTAAATCTTTACTAGCCTGGCATTCGGACCGGGTTTTAATGTTTTTAGTAAGCCCAAATGGGCATGGGGCTAGAACAATTGAGTTTGGCTTTGGCCAAGTCACAAAAGTTACCTCAGCACCCTAATTACAACTGGATCGGTATCAAGAGTCAAGCGACGTTTGCCCTCTTGCCTGTTGGCCTCTGTGGCAAGATGATGAGGCACATCTGTCTATAATGACGTCTACTTTTGATTGGCTGCCCGTGCGTTTTTGGGGCGACTCTAGGCCGCAGACAGACAGTCAGTCATAGAGTATGAGTGGATAATGATGTTGTGTTGTCAAAACATCAACATCAACATCAGCGTTTGAGTGACGGATGACGGCGCGTGAGGATCACAACCCAAAGTCAGAGTCAGAGTCAGGAGCGACACTTGTTGCATTGTTTGTTGTGTTTTGTTTGTTTGTGTTTCGTTTTGTTCTCGGTTTCGTTTTGGGGTTTTCCATTCATTCATTCAGTAGCCAACTATCATTATTCAAAGTACATCACGCACAGATCGCTCCATTAGCCGCAACACAGAGTGGAAGCCACTTGACAACGCCGCATTTGACACGCCCCTAGCTGGTGCAGCACTGAAGGATTAGCGGCGATTTGATAACCCGGCTGCTGTTGGGATTTGAGGCGCCCCTCTCATTGGGCAAACAATCACGTTTAGCGCCAGCCAGAAGTTGACTTTTGGCACCTGCATCTGGCACCCGAGCTGCAACAAAAATTCCCTTGGGTTAACTGCGCTTTGTGTGCCTTTGACAAATAGGAAGCAACTCTTTCTGGCACAGTCAACAAATTGACTTAAACCTTTCAGCGGTCGTTGATTGTTTAGTCATGTTGACAAGGGGAAGAGCGGGAGTTCAGCTTAAATGAGTTTTCTAAAAACCTTATAATTATTCGATTACAACGTGAGAAATGTGTACAATTTGGAACAATTCTTTACGAAAACCCGGCTTATCTTCTATGAAATTTGGAAATCTTTTTTTGATTATTTGTTTAGATTAAATTTGAAAATATTAACATTTTGGCAAACTCTTTGCGAAAACCTGTCAATGGCTTTGCGTATGTCAGCAAGTTAGAATGCTACATAAATCCTAAGCATAAAATAACATTTTTGTACATGCTTTTTGAACAAGAATAGGGGCAGAGAGACGCCTGACAGGACCTGAACCGTATTGTGGCATATGAAGACACGCAATGCGGCTGCAATTCAGAAACGAAGAAAGACAGAGTGGAAAACGGAGCTGGGCAGAGGCACCAGGCACCTCCGACAAGCCAGAAGTCTTTTAGGTGGCTGTAATCAAAAATAACCATGGAAAAGAACAGGCTCAGGGTACACACCGGTCTATTGACAGGACACTGTAGACTGAGAAGTCACCTAACCAAATAAGGTATTTATAGTGAAGTATGCTGGTTTTTGGAAGGGAGAATGAATCCTCAATGCACATCCTAGCAGAATGCGTCGCCTTAATTAGGAAAAGATGCAGCATCCTAGGGGAGCATGTCACGAAGTCCAAGACATAGAAACCCTCAAACCAACAAAGGTTCCAGCATCCGTGCAGTAGCTGGGGTTGATGGAGGAGCTGTAGGCTCAGAGGGGGGCACAATAGACCTTATAGGTCGCATGGCTGGTTCCTGAATTGTGATTATAATAATAACTGGATTATTGATAATTAATACTGATACTAACCTTATTAGATGCTTTCTTCAGACTGTTACCTAATTTTGCACTGGGTTCAATGTAAGAGGAAAACACACTCAATATTTAAGATCATTTTGTCTAAACATCACTCAGCAAACTGTTTGTGAATTAAACTCAAGTTGAACTTCCTGTCTTGCATATGCCATGGGGCGTAATCGTCACTTAGATACTCATTACTCATGTGTCGACGAATCCATCAGCACAATTAACAATCAACAATTAACAATTAACAATTAACCAAACTGAGCTAAAAGAGAAAACAGCGAAATGTGGGCGATTCCGTAAGGGCTAGAAAAAAAGCGGCGTCAACTTGCTACACTCAGAAAAAAAATATATATAAATATATATTTAGAAAATAGACTTGAAATCGATATAAGTTGAAACTATCGTAAGCTTTTCTTTTTAGGACAACAAAAACTAATTTTTAAAAATTATTCAACTTCTAGCTGAAGAATTTACATTCTATGTACAAAAAAAAATTTACTTATCAAATCTTTAACCGTAAACTTTTATTTGACATTAATAACAACTCTCTTTAAATTTTTAACCTTTTTTTTAAATATATATAAAAGGGAATCAAGTCTCAAACATGATTTTCTTTACTTTAAAAATTGTAGTTTAATAATCTTTTCCAAAACACTATTAGAATAATGATAATATAAATAAGCCAAAAAAAAATGATTATTATCATAGTTAAGGGGACAAATTGTATTATTGACAGCAGAAATACCAAAAGAAAAAGTTAAAACAAAATAGTAATTTAAATATTTATTTCTTTATTTTAAAAAATCAATCTTGCAACTTAATATTTAATTATGATCTTAGTCCAAGAAACTTTCTCTGGATTATTCAGCACTTATTTTTTCGAGTGTCGTTGCAGCGGTAAATAATAAACAAATTACAAACATGCAGTTGTAGTTTATTATATAAGGTTGATATTTGGTGGGGAAGTGCTCTCTTTATGGGGTTGGAGGTTGTAGGTTGCAGGTTGTAGGTAAATGCGCCTGTTTTCCACTGAATTTAATTAGCGACCTCGACACAATAAACGGAGGTGGATGCGGTCGCTTGGACGCTTCGCTGCCTTCGCTGGCTTCGCTGGCAACGTTGTCTTCAGCTCTGTGCGACTTTCAACCGGCTGTCCGACATTTCGTCACTCATCGCTGAGCAAATGCGTATTCCCCTCCCCCCACCGCCTGAGTCTTCCCGGGGATCTTGCAGCTAAGCCATTGCCGTGGCTGTGGCCTTATCGGGCTGCTCAGATCTGTCCGAGCGGGCAACTTGAATTATTTAAATTAATAAAATATGCTAAAATGTGTTACAAGTGTGCGAGAAATATGTCTGAGCTATGCATTCAGTATATGTCTAATGTAATAGATCATATAATTAAAAGAATTATGGTGGAAACGAGTGGCTGCAACAACAACAACAACAACTACTACTACTACTAATAACAACAACGACAACAACAATGACAACAATTGCGACAAACAATGGCAAATAATTTTCCAAATATGTTTCGGTTTCATTTACGTTTTTGGGCTCTTTCCTTTTCCGTTGGCCAGTTGATTTAGGGTCAAGTAAGGTCTAGTTTTTTTGGAAAGTGCCTGCTAGTTTCGGGTTGAGTGCAGCTCTACCGAATTTGCATAATTTTTATATATACTTTTGATGGATGTGGACCGAGTGTATTACAAATTTTGCGAAAGTAAATACTAGACAATAGAAAATCGTAGCTAGTTTTGATTCTACGCAAGTGAAGGTAGTGCTACGCGACCCTCACGACACCTCTTGCCAAATATTCCGGTTGACTTCGACTATTTATGTGCAGCCACTAAAGATTATAATAAAAGTCTACAAAAATATTTATGTTAATTTTCAAAATAGATTTCGTTGTCCCAAAATCAAATAGCTTCACCGAATGCCAAATGATTAAAAGTAAAAATTAATATTTACGCTAAATATTTTAGTTAAAAATTCTTACTTCTTGAAAGTTCTCGCTATGCCAAGTCAAATGTTGAAATATTCATAAAACTATATTAGTAGTAAATGATAATATTTATCTAAATAATAAATAAAAGAAATTGGAGTTATAGCAAATTTTAGAGATGCAAAAATATTTATTTATGCTAAAGATTAAATCAAGAGAAAAAAATGTAAATATGGATATGAAAGTTTTATAAATAAAAAATGTAATATACAATGATTTTATATGGATATATAAATATTTTGGTACTGAATAATATGAGTATACAAATTTAGAGTACATATCTATGAATATTTACATTATGAATATTTAACTTAAGTTTTATCATAAAAGTTTATTGAGAAATTCAAATGATTAAATATGAAAATAGCCATTTCTCCTGAGGATTATAATAAGAGTAAGCACAAGATAGAATTCCTGGTCAACTTTTCGACGTCTATTGTTCCTTGGTAAACTGTATAGTACGATGTCGCTGATTCTTAGTCTAAATGTTCATATTGTGTAAGTTTTCAGATGTTAATCAAAAATGTTGTTCATAAACGAACTCTTCTTTCGAGCGATCGAAAGAGTTATTATTATAATCATAATTGGGGAACCAGCACTACGACCTATAAAGTCTATTGTGCCCCCTTCTGAACCTACAGCTCCTCCATCAACACCAGCTCCTGCCCGAATGCTAGAACCTTTGTTGGACTTAATGACATGCTCCCCTAGGATGCTGCATCTTTTCCTAATTAAGGCGGCGCATTCTGCTAGGATGTGCATTGAGGACTCATCCTTCCTTCCAAAAACCAGCATACGTCGCTACTATAAATACCTTATTTGGTTAGGTGACTTCTCAGTCTACAGTGTCCTGTCAATAGAACGGTGAGTATCCTGAGTCTGTTCTTTTCCATGGTTATTTTTGATTACAGCCACCTAAAAGACTTCTGGCTTGTCGGAGGTGCCTGGTGCCTCTGCCCAGCTCCGTTTCCCACTCTGTCTTTCTTCGTTTCTGAATTGCAGCCGTATTGTGTGTCTTCCCATGCCACAATATGGTTCAGGTCCTGTCAGGGGTCTCTCTGCCCCCATTCTGGCTTGAAAGAGTTCAACTCATACAGACAGACAAGCAGAGCTGGCTATATCGAGTCTGCTAGTCATGCTAATCAGAAATTCATATATGCATTATAATTATAACTATAGTTTTCTCTGCAGCGTATAAAAATATGTCCATGTAATTCTATATAAAAGTTTAGGCTGCACAAATGATTAAATATCAAAGTAAACACGTTCGCAGTGCAAACTCAATCCACATGCACTATTTGCACATTTGCAGTTTAAACACATAGTACAAATATGTGTATACATATGTGCATATGCATACAGATGTCAGTGTAGGCCCTGAGTCCTTTGTCTATTGTCCTTCCTGCTTTCGCTGACCGCAATCGTTGCTGCTGTGTCAAGTGTGCGCAAACAAAAGAACTGGGAAAGTGCCACTAATTACAATTCCCACACACACACACACACCCCTCCACACCCCCCAATGTATGTGTGTGTGGGGGTGTCTTATCATCTTAACTTGTTGGCGCGTCCTTCTGCAGCTGCAAAGCCTGAGAGACAGGAGGAGGTGTGCAGGATGTTTGCACAAGATGCGCAGCTCGGACTTGGATTCGATTTTGCTGCTGTTGCTGCTGCTGCTGCTCACTTATCGGTATCGAATTTCTCTAAGTGCACTGCATTTGACCTTTTGTTTTGCGTGCGTTTCGTTTGCCACAAAAATCGATTTTATTCAATTGCTTTCCTGGCCTGTCCTGTTCTGTCCTGTTCTGGTCTAGACCTGTGGCTGTTGTCACCCGGCCGTGACCACTGTCCACTAAATGTATTTGCTCGGAGTTCGTGTGGCGCGCTCGATGATTTCATTTGCAGGCACTGTGACGGGGGACTGGGTTAGCCAGGATATTAACTACCTGTTTTCCAAAGGCCTATCTGCGTGCGTGTCTGTCAACACGTGTGCGTCTCACTCTCTCACTCTCTCTCTTTCCTCCCCCCTGTCTCCCTCTCTCTCTCTATATCTATCTGTGTGTGTTTTAACATACACTTGAATACAATCAAAATATTTCTACATATTTTAATTGTTAACTAGTTAAATTAACAAATTTGTAACTTACTTAATATTAATCATTATTAGCACAATTTTTTAACTATTCCCAAGTTTTGTGGAAATCTTTCAATGTTTAATCTTGAAAATTTTTGTTTCATTTTTGGTATTCAAAACAGTCTAGTCTTAGTTTAAGTCATTTTCTATTGCTCGACGCTCGAACTTTCTTTTAATTTTGACATCAGCCTTTAATTCTTAACTTATCTCTTACAAAACTTAATTTTAGTTTTACCTTTCTTCTTAATTCAAGTCTTACAAAGCTTAATCATTGTTTTGTGCTTGCTTTTGCTAAAAACAAGATACTAAATAACAGATTTTTTTAACAAATGAATAAATTTAAACTTACCTCAAGAATCTCATAACTAATTTCAGAAAATAATACCAAAATTTAAAAATCTAATTCCAAAACTGAACTGCCACAAACACAATTTATTATAGCACATTTTTTTTGCTGTGTACGAAACGCAGGAAAATCGAAAATTGAACACAGACATTTGAGTCCAACTGAAAATTCACACGCACCGCAGTAGAGGGAACAGTGACAGGCGGAGTGGAAGGGGAACGGGGAATGCAGAAGGCCGCTTGATTTTCACCTGCGCCGGTGGCCGCGACGTCATCACTGAATTTGGCTGCCTTGGCTCAAAGTCGAGCAGGTGAAAAGCGTCAACGCAATGTGCTCTGCCTTCTGAGTTCGGCCTTTTGCTTTGTGACCAGCTATCGAAATGATTAGAAATGATGCGACCAATTTAAGGCCATTTACATGGTTGGCCTAAATAACATTCAAGCAGAGTACAACTCGAAATAAACAAAATATTAGAAGTAAAATATTGGAAACTAAACAAAATCAGTCAAAATCAGTTCAGTTTACATTTGAATCGATCGCAACTTTGTTTGGTCACTATTGCAGTCGAAATGGTATTTGTATAACTTAACTCTGAAACTGAAATTTGATATCTGGAATATATATATATATGCACCCAGTGGGTGGCTGGAAAATCGATAACATTCATAAGCAGAAATCGATAAAGCCACACTGCTGCCACAACATGACAACTAGAGTTACCAAATTTGGCTTGTGGATTGTTCCTAAAAAATCGGCTTATATAATTCAGACTCAGAAGGGAGCACAACAGACCTTATGGGTCGCAGTGCTGGTTCCCCAATTATAATAATAAATAAATAATAATAAAAAGCTGGCGATACTAAATTATCACCTCAGATATCGAATTTATTTGTGCTCGATGAAAATAAAGCTAAATAAAATTAAAACTTATTAATGATATGAAAAAAGCTGTATAAAAAATCCTTCAGAAAGCTCACGGCGAGTTTATGTAAGATGGCATTTTTTACATCCTTTATTTTATTTGTTTCTTTCAATTTAAAATTTAATTTAATCACTGCTCCTTAGTGGGACAATTTAATGTGTGGCTATAAACTTAAATTAAATTTTAATGATACTAAATATATTTTTTTTTAAATTGTGGACAATTAAAATAAATAAATTATGTTCGCTGTGTGCGGGCGCCGATACTTAACTTAAGTTGGATTGCTTTTTAAGTGCCAGCTGTTTTTTAATTCAACTGAATTTTGTGCTGCGTGCGGTTTCTTATAAGAATTTAGACGTTTTTGGAGATTGGCAGAGCCTGCGTCTAGGTGAAGATTGATGATGAAGCAGGCTAAGCCAGTTTGGAGTACACATTTCGTGGCAGGCGAAACAATTAAGTCGGAAACGGATTTGGAATTGTTGGCGCATGCAGTTGCCGTTTCTGCCTCATCACGTCGATCTCGGCTGGGTCAGTCTTGAGGCGACTCCCCCGCGCAGATCACCACTTGAAAGCACGCAGCCGACCAACCAACCAACCAACCAACCAACCGGCTGGTCAATTAATCTCTTTGAGCAAAACGCCGCCCAGTGCCCCGAGTACCCTGAGTACCCACTACCCAGTGCCCAGTGCCCATCGCACAGTGTCCAGTTTGAGCTGAAGCCGCAGCTGCAGGCAGGCAAGCAGGCAGGCAACAACGTCACACTTCAATCAGACAATAAAAATATTGAAATGAACGCAGAGCTTTTTGGAAATTGAATGCGAAATTCGCAGAATCATTTTAAGTGAAGTGAAGTTCATTTTTTTTAATGCGCTTCTCAGGTAATCTGGCAAATGAATAATTGATCGGGCTCTATAATTAACGGGCTCACTCAATTGCCAGCTTGCACTGCGTGCCGCATGAAAACCAAAAAAAAAAAAAACAAAAAACAAAAAGAAATAAAAAAAGAATATATAAAAATATAAACCGAGTTTCAGCTTCAGGGTCAGTGAATTCATGTGCAATTTTCAAAATTATTTGTATCCCGGCAACTGACGGAAGTCCATTAATTCTAGGAACTTATTTGAATATTTGTGAACTGCTGCAATTTGTTTGTTCGGCTTCTGTGGCAACTTCCAACGAAGTTATGATAAATTACCTATTTGTACACCGAACCCATTAAAACTGGCTAACATAAGGGTATAATAAAGTTGTGTACAAGCATGTAGCACGAAGCATATACGACCCGATAATGTATGTATATTCTTGATCAGCATTGATGAAAAAGCCAAACTCAAAGTTCATTTAATTACAAGCTGTTTTGGCAATAAAAGATTGTACAAATTGTACAAATATAGCCTTATTGATTAACTACAAAATTCCCTAAAGATCGGCTAAGAACTACAGATTTGCATAAGGCACAAACTAATAACGCAAGCAGCAGATTTTTGTTTCGGGTTTTGAGCCCAAGCTTGAGTTCTCTTTCGGATAACCCTTCAGGATCATGAAGAATGGAAAATCAACAGACCTTCCAGATTAAATTTGAGTATGAAAAGTTATAAAAAATGAATTTGAGAGTATAAAAAAGCAGCTTCGTGCAGAGTATTTCCCAGTCGAGCACTCTCGACTATAACATTCTAACTTGTTCATTTTTTTTGTTCAGTTAAGCCTTTTTTGAAGTAGGAACTCGATACACCCTCGAATTACACACTTGTAAAATATGCACGACTATTTTTTGTTGTTGTTGTTGTTGTGTGTTACCAGTTACCAGTTGCCAGTTGCCAGTTACCAGTATACCAACAATGATGTCTGCGGGCCAAATTAAAGATACATTTAAGTGCCCGAGCCAGAGTCAAGCCAAGTAATTAAACGTTGGCAAACGCATTAGTAAAATGCCGTTTCCCTCGTTAATGATCGTGGCCAGAGTGTTGGATACAGTTTCCAGCGGAATATCTTTAGCATTTACTTGTTTATGCATACATAAACAGCATAAACATAATATGGTCGCTCACATAGAAAATAGTTTATCCCAAAATGTATCTACTATTTATTATAATTGTTAATTTATGCAAACAACTTGAATGTAATTTTTGGGCCATTATTAATTTGATTACCCAACGCAAAGCCCGACGGCTGGTCTTGGCCTGGCTGAAATCAGTTACACACACAAATACCAATACATCTGCAGATACATTTCTGTTGACTGGAGTTTGGGACAACAACAATTCAACAGTCTAATCATCATCTAATTGTGGAATATTACTTTACTCATCTCCCCGTCTATTCTCAATTTTTTGATTTGCTTTGTCACTTGACTTGTCAAAAAAAAAGTTAAAATTGATTTTAAACCTGCACCAAAATCAGTTAAAATCATTGAGTATTATTCAAACAGTCAACGGGCCGTTTTAAACTGGTTTAAATAATAATTATATATATGTATATACACCTCGTTCGCCTCCGATCGTACGTGCATAAGTGTGTATTAAATGATGCCACGATCATTGTTTCATTCTTGTACTGGTTTTGGTTTGTTTTTTTCTTTTTTAGCACGTAAGTTTACGGAAGTGTTATGTGCTTGTCACGCCCCCGGCCACGCCCCGCCCTGCCCGCAATTACCAATCGGGGAAACGAGTTCTCCGAGCAACGCCATTAGCATTCGGCATATCGTTAACGTCATTAGTTGATGCCACATTTTGGATCACCTCAAATGATGATTTCGATACTTGACAATGTCAACGCCATTCTCAAAAAAAAAACACCGTTTTGGGTAATCTTATTGAAAGACTTGAACACAATATTTAAATTTAAGCCAAATTATTAATCGAATTATTTTTTTTTATTTTTTGATATGATTTGAATACTTTTTACAAAAATAAAAAATATTAATAAAATGTAAAGAAGAATAAAAATAGCAAATTTATTTTTATTATATAAATGTTTTTTTTTTTATAAATTTAATGACAATATGAATACTTTTTACAATAAAAATAAAATGTTATTAAACCAATTCAATATTAATGTTTTTTAAGAATTATTCTAATCATTGGCCAACAATTTAGTAATATTATTTATAAATCCATCCGAAAACTAAACTTTCAAAAATTAAATAATAATATTTTTACGCAATAATAATTAACATAACATTCAAGTAACTGTTTTGTTTGTTGTTATTTGTCAAATGTTAATAACTTATTGTCAAAGTCCGCTTCAGTTGACCAACAATTACAATCATGGCTTAAATGCTAATCAATTCAACCTATTAACCAAGTTGTGTTTGCATAAAAATAGATCATGATATCATGGACCAAGCATATAGCTCGTTCCCAATCATCAGCCACAGCCACTCGCAGGCAGAGAGAGAAAGAGAGAGCGAGAGCGAAAGAGAGAAAGAGAGAGAAGGCGATATATGTCGCATTAAAAGTAAGTAGTTTGATTTTAGTGTTCAGTGTTTAACTGGGCTTAGTTGCCAATTTAGTGAGACCAACAAAATAAAAGCAATAAAAATTTGAATATTGTAGCCCGGTCCTCAACACACACACACACACACACACACACACACACACTGACACACACAGATAGACAATGAACCCAGTCTGAGCTCAGTTGAACCAGAGTGAGAGCCATTAAAACTGATTATGAGCCCATCTTCATTAAGATTCAGGCAACATGCATAAATAGTCGGCGATTTATCGAAATATGGCGAATTTTTGTTTATAAATTCGTACTTTACCACAATTTATTGCTTTTGCCAAGAAACTATAACTAAAGTCGAGTCAGCAGCGAATAACTAAATACAATAGTTTTTAAAGCTGACATCTTTGCTTACCTGTTGCTGTTCTTCTTCTTCTTTTTCGGCGTCTTGTAAGGCGTTCTCGAAGGCGTTACTTTGCCGCACACTGACGTAATTCACATCCAAATGGGGCTGGACACTTTCATGCAATTTTTGCGCATTCATCACCACGTTACACGATTTTATTTTTAACAACGTTTTTTACATTTGATTTGCTTTTTTATTAATTTTCTTACTGGTTGCACTTGGTTTGCCACACACCTTTTCACTTTTCCACTTTTCCGACCAAATGATTCTCGCGTAGCTGCTGCAAATGTTGACCAAGTTAATTGTGTTGTGAAAGCTAATTTGACTTTATTTCTACGCTTTTGCGACTGCTTTGGTTAAGTCTTTATTCAACTGTACAAATTAGTTTCAACTATCATGCTAGGATCAGGATCAGAGCATTAAATCCTGTTAGTCTATGAGGTATATATATATATATATATTTAACTGAATTCAGCACTCGTTTGGGCATCATCCGATTTTAAAAATGTAGATTCGAAATAGTAAAGTTCATTTTACTCTAGCTAAGGATTCTTCTTCTTCTTCTGTTTTTGAATTTACATTTATATAGAAAATATCCTGGAAGTTCTTCAATTTATTTCGTTATCTAAAAATGATAGCCAAAATGCTTAACTATCTCAGAAAATCCACGAATCAGGTCGAGCTGCCGTTGTATAACTATTTTGTGGCCACAACTGTGACCTATGCAAAATAGTAATAATAATAATAATAATAATAATAATAATAATAATAATAATAATAATAATCATAATAAATAATGATAAGTATCGCATAACCAAGAGCTGTGCATTTTGCATTCCTTAAGAGCAGGAAAACACTTTGAGGGAAATGCGGAAGCTATTTGGGCAGCAATGCTGCAACTGCAACAATTCGTTAGGTGGCAACAAAGTGCCTAGCCTGATTTCTCTAGCACCTCTTGACATTATAAACTTTCAGCGAAAAGCCGGCGTCTCGGGAACACCACGAATACAAAGCAAAGGACCCGCCCAAGCGAAAGGCGTTAACTAAGCAGGCACCAGGTGGGGGACAGTCTCCTAACTTGGAGGCAGGTTGGGGAAGCACTTGAAGCAGCAGGCAGCAAGGCAGCAGAATTGCTGGTGTGGCAAGCCACAGAAGACATCTGCCACCTGCCACCTACCAACTGCCAACTGCCAACTGGTATTGCGGTGCCGCTTGTTGAAACAATGATGTACTGAGCCAAAAGGCAGCACCTGAAAACGGGGTTAATAAAGTTGCGCATAGGAACAGCAGCTATAACACAACTTCAGTGGGGTTGGGTGGGCAAAACTGTTGAAGTGTACACTTGAAAAAAGAATGTACTGCAAATTAGGAAATCGCCCTGGGTAGAAAATAGCCTTTTTTACCTTCATATAATAAAAGAACAATAATAATAATAAAAAATCTAAAAATAATAAAGATAATTTCTTAAAATTAACAAAGCTTGCTTCTAATCGAAAGTTCCAAAACCAAGTTCATTTTTTTCGCTCTACAAAAATTTTCAATATTTTTCAGAAATATATTTCTGCTTAAAAAAATGATATATCATTGTTTATAATATATAATTGTAAGCTTTTATTCATATACAAAACTTTATTTAAGCATAGAAAAGTTTTTTCTGTGTGTAGGAAAATTGACTGATGAAAATGAAATGAATTTAAAATAATCTTTGAAGCTAGAGTGAAAAAAGTGAAAAAATAAATTTAATCTCAAAATAGGACAAAAATTGACAAGAAAGAAGAAATTTAATTCTAAGGTTCTTTTTTCCAAAGTAAATGGGCTCAATTTAAGAAGGTTCTTTACTCTCAATTAAACGAACTTAAAGTAAGTACATTTTGTTTGAGTTGAGACTTTTGCAGCTGTGATTTATTTTGATACTGGATTGAAAAAGCTATTGCCTAATTTTGGTGGATTTTACAGATATATGTAGACAAGAATAAATTTCGTTATTTGTTTAATTCTGGACTCGAATCGGTTGTATATAAGTGAACAGACATTTGAAGAATTCAGTAAGAAATTTCTGGAATTATTTTCAGTGTAGGGGTTGCTGGAGGAGCTACACGCCACATCAATTTGCCAAGGGGTCCAACACGGCACGGAACTCCGTGTGAGCACGCTCGCCCCTCTCTGTCTCTCTCTCTCTCTCTCTCTCTCTCTCTCTCTCTCTCTGTCTCCGTCTTGCTCTAGCTCACTTATAGCATGATTATGAACCTGGGAGGCTCAGAGGAGGAGCTGCGGCACTCCAGGTGCTGGCAGCCAGTCAAGCAGAGGCAGTGGCAGAGGCAGAGACAGAGGCAGAGACAGAGGCAGAGACAGAGGCAGAGGCAGTGGCAGTCAGGTGTCGTTGACTGCAATGCGTTCCCATTGTTTTGCGGCAGGCAATGCAAATTTACTTTGGCCTGGTTTATCTGGCAGTTGCCAGGGCGTCGATTTGAAATGCGACTCGTCTTCTTTGAGCCAAATACTTGATTTCGATTACAAGCCAGCCTCAAAAAGTTATCGCTGGCAACGCTCAAGCATTTGCTGCGTAACCAATGGCCAAAACGGTCAAGGCTAATTTTGGTTGCGCAAATTCTAAGCCCACTTGGCACACGACACAGTTCGCGAAATTATGGGTCATCTTCAAGTTTTGCATATATTCCATAAATCAAAAATATAACCGAGATATTTGTTACTCAGTTAAGTTTCAGGAGGGAATACCCCTAGTGCTTTTTGCCTAGGCAAGCAATGAGCAATTAATTATTAAATTATAATTTGTGTAAAGTATATTGACATGCCTGACACACACACACACACACACACACAGACATAGGGGTGTGTATATGTATATATAGTTGCTACACATAAATATGTATATATATATATGTACTTTTTGTCATATGTTTGTAGGCATTGGGCTACTTGACAGCATCATTGATTTTTCATTTTTTCTTTACATTTCCTTTACTTGGGGCAGCGCTGCTTGCTTCAATTACTCTGCTGGCAAGCACGTGCATGCAGAAGCAAGTTATATATGAATGTGGATATATATATATACATCTTACATATATATTTTAAACGTGTGCGTTTCGCGTGCCTGGCAAGTAACAACAACAACAAAAACAACACGCGCCGGCAAAATAAACAGCAACACAAACAACAGCGACAACAATTTCCATTTTAATTGCAGGACTTTTGGGGCACAGCCGCAGAAAGAGATAGAAAGCGACAGAGAGAGAGAGAGAGAGGTGGCAGGCACTGTAGGCAACATTGCGTATACGCCCAAGGGGCCCAACAGCAGCATAAATCAAAGTCAAAAAAAAAAAAAAACGGCGAAAGCGAAAACAAAAACAAACGCTGCAAAACTGCAAGCGCAGCAATTGTAACTGTGTGTATGTATGTGTCTGTGTGTGTGTGTGTGTGAAAAATGTAAAGTGTGCAAACAAAAAACAGCAACAACAACAACAAAAAGCGAAGGAAAATCAATTTGTGTAAAGAATGAAATTTCGATTTGTGCTAAGCATTTGAGCTGAGCGCTCTTCGCGCAGAGTTGTTTGCGAGAGCGAGCAGAAACTGTGACGCCCTCGACTGACTGACTGACTGATTGACTGACTGACTGACTGTCCAACTGACTGTCAAACTTTGTTTGCCTCTGTTTTTTTTTTGGTTTTTGTTTTTTTGGTTTTTGATGTGCGCTTTTGCTCTTGTGGCTTTTACATAATTAAACGCTCGGCACGCGCTAACTTTGCTTTAAATGCTTTAAGCGTGTCGCTTTTTTGGTGGGCCGGGATGAGCACAATTGGCAAATGGAAATGGAACGCTGGCCACTCGCTAATGATTTCCCCGGGGCTTGCAACAAACATTTACTTATCACCACATTATTTTATTATATATTTTTTTTCTTCTGCTCTTTTCGAGCTGAGCCAAGTCGAGCTTTGAGGCCGCGCACACACACACACACACACACTGTTACACCCACTTACACTTGTGCAACTTGCAACTTGAGGCGAATCGCAACTAGGCTTTTCAGGCCCCTGCTTAAGCGGGACTCTTTTATTTTTTTGTATATTTTATTTAATTTATTTTTTATTTTTTATTTAATATTTTTTTTTTTTGCTGTGCCTTGCGTGTGGAGCAGCTGTAGCTGTGGGTCAGTTGTCCGTCGAGCTAGTCGACCCTGACGGGGGCACAAGCGCTTATTGTGGCTGAAAAAAATGCACACACACTCACTCACACACAGACACAAACAACACAGCACAACACAACACACACAGCACACGCACAACGCACAGTTGAGTGTGATATAAACGCGATGGCGAAACGCTGGCAACTAATTTGGGTGACGCTGCTCGACGCTGCTGGTGTTGCTGTCACTGCCCGCTTGCCACTTGCCACTTGCCACTAGCCAGTTGCCAGTTGGCATTTGCTACTGCTGCTGGGTGTCTTGCGTTCCACCTGCCACACACTTCCAGTTTTGCCAGCCTTCCAGCCTAGCCATTTTCACAACCCTTCAAATCGAGCCAAGCTTTTGGCATTCTGCTAGCGTTGGGCTCTAGCTTTAAGGGCACGCGACCTATCCCAAAGCTTTTGCAACTTGGATTCCACACCCACACACACACACGCACACTAACACACACACAGCACAGTTGTTCCAGTGCGCAGTGTTGAGTCTGCGCAAGGCATGCGACAGCCAGCAGCACGTGCCACACCGCAGTTCAGCTGTCCCTAAATTATACACCACACCACCCCACTCAACTCACCTCCAACCCACCTCCACACCCTCCACTTAACTCACCTCCCTCCCTTTGCACACACACATAAAAATGCGCCGCTTTTAAGCATTCAAATCTGTTCAAAAACTTCACTTTTGTCAAACACTTTTTATGTTGCAACGTTGGCAGTTGGAGTAGGAGAAGCAGTTGCACTTGGTACAATCTATGCTGGTCAACTGTATGCTTGCCCGGGTGCACTTGCACCCAGCTAAACAACTTCTGGTCAACTCCATGCGTGTAATCCAAGTAAAAAAAAACACAGCTTTTATTGACTTTAGTCCAACAAATGGGTTTCTGGGTCAGCCCAAGACACACAACACACACACAACACACACACAACACACACACACACAGTGAGTCAGATTGGTTTGCTGAGAAGCGCAAATATTTTTGAGCTACACTTTGCCCCTGCCCCCTTCCCAAGCCTGGATTGCATGCTGCATAAAATACACAGTTTTTAATTGGCTGGCTGCTTGCAACCTGAACGAAGGGCAAATTGCACCTTTCTAACGGCAAGTGTATATATAGATAAATATATATATTAATAAGGATCATTAACAGTTACTCAACTTTAATTGGATTAAAATGTGACCTATTTGGAGTTGTCCACAAATTCTTTTGTTTATATTTGAGAAGTACTCAACAGGTAGATACCCTGTACTAAAAGTCATATACAACTTCCTGTTTGCATATATATTCTCAATCAGTATCGCTAGCCAATATACAATATATAAATGCGAAGCTTTAAACGCTTCTGTATCCAAGTTGGCATTTTCTGGCCAAGAATACAAAGTTCTGCAAATAATCATATTTAATTAATTAATACTTTTCATCTTCGATCAATTCTTTAATTATTTTATTTTTATTAATTATTATTTATTCTTAATAAAATTATAAATTTGCGCAAAAAGATTGCAAGGTTGCAACAAGTTATTGTTTCCAAGATTGGCATTAACTTAAAACCATTTGAAAGTTCATTTAATTGGCCAAGCAATCGATGGGTTTTGGGGTAATTAAGGAATAATTCATATATACAGTGCTGGCCATAAAAATAGCACTGTTAACAAATCACAGCTTAAGGAAGGACTTATGTTTTAGCTGTCTGAGCTTGGCTTTAATGATTTTAGTGCTGGTAAAGATTATTATGCTTCCGATTAATCATAATTCATAATTAATTATTCTTCTTAATTTAAGAGTTTTTTTTTATTATTATTATAATTATTTTATTTATTAGTTCTAACTATAGAAAATATTTATGCAAAATAATACAATTAATAATACTAAATTATTAAGAATTTATATTAATAATTTTAGTGCTCTACTAGCGTCTGGACCTTCAGCTCTGCTAATAATAATATTTAAATTTATTTTTTTAATATTTATTTTTTTAGTTTTTATTAAAATTATATATAGTCTGTCCGTGTGGGATGAGATATTTGATGTATAGAATGAGTTGTGTTGGTTTAGAAAGTGGACTTTACAGATACTCTCTTTATTAATTATTATTATTATTATAATTGGAGAACCAGCACTGCGACCTATAAGGTCCATTGTGCCCCCTTCTGAGCCTACAGCTCCTCCATCAACACCAGCTCCTGCACGAATGCTGGAACCTTTGTTGGGTTGAGGGTTTCCAAGGATGCTGCATCTTTTCATAGTTAAGGCGACGCATTCTGCTAGGATGTGCATTGAGGATTCCTCCTCGCTTCCACAAAACCTGCATACATCGCTACTATAAATACATAATTTGGTTAGGTGAGTTCTCAGTCTACAGTGTCCTGTCAATAGACCGGTGTGTATCCTGAGCCTGTTCTTCCCCATGGATAAAACTTGATTAAATCGATTTTGATTATAGCCACCTAAACGACTTCTGGCTTATCGGAGTCGTAATTTCTCTGCCCAGCTCCGTTTTCGCCTATGTCTTTCTTCGTTTCGGAGTCTCTTTGTTAATACTTTCCCCATAATTATTTAATAGCGGAACTATTTATCCATATCTTAACGCGATCTTAAACATTTTCTGGTTTCTCGGAAATTATTTATAAATGTACGAAAAAAAAATATCTTGAAATTTGTAAGGCTTTTTTATACTGTAGAATTTATTTCGTACTATTAAGAAAAATACTTTTAAAGTGTAAATAAAAAAACATATTTTTAAACAAAAAAGAAATTTGAAAATTCAGAAAGAAGCAATTAAAAATGCTGCCTCGACTTTAGCTGTGGTTTGCCTTAGAAGTACATTTTTTTTGAGTGTAAGCAGTACCCAGGATGACTCCGGACTGCAAGATTATATAATATTCGGCTAGACTACGCAAGTCGTTCTTTCCTCTTTTAAAATAGTATTGAGCGTGGTTCAAATTGAAGATGAAACGATAATATTGAATCGTGTATAACATATTATATTATATGTATATATATATATTATGTATAATTATTAAAAATTTGGATCTAAAGCGGCGTTTTTTGGTTGATCTCTGCAAAATGCAAAACTCAAACAGATTATTGCAAAATGTTTTATTTATTCCCCCAAAGATGAGTGAGCCTTTGTGCATTTTGCATGGCAGAGTGAAGGTTGTGGGGAGGGGTGGGGAAGGGAGGGGGTTGTTTATTGTTTTACCGTTTCGACCATGTAAGCGTTGCGCCCCGGGACTGCTTTCAGGCGCCATCAGCCCAAAAATTGGTTAGATTCGGCACACAAAGCAAGGCGACGATGACATCAAGGCAAATGCGGCACATTGCACAAGAGAGAGGGCAGAGTGGGGGGAATGGGAGGGGGGGGGGGGGGGCACACTGGAATAGTTCTCTAAACAATGGCAACCGATTTCGAAAACAATGTCAGCGTGCGCAATTTTAATGATTGCAGATATTTTAATGCGGCGCTAAGCAGAGCATTGTTCTCAAGCTGCTTATAAAATGTATCTTTGTATCTTTGTATCTTTCGGATTTTTGACTGCAGCTGAGTCAGCAGCAACAGCAGCAACAGCAGCAGCATCTGCAGTCCCCCGGGGTGGTGCCCCAATGACGAATGGCGCCTTTGAACTGCCATCATCTGCCAGCATTTGCAATCTGCAATCTGTAATCTACAACACAGTGCAACACACAAACACATGCAGCAAGCTTACTGCAACAGTTGCTCACAAAAGGTGAGCCCAACAATTTGTCAACAACCTGACGATGATTTTTTACAAGCCAATTTTGAAACCAAACTGGCTCAAACAGTGAACCGAACCAAAAATTGCAGAATGAAGCAGCTGCGAACCAATAAATTATATATATTCTTGATTAGTGTCAAAAGTCGGGTCAATATAGCCAAATTCGGCTTTGTCAGAGCGAAAGGCTTTAAGTTTTGAACATAAATTATTTTCAAATTTGGAATAAAACTTCCAAGTTTCAACAGCTGATAGTTTCGGAGTTCTCGAGTATTAAAAATGGGAAAAAGGTTGTAATGAAGTTGTGCAAAAATATGTAACAGGCAGAGAGAAACACATCCAATGCCATGAAGTATATATATTCATGATCCAGATATGAAAGCCGAATCTAATTAGCCATGTTCTTAGGTCTGTCTGTTTGAACCAGCCATTCTCAGATTCCGTGAGAGCCAGCGACTTCAAATTTGGATTAAAAGTGATCATTTATCATTCACAGATAACATTTTTGTTATTTTATCGATAACTTAATACGTTTCACGATTATCGTTAAGTATCGATTAATGGCAGAATTAAAAGATACGATTGCTAAGATTCAGCCTTCCAATTGACCTAAAACATACCCGAACATGTTATTGATCAATTGTGCAAATTATATAAAGATCGGCCAAGATGCACAGATTTCGTTAACCGAAAACTATCTTTATATTGAGCAAACTACCACAGGGTATCTCCTAGTCGAGCTCTGCAGCATTCTAACTTGTTCCTCTTTAGTATTAACATATTTCACATTTGAATATTTTTTTCTTTAAATTGTCTAGACATTTTTAGAATGAAAAAAAGTCACAAACTATGGATATAAAAAAAATTTACTAATTTCATCAAATTAAAATGCGTGTAAATACATTAATTAAGTTGTCCTCCAATTGGAGTAAGTGTGACAAATCCGAGTTCAAACTTAAAATGTAAAAAACCAGGTTCACGTACCGAACCAAAAAAGATGGCTAAAACATTGCTTCGAACCAAATGAGTATTTTCTTGGGATTTGTTAGCTAGCCTTTAAGATTTTTTTCTTCTTTTTTTAGTAGCTCAGCTTTGCCAAATGATTGATTGTCTTTTGCAATCATTATTATTGTTGTTTAGCATAGATGATCCCCGTTTTGCCGGCAATTAACATACCCAAACATCGAGCTGACTTATTGTCTCAGTGGTTCATTCAACTTTAGTGGCATCATCCCGTTGGCTGGGTGAACAACCAAAGAGATAATCCATTTGAAAAGCAGGTCATAAAAAATAATTCATGCACTCAATGCTAAAGTATTTGACTAGTAGAAATTAACCAAACTAAACTAAACTAAACTTTTTTTTCTGTATTTGCCTTTTGCCAAATAAGTCGCAAGACAATTTGGAAGCAAAATGCCAAATTTGGTAGTTATGTTATTCAAAATCTTTGGCTACTGCGTGGTATTCGAAAACAACCACTTTATGCAAATATCATAAAACTTGTGTATTTGTTGAAGTTATTTGTTGTTTGTTGAATCAATCGTCGATTGCGCTGTATAACAAATAAATGATTGGGACAGACACAACTGTACCTAGATATGAAACTTGTTCAATATGATCGACACCATTTTGAGAAATAACTGAGCTAGCGGCACTTAATTCGTTGTGTGTATAATAGAAAAGCCATATAAACCAATACAAGCACACATAAGCACACACACACAGAGTACTCATTTGTATATCTGGCGAATATCTTTCCAGTCTCTTCCCATGGTATTTTACATATGTACACTTGTATACAATAGGTACACAGCGTACATAAACTTGTATATACTTACACACACACACACACACGCACACGATTAATACATGTATGTATCTATTTGCGTGCGTTTTGTTGAAAGAAAAAAAATTCCAAAAAATTTTTAATCATAATTAAATTCATGGTTCGTGTATCAAGCAACAACAAGAACAACACGAGCAACTTGTATGAGCGCAAATCAAAAGCAGCTTGTCTTATGCCTTTTCTCTCTCTGTCTCTCTCTCTCTGTCTTTCACTTTGACCACTTAAGTAAGTTTGTGGCTCGATGCTCGCGCTACCTCTCGCACTCACTCGCTCTCGCTCTCTATCTGTAAATACTTAGGTACATGCAAGGTGAGCGTCGTGTGTCGTGCGTCGATGCCGATGTTCGTCTTCAGCTTTGTTCGTCTGGTAGGTACAAATGTACATTTATATTTAAAAATGCTCGATCGTTTCTATTGTCCACACGCACACACACGCGTACAAACACACGTGTATGTACCGAACAAAATTGAGAGCTGCTCGGCTCTGTGTGTGTGTGTAGGCAGCGTCAGGTTGTCAGCTTTGGTATTGGTGTAGGTAGACAGCACTCGCTGTGCACGTGTGTGTGTTGGTATTAATTGCGCCTCCGTTGGCTGATTGCTCGTTTACACGAGCATAATTCCATCCAATCTAATGCCGAGGCGTAATTTCACTTTGACGAAAGCGCCACCCATTTTTATTTATACACTATGCTGCGTGTTTTTACTTTACATTACCACTCACCGTTATTCCCCCACTCGTATTTTTGTCATGCATTTCGATAATTTCATAATCATGTTGCCATATTTCACATTGATGCCTCTGTCATATTGCACCGGAACTGAAAGCTCTTTCTCCCCTCTCTCTCTCTCTATCTCTCTCTCTTTGGTTTCGGGTACCTTTCGGGGCATTAATAACCCATGGAACCCCCACACCTCCCCCTCCGCAATCCCAACCAGAGACGCCTCCACTTTTCTTCCACTTTGAAAGATAAATGAAATGTCATTTGCCGCGCGTGTTTTTCCAGTACTCATATCGAACAGATCTTCATCATTATACCGTCTGCTTATACGGATTATAGACTCATTTTCAGCTATATTCAAATAACTAAGTAATAAACATATTTGCTTTAGGTTCTTCTTTTGAAAACCTCAGAATATTGAGTCGATTTCTGTGAAATATTAACTTATACAATTGCTGGGCAATATATACTTTTCTGCATATATCATATATTTGAACTAAAAAGTTTAATCTATAAAATAATATGTGAACTTATAAATAAACTTACGTCAAAGGTAATACTAAAGTTACTTGAATCATGGCATATACATATATATGTATATTCTTCCATTGGGATGCTGGTGAATCGATAACGATAATTGATAAGCGTAATCCGATAAAGCCACATAACTTCCACAATTTTAAAGCTAGCGTCATCAAAAAATATACTATAAAAACATATCTCTAATGTTCCTCCACCTCTAAAGATCGAAAATCTGTAAATATTCCACATTTTATTGGGATAGAATATAAAATTTACATTGTTGGTAATCAAAGATAAGCAAAATATATGTTCACGTTCACTTCTATATCTCCCTAAATTTTGGGAGTTATACTTAACAAATTTTGAAGCTGGTTTACTAGGCACATTCTTGATGATGCAATGGTCCACTTTAATATACCAAAATATTGACATTAATGATTTTTAATGCTTAATTTTAAAATACAAAAATATTGGCATTCATTATTTTCCAAAGGTTAATTTTCAGAAATACAAGTTTTGGCATCAGTCAGTTTTCAATAGGTAATTTTAATTTATGAAAATATTTACATTTTTCAATTGTTAACTTTGATATTTAACAATATGTTTAATATTAATTTTAATTAATTTAATTTTAATTATATTTAAATATTAATTTTTCAATGGTTTACTTAAATGTATATATATTTATATACATATATAATATTTTTAATAGTTCAATATATCAAAATATTTAAATTAATGGTTTTTCAATCGATTTCTGAAATTTATTTTATTTTTTATTATTTATTTATTTAATGTATTATTTTCAAATAGCTAATTTGATATATTCAAAAAAATGTACAGTACAACATTTTTATGATTAACTATATGTCAAAATATAATATATAAAACTATTTATTTTAATATTTTAAATATTTTAAATTAAGTTTTTTTTTTAATATGATTTACTTATGCTTTTTCGGGTATGAAACGGAAGCTTATGGGTTTTTTGAATCCAAAATAAACTTGATGCAGTTTCAATTTTATATATAAGAAAGTGCATATATGTATGTATGTATATACATATGTGTACATAAATTATACATTGTACATCACAAAGTTACACAAGCGCCAAAAGAAAATGAGGAAAATCTGAGTTTCTCCAAAAACGAATTCCCAAGGATTTCAAATATTTGACTATATATATATACATATATACGTATACAGTTTCTGCTGCATCAGATGAAAACTGAACTACAAATTTCATTTGGGAAACTTCAACTTTTGTTGTAGATCATTGGAAATATTTGAGACGCTTGCCGACAATAATTGTTCCACTTTGGAATCGAATTTTTTTCATGGCTATTTCTGCTGCTGCAGGAAGTCATTAAGCTCATGAGGTGGCATAAATAAAGTTTACCGAACCGGGGAGCTGTACCACACTCACCCTCCCCACTCCCACCCCCACCCCCAACCACCTACCCTAGGAGAGAAAAAAGCTACAAGTTGACAGGGAAACAAACTAAAATTTACACTCGCAACAAAAACAACAGATTTAAGGCTGTTGCAGGGAGGGGTGGATAGGGGGTGGCTGAGGAGGGTGGGGTGTGTGCTGGTTGTTGGGGAGTAGTGCACCAGGTCTGTCTCCGCCCCCCATCCGATTGCAGGCCGATCGCACGGAGCGGCTAATGTATCTAATAGAAACACGACAGCATGTCAAACGCTGCCAGTCGAGCATAAGCTGTGAGCGGGAAGCGTGGAGTGGGTACCGGGCAGGAGTGGGGGGGGGGGAGTGGTGGTGCTTGCAACGTGAGTCTCTAATTAACATTTGGGATTGTTGTGGAGTACACGTTTAATTTATATCTTATTGATGCCGGCGACATTTGGAATTTTATTTTTATCAGACAAGACAGCTTCCCCCCCCCACTCCTCCCCCTGCACACCTCTTCAGATTCAATGGCCCAACTATTGCCACAAGTGTGCTGCTCTGCGTGTGTATGTGTGAGTGTGATTTTATTTTTATAAATATTGTGGAAAGCTCGAAATTTATATGAAATGTTCATCTATCTAAATGTTGTTGTTGTTGTTGTTGTTGTAGTTGTTGTTGTTGTTGTAGTTGTTGTTTTGGGTATAATTATTGTTCATATTTGTTGTTGCCTTGCGTTTGTCTTTCTCATTGCTGTTGCTGTTGCTGCTGCTGTTGTTGTTGTTGTCATTTTTTATCTATACTCTAATTAAAATATTCGTGTGTTCGCCTTTTATTTGCTTCTCTTGTTTTTTATATTTTTATAGCATACAAAATAAAAAACAGAAAAACCAAAAAAAAATTATTTGTGTCTGTTTTTTTTTGATACTCGACTCGAATTGTCGAGGGAAGGAAAACGTATTACCTAAAATCGTGGGCGGTTCAGCTGATTTTTACACACTGTCTACATGGTTGGAGTGGATTATATATATCGATTTTGTGGAATGTCTCTAGTGCTGTCCATCTGTCAGTTCGTCTGTATAAGGGTAGATGTCCATAAGCTTATAACACACATATTCCATATCCGCCTCGGGCCAAGTGTACATATTTCTGAAGGGAATCTATGTAATCGATATTATCGATAAGTGCATATCGATATCCAACCGTTCGTCTGTTCGTTCCTCTGTCCTTACGTCTACCCGTCCGTCTGTACAAGTGTGGAGCCCTCATATTGGGTGTATACGCCTCAAGACAAGTGTTCAAATTTGTATGCTACTTCCACAGGGAGCCAATCAAAGTGCGTATCGATAAAACCACTGCATCGATTAACACACTCTCAATATTAAACCAACCTCAGCACTTATGACCTTCTTTAAAGATCGTCCCAGACATATCCCGGTCAATACCTTATCATCTTCCCCCAGCTTCTCCATCCATAAATCTTCCACTGTTTTTAGAATAGAAGAATAGATAGTCTTAGAAATATATTAATGATCGTCACAGCCATTATTACTATTATTACTATAACTATTATAATTATTACAATTATATATATATTATCATTATAATTATAAATTATATAATTATTCCAAATCATAATAATCGCTCCCCAAAATCCCTTAAATTTGTATCTTTCACAATTCTTGTCTCAGACTTGTCAAATTTGGAACTTACACGCTTAATTATCCCCTTCGAATATTGGCAGGAATAGCAGCTGTTGTCAGAGCAGGCCGCAGTCGGCTATGCCCGACTGCAATGCCCTCACTTGTTGCTATGCTGCACTTGCAAGAAGCAGCTACAATTTGTTGGTCCAAATTACGTAATTTATTCTTAATTTCGGCTGCGTCATTTCAATGGAATTCATCGTTAATAAATCCAAAAATGATTAATATATCACTTAAAAACAAAGATTAAACAAAGTATTACTTATTCAATTATTATTGTTCAATTAACATTTGATCAAAACTTAACCTTCACTTTTGAAAACAATAAAATAATCATAAACACCAAAAAAAGTTTTGCGGTTTTTACAATTGCAATCTTTTGTTAGCAATATTTAGCCAAAAAGTGTTTGGCTTTTTTCATTTTTTTATTTTTAATTTGTTTTTTTTTTTCTTATTTTAATAAGATTTGCGTGTGCGCCATAAAACACCTTAATGATATATACATACAGATATATGTACCTACACACATGCATGCATACATACATGTATCATCGTACATACATCGGTGTCTGCATGTTGCTCACTTGTTTTATTTATAAATATTTCTATCGTTTATTAGTACCCATCATCATTTCTTCCAAATACTTGGGCTATTTCTGAGTATTTTGTTGACGTTATTTCTTTGTTTTTGTTCTTCCAAGTATATGAAATATACATTGATACATACATACATAAATAAATGTGCACATAAATATAAAGAAAGGTCCTTGAATACTGTTAATGCCAATAAACATTTTAAAAAATTGCTTAAATCACTTAATTATTTCATACACGAGCAGTTAGCTCAATACATATACAGAACTTATTTTAGTTGCCTTTAATCAATGTACACATTTTGGTACATCAGCCATTGGCCAATTAATAGTAATTTAGTTTTGCTTAGATTTAGGCCAAGCAGCTACAAGCTATTTGCCATTTTTGGTAAGAAATAAAGATTCTGATTGGGCGTCTTTCATTCAATTGGCCCAAAACCACAGACAGACTGTTAACGTGCTGTTAAACGCAGCTGCGACGCAGCATCAAACATGTTCGATGCTCGAAACACGATTCGGCGATAAAAACTCAGCCGTACTAAATGTCCGTCCTTGTCTCGTTTTTTTTGCCGTCCGTGACTTGCAACCGTTTCCGCGAAACTTTGGTGTGGTTGCGTTGCGTGCAAGTTGGGAACTGTTTGGCTGCCCGTGTTGTTCAAAACACAACATGTTAGTTGCAACTAGTTTCGGTTTGACGCGGCGCTTAACAGCACCTTAACAGTCTGTCAGCACTTACGAACTTCGCCGAAGCCGAAGTCCCGACGAAGACCGACGCAAAGAGCAAGTAAAAAAAAAATTACGCGGGTGTTCTCAGTACATTTCCAGCAATCAGACGGGCAGCAGGTGTCGTGGTAAAAGTGCGGCAAATCTTGCCTGAATTTTTGTGATTTGTTTTGGTTTCTTAACCAACTTGCAATTGGATAATAAATATCATTTCAATTAAACTCAAAAAATACGCGAACGATAATAAACAAATGAAAACAAAAGCGAAAACTGCAGTGCCAAATAAATACAATGAAATGCATAAATGTTAATAATAATAAAAAGAGTTCAAGTGATAATTTAAATGCAATTTACAAATTAATGCCAGCGAAAACAATAATCAAAATAAACAACAATAACAACTAACAAATCAGTGACAATTTGCCTCCTGTGGCTAGGCACAAAACAACAGCTGCAGCAGAAAAAAATAAACAAAAAAACAACAGCAGCAGCAAATTGGCATAAATAAATAAAGACAAAAAAAAATAAAAGAAAAAAAGTCAGCGTTGCTTTTGCCTTTTTACAACCTGATTTTTATGAATGAATGCAGCAGCAGCAGCAGCAGCAGTAATCGCAGTCGCTGCGACGGCAGCGTCGCGTGCACAGGAGCGCATCAGCAGCGCCACCCGCGCCTTGCTCAGTAGCCGGCAAACCCTCACTGCAGCCCTGATTGCATATTGTTTGCGATTTTCTCGAATTGCCATCGATTCGATTGTCACATTTCCCCAATGCAAACGCCTTGGTGACACATCGCGCTCATCGCTTGTTGTTGTTGTTGTGGCTGTCTTTCGACTTACACACATACATGCACACACACACGCTAACTGTGACTACAATTGCCGCTGTTTGCAAAATTAATAACGGAAGTTGTGCATTTTATTAATAAAAGCGAAAATCACACAAAGCGCAAAGAGAAAAGCAAACAGCAACAACAAGAACAAAAAGAACAACACTAAAAATCACAGCGCATACAAAATGCATTGAGTCTATTTGTTTTTTTTTTTGTCGCTAGTCTGTTTTAGTCGCTATTTTCTTATTACCGTTGATGTTGTTGTTGTTATTGTTGTTGTTGTGGCCCCCTCATTGATTTTGATTGGCTTCGTTTCAGTTTTTGCAGTTGGCGGTGTTTTGTGCATCATCCCCAAACTAAATAACGGCGCATCCACGCAAATCCAAATTCTAAATCGACAAAAATCTACACACAAATACACACACACACATACCCAGCAAACAAAATTCAAATCGCACGCGTTTCAAAAGTATTTCCAAACAAAAAGTTCCCCCAAAATTTGTGTGCAAATTGACCTGAAAGTGACAAAAAGCGACCAAAAGGTCAAACAACACTAAAAAATTGCCTTCGCAAAAGGATTCACGATCCCAAGGAGAACTCAACATAAATAAATCTATACATAAATAACGGCATTGGTGAGTTCATTTTTTGAATATAACCTATTTAGCTTAAGCGACGGTAATCGTTTCCCGAATATTTGTAATTTATTTATGATTTTATTTGTGACAATTTCTGCTTAGGGATAATATCTGCGTGGACATTTGTATTATCTAGTAATTAATATGTTCCAATAAAGTCATCAGAAACCTTCAATCTAACTGTAAATCTTTTTATAATCATGTTCAAATGGGTTCAGTTTATTTATATACTATTACTTTATTTATTGATGACTTTTATTGGTCTTTTAAGATCTCTGAATTTTTTCCTAAGTAAATAAATAAATCATTTTCCATTTAAGCAACTAAATATGAACAGCTAACCTATTTTTGAAAAATAAATCAAAGCTGTTACAAAAATGAAATAAAAAACTAATACTCAAAAACTATTAGTCAAAGCGATAGATAACTTTTGAATACTCATTTTCTTTTTAAAATGATTTACACAATTTTTAAATTAATGTATGTGATTTCCATAAAGAAAACTTTTTTTTCCTTTGCTTTCCTTTTTTATATAGTCCAATCTATATACATTTTAATGATAAAAAGAGGTCACCAAAAAATATTTGATTAAAATAAAAACATATATTAAATAATTTTAAATCCATTTGTATAAACCAGTTTATATATAATAATATATATTAAACAAAATAAATACAATATTGCTTCAAAGAAGACTCAACTGAGCCAGCATTGTTATTATGCATTGTATTTAAATAATATTTATATACTGTACATAGTTAAAATATAGATATATCCATATAATCGGGAATAAGTATACCTGAGCACAATATTGATCTGTAAATATTTGATTTGATTGAAGTTCACTTTAGAAACTGATTAATTGATATTTACCAAGCTGAACAGCAAGTGATTTACTTGGGGAATGACTTATGACTAGGGTATCTGCTAGTCGAGCATTATCTCGACTGCCGCATTCTTATTTGTTTGGGGTGGCTTGTCCGATTTGCAAATGAGTGCATTCATCAATCAATTTGATGCAGAACTCATATTCAATAATTATCTCAACTCTGAACCCTCCGCAGTAATTGTCTGCGACTGTCAGTAAATGCTACTTACACGTTTTTGGCTAGAGCGGGGAGATGGGTGATGGGAGCGGGGAGTGGGGAGTGGGGAGATGGGTGGAAATGTTGGTAATAACAGATAATGAATGAATAGATATGGACACAGTGTGTGATGCTGCTGCTGCGTAAGTGTAGTTTTCTCGCCCCAAACTAATGTTGTTTTCAGTGCGTTTTTTGTGGCCAGCCATGGCCAAAAAAATCAAAAAAACAAATAGAGAAAACCCAAACTAAGAAATACTTGCGCATAGTTTTTTTTTTTTTGTTTTTGGTTGTCTTCAGACACAAAATGCTGCGGCGAACAATTAACGCGTTGCTGTAATTACAGCAACTGCTAAAACAAAAAACCCAAAAAACTAAAACCAAAAAAGACATGGAAAAAAAAACACTGTTTGGGAACACACAAGTTACCAAGAAATGAACAAAAAATTAATAATCAATAACCTGCTAAAAGGCAGCAGCCAAGTTAACAGAGGGCAACAGCGGCTAGAAGAATTCGAGAGTCAGCGGTAATTTTATCGGTCATTGAACGAGAAGATTTCCAAGCGAATTTCAGTACGAAACACAAGGAAGCCTGGCAAGAAGGGAGGGAGGGAGGTGAAGGGGAAAGCTGGAGGCTGGTCCAAGGGGCGGCACACAATTGCTGTTGCTGCTCGGTGTGTGTGTGTGTGTGTGTGTTAGTGTGTGACTGTGTTGTAAGACGCGATCGGTTTTTTTTGGTTAATTATGCTTCAAAGTTCGCTGTTGGTCTTAGCCCTGAAGTGAGCCAACTAATTACATAAAAAACAAGTGATTTGCGTGTGCGCTGCCCCAGAGGCAACGACTCTTAACTGGTAACTGGTAACTGGCGACTGCTAACTCCGTGTTCGATTTCCACTTGCCTCAATCCGCGTCGCGCTTGTAATTTGCAACTCACCAAGTTTCGCGGCTAATTAGCCGAGAATTCAGTTTAGAAGACGCGCTTGCTTTGAGTCACTTTCTTGCCACATCCACTATTGATTTTGCAATAAGCCAAAAAGAAGCAAAGACTAAAGAGTACACGCAGAAAAAGTTATTAATATTAGACCCTAAATCGCACTGATATAGACTAATAATTCTTGGCCACATTTCAGAGCAAAGAGTACACATAGAAAAATATATTTAGACCCTAATTGAATTTATTACCCAGCGAAACACATTTCTTAATAAAAACTTAAAAACTTAAGCACTATTTCGAAAACTATATTTTCCATTTATAATTTGAATAATCATTTCAAAGATTTCTTTTCTGGTTTCTTTCTCACTTCATAAATTTTCTTTATTATCGGTGATAAAAAGCAATCTTAGGATAATCCCAATTATAAAGTGTTTAGTGGTACTAAATCCTAAATCTGAAAACTTAGCTAAAACTAAAAATAAAAAATAAGTAAGAATAGTTATCAAAGATTAAATTAAATAATTTTTAAATGGAAAAAATCGAAAGAGTCTTCCTTATAAAAACAATTTGAAATAGTTTTCCGATTATAATGATCTTTTATCCAAATGTGAGCGGCAATTCTTAGCTGGTAAGGTAAACAAAAACTCATCACTCGAACTAACGTATGGGAGTTATTCTATATATAGTAGTTCGATCCCAATAATACTTAGTTTCTAATAAATAAAAAATTGAAAAATAATCACTTTTGGCTGAGTTTGGTTCGGTTTTTGATAGTTTTAACTAAGTCGAGCTGTCGACTTGCAAAATTCATAGACAAACGCTATTTTTGCTCAGTGCAGAGTTCCGTTCCTGATATGACCTCTGACTGGCGCCTACTTATGTCTCTCTCTCTCTCTCTCTCTCTTTCTCTTGGCCCCTTTCTTCCTGCTGCCTCGCTCCATCTCGTTCTGGCACGACCTCGAACAATTTATCATTAAAAATAAAAAGTTTCTTTTTGGCTTTTTTAGCTGCTGCGCCCTCAGCCCCCCGCTGTGGTCAAGGACTGCCTGCAAACTGCCGAATAGGGGTGAAGGGATGGGGTGGTGTGCTGGAGAGTGGGGCACATTCGTCGCCGTTCTAGATAAATAAGCATTCTTAATTATCCCCTTTCGCACTGGGCAGCAAAAAAAAAAAAAAACAGCAATGTTATAAACAATGGAAAAACCGCGCACTTAATGCGTTTTCCGTTTTAGCAACAACAACAACTACAAAAGAAAAATCCAAGTATTTTTCTTCATATTATTCATTATTTTATTTGTGCCAAAAAGAATGAGAAAAAAAGACCGAAGCGAAAAAGAGAAAAAAAAGCGAAAAGGAAAATATTTTTATTGCCCGCACCAAAAAGGGGTACAAAATGGGCTGACGACTTCTTTGTCGTCTTCGCCGTTTTAGCCATTAGCACCGCATCCACCCCAGGCCCACGCTCCCTTGGAAGCCAACTCATAAAGCGACTCAAATACTTATGAAAAATTCAAAGTGGCCACAAGTGAATCTGGGCAGGCGCCCGTTAGCCAAAATGTGGCAAGTTGGCCGGCCATGTTGGCCATGTTGCCGTCGGTAAACGAGAGAGAAAGATTTCAAATCGACGCCAATCGTCCTCCTGACAGCACAATGACTTTTCTTTTCCCTTTTTCGTATACCTATTGCTAAATGGCTACAAAGGGTATCATCAAGTTTGTCAACAGTATGGATCAGGCAACCAACTTTAAACCTATTTAGTATATATCTACCTGATCAGGGTCAAGAGACGCAACGACTTTTGTCTGCTTATCTTGCTTACGGTCTATAAGATCTATAAATTTTCGATTGCGAGTTCTTGCGGATCAACTTTATTTAATTTCACTGACAACTGCATCCGATTCGCTTATATCGATATAAATCGATTACAGAAAATATATACATATAATTTTTGTATGTGCTATTAATGAAGATTTCTTTATTATTGAATGAATGAATTACATATCTATTCGTATATATACCAAATAATCTGTCGAAGATCATGCAAATCGATAACCGATAACAATAAATGTCTCAATTTTAGAGATATTGAATAGCTGTAAAAGGCTCAATTTTAAAGATATTTCTGTCTTAAATGCTATTTCATCATTTCATTTAATTTTAGCAATAAATTTTCGGTGCTCATCCATAAAAATCGATTACTGCTACTTGCTCTGAATATGCCGTGAAATAATATTAAACATTTTGCGACGATCATAAAAATCGATAACTGATAACAATAAAAGTCACAATCTTAAAGATAAATCTTTCGTATTTACGCTGAGTACAACTAGACAAAATGGGAATTCTCTGTTCGAGTTTCATTCAGATTTTATACAGGGTATCTGCCAGTCGAGCAGCACTCGACTAGAGACTGCTTAGTTTGTTTTCCTTTTTCACTCTCAGCCATCATCAGCCAAGAATAGGTTGCAAATGTGTAATTGCAGTTCGGCTTTGAGAGGTAGATGGTTGCTTAAGGACACAATTGTTTTCTTAGCGGCGCCTCCTTTGCGGCAATGAATCGGCAACTTTTGACAGCTGTCAGTGGACTGCCGCTAACACAGCTCAGCTAACAACCTTAACGAAACAAAAGACCATAAAAAAAACAACCGACTTGAAAATTGAAAATGCACTTATTTTTTTTGTTGGTATTTATTTGGTTTCTTTATTATTTTTTTGGCATTTGCAGAATTCTCATGAATACGAATTTTGGAATTTCACAAAAGAATGATTTGCTGATTTTTATTTGAGAGATTTGATTGTGCAAACAAATAAAGGAGTTTTTGACAAAAGGTTTGTTTAAATAAAAGTTGAGCACCTTGAAGAGGTGTAATTTAAAAATTGTTAATTACTTGCAATTATTTTTAACTACTTTAGCAATTACTTAAATAATTAAGCAAAGGTTATCTGGCATTCCCTGTAAGCTTAACTTGCCCCTTGTTGGTTTTCTCTTGTTCAAAATTTTACTTGATTGTTTAATTTGTGTATTTATTTTTTAATTTTATTTATTGACAGCATTAATAACTATTTAGGAATATTCATAAGCCAACTTTACTTGACACTATAGAAATAATTCAGTTGGTCAGTCGAAATAATTATAGAGCACACAAATATTTTAGAAAGTGTTATAGAACAAGTTAGGAAAATGTGACAATTTTATTTGAAACAATCAATAACTATAAAATGATTAACCAAATAAAATAATTAAATCCTTTAGATTTATCACAAATAACGCTTAATGAAAACAGACATCAAATCAAATGGACCGAGTTAAATAATATAAATATATCGCAGAGTATGATATGAACATATTTAATATATATAATAATCTTACATATTATTTATGTAAGCAGACCTGCTACTATTTTGAGCTCAACTGTACACAAACTCCAGTTCATACTTGAATTTGAAAATAAAGTTATTTTTATGTGATTGAGTTCAAAAGGGCTAATATATATTTGGAGCTCTGATTGCTGTTCTGTTATCTGTTTATTTTCAATAGAAACATTTATGTTGGCAACATCCATCAACATATGGAAAGCGTATGAAACATTGATTTGCTACATTTAAAAATACGACTGAAAAATCTACATTCAAAATTGCACAAAAAAGACCAGCTGCATTTTCGAAACTGCAAAATAAACTCTTTTTAAGGGAATATTATTTTTAAGGTGGCCTAACAAAATCCACGACCTAAAAACCATTTGTGTGTGTGCGTTAGTGTGTGTGTGTGTTAGTTCTGCTATTATCAAATGCAATTTTCTAACGCAGTCGCACTTTCAACGTTGACAACGACGACGTCAGCGTCGACGCCAGCGTCAACAGCAGCAGCAACAAACTGCAGTTTTAAGTGAAAATAAAACACATAGCAAAAAACAACAACAACAACAACAACAGCAACAACAACAAGGCAGATGCAACCGTATCGGCCAACAACAATAAAAGCCTAAAACCTAATAAAAATTCAAATTAACATTTGAAAGAGCGAATAGGCGCAAGCGTGCGAGAGAGATAGACAAATGAGCGAGAGAGCAATACATCGAGAGAAAGAAATAGAGCAAGATAGAGAGATAGAGTGAGAGAGAAAGCGAATGTGTGCAATGTGAAAATGGAGCGTTGCACACACACACACACACACACACACACACACACACATGAATGGGACAGACAGACAGCCCAAAATGCTTATGAAATTCTATTAATTTTTGAACAAACTGCATGTAATGTCTCTGTGCCCAATATAACACACACACACACACTCATGCATACACCCACACACACAGAAACATACAACTACACACACCTCAGCAACCAATTTGAAGGAGGAGCAGCATTTGTCCGTTTGTCTGATTTAGTTATGTGTTGTTTTGCTTATTTTGTTGCAATTTGTTTTTGGTTGGGTGTGCGTGTGTGGGTTGGTGTGTGTGTGAACTACTGCCCCAGCCACTCATACAGCTGCAGTGCAGACTGCAGACACTCGCATAATAATGCAATTTGCCAGCTGCCCATTCCTTTTATGCTTTCCACTTCCCTCCACCCGAATTCACCAAAGCACACACCCCACCACACCACAGCAGCACACTCACACACATATACACGCACACAGTAGTCGACGTCACGCGCCAAAAAGACTGCACGAGCAGCGACGATGCCGTCAGCTTCGCTGTCTGTCGGCAGCCCGAGCTATTCGCACACACACTCACACACACACACATATACACAGCCTTACAGACATTGCAATTTTTGCTGCCACCTGCAGGCTACGTCTGTTAAGAAGGGGGGAGGGGGATGTGTTGGGTTTGAACTTCTCCTGCTCTTCAATTTTATTTTGCTGTTTGATTTTACTCTCTCGCTCTTTGGCGCTCATTCTCATTTGTGTTTTTTGTTTTTGTCCTTTTTTTCGCAGCACAGTTTTCCCCTGCCCCCTTCCCTACAACAACACACAAAACAGCTGAAAAAAGCACGTGTCATCGTCATCATTGCCGCCAGTTGTGAAGTTGGCGTCGACGTCAACAGCGACGTCAAAGTCTGTCTGCCTGCCTGCGTTTTGTGTCGTTTTGTTTTCCACGCGCTTCGCCGCTTATTGTTGTTTTTGTTGCTGTTGTTGGTCTCCTTTTGCCCCGCCTTCGTTACTACTGTGCCCTTTTCATGGTCGCCAATTCGTTCGCTCGTTGCTCGCTGCTTTTCACGGCTTTGGTTTTTGCTTTATTCAATTTTTATGCTTGTGAGTTTTCTTTTGATTTCGGATGCTGCGGCGTCTGCTGCTGCACCACTGCTGCTGCGCTGCTGCTGCGCTGCTGGTTTTGCTGCTGCTGCTTCTGTTTCGCATTTGTCAGACAGGACAAAATAGGGAAAACCCCTATAATGATGATGATCATTATGCTAATGACGATAACACTAAATAATGCAAGCGTATTCGTTTTTCGTCCTTGTGCCTTGTGGCATAAAATAAAATAAAATAAAATACAGTTTGTCAGCAAATAGTTTGGGCACATTGAAAAAATAGAACAAAACGTAAAATTTTTATTGAATTTTATTTTAATTTGTATTCTTATTTTTCTAGACTTTTTTAAATTAGTTGAGATAAACAAAACTTAATAAGATTCTCACAAGACTTGTTTTCTTCACACACAGTTTGCCAAAAAAATATTTCGACACAACAAATTTATAATTTCTCATTTCTTTCACAAAAAAAATGTATTTTATTTTTGACTTTTTTTTTATTTATTTACTTTTGTACTATTAAGTGCAATTCTCAAAACTGGTTAAAACAAATATAAAAAAAGATTCATTTTTGAAATATTTAAAAAGGAAATGCGTTCGCCAAAGAAGCGTCTAATGCAATTTTCTTAGCTGACTTTTCCGCTGTTTCTTTTTGCACAAATATTGATTTGCTGAGTGGATTCGCTTTGCTGGCCGCAAGCCAAAGCACAAAAAAAGTTCTTCAAAAAGGGCAGAAAAGACAGCAAAATCGTATGAATTATTTCTCAAGATATTTTCCAAAATACACACACACCCACACACACACATTTATGGTTATAAAATTGATGTTATGGCATTTCGGAGACCTTTGCCATTAGTCGCCATTTGGGATGAGTCTGCCATTTTTTGGCCAATTGTGCAATCATCGATGACTGCAGTTTGCACTCTCTCTCGCTCTCCCTCTCTCTCTCTCTCTCTCTCTCTCTCTTCTATCTCTCACTCGTTGCTTGTGCTCTCTCTTAAGTTTTGCGCCTAGTTTCTCCTCAGCTGAGTTTTGTTATTGTTTTCCTTTGGCATTTTGCCGGCTTGCGGGAATCGTTGAAGTAAGCTAAAGGCAACATGAATGAATATGTTCGTTCGCTCACCCACACATGCATACACAGTACATAGTAATATAAACACAGACACACACACTCGCGCGCGCTGTGGTTTCGTGCTCGAGCTTCGTTGTTGTCTTTGCTTGCTTGCACTTCGTGTCGTTTCGAACGTGTTCGAATTCGTTGTCGTTGTTGAAAAGCGAGAGGGGGAGGGGGGCGCTAGCAAAAGCTGCGGCAAATGCCGGAAAAGGAAATCATATTGCGGGCGAGAGTGAGAGAGCGAGAGAGAGACAGAGTTATATTAGAAGCGAAATGCAAGCCAAATAAGAGAATTTACCAAGGCAATTGTTTCAACTACCCGCAAGCGGCCCCTCTCTCAGCCCTTCCCCCACTGTCTTGTTTGCTTCGGCTGAGCTTTACTGTGGGTAAGCTGTTCATTAACCGTTAATGCGGGAGATCGTAAATCGAAATGGAAGGTGTGTCATTGCGACTTATAAATAAAATTAACCACAATCACAAGCGGAAATATTTGCGCTTCAAGTGTTGTTCTTGTTATTGTTGTTGTTGTTGGGTTACGCATCTCCTTCTACCTCATTCGTTGTGCTTGTTGTTGTTGTTGTTGTTGCTGTAATTAATGGCAAACAATTACAGCAAAATAAAAAAAGAAAAGAAAATAAAGAAAAAACAAACCCTAACAAGCAAAGCAGGAATTACAAAATGAAATGTGAAGAGCAAGTTAAAAAGTGAATTACCTGATAAAGGACAAAAACCAAAAAAAAAAAGAAAAACGCGATTTGAGGTGTGTTTTGCGCTCGAGCCCAATACAATATGCGTGTCCCTCTGTGAAGGTACCCCCTAACCACAATGCCCCTCCCCCTTCCATTCACCCCCAGCGTGTGTCTTGGACAGGTTATAAAACCCGTGCCCAGCATGAGACTCCACTGACAGCCAGAAGTGCTGCACAGTGGGACAAGAGCACTCAAAAATCAATTAAGTTGTTTAACTTTTGAACAAATTTATTACAGATAATTTAAAATTAAAATAAATTAATCAATGTTTGATTTTTAAATGCTTATCTTGATGAAAACTGTGTGTATAAAATATAATATATATATATATATATATATATATATATATACAAATATAAAATATAGCTTCAGCATTGATTTTGGAAAAAAATATATAAATTTTGGATCAATTTGCTTGATTTTTAAATAATTAATTATTTATTTAGCAAGTTCTTTTTAGTCAATGTCTGTAACTGAGAGAAAGTGCTCAAAAGAAACTGAAAAAAATGATAAACAAAAATTGTTAATTGTAATTTAATTAAATGTAATTGTGTTCTTGTTGTTTTGCGTCACTGTGCTGGCGTTGGCTTCATAATGGTCAATGTGGTTGTGCCAATGTTCAGCTGACGTGCCTAATTAATTACACGATTGTCGTATTTGTGAGTAACTGTTGCCCTCCTTGCACCAACTTTGGCTCTTTTCTTCTCCTTTCTGGTCAGTGGTCAGTGGCCGGATCAGCAGCAACCCATCCCAGTTCGCTCCCCCTCCCACTCTATCGATGTGTGGCAATGTGCAATCGTGGCCAGAACTTCCTTTTGGTCACTGCGGATAAATTAATACCTACTTAAGCTTAACTGGACAGTTGACTCTGCGAAGTTGTGGTAACTGGAAAATGATTCATGCGATACGCACAAATAAATGGTTTCAACTTGGTTTCGATTGCCTTGCAGTGTAATTGGGTAGTTGGGTGGGGGAGGCAGCTGCAACTGCTGAATATTCAAATTTGTGGCAATTATCGTTTTGATGCGCGGGACACGCGACACGCCCAAAAGGACAACAACAACAACAACCAAAGCCGCCTGCCAAATTATGAAGTAAGAAATATTTTTTTATTACCAAAAATTACAATGTGCGCTGTTGCAACTAAAAAGGTGCCACAGCGAAATGGGTAACAGTTAATTGCACCTTGAAGGCGCAGTTCAGCGGCGCCAAGTTTGGCTGCCAGTTCGAGTTCGAATTCGGTTTTGAGTTCGAGTTCGAGTTCGGGGTCGGGGTCAACAGCAGCTTTGTTCTCGGTCAGCGCGTGTGTGTTTGTGCATGTGTGTGTGTGTTTAATAGTCGCGACCCGTAGACAACTAAGCAAACCACACCCCCCACCACGCCACACCACAATCCCAACCCACTCCAGCCCTTGAGCACACGCTGCTCAGCTGGCCACGGGCGGTATTCCTGCTTCTTTGAGCCACATTGGCCAGCTCTTTGCGCACAAAAACACTAAAATATTTGAACAGTGGTCAGCTTGGCAATGAAAACATTTGTTTTCGGACAATGCTTTCTTATCACCAGATTTCACTCTTGCAACATTCAACATTTCATTCTTAAAAAGATTATTGCATTTTGATTTTTGAGAAACAAAAACCAAATTCAAATAGTAAAATAAAAATTTGATTTAATTTCGAATTTTTTAAAGTTATCAAGATGATAATAAAAGGGAAACGTTGGATTATATATATCATATATCATTATTTCTAATAGCGATGACCTCTTCGATCTCATAAAGTATATATATTCTTGAGCAGCATCACTAGCCAAGACGATATAACATTATGAATAATATCACAAAAATCATTAACAATCAGATTACGATATTTATTTTATTTACATTGCGAGCGCACTTCCGGACTTCCTCAGGGATATCTAAACCATGTCATGCCCGATATAGTTCCTATATCTTGTTACTATGTCTTGTTTACATAAAACTACATTAACTAATTTTAGATCTAGTAAATATTCTATGTTTACCAAGAGTAGTTTTTGGGTTTCTTTTCATTTATGAGCTGTATAACTGAATAATTTGAGTTTTGCTACAACCACTGTAGAACATAACGGTCGGTAATCATAATACACATATGAAAATGTATTTAGTTTTCTTTAGTTTTTTTTTTTTTTTGCATTACGGTTAATTTCATTAGAAATTCATAAATTCGTTCAGTGTTGTTGCGCTGGTAAGGGTTAGCCTAGGCAAGGCCAGGGGTGGGGTGGGGTGGGTTAGGTTGGGTTGGGTTGGTGTGGGGATGTGCGGACACGCCGTCATTTTGTACATGTGTAAATGTGAGCAATAAAAAACGAATTTCATATTGTAATTTTTTTTTTAGTTTTTTTTTTTTTTTGGCTACTGCTGCGTGCTGTTATCCTGCTGTTATCCTGTTATCCCTTTACTGGACATGTTTGTTGTTAGTTGTAGTTGTAGTTGTTGTTGTCGGGTCATTATTGTTGTCGTAATTTGTTTATAACGGTATTTATGAAATGGTCACAAGTCAACGCTTTCAACGCTGTTGCTCACCACTCCACCAACCCCTCCACCCACGCACCACTCCGAGCAACCCTTAGACAGCCAAACGACACGCACTGCTACCACCCCCCACCCACGCCCCTCTACTGGCCACACACACACACACACACACACACACATGTGCTCTTTGGACGTAGCGCCAATTATTCTTATTACGCCTATTAATTTTTTTTAACTACTTTTTGTTTTTGTTGTTTTTTGTTGTTGTTGTTGGCTGCCCTTTTATGTTAATCGCGCTGTTTTTGGGCTGCACAACTCGTGTAACTGTAATTGATATGCGTCCTTATCATGCAACATCCTTTCGTTATAGCCTCAAAGTACCGCCTCAACTCCCCCAAAAAAAATTCCCCACCTCCGCCACCCGCAGCAAAAGTTTGGCTTAGTTTTAGTTTAGTTTTTCCTCACTGTAATTTTATTTTTATTAGCTTCAATTACTGCATAATGCATAAGACAATGTACATTGTGTGTTATTAGGGGTATTCCCCTGAGCTTGTGGTGGATTTCGTTTTGAACAAGTTGAACTAAAGTTTTCTAAAATCTGTCTTTTATTTGTTGCAATTAGTAAGCAATGCAAAAATAATTTGTTTGTTTTCTGTTTTTCTTTTTTAGTTGTATTTACTTTTATTTTATTTGCTGTAATTAGTGAATAATGCTTTTGACAATGATCCGGGTTTGTTATAAGGGGTATTGCCTACAACATCAGGATTCTTCGGATTTCAATTTGATTTGAGTTGATTTGAAGTTTTACAAAATTCATATTAATTTTTACTTAAGGGGTAATTATCAAATGTTATTATTAGGGGTGTTCTTCAGAACTTTTTAAGGATCGTTTTGGACTTGTCTTATTTAAATGTATATTTTTTTTTATTTTTAATTTCAATTATTAAATTAAGCTGACGAGGATTACAAATGTCTATGCTTAAAGGTATTCCCCAAGATTATTGAAGATTTCTCAATTAGCTTAATCTTTTTTGGCTTTATTTGTTTTTTTTAGTTATAATTATTAAATATAAAAATTTCACTTTGAGCTTCAGTTTTCAAAAATGATTTGTTCTTTTTTTTGTCTTCTATTATTATTTATTTATTTTATACGTTTTTATTAGTTGCAATTTCCAAATATTATTCGAAGCAACTGCAAATTGTTGCTCACTGAAAATTTCGATTTGACTAGCTTAGCTTATTTTTTTTTAAACAAATTTTATGTTCTGCGTTGGCTTGTTTTTTTTTATGTTTTGTTTTTTTTTTTTTGTGTGGTTTGTCTAATTAATAAACTTTCACATCTTGAGTTTGGGTAGCAATTTCACTTGCATGCAGCTAACTTGAAATTTAAAGTCTCGTAGATCGAATCGTTTTATGTAAATGAAGGGAGACAAAAAGTCGCAGATGGTTTGTATTTATTTTTTGGTGTTTTTTTTCGGTGTTTTTTTTTTATCACTGTTTCACTGCTTGGCATGATCAATTAAATGGTCAGAAGAGAGCCAAGCAACTTGGATAATTTATTGGATTTTGACAGTTAGACTTTAATTACAGCATCTCGATTTCTACGCGCACTAAAGAAAACTGCGGGGAAAGCAGGCAGGCAGACGGACAGACAGACAGACGGACAGACGGACAGACGGACAGACAGACAGACATATGTGTATGTATCGATTGGTATTAGCCAAGTACATGGAGACTACCTTAACTGCGATCCGTTGCGGTGGCCGCTCAACCTTTGACCTCTCGCGCGCCGCACAGGTAAGGCGCGCCAGGGGTGGGGGGCAAAAGAGCTGCCTACCTTTTATTTCTGCTTCTTCTTCTCTCTTTTTTTTTTGGATATCATAAAATAATAAATCTTTTTAATATCTGCCGTTGTCTTTTTTGTTCGCATTTCCTTTGTCGTGGGCGTCGATTTTCCTTATTTTGTTTTTCTTGTCGGTTTTCAGTTTTCTTATTTTCAGTTGAGAATTTCTCACGTCCTTACGCACAGAGGCGGTTGTTGGCATTACTCAAGTTTGTGGATTTGAAGTAATAACTCAGTGCGTCATAAAAATTTTAATTGCTTTGGGTTTGCTTATATTCTGCTGTTGTTGTTGTTGTTGTTGTTGTTGCCGGTCAGCCAAGTGCCAAAGCAGTTTTGGTAATTAACATTAACCCCGAAAAAAAGCGTCCAAACAAAAGCGCAAACAATGCAAAGAACCCATTGCTTACCTCCCTGCCCCCACTCCACCCCCGTTCAGAAGTTAAAATATAAAATACCGCAAAGAACAATGAAGCAATAAAAATTGCAGCGCATAATTTTCAGCTGCCTCCATTTGCTCTCTGCTTGCCACATCCCATCGCAAACATGCCGCACAACTGCAGCATACGCAAGCTGAACCCTTTTTCTTGTGGGTGTGTAGCGCGGGGCAGGTGGGGGAGGTGGCATGTTTGGGAGGTGCTAAGATTTTTTGGAAATTTCCACGCGTATTTGTAATTAGTTTGCTTATTGTTTATCGCATTTTCATGCCGCGAATCCATTGAAATAGCCCAAAGAGGGGTCACATGAACTTTAGCAAGGGAATGTAACAGGCAGAAGATGGCATTAGCTATATATATATATATTCTTGATCAGTATTCAAATTTAAGTCTATTTAAGTTAATTTCATGCTATCGATAACTGCGTACCTATGGCAATAAAAGCTACAAATTCAACTGATTGCAGGATATCTCCGCGTCGATCAATATCGACTACAACATTCTTACTTCTTACTTATTTTTCGCCTGCTGCTTTTTTTATGGCAGAATGCTTAACGGTATTTTGTTTTATGTTTATTATGTGTATTTTTTTATCGGGACTCGGAATTTGTTGGAGCAGTGCAACTATTTCTTAAGCTTGCTTGGTATTCATATAAATTTGCGCCCAGTTACTCTTTGGGCCATGTTGGCTGTGAGCCTTTGCAACTAAGTCAATATGTTGGTACTTAGAGTGTCCTTTGTGCGCTGCGCTTCAAAATAAATAATCATAAGTCACAAGTCAAAACAATTGCAGCGTCTCGATCCGTTTTGATCCTGGCTCAGGAGAAAAAAGGTACGCTGTCATGCCGGAAATTTATTTTTGGGATCTGTTGGAAAATCAACAGCAATTGTTGAGCACTTTGATGTTGGCCATCGAGAGGCGAGAGGCGAGTGGTTTGAGCCAAGTGCTAAGTGGCTGCAATTAGAAGGCGAACCGAAAACTAAGGTGCCGACTGCACTACCACAGGTAGGGTAGGGCAGGGCAGGTAGCTAGACAAAGGCACACCGCCACATATAAATCTCTATTGACTTGAGTCTCGTATCGAATTGGAATTGAGCACGATCGAAGGCGAAGGCGGCAATAAATTTGATAGCATTCGACACTTTTACAACGATTTCTAATGTATTTTTTGTCTCCATTGTCTATTTTTCCAGATCGCAACGACAGATCACGCACAAGTTCACCAAAGAACCGAAAAAAAACTAAAACAGAGCAGCAAATAATGTGAGTATATAATATACAGATTTATATATATGTATATATACATATAGATGGATGTGTACATATGTTAAGAGGGGGCTTATGGGCAAGTGAAACGGCAAATCAATTCACTAATTGAATGCCAAGCAATTGAAATGCTTCTTTGATATTGTTATAGCCCCTTCCCCCTGGGCTAAAAACAATCTTAATAGAATCAAAGAGCGACGCAATATGAGGTTTAATTCAGCGTAATTGTAACTGTCTGTCTCTCTCTCTCTCTCTCTCTGTCACTCTAACTCTTTCTCTCTCTCTCTAGTGCCGAGTTGGCAATAAATGCGCCTTTTTTCCCCCTTGAAATCAATTAACAAAATGTCGCGAGTACTTTGACTCGATTAATAACCGCTTGCAAAAAAGCAAAAACAATATATAAACAAATGAAATCTGAAAATAAGCAAGTAAGAGTCGAGAGCGCTCGACTAGCGGATACCCTGCACTCAGAAAGATAGTCATTTTCGCAATGAGAAAAATGAACAAAATCAGATTCTTTTCTGAACTTAATGCTAATAATTTCTGTCTTTTATAATGGAATATTAATTTATATATAAATATGTAATATAATATATCAAGTGGAAGACTATATCTATACAATTGTGAGTTTGATTGTTATCTTTAATCGATGTTTATCGATATGCGTGAAACGATCAACTGAAATTAACTTAAACTGCTTTTTCTAGTCTCACAGAAAGATATACAGACAGATGTCTAAATCGACTCCCCTCCTGATACGGAACAAGAATATGTATAATATGCTTAGTAAGCTCTTTTTAACCGTTATGTTTTCAGGGAATTTTTATTTGCATTTATTTATTTACTTTGTTTGGCCACAAAGGAGAACGCGCCTTGACGCCCCTTCTGAAAGACTGGCGCGCCGAAGAGCTTCAATTGTCTGCACTTGAGTTCAATTTTGGTTACTCTCTCTCTCCCTCTCTCTGTCTATCTGTCTCTGTCTCTCTCTATCTGCCTCGTGTTCGGTCAGCAACAGAAACAGATTCACAAATAGCAACAACCACAACAAAGCAAGAAATTAACCAATGATTCCATTTTTGGGGGTAAAACAATTGGCATATTTTTAGAAAAACAAACAATTTCTCGTTACTACAAAATTAATAAAGATGAAATTAGATGAGAAGAAGAAGATGAGAACTTTATGCACAATGTGTCTATGTGCCTCAAGTGACTTGCAGCATTCATGTTTTTGGGGGTGAAAAAGGCAAGCACCCAAAAATTAGGTGTTGAAAATTGAATATCTATTTCTGATTTTTTTTTTTCTGACTGCTTAAAGCGTTAAACAAATAATTAAAAATAAAATATTAAATAGATAAGCAAATATAATCAATTAATTTCTATTAATTTTGTCATTTTACTTAAAATGTTAAAAAAAATTAAAAATAATGTATTTATAAATGATATACATTTTTCAAAAATGTTGTATAGGCAAAATATTATAAAACATTGAAGATCTTTAGAGACTACAGATAATTCAGTTTAGTGCTCTTTTCAAACGGTTATTAGTCGAACCTTTCAATCGAAGATCAGTGTTTGAAATATTCAAGAATTAAAAACTAAGCTGCCCTATAATAAGCTGAGCACTCTATGGCTAGCTGACCCTACCGGTAGTTCATAGCTGGCACCCCACATAATTTTTTGTTGCAGTTGGACAATGTAAATGAAAATTGCAGCGAGCTTAATTACTTTTAATAAAGACGTCCGTGCGTGGAAATTTTCCACTTCATTAGCAAAATATGGTTTTGCATAATGGCTCATTATGAGCCCAGATGCATGCGGATTGTGTATAGAGTAGACGAGAGTGGGTGGGTGGGAGGTGGGAGGTGGATTGCCTTAATACACACAAATTGAAAATTGATGAAGCTATCCGGTATGAGAAACAGACGACGAGATCGCCACTCGAATATCAATCAAATGGGAGATCGTCGAGCGATCGTTTTGTGATCGTGATCAATAGGAAATTACTAATAATAATGATGATTTTAATTGAATACTGCGCACTTCATTCCGAATGCATTTGAATATCAATTTTGAATTTCAATTCGAGCATATCAAAGATGGGCAATGAGTGCAACACTGAATTAGATCCATTATAAACTTCAAATCGACCATAAACACTTGGAGCACATTCTCCATTAGACATCAGTCAGCCAGTCAGTCAGTCAGTCAGTCAGTCAGCATCGATCGACGTTTTATTTGGATAATGTTGTCGTTGCCACATAAGCCCCCCCCAAAAAAAGATTCGCAGCGTACTTGCTGCTTGTGGCTGTCCCTGCCCCCTGCCCCATGCCCCTTCAACCAGCCTCAGCCAGCTCCAGCTCCAGCTCCATCTTCGTACGCGTTCCGTTGGCCCCCGCGACCAATTCATGCATGAAAGCAATTTTTAATTTATTTTGGTTGAGCGCTTTATTTTCCTAAAATTATGACATAATCACAAACGCCAGAAGCAGCAGCAGCAGCAACAGCAGCAACAACAGCAGCAGCAACAGCAGCAACAACAGCAGCAACAACAACAGTAAAAGAGTCACCTAATAATGTCATGTGAAATTTATCGTACCCCAAACGAGTACCAGGGGCGTGGTTGCAGCATGCTTTGATAGATGTGTGGAAAGGGGGCAAGGGTGGGAAGGGGGTGCGGCTTGTGCGAGGCACTGGCGAAGTGGAAACATAGCCGCTGCTGCTGCTGCTCTTGCTGTCTCTCTGTCTGTTTATGGGTAAATATATATTTGGATGCGACGAACACCTTCCGCTTCACAAATCAGCGCATGTGTTGGCATTTTGTCAGTTCTCACATATGAAGCCAGAGGGGGATAGGGGAGGGGTGCATGTGTGTGTATGGGAGGAGGGAGGGGTAGAATGGAACCTTGGCTGACCAGTTGTCAGTTAGGTTAATGTTAATTTTATAATTAACCTACTGCCGAACAACAAAGTTGACAAAAAAAAAACAACAAAAAAAAAACAAAACCAAAAAAAAACATCAAAACATTCAAGCCAAGTTAATATTGATTGGGTGTTATATAAAATTCATTTAAAGACAGTTAAAAAAAAAACAAAACAAAACCGAATTTAAGTGTCAGATCAGTTGATTAAGACGAATTCAAAATGCATAGAAGAAGAGAGCCAATTATATTGAAATAAGCAGAGAGAAATCAATATAAAAGGTGTAGATAAATATGGAATGGGAAATTTTAATAACTTTTGTTTGAATACTCTTAAATTAGGTTGCAAACGAGCATGGCTGGAATGAAGCTACTCTCTTCCAATATTTTGCATAATTGGCCAATTACTTTGCAACGTTTTGCAGATGTTTTTCTCGACTCCTCAAATTAAAATATTTATTTTTTTTTTAATTAAAAATTTAATTACAACTTTTTTGTTTAATTTTATGGCAAGCATGAGCAGAAAACTAATTTTTTGAAGTGAACTTAAGTTAATCATTTAAAGTTGTAAATTAGCATACTTAAAAAAAGAAAGAAAGGTTTGGAAATTAAAAAATCGACTTAGCAACGAATCATCCATTTTTTAAGCCCAAAAAGTTGGAGTTGGAATCGTTCTCAAGAACAGCAAACTTTTGATATCTGCCAAATCTTGACGATAATTATTCTCAGGCACATATTTTCTATCGAATAGAATAAAGCTGATCTAAAAGCTATAAATCCAGGTTGCATTTATATATAAAAAAGCTAAAAAAAAAACAATTGCTAAAAAGCTTAAGAATGCAGTTCGGCCAAGCTTAAAAAATAGTTGATAATTATGCAAATTAGACAAGAAATTAGAATAATTTAGAAAATAGTGAGGCTAATGTGAACAAAAGACTTTAACAACACACACTGAAACACACACTCGGACACACACACTCAGACACACACACTCAGACACACACACTCAGATACACACACTCACACACACAACACACACACCCAAAATGGCTGAGATATAATCAAAATAATTAGATGAGAAAACCGTAGGCGAAGTATGTAGATGGATCAAGTATGTAAACACGATCGTTAAAAGAAGCATTGAAAAAACGAAACAATACAGCAAAAAAATAATAAAATAAAACCAGCACAACACAATCAGCACACACACACACACAGAATATAAATGTGTGTGTGTGTGTGTATAATGACAGAGGCAAATAGAAATAGGAAAGAAAACAAGTTAACCAATGAAATAAACGCAAATTTAATGACAAAAAGCCAAGCGCCATTAACTTGGCCAATACGCGTAGCCATCTTTGCTGGCCGCTGCTCTGGGCCAAATGAGCACATTACAAGCCCAGCTGAGAGATCCAGCGTAGATCAGACGAAAGGGCCGAAACGAAAACTACAAAAATGAGAAACAGGCATTAAAAAAAAAACCGAATCGAATAATGTATTAAATATTTAATCATGTTAAAAGACAGAGAGAGAGAGGGTGCGAAAGAGAGAACGAATGACTAAAGAGATAGAGATGGAGATAGAGATAGAGTGCTGAGCTCAGCTTGAAGGCAATGACATTTACAGCTGTGCTATTAGGCAAAGTGTCCGACTGACAGATACCGTGTATATGGCTAGACAAACTCAAGAATGTATAAAGCTTATGAAGTCGGCTATGTATATATATATATATTTGTATATACTTATATATATATAAACTTAAATACTTGCTGTGCATTTTGAAAATTTCACTTTGATTTGGCTTTTATTGTTTTTCCAATATTGTTACAACTACACAACGAGGTCTTGACCCAAAGCGAGACTTAAGCAACAAATTAGCTAGCCGTAATAAGATATATATACACAGATATATAGATATATATAAATAGATATATAGATATATATCGGTACAGACACACAGAGACGCTTTCTCTCTTGGCGTTAATTGTATTCGAATAATGATGCAGCTACATATGTATCTAACAGATACTTTTGGCTCTTTGGCTATTTCGAATTTATGGTCAGTTTATGTAAATTTTTGTTATTGTTGTTGTTTTAATTTTATTTTTTATAATATTTGTATGTTTTTTTTATGGTTTAGTGAGTTGTGTTCACATTTTGACCATTTCTCAATATTACTAAAAAAAATACCAAAAAAAAGTTATAAAATGCTGTTGTTCTCAGTTCATTGACACTTATCAAACTGTATCCGTATCTGTGTGCCTCTAAATGTATCTGCAGCTGTAGCTTTGTGCTTGTATCTTTTGGTCAAAGAAAGTTGGAAACTCTTTGTTGTTGTTGTTGTTGTTTCTTTTCTTTTTCTTTTATCTGGCTGCTGTTTTGCATACATTTCTGAGTTGCTGGGCATGCGAAACGCAGATAATTGTGGGCCCATTAGATGCGTATCGGCCATTAAGTGCGTCATTTGCTTTAACTAGGAGATTAATTAGCACAGGTTAACAACAAGGCCTGTGTGTGCGTGTGTGTGTGTGCGTGTGTGTATCTATGTGGGTGCTCATAAAAACTCAACTCAAATTCAACGATTGCACAATAAAAGCAGAGCTGCTCGCACAGCGTGTGGCTAAAGATTCGCAGCTGCAGATACAGCTTCTCACACACACAAACACACTTACACAATTACACTCGTGTGTGTGTAATGAGTTTTGAAGAGTTTAACCATATCCACCTGCCGGCTGGTTTCAGTTTAGTTTTCGATTTTTTAGCTCCGTTTTTTTGTTAATTATTTTTGTTTGGACTTTTTTTTTTAGTTTTTTTGTTTCACTTTTATTGCCTGGGCCTGTGAAAATGTGTCGAGTTTGGTCGCCGTATCTCCGCCTCGGTATCTGGTCTATTTGCGCATTTAATTTCGTACTTTGATGCTCGACGCTTTGAAATTTGAAATTACTCAATTAGTTTAATTAGCAACTTGGGCGATTCGACTTGATTTGCGGTCATTTTGGCAGTGACCACCACAAACTACGACTAGCGAAATGGATCGCGAAGACAGCTTGGTAACTTAGCTCGCTCAAGATAATCGCCTCAGAGCGGGTACAACGAAGTTGCGCAATGGCATGCAACAGACAAAGGGAAATAAATTATGTATATCATATTGATCAGTCGAGTTGGTTTAGTTGCGCCAATCTGACAATTCATCTTTCCCAGAGACTGTAAGAGCTGGGGACTTTAAATTTTGGTATAGACGTTCTCACAGATCTAGTTTAGTTATTTTGATCGCAATAAAAGACACAGCTGCTAGGATATAGCCTTCCGCTTAACATTTATTACGCCCAGACATATTATTAATCAGGTGTGCAAAGTTCAGATTTGTTTAAACAAAATGTGTTGTCAGATTGAACAAACTACTATCAGAGGTATCTTCCAGTCGAGCACATTCTTTATTTATTTGTAACTTGAAATTTAGACTCAATAGTTGACAGACAAGTTTCCAATACGCATTTGTAATTAACTCAACGCTTAATATTTGGGCAGATATATTTTGAAGGAATTCATAAAATTTGCATTTACTTCTTTACTCGAGATTATACAGAAATTTCCAGATATATTTAAACTATCCGAAAAGGGCAGCGAGCAATAAATAATGTTCTTATCTTAATTTGTTTTAAGACAACCTCACTCTTGGGAAACTCATAAAATATAAATATAAAATATTAATTATTTATTTATATTAAAATAATTGTTGAGCAAACAATAACTCAAAATAATATTTATTTATTGCGATTTATTTGTGTAAATATATTTCAAATGAATCTCTCCCACAAGCTTATGCTTATTTAATGTCATTTAGGGACCTCGATTCCAACTAGATAGCTGCAGATATACATAAATATATATATATACACCTATATGTATTGCATATCGGTAGCATTGACAGATAAGTGAGTACGTCAAAGTCGAAGACATTTCGGGGGCGATTGTCATTTATCAAAATCATTAATGCAATTACGCGACCCCGTAAGATGACTATTCCACTCCCTGTCGCTGTCCGTCTGTCCTGTCGCTGTCCGTCTTGGCTGGCTAATTATTTTGAATTATTCAATTTCATGTCTCAATTTAAATGCTCAGTGGCAATTAGCCAAAAGATGCTCTGGTTGCTCTGTTCCCATTGCTGCTGCTGCTGCCTGTTATCTATCTGCCTGTGTCCAGTCATTTTAGTTTTTCTGCTGCCCCTGCTGAGTGGCACTTTGATGCGTGCGACGAGAGTGTGTGGGGTGTGGTTGGGTGGTTGGGGTGGAGAGGTGGGCGTTGCTGATTGCTCTACAAATGCAAATTAGAAATGTGTGCGGCACTAAAATGAAAACCATTTAAATAATTGAAAATCGAATAAATCGCGAGCAGAACTGGTGGGGTGCAGGTGATGGCAGCGCTTCTAAACCAAATGCAGCCGTAAACAGATACAGCTGTATATATATGTATATATGCCTAAAAATATCTTGTATGCATATAGCTTTGCATATGTGAAAAGTATTGTGTGGTTTACTGATGTACAAAATCTAATTAATTATTTCATTAAAAGTGTATTTTATTGACATTCTAATTTGGATTTTTCGAATATTTTATATGCCTGGCAACAGTGTCTCTGCATATATATATATATACATATATATATATATATATATATTAAACTGTTTACAATTTTTGCGTGCGTTGCGTTTGCGACCTTTGCGGCGTATGCGGCGTATGCGCAATTTTAATTGGTTTTTAACCAATTTGCCTGCATTTTGCACAAACAACCTTTTCAAATACAACCAATTGCACATGTTTGTGTGTGTGTGTGTGGTGTGTGTGTGGGTGTGTGCAGACTTTCTTAAATTTGCATATTCTAAATGACTTATTTTGACATGTCCTAATCAATTTCATTTGCCAAATTTAATAAAATATTTATAGGAAGAGCAATAAATACAAAATAACAGCTGAAGACAAAATGCACTGGCAGAAAAGAAGTCCAGCTGCTCACATCTAAATATTACTATAATTCAAATAAAAAATACCAATCGATTGTTTCTTTAAAAACTATCGTAAATCGATGTTTATGATTTTTTAAACATAACATTAAAAAACTGGAAACAGGGCAATTCGACTCGATAAATCTTGATGATATCAATTGCAATTGCACTATATACAAACATATTTACCTGAACTTATCCTATAAGTTCTTCAAGTTAATAAAATTATTAGTTAGGATATAGAAATAATATCTTCAGAAAAATGCTCGGTGTACGAAATTGGATTGTTTCACACACTGTAGAGATATATCGCCTAGCTTTGATGGCACAAACTAAATTCGATTAAGGATTTAACTGTGAATGCGATATAAAATTAGAATATCCTCACTGCAAGCGTTTAATATAAATGGACTACCCTTAATAATGCTTAACGATTGCAAGTACATAAACCAAAGGCACAATGAGAGATATTTAGATAAAAATTATTGTTCGATTGCGTTGATGCCGCAATAATCATAATCGTTGTCATAAAGAAGACCACCGCCTCGGCCTCCGCCTCCGTATCCGTCTCCGCCTCCATTTTATCGAAGAAGTGCTGCGAGTGCGAGTATTTAAGTAGTTGATATGAGGGGATGGTAAGGGTTGGCAGGGGGTGCTCTGCTTTTAGGGTCGTTGCTTCGTTTAACAAGGCGCCGTATCAATTTACCAAAATAGTTGGCATAAACGTTGTTATCCTTGTGTGTGTGCTTGCTTCCTGCTTGTCTAACAACAACTTGGATTTTGACTTGCCACCCGCCAGCTCCTTGGCACGCATATCGTGTACTTATATAATACATGTATATATATATATATGTATTTATATATATTCATATGTATGTGTTATGATTGGATATGAAGCGTTTTGTGTTGTGTTGTTTTGTAATTCGTTTTTTATTTACTATTATCATTTACATTTATTTGTTATTATGCTATGAAACCCGCTCCTATCACACTCTCTCTTAGTGTGTGTGTGTGTGTGTGTGTTTGGTGTGTGTCAGTTCGCTTGGCCTTCTTTATTTGAATGGTTTTTCGGTTGTTGGTGCTGTTTCACGCAATAAGCATTTTTGATATGTTTTGTTTTAGACAGGCGAATTGAGATTTGACTTCCAATTTTAGTTGCACATTTTGTGCCAACGTGAGAGAAATGCAATTGCGTTGCCCACACACACATCCTGTCAGCATATATATATACATATATATATATATATATATATATATATATATATGTATATATATATATGTATTTTATATGTATTTTTTTTGTTGTTTTCATTTACATATTTTGCTCTGGTTACCAACCAGTTCTGCATTTCTGTTGTGTGTGTGTGTTTTTTTTGGGGTCGGTTTTTGTTATTGTTGCTGCCCCTCCGAATTTATGCGATACGACGCGAATGTTTGTTCAATAAACGAAATAATTGTCGGCAAGTGTGTTATGATGAAATTGTTTTGGGTTACTTCATAAATTAGCGCACAAAAAACAGAATAACACATACATATACATATATAGAAGGGCTGCTTTGCCACCCTTAAATAAGTTTCAAATTGGCTTTTTACTAGCTGACTAACATTGATTTCTCTTTCTCTCGGAATTCCATTTTTTTTTTTTTTTTGAGAATTTCAATTATTTTAGTCTACAGCCAAGCTCTGATTGCTAGTGCAGGCACATACATAAATCTAGACTCAAATATACATGTATGTGCTGAACATAATCGAATTTAAAGCGGAATATCATTAATCAACTGGCGCAGCAACTAAAATGTAAACACAAACACACACAAACACACACAAACACACACAAACACACACACACACACACACACACATAAAAAGTAAAGGAAAAATTCTGTGAAAATTGTAGGAAATTCCAAATAGAATGAAAAATGAGCGTGTCGCAAATGCAGGCGCCAATTGCAATCGAAAATTAAATGCATTTTTTTATTTATTCCTTTTTTTTTTTGTTTTTGGTTTCACCTGTGATTATTTTGATAGGTGGGGCGTTACGCTTAGCGGAAGATCATAATCGTGAAGGCAAATGAATGGGTTTATAAACATATTTGGCAGGCAGCACATCGATCAGCATTTACGAGTACACTTGGAGTACCTTCAAGAGCTGTAGGCTCAAACAACGCTCGCTTCGCTTCTAATGATCTTGTACAATTATTTTGGCTTGTAACTTCAAACTTCAGAAAACTGAAAAAAAACTGAAAAACTCGAAAACTCCAAGCGATCGACGAGTTCAGCATTGTTCGCTGCTTGTAAACGGTTAAATTAAATTGATTTGCGTCTAATGCCCCCGACAAGTGGCCCGCTCGGTGCGCTCGCTGGTAATTAATGATTCCATTAGACACCACACGGAGGGGCAGCTGAGCAACTGAACAACTGAGCAACAGCAGAAACTAAACAACTGGGCAACCATTGAGCCGCCAGCGTCGTCTCGCTGCTTAAGTATGAATAATTGGTAATAGTATTTAATGATTGGGGCTGCTGCTGCTGCTGCTGTTGCTGCTGCTGCTGCTGCTGAGGGCCCACCTGCCTCAGACGGTGGCAATTGAACCCAAAAATGAGCCAACGACTCATGTGTTTCCATCCGTTTCTTTTCATGCGCCCAACCCATTGAAAATCTACCCAAGTTTTTATTTATTTATTTAATGCGCTCTAAAACACCAAAAAAAAAAACAAATTACAAATTAATTTCAAGCTTAAAACAAATGTTGCAAATAATAAAAATAAAATAACAAATGTGAAAAGTTAACAGTTTAAGATTTTTGGAAAAGTAGTTTAATAATAAATATGGCGAATTGAACTTAAAATTAAAACTAAAGCAGCAGCTTAAACAGAAAGATATATAGAGAGAGAAAGAGAGAGCAAGAGAGAGAGAGAGAGAGAGAGAGAGAGAGAGAAAAGAACTAAATTCGATGTGCTTGAAAAATAATATTATTAATTTGCAAATAAGAGTTTCACTGAAATAATTTTTGATATAAAATCTGAATATAAGAAAAATATGAAAATCAGTGCCTGTCTATCTTTCTCAGAGAGAGATAGTGAGGGAGAGAGAGAGCGAGAGAGAGAGAGGGAGAAAAGAACTGAATTATATATGCTTGAAGAACCTAGTTTTGCGGTTTTTAGTCTGAATTTAAGATTTCGGTTAGAATAACATTATTAATTTGTAAACAAAAGTTTTACTCTAAGTTATAAAAACTGAATATAAGAAAAATATATTTATATATATAATATATAATGGAGAGAGAGAGCGAGAGAGAGAGAGAGAGTATGAAAGAGCGAGAAGAGAAGATAAGAGATACGAACTTTAAGCAAATCAAGTTTATATTACTTTATCGACGACTTGCTTCTCACACATATACCTAATATTCTTTTTATTGTTCTATATTTGATTACAGATAAGGAAAGAAAGAGAGAGAGACAGAGAGGAAGAGAGTGAGAGAGAGAGAGAGAGAGGAGCTGCCCCACTAGAACAGCTTTAGTAAACGTGTTCCGTCCATGGTTGAGGCCGCAAGAGTTCGGTGAAAATGGACAAAGGCCGTCCGAGGTTGCCACAACTTACGCTCAATTAGCACAGGGAGCAGGAGCCGGAGCAGGAGCTGGAGCAGGAGCAGAAGCCACAGCCGGAGCCAGAGCAAAAAGCAAGCCAAGAAATTTTTTGGCTACAAAACGGCCAACTGTAAATATTTGCGAATCTGCAGACAAAGGCAACAAACAAAGCAAAGCCAAACATAAAAGAAATAAGGAATTAGCAACAAAAGGCAGCAGTGTGGATCGAGGAGACCATTAGGATAAAGCACACACATACACGCAGACCAGGAGAGAAGCAGTAGCAGTAGCAGTGGCAGTGGCAGACAGGAAGTCAAGGACACGTCACAAGTTGCTATAAATGACCGAGTCCACTCAGCTGCAAACGGCGGAGAACAACAACGCGGGCGTGGTCAAAATGGAGCCACCTCCATTGGCGACCTCCACCAGCACCCACTCAACGTCGTCGTCGTCACAGCACACACACTCCTCGCACACACAGCACTCGCACTCGCACGCGCTGGCGGCAACAGCAGCAGGCGGCGCCGGTACGGCGCTATCGCCAGCGACGCCACCGCTGCTGCCACCGCTGGGACACAGCTCGCAGCAGCATTATGCGCTTAAGTGGAACGACTTTCAAACATCCATACTCAGCTCGTTTCGGCATCTACGCGACGAGGAGGACTTTGTCGATGTGACGCTCGCCTGCGACGAGCGCTCCTTTACCGCCCACAAGGTCGTCCTCAGCGCCTGCAGTCCCTACTTCCGCAAGCTGCTCAAGGCCAATCCCTGCGAGCATCCCATTGTCATCTTGCGCGACGTTCGCAGCGATGATGTCGAGAACCTGCTAAGGTAACCATCAATCACATAACTATTCATTTAAGTTCGTTTCAACTTCACTTATTCTTCAATTGAGTATTCAACAAAAGCACCAATTCCCAACTCGCAATTTGTTGACAAATCTTAATATTAGCACATTTTGGATTAAAAATTGCACAATTTGAAGTATGACAGAATTTGCCTGTTTGCTTTTAGCTAAACTCTTGTCTCTTTTGCTTAGTTTAATCAGAATATGTATTTGGCTTAAGTACAATTAAACTTAAACAATTGTTCAAGCTAAAGAAAAGCAAACTAAAAGTCAAGATTAAAAAACGTATTAAAAGTTAAAATAGCTTCAATAATCTTAAATAAATATAAATATAATCGTAGATTAACTGTTTTTATTTCTTGATTCAATTTTGTTGTCCTTCCACTTCCCAATTTGAGTCTCATTTTCTAGAACACATTCTAAATTTTATATTGAATATCTGAATTTGTGTTTGAAATTCTCAATTTAAGAATAATATTATAATAATATATTAATATTAATTTCTGCTATAAAAAATTAGAAAAATATACATAAAGTTCAATTTATGTTTGTTTAAAAATCTTAGTTTGAGCTTGAAAATCTTAACTTAAGATTATTTATTATAGAAAGAAAAAACATTAGTAAAGCAAATCGAATTTTTATATTTAAATCATTTTCATTTGCTGTTAATCAAACATAGTGCTTGATTCAAGAACGTTTTTACTTGTTTTAAGTATTGATTGAAGCTAATCTTGTCATTCTGCCTCTGCCCCCTTTTCACAGTTTTATGTACAATGGCGAGGTGAATGTCAGCCATGAGCAATTGCCCGATTTTCTGAAGACGGCGCATCTGCTGCAGATACGCGGCCTGGCGGATGTCAACGGTGGTTATCCCTATGTCAAGGCTCTTTCTGCAGCCCTCAGTCACAACAACAACAACAACAATGCCGAAAGCAGCAATCACAACAAAATCAGCAACTATATGCCCACGGCCAACAACAATAACAACAACAGCAGCAGCAGCAGCAGCAACAACAACAACAACAACAGCGTCAGCAACAGCAGCAACAACAACCATAACAACAACAACAACAACAGCCACAGTCACAGCCAGAATTCACCGTTCAGCACTCCGCAGATGCCAGCAACAGTGCCAGCAGCAACATCTGCAGCAGCTGCCGCTGCGGCAGCAGCAGCATCGTTAACAGCAGCAGTTGCTGCTGCAGCCGCAGCATCGACAGCATCGAATTTGCCGCGTGATGCACAGCGCGGGGAGCAGGGCAATGCGGCACCGAGCAGTGGTGGCAGCAGCAACAGCAGCGGCCCACCCGCCATCCAGGAGCTAAAGGCATCCGCAGCGTCGCCCGTAAGAACCAACATCCCCAATCCCCAAACAAGTGCAAATCCAAGCAAAGTAATTCCAGCTTGAGTTCGCTATTTACATATTAAACGCCACTAATCCCAATCCTTAAATCATTTTCATCCCTTCAATTTTCTCGGCACCCCCATACGTACTTTAGGCCAGCAGCAACCATTGGGATCTGAGTGACATGGAGGGCAGCCGCAAGAGTCATCTGACGCCGCCGCCCCAGAAACGCATCAAGAGCGCCGATCTGTTTCGTGCCCAGCATGGCATCAGTCCGGAGCGATTGCTGCTCGACCGTGAGTTCCCGGTGGCGGGGCAGCATCCGCTGACAAGGAATCGCAGCCGGGACACGTCCAAGGATCGCGATCGCAGTCTCGAGCTGCGCGAATCGCTGCTCGGCCAGGCCCTGGAGAACAGCAACGGACAGCAGGCCAATCAGGTGGGTATTATTCAAATAGGACAACTTTAAGCAAATACTTCCAAAGTTTTTCTAGAGTTGTAGAAATTAATATTATTTGATTTGATCAGCAAATATTTGCAAGAAATAATATTTAATTCCAACAGTTCTAATAGAATAAAGAAAAGAAGAAGCAGAACTTATTAATGGGAAAGGATATTTTAATTTGTCCAGAAGATCATACATGAGTTTTGGGTAGCATTATACGAACTACAAGTTGGAACAAAAAGAGGCAGAAAATGATCGGAACTATAAAATTGAGTTGACTGATAAACTCAGCAGAATCAATCTCAGCGTTTACAAGAAGGAAGATTTATTATATTAGTATTCCAATTATTAGTATTCCAATTCAAAACCCCTAACGGCAAATAATTGATATGGTTTTTTTTGCGGATTCTATTCTGTGCTGAGGAACCTTGACCATGTACAAGTCCCATATTCAAGAATTGGACGCGTAGCTCTAGATGAAACCCTGGACATCAAAGGCTCGATTAGCATAGGAAGAAATATGCTTGTCCAACTTAAGCTTGGGCTCTAAAAGTATGCCCCAATCATCAACACAAGCAATGCCTTCCAGTGCTTTACCATTAACTAAATATTTATTTAAACAAGACATACTTAATTTAAAAAATTGTTATAAATAGGAAATAACTTTTTGCGTATTTTCATTGTACTTGAGAATTTTGTCAGAAAGTGAATCAACCGTTTAATCTATCATCTATCAAAAGACTAAATTTGTTTTAAATTAGAATACTTCAAGAAAGGAATAAAGCGTAATCAAAGAATTTCTTGAACTCCAAGCACCCAGTCCAGTTCTGATCCCAGCCGGGAGTCACTTTCTTGGCATTCTCATACCACCTGATCACATTCGCGTACTTGCTGATGTCGAAGTCAGACACCTTGAAGGCGAACAAGGCAATGTAGGCAATAGTCAGTGAACCACCAGCAGCATAGGTCTGACCCTCCAAAAAGCTATTAAGTTACTCGAAGGCAGTCTCTATGTTTTTGAAAGCCTCCGGAAACGCGGGCGCCATGGCGAACACTTGGGGATAGTAGTAGTTGGCGAATCTCTGGAACAGGGTGCTCATGTCGAAGTAGATTCGATGGTTGATCACGGCGCGCTTGGGGTACAGAGAGTCGGTCTTGCCGTACTTTTCCACGAGATAGACGAGGATGGAACGTGACTCCCACAGGGCCAATCCATTGTCCACCAGGTTGAGAATGGTGTGTTGAGGATTAATCTTCAGGAATTCGGGCTTCAGATGCTCGCCGGCCTCAACACCGACGGTCATGGCGGCCATGATAACGGAGCGGCAAATAGTTAGGACGAGACGTACTGTACCAAGTATCAAGCAACACTGATATTAATTGAATAACAGTTGGTATCGATATATATTAATTATATATTAATTTGTATCGATATTTATTAATTAATTAATCGATATATATTAATAAAATTGCCATTTCCAACTCGTCATATTTATCGCGAATTTTCCACACAAGCAGTTAGAGTTTTCTAGAATTTATTTCTGCAATATATACACATTTATTATAACATCATCAACTTTTGCCCTGTCTATGTGCAGAAACATGATCTCGGCCAGAGTGCCGGCGAGGACTCGAACAGCAGCGATACGGAGCCCTCGGATCGCGGAGATGGCCAGCATGATGGGACACTTGATGGCATGGACAATCAGCGTTCGCACCCCTTTCCCAATGCATTCCTGGGCCTGCAGGGTATTCCCGGCCTGCTGCCAGGACCTTCCGGCCTAGGCGGCAATGATTTCGGTGAGTGAGAACAGCAATCATGCTATTAATTATATTATTATTGGTATTTATCTGATACATATGTATATTTATATATATGCAGCTTGAAATTCGTTTACACTTTGTTATCGATTAATTGATTAATTGAGTATTTGCCTCTTGTGTATGATTTATCGATCGAATTGTCGATTGTCGCGAATAATTTGCGTATGATTTGCATTTGCTACAAGTTACTAACTATCGATAGCTATCGATAAACCGATAAACGGCAGGGCATTCAAATTCGACAAACAATTGGCCAACAAAAAAATGAAAAGAAAATCAAAATAAATGCAAAACCAAACAAACAAGAAAAACCAAAAAGAGAAACCTAAAAAGAAAACCAAACAATTTATAATTCTATATCATATATAAGTATAGTTAAGTGCGCTGTATATCGATTGTTATCGGTTTATTGTCAACTTTTTAATTGCATTTTGCATAACCAAAACCACAATAGTAATATCAAGTAGAAATTTATCATTTAAGTAACGCAGTGAAACTCACAAACTTTTCTATATATCCGCCTATCGATAACATTTATACACCTGATTGTTATCGCATAACCAAAGAAACATTCTAATTATCAAGTATAAGTTGATATATTTTATTTATAAGTAGTGAAACTCAGAAACTCTTCGACTTGTCTGCTTGTCGATAACACGTATCGATATACATTGAGTTAATTGATTTTTATCGTTTTAGTGGCAATAACCAAGCCAACAATACTATTTAAGTAACGTTGTGATGCGTAGAAATGCTACGAAATGTCTGCCTATCGATAACACGGCTCGATACACTTATCACAATCAAATAAAGGATGCTCATTTAGCGTCGTATCACGCCCAACGAGTTGTCCAAATCGAGGCAATCATTAGGCCCATAACCCACTACATGATTAACACTAATACAACAACAATAATCCCAATCCGAAGAAATATGCGTCCGCCACGTGTCGCATTAGTAAACTTCTGTACAAAATAACAGTTGGACTTTGTGATTATAAACATATATATAAACATATATATACAGTGTCTCGAAGCTTAAACGGATCAGTGCCAAAGAAAAAAAGGAATTGCCTGCCAAAAGCTAATTATTCATTATTTTTGAAAAATTCCAAAAACCGATGGTGGGTATATATATTAGCCACCAAAATGTGTATATGACCCCAATACACTGGGGTTTCCCCACCCGCTAGGTAGGATTATGTAAAAATGTTGCCTACTTTTAGGAGTCGCTTCATTTGGATCAGGTACATTGTGGACACCTGGGTGCCATAAAACCCGGATTTTTAACCTAAAGTTGAGTATTTTCGGTATAAATAGACCAATCCTTCGAAGTCAGTTTAGTTTTATCCTGCATCTCGGGTGCAATAAGCCAAAAAGGACTATGGACAAACAGACTACCATTGAACTACGAAAACTCATCCTGGAACACTTCCAAAACGGATATTCACATCGCCAAATAGCTGAAATGGTCAGCCTGAGCAACTCAACTGTGTATAACATCATTCGGCGCTTCGTCGACGCAAATCGGATTGGGGGCAAGGGCAGAATGGCACCAAACAAGATCTTCACCGAAGAGGAGGAGCGAAGGATCACCAGGAAAATAAGGGGGAATCTCAAGCTATCGGCTCCAAAAGTAGCTCAACAGGTGCAGAATGAAATATGGAAAAAGTGCTGTGTGGAAACTGTGTGCAGGTTTCTGCGCACACATGACTTTAATGCCCGAGTATCACGGAAGAAGCCCTTTATAAGCGTGAAAAATAAAGGGACTTGGATGACGTGCGTCAAAAACCACTTGGACAAGGATTTGGAGTTCTGGAACATAGTCATAATTGCAGATGAGTCCAAATTCACCATTTTTGAATCGGACGGGCGGAATTATGTGTGGCGACAGTCCAATACTGACCTGAATCCCAAACACGTAAAAGCCACAGTCAAGCATGGTGGAGGAAGTGATATGGCATGGTATGTATCTCGTCAGCCGGATTCGGGAATTTGGTGATTTTTGAAACAACAATGGACAAGAATATGTACTTCAACATACTAAAGGAAAATTTAGTCCAAAGTGCCGAGAAGCTTGGAATCCGACGTACTTTCCGGTTCAACCAGGACAACGATCCCAAGCATAAGCCCAAGATAGTACAGTCCTGGCTCATCAGGAACTGCCCCCACATGATAATTCCACCGTTCCAGTCTCAAGATTTAAATGTTATTGAGAATTTGTGGGGTCTGCTGGAAAATAACATCCGGAAACACAGAATATCCAGCAGAAGAAGACCTCAAAAATGCTCTGTGGGATTAGTGGAGCAGAACCAGCCCAGAAGCTACCAGGAAGGTTGTATCTTTCACGAATAATAGGTTAAAGGAAGTGGTTAAGGCTAAAGGATATCATACTAAGTATTAACATCCTTATTTAGGTTTTTATAATGTAAATATTTTATTTTATTTATAATGATCCAAAAAAAATTTCCCCTCAAAATAAGGTACTTTTTTACATAACTCTACCTAGCGGGTGGGGAAACCCCAGTGTATTGGGGTCATATATAAATTTTGGTGGTTAATAAATGTACCTACCATCGGCCTTTGGAATTTTTGAAAAATAATGAATGGTTAACTTATGGCAGGCCATTCCTTTTTTTCTTTGGCACTGATCCGTTTAAGCTTCGAGACACTGTATATATATATATATATATATATATATATATATATATGGAAGGGGAGGTTGGATGTGAAGTGTTAGAATAAACGGGTCGTAATGTTCATTTACGTATGTGCAAATGTTTCGAATAACCGCACAAAAAATGATTATTATTACTATTGCGATTACTATTTCGATTACTATTATTATGATTATGATTACCATTCGATATTATGCGGATGCGAATGTAAGTCTGAATGTGAGTCTGAATGTGAATGTGAATGTGAATGGGAGTGTGAATGTGCTTGTGCTTGTGGCTGAAACCCGTTACAAATATGAATCGTTTCGCATTCGTTACACTCAGCCACGCACACACTCACACACACTGGCAAGTCAAGAACTCGTTGAGACTGCCCCTTATAGCAACTACCCCCCGCATCCCCCCGTCGCTCTGCTTGTTTGTGTTGCCGTAGCACATTACACGCACTTTGTATAGCGTCGCAAATGTCGCATTTATCGCGCATTAAAATGATAATGGTGCCTCAGCCTCAGCCTCAGTGGCAGCCTCAGCCTTAGCAAACTAAGCGCACAGCTAGCTGGCTGCTTCTAGGCTGCTACTACACTGCGCAAAAAAATAATGATTGATAAAATATATTAAAATATTAAGATTGATTTTTGCTCAATTTTGTTTTAACTTTTGATTTCTCCAAAACGATTGTGAAGCAAAATATTTTATGAGCACATGCTGCTCGAAAATATATACAATTACCATAAAAAAAATAAAATAAATCAAAACTGTGAATTTGCATTTAGGCAATTATTTAATTAACCCTAGTGAAGTTTAATAATTAGTTTATTATATTTTTATTTATTATATTTAAAAGAGCTTTAATCCCAAGTGCAGCGTGTTTTCTTACAAATGAAAATAGAGCAGAAAACAAATAAATTTGATTCAATACGCTTCATGCTCAAATAAACAAATTCAGTCTTAGAATAAACTCTTAAGATTTTTGAAAACAACCAGCTTAATTTAAGACTTTCCATTCTTTAATTTCGTGTTTTTATACTTTATTTTCGACGTCTATTATATTTTTAATGTTTGAAATATTTTTAAAATTAAGCAGAAATTTTTCATAAATTTTAAAAGCAGATTTTAGCAAAGAAATCTGCAGTCAAGTCTAGAAAGCTTTAACGCAAGCATGAAGGTAATATATATATTTTACTGTTATATAGATATTACTTATCAAACTTACAAGGAATGTTCATGTTGTCAGTACACATTTGTTTTCTCTCAGTGTATATGGTTTTGGGGTTCAAGTCCTGGCTAAGCTAACGCTGCCATTTAATATTCAGCGCACATAGATCATTGCAGCAAATGTTGACCGGCTGCTGGCCTGTTGGTCTGTTGGTCGTTTGTTGGGTCGACCGACCCGTCGGTCTGTCCAACTGACTGTCGTCGCAGCTGCCTCAGTGAGTGAGAGAGAGAGAGAGAGAGATAGGGAGAGGGACAAGTAAGCCTGCGAGCTCGTCGCAAAGAAATCAAATTTAATAAAGCATAAACATTCAATAAGCTTTCGACTTGCACGCCCACCGTTCCCCACTGTCCCCATCCTCTCCCCGTCCACTATTTGGCCACATCCTGCGTCACATCCCATCACATCACACGTGGTGGCAGAAAGTCATTTGAAATTCCGGACAACGGTAACGGTAACGGACTTCGAGAACTAGGCTCACTCGTACTTGTTGTATTTGTGCTCTTGGCCATCCTATCCATTTGGCAATCGGAATCGAAAATATTAACGGCCCAAGCGGCAAAAGGATAAAGTTTTGTGCAATGATAAAAATGATAAGTTCCCATTTTTGTTTTTTGTTTTGTTTTGTCGTTTCTATGCTATATGCCGTTGTGTTTGTACGCCCATTTCCAGCAAAGGGACAAACAAAAAAAGGACGACACACACACCCACACACACACATACATACACACATATTTAGATTTTATTTCGTTTTATTGCTTTTTTGTGCATTCGATTTATTCGAAGACGTTTGCCAATGGCCGAAAAACGGACTTGGAAATTGCGCACATGTGTGCGCAAGGACTTGAGAGCTAACCGTCCCCTCCCTCCACACCCGCTTCTACCACTCCCTCCTCTCTCTCGTGTTTTTCCAAGCAGCCCGCCCTTGATTTGCAATCCCACATTTTCCACACAATCCACACGGTCCAGCTACAGCTCCAATCCACCGTCCAGTTATATGAGTCGGGTTTGCATTTTAATATATTTGCGCCCTTCTGCCACACCACACCCCTCCTGCAGCACCGCCCCCAAAGTGTCACACACTCGCAATCAGATGCGGGCCAAGTGGTTGAGCAGACAAACTACAAAGGCGAAAAAGTTTACTTTGCAAAAATCCGTTGCAGAAACATTTATAAAGTAGCCAAGTGGCAACCCGCTCGCTCCCCTGCAAGATGTGGCAGCCAAGGTGGCAGCAGTAAAGCGAAGATGTTTAAAAAAAAAGAAAAAGGACGAGCGTAGGAGACAACGCTGACCCGCCAGAAGGCGTTGCCCAATCCAGCGACATTTTAAAATGAAAATGATAGCAAAAAAGACGAGACAGAGAAAATGCGAGCAGGGAATATGTAGTTGGAGGTGGACAGGCAGTCGAAACATTGACAGCAAATAAATGGCAGCCCAAATAATAACAGCGAATGGGAGGTGCAGCCTCGGTGTGTGTGTGTGTGTCTACAAAATTAAAAAAAATAAAAAAAAAGTAGCAAATAAAACAAATAGAACACAAACGGTAATATTCAGACAGAGTTTGACTTTTTGGCAGTGGAAAATTGCAGCGCCAGCACAGCGCCATCTGTCGGCGACTGTTGTAGTAGCAGTAGTCGCTTTGCCAGGCGTCAAGAAAGTTGTGGCCTAGTCCATGTTATCTATCTCTTGGCCAATGCAGTTGACTGTTGGCAGTTGGCAGTTGGCGCCTCAAAAGGCGTGGGTGTAGAAAAATCATTGACATAAAAGGCCATTTGCTCATTTCTTGTGCACAAAAAGCGAAATGCAAAAGTTCTGGAACAGGGGAGACGCGACTTGGACTTGGTCTTGGCCGGACTGAGTGGCGCTGGCCGAAGCTAATGCGCAAAGTTTCTTTTCAGTTCTATTTGCCAGCTGCGCTCCCTCACATGCTGCGGCCAAATGCATTATGTTGTGCCACATTCGTTGAGATTACATTCAGCACTGCCACACAGATGTGTGGCCAGCAGTGGTCGAACGGGGGGGGCAAGCGAGTATATAATGTGAGACTTGCTTTTTAGATGAGCCAACACACAATCTAAGGTGATTGGGGATTATCAAGAATCAGTACTTCTTCAATCGCTTCAAGCTTTCATTTTATTTTACTCTTGGAGCTGTGATTAAAAACTTAACTAAATGAAAACAAGTTAAATATATTAATTATTTTCAGCACAGATTCACAAACCCGAAATGAAATGCAATATTTTATTCATGACGATATTAGTTTGTTCAATTTGAAAATAATTGTTAGCCAACCAAATCTATATTTCTTAACTGATTTTAATGAATTTTTGCCTAAAAGTAGGCAACATAAAATTTAAATAAAAAGCAAAGCAATTTTCAGTAGGAGTTTTTGGCAAAACTAAAACTAAGAATACGAAATGTGTGTAGAAAAGGGCAATAGAGATATTAAGTAGACAGAGAGAGACAGAGGGAGAGAGGGGAGGTAGACGGAGAGAGGGTGTAGAATAAAATTAGCAGCCGGCAATAATCATGCGAGGAACATTTCTCAAGCCAAACAAAACGCGCCCAATTTCGGCATAGTGTGAGTGTGCGTGTTGGCCAACTCTATGTTATGCGTGTGTGTGTGCGATTGTGTGTGTGTGTGTGTGTGGGGTTGGATGATGGCAGTCTTTTATATATATGTATATATATGTGTGTTGGCGTGTTTGCATTTAATAAATTCGATTAACAACGGAATAAATACGCTTAAATGCGGAAAATAATGAAAACTAACGAAAAGCGTTTTGTTAGACGTCGACGTCGACGTTGACGTCGCTTGGGCGCCGCTTTCATTCTATACGGCATTCAATCATTCCATTCAGTTATTCATTCGTTTTACGAGCTGTGTTATTATTGTAAATATGTTGTTGTTGCTGTTGTTGCTGCTGTAACAAATACAAATACATTACGTGAATAAACGCACCCATTATTTCATTTCATCAAGAACCATTAACGCCAACACGCTTGCAAGCCACCTCCCAACAACATTTGCCCCACCCACTGCCACAGCCAACCACACTACACACATACACAGTCGCACACACACACACACACACTCACCGCGCCTTGTGGCAACCACTTGGCCAGCTTGACTTCCCCACTCCTGCCACTCCGGCCAGGACATGAATATGCAGACAGCCAAGCCGCACAAACTTTTGCTCGGATAATGAGTAAAATGATTGGAAATACGCTTTCAGTTTGCCTCAGCATCCATATGTGTATCCCATGTACATGTATTGTCGTCCTCATCTTTAGAGGTGTCCTCGCTTGATTTGTTATACCACCTAAAATGTCATCAGATGTTTGGTAAAAGCTGTGGCAGTTTTTTAATTAACATTCGTTTTTTATTGAAGGAGTTAAAGCAGTTTATTGGAGCTAAAGTATTATTTATATATAATACGAAATTTGATTTGCGTAAGTTATCTTCAACGCGACCAAACCTTATCTAAAATAAATATATTATATATATATTATATATACTAAAATAAATATATTATATATATATTATATATACTAAAATAAATATATTATATATATAGTATATATTATATATAAGTGTTTTTGAAAGCACATTCATTTTTTATTAATGGAAATAGTATGCTGGAGTTAAAAAAACTTAAATTAAAATAAAAAATACATATGTAGAGAGATTAGGATTGAAAATGCAAAATAAATAATAATAATCCAAATTTGAGTAAATTGTTAGCAACACAATCACACAATCACACACTCAAATGCCATAGAAAGTTTAATTTATTAAACATAATATAAAAAACGTTTAATTTGAGTATATTACATTTAATAAATCAAATCCTAATTTGTATATATTTGATTGCTTAACTCTAATTATTTAACTAAAAATTATTATTTTTTATTACTTTTTTTCTCATCTTAAAAATCATCTCGTGAAATTCAAGCGATCGAAAATTTGTGATCCTCCAAAAACAAGCCACAATTGATAGCTAAAAAGCAAAGCAAGTCGAGTATGTTTTAAGTTAACGCTCTTAACATTCTTTTGAGCATAAATTGAGCATATCTTAAATTAAAATTGTTATTTTCGAGCATTTATTCCTACTTGCCACAAGAATTTAGTTTGCTTTTGCTTTAGCTATTTGCGTAACTAAGAGCGGCGGCTGCAAGTATGCAAAAAGCCTGATTGCATTTGAAATAGTTTAATAGAGTTATAGTTTCACGCAATAGACACAAAAGAAAAATGCCAACAATAGAGCAAAAACAACAAAAACAACAACAAAAAAAGCAGAAAAAACGTTATCAAATTAATTTGAAAAACTCGCATCTGCTGCACGTCACACATAAACGCACAGCCTGTTCGCCAGAGACTTACATAGATGTGTGTGAGTGTGTGTGTGTGTGTATTCACACATATATATGATATATATTATATGTACAGTAACAAACTGGCTGGGACACTTTCGGACACACACCCACACACACGCAGAAGCGGGTGAGTGTATTGAGGGTGTGAGTAGCTGGACCGAAAACGAAACCGAAACTAAAAACTTTTGAGTTAAATTCTCGCCCTAATGTTTATGTAGATGAGGGATTATGTCATTGTGTGTGAGCCAGCTAAAGGAAAACCCCAAGCATACACACACACACACACACACACATAAAGAGAAAGGGAGACGTGGCTGGGGTAGATGTCAGTGGTATTGGCTTAGAAAGTCCAGAGCTGGAAAGCCCATTGCAGCACTTGAAAATTCTAATTTTCTGCTTAAACTTCATTTGGAAATAGTTTAGCCTACACTTGGCAAAATAGTCTATTGATTATTTATGTTTATTCTATCAGCTGTGCACAAATTACAAATTTATATTTATATGTCAGAATTACAAATTGAAAAATGAATTTACGAATAGATTTTTAATTTGGAAAAAAGCTAAGAAAAACTACAACTTTTATATTTATTTCATAAGCTGTGCATAGTATTAAAAAGAATTAAAATTGCTAAAAATAATAAACAAATTGAAAGATTTTGAAATTGGAATTTCAAATATAAAAAATTTATGTTTATTTTGCAAGCAGATCATGAAATTTTTAATTATAATTTTAATATATATTTATTATTCGTTTATTTATTATATATTTCATTATTTATTATTGTTTTTGTTCGCTTTATATTTTTCTTATTATTATTTCACGATATGAAAAAGGGAGAACAAGTTTTTGGGGCAAAGGCAATGTTTGTCATAGAAAATACATTAAATTTAAACAAAATTTGTAGTTGCTGTCTGTTTGCTTGTTTTGTGTTGTAGTTGTTGTTGTTGTGCTACTTGAGCTTAACACACACACACACACACACACTTAAACTGTCGCTCTGTCTCTTTTTAGTTATATAGACACAAAGCCCAGGCGCAAATGTAAAACTTTTCAAAACTATTCGGTTTCGACCCCCAGGGGTGGGTGCCTTTTTCGCCCGGCTTTTTTGGGTTTTGGCAGCCCTTCTGCTGCCACGTCGTATTTTAAATTCAAGTGGTCTTTCACACACACATGGGTATATATATATATATATATATATATATATATATATATATATTTATATTTGTATATAAATAGAGAAATGTACGTGTTGGTTACGTCGGTGTTATGCTTAAGGATTTCGCCTACGAATCCGTATCCGAATCCGTTTCAAATGCGAATTTATTTCGACAAAATATTACAAAAGTCAAAGACACAAACCATTCCACACACACATACACATACATACGTACTCCATGCGACGGCAGCGTCAGCCGCATGGAAAAAGGTCATTTTTGGGCCATGGAATTTACATAAATCCATATGGATGCCGCCATGTCCAAGTGTAAGTGTTAGTGTGTGTGTGCGTGTGTGTGTGTGTGTGCAACTGAGTCCATTTGAAGTCCTGCTTCAGCTACAGCTCCACCTCCTTGCAGCTCGTCTTTAGCCAGCGTCTTCTTTGGGCCACGTGCCGTTGACAGAGCCGAAGCATTGAAACGAACTCTCGCCTGCAACCTTTTTGGTATTTTTGCTTATCACACAAAGCTGCTGCTGCTGCTCCTGCTGCTGTGTGTGTGTGTGTGTGTGTGTGTGTGTGTGTGTGTGTGTGTGTGTGTGTATCTATGGATACATGTGTCGCTGACTGACTGAGTGCTATTTGCCTCGCTTTCGAACCCATTGATAGCCAAGAGTCGAGAGCAGCCACCCCTCCCCCCACCAAAAATGTTCAGCTTTCAAATTCCGGCGATTGTATTACCAGCTGCTGTGTGTGTGTGTGTGGTGTATGTGCGTGCGGTTTTCAAACGGAAGTTGTACGGTAAAGCAAGCGACGGCTGCCTTTATTTCGGCCTTTTCCATTTGACCCCGTTGCTACTTCGTCTTCATCTTCAGCAACCCTTCCCTCCCCCACACACATACCCCCACTTCATCCCGCTCCGCTTCATCACTGACGCATTGATATCCCTTTTAATGGATGAATTATTGCCGCACATGCTAGAGTAGTTGCTCGACTCTGCCACACTGTCCCCCGCTGCCCCGCCCTGAGTTCCTGCTTCACCTTCAGCTGAAGCTTTTGGCTCTTTCTTTCTGGACGAGCGACTTGAGCAAGTTCTCTTTATCCTTTTGCGTACACACACTCACACACACATACACACACAGATATGGTTTGTTTGCATTTCATTTCCTTCAGCTAAGTCCTGCCCTCCTCCCTTCTCTAGTCTTCATCCTCTTCCGAGTTGACAGCGTATTTTGCGTTGGTTTCTGTTCGGGGTCAGTTAATTAAGCAGCCTCATACGCATCGTTGGGGGCTCTTGCACCCCCTCCACCCCCTTTCTGGCAGCCCCGCAACCCCTTTCGCATTAGCAGAACACACTTGCGCCGGATATGCCGGATACGCAGAAATGCGCCAAATATCCATAATAATTGAAGGATATTACATCAATAAACCGAATGGTTGCCACACCCCCCAACCCCACCCACAACCTCAAACAGTATTGCGGATATATCTCCTGTTTATGTGCGCACTGACCGCAGAGCGTTGAAAGGGGGGAGTGCTGGGAGGGGGAGGTGGGGTGTCAATGTCTGACAGGATGAGAGCTGCATTTTAATATTTCTAAGTATCGACGCACACTCGCATATAATTCAGGCATTGACAGCATTGAAAGCGCCTACACACACACACACACAGGGTGTGAACTGATGTGATGAAGGGGTAGGGGGTAGGGGGTGGTGTTGGTTTGGGTGGGGTCATATATGCGAGATTTGGTATGTGTTTGTGTCAGGCGCCTGCCAACAGGCAAAGCCATAAACTAAATTTATTGCAAATATTTCCTCAGCAATGAGCAATTTGTGCGATCGAATCCTGTGGACCTCAATCCAAATACACACAAGTGTGTGCCAGTGTGTGTGCGAGTGTGTGTGTGTGTGTCTAACGTGTCGATGATATATATTTGTGGCAACGATTCATGAAGCTGCCCCCAAATCCCCCCGAACCCAAAGCCAAAGTTGACCGCCAATGAAAATCAGTGAAACAATGTGCTATAATTTTTTGTTACATACGCTTCCAATACAACTAGTCCAACACACATATATATATATATATATATATATATATATATATCTAAAGATATATATCTAAAGATATATATTCGTTGTCTGGGCTAAATCTTGTATTAAATTGAGCTTAGTTTCGATGTAGTCCAGCGATTTACATTTAAGTGCTCTATTAAACAAGTCGCACAGTGTACTTATTGATTTATTGTTGCCGTATTTATTTTGCTTTGCGATTTATTTGCCTGGACACTCGACACACACACACACACTCACACTCACACACACCAGCACACACAATTCTAAACAGCAGCCACACAGAAACACACACACACACACAGCAGCAGCAATGGGTCTTCAATGTACGAAAAATATGTGGAAAAGAGTTTTTAGTTGTGTTACCAGCAAATAACACGCACAGCAACACACACACACGTACACACACGCATTCACACACACACAGGCGCAAAAACATACACACAGAGAGAGCAGTAAAATAAAATTACTCATACGCTCAGTCGAACACACACACACAAGCGTACAAAGCGCACACACACACACACACAAAGCGACAGGCCGACAAAATGGTTGGCCAACGACGTCTAAACAACAACAACAACAACAACTGCAACAACAACACGCGCAGCAATAACAAACATGAATTTTAACAAAATACAATTTCAATACAATTCAAACTTTCTAACATACTCACACACACACACACATACAGCTACACGCATGTTAGAGCGAGCTAGCAGTACACACTACATTGTGCTGCTTGGGTGCCAACCGCAGTGGCAACAACGCTATCGCAATGACTGTGCCACCACCTACCCCCCTCCCCATCCATCCAACCAAAAAAACACCAGCACAACCCAAGCCGCAATACTCCACCCCGAAATGAATATGAAACTAAAACTTCCTCTACTCATTTCCTGCCCCCCCCCCCCCTCCTCTCCTTGCATCATCCTGTCTGCTGATAGTGGGCAAAAAACAGTAGCTGACTGTCTCTCGTTGCCAGTTTTCAGTTGCGCTCTAAAATTCATACATTCATTACCATCGCATTTCATTCAACACCCAACCCCCCAACCCCCTCAATACCCCTCAACCCTGAACAGCCCCCCTCAGCTCACACAAAAGTTAAATACAATCGCTGGCCCGTAAACAAAGCGCTAACCGGCAAATCGCAGACGCCTCTCCTCAACCCCTGCTCGCTTCTGCTTAACTCTGCTGCTCATAAAGTAATAAATTGTAGCATAAATAGTGGTTCGACTTGGACAGAAGATGTTTGTGCGCCCGGCTTAGGTGAGCTGGTTGGATGAGCTGACTCCAACTGGCCCCCCAGCTGCTGCTCTTTGAGAGAGTAACTGCCTCAAGCAGCCGCTGAGCAATTCATCTTTAGCTATTTCTGTTCACTTTGCGCTGAAGTGCAGCTGGCTAAGACACACCTCGACCCCCCACCCCCCGCATCGGAAGGGATCAGTGTGGAGCTAAAACTATGCTTATTTGCTTTTGTCACGCCCGCAAGCCCCTAACCCCCCGCGCAGCAGCCGCTGGCACCCTTTGCTCGTCCTAAATTACCCCCAACACACAATGCTAACCACACACGACCACATCGTTCATCATTGCGCCCGTGTGTGTGTGTGTGCGTGCTGATGGGATGCTGTGTGTGTTTGTATATGTGAGGGTGTGGGGCTTGTTTGCCAGTCGGTTAGGGGTGGAGCTGGGGGGTGGGGGGTGCTGCTTAGGTCTAGCATTGCTCTGACTGTACTAATGAATTACGCAATCTAAAACTATGTACATTTAATTCAAATTCACAAAACTGTACGCCAAACTAACCAACAACGCACACACACACACGCAACATGGGCGACCCAACAACAACAACAAAAGCAAAAACAACAAGCACAAGTTTTTGGGCAAACTTTTTTGCTGCCTGCGTCAGCATCAGCATCAGCGTCGACGTCAACAGCGCAGTCGATGCCGTATATATTTTTGGGAATAATTCAAAGCGAATACATTTTTGGGCCATGCAGCGTCCATCTATCCAACCAACCAACCATCCATCCATCCATTCAACCGTCCAACCCCATCAGCAGATGGCCTGGCCTCGCCTGGCCTGGCCCCGTATTGTATAGTCGTATACCGTTATAGTTTGGCAACTTCCCTTTTGCTGCTTCATTCGCCATTCCATTAGCGACACCATTGGCGTCAACGTCAGCATCCATCGCACATGTCCCTGCAATTGTTCTTGCTTTGGCCAGTTGAAAAGGGGTGGGCTGGTGGTCTGGTGGGGGGTGGAGGTAGGCACAGGCAAAACACGAAAGCAAAAGCGTGCGCAAAAAGCAGCAACAACAATAACAACAATAACAGTTATATTCCCATATAATATTCGTACACACTTTGCAAACATGTTTGTCGATGATGTATTATACAAAATGCCCATAAAAAGGCCCGCATGAGCGAGATGGCAAGGCACAAAAAGGTGACGGGGACTAGAGAAGGAAATTCAGCCAAAGCCCGGGATATTTATATATTTATGTGTGTGTGTGAGTGTGTGTGTGTGCGTGTGCGAGAATGAGAGCATCCGATGGCGTAATCATCGTTTGTCTCTCTACATATTCGTACATGTCTATGGCTATGTGTGTGTGTTAGTCTGTGTGTGTGTTGGTGTGTGTGTGAGCCACTAAATCGAAATGCCAAAATGCCCATTTCTATTCTGTGTTGGCCCCGCATAAGCGATACAGACATTTCGTTTTTTGGGGTAATACATCAAACTAGCCGCATCAATAGCACACACACAAACACACACACATACAAGGGTATATTTATATACATTTGTATCTGTGTGCGTCTAGTTGGGCTGCATGCGGTGTGTTAAAATAAAACCAACAACGACGACTACAAAAACAATAGCCAAGTTAATATATCCATGGGTCCCTTGTGTGTGCGTGTATGTCTGTATGTGTCCATGTGTGTGTGTGAGTATATGGAAAAAGAGTAAAATACTTCATGCAGAACCGAGCCAAAAATCGAATAGATAGAACTGAAGAGCAGCAGACAATTCGGCGAAGGACAACACAAAAAGTTGTTGCCACCAAAAGTAAAGGAGATAATCTTGGCCATAAGATGAAGAAGAGCCAACTGCTTGCCAGGAACCAACATCCTTAGACGCAGTCTGCGTGTGTGTGTGTGTGTGCGAGAGAGAGAGAGAGAGAGAGAGCAAGATAGAGTGAGAGAGACAGAGGGGGCTGTGGGTTGCTGTGTTGCCGACAAACTGGCAAGAAACCAAGGTCTGTCGAGACAGAACTCCCTTCTAATGACCGCCAAGATAGAATGACATTTCGGGGGCTGTCAGCTCTCATTGTTGTGTATGTTGTGTATTTGGGTTTGCATGCGTGTGTATATGTGTGTGTGTGTTTTCGTGTGTGTGTGCGTGTGTAAAGGAGAAAACTTTAAGTACACACACAGTGCCCCAAGGAGTCGTCGGCTTTTTCAACCCAACAAGCACAGTGGCCAATTAATAGTTGAACTACTTTGCAGTCATTTAATAGCCACAAGTTATACATTTTAATAATTATATATTAGATATATATATTCGTAGAGATAGGTGTAGAATTATGCCAAAGTTCCTATATTTTAAATGTTTTTATTTTATTTATATATTATTTGTTGGACAAAAAATAATTAATCATTTATTTATTTGATGTCAACTAATATCGGTAAATACAGAATAATACAAAAAGTTCAAAATACTTTTAATTGAGCATAATTAAAATTTTTAATGTGTTTTATTTGCCCACTCTGAGCCAATGAAAACCGTATTTACATTATAAAAAGAAGTTAAGAAAAATAAACATCTAAAATAAATAATACAATTTATTTATTTTATTTTTTAAATTAAAGAAAAGAAGAATTTTTTATTGCTAGAAAATAGTGCCATAAAAACAACTAAGATTTATTTTTGATGAGATTAAGGAATTTTAAAAAATACATCCATGAACAGAAAATTAGTAAAATATATGACAAACTTGGCAAATAACAAGACTTCAGAAAATATATTTCGATTTCTTTGTTATTTCACACATATCTATTCTAATTACACTAAATATATATATATCTGCCTTAAATAGGAGTATATCTTTTAATTTCAAATAATATTGGCTTAAGCAGAAAAAGTATGCAATGAATTAAATAAATTTAAAAATAAAATATAGTATTTAAATAAATTTGATTATGAACCACTGTGCGAGTAGGAGCAAAAGGCTACAATTTGGGCAATAGGACGCCCCATTTCAAGATCTAAGGTCCAAGCTTAAGACCCAGAACCCGAACCCAAACCCAAACCCCAACCCGATTCCAAACCCAAGCCCAAACACCCAAAAACCCCGCACAAAAAGGCACAGCAACTGCGGTCCAAGTACGTGAAAATTGATAGATGAGTTATGGGCGAGAACGCAAAGCGAGGGCGAGGGTTCGCATGCATATGTCCTTATATGAACACACACACAGATATATATATATATATGGATGTATTTATATATATATATAAATATATATGTATTTATATATATACACATACTTGTCTTGTCTGCGCTGTGTGTGTTTGCCAATGCTTGTGTGTAGTTCCTTTCTGCAAGTGGCAATGAGTCCGAAGACGTTCAATGTCTGTCCGTGCCCCCTTCTCCTCCCCACCGACTAACCGCCACCCACTCCAAATGCGCCTGTATGTGTGTGTGTGTGTGTGTGTGTAAGAAGCAGAGAGCATTTTTCAACGCTTGCGACGCAAGCCGAGGGCATTAAAAGTTTTTGTATTTATTTTGCAGTCGGTTAACAATATTCCTTTTGCACACCAAACCCAACCCAACCCGACCACTCTCCTGCCAATCCCCAACCCCCCCGAAGGAGCTCTCCTTCGTTACACAGAGCTCGCATAGTTCTTCTTGGCTTCTGGCTCACATACGTGTAACTGGTTTGTAATTGTATGCGTGCGTTTTGTTTGCGGACGTGGCCATTCTGAATGTCTTGGACGTCGACGTTTTTGTACATACATACACATGTGTGTCTGTGTGTGTAATAGAAATAGGAATAGCAATTCGAGTACATGGCAAGTATATGTATCTGTGTGTGTGTGTGTGTGTGTTGGGGGGGGGGGGGGGTCTGAAAACTTTTATGTGTAATACATCAATTGCAAAAAGATAGCCAAATGCTGTTAAGTTTATATACTACACATACATATGGGCACCTCTCTCTCACTCTCTCACTCTCCCACTCTCTCGCTCTCTCTCTTGCTGGTCTTCCATCTCGTTCGCTCTATCTGTGACTGCTGTTGTTGGGCTGTTGGGTGGTTGGGGGCCAAGAGTTACTTACGCCAGCGCCAGGGCAACTTCTTCTCGAGCTGCGCAAGTAAAAGATACATTTATTATGTGCGAAGAGCGATGAACACAAGCGATTTATCCTTTTTAACTTTTTCCTTTGGTCCTCTGCAGCTGTCCACCCATTTTATGTTGTGGGCTCCCGTTTTGTTTGTCTATCTATCTACACACACACACACACACACACATGTGTGCGTGTCTAGTTGTATTGTAGTTGTTGCTCGTCCCACATCTCTGCCGTAACTAATTTATTACCGCAAGAGGGCATCATCTAAGCAGGGTTTAAACTAAGCGCTAGTGTGTGTGTGATAGTGTGTGTGCGAGTGTGTGTGTGCGTGTGTGCAGCAGGCTAATTTCGTTTGCTGGCAAGCATGCCGTCATATTTATACCGCCCTCCCCAAAACTATGCAACACTTGCCAGTTGCTCCAAGTCAGCCTTTTGGCCACATCCGCCCTTCATCTTCTTCTTCTTCTCCATCGGCGGCAGCCAAACAACATATGCAATTTTTCAATCGTTTGCTATGGCTTGGCTTATGACTTCGCGTCGACCCGTCTCAAACTTTTCTCATTTCGAAAGTTAAAACAACAAACAGCATTATCGCCATTCGTCACCCAAAAAAAAAAAAACCAAAAAAAAGCCAAAAGCAGCAAATATGAAAACGCTGCGCCAAATCTCCAAGTGGCCAAGGCAAACACCATCGAAAAGTCTGCTTGTCAAGCCGATGCCTGAATACGCTTTCGATTGCCAATCGGCAGAAAGCACTACAAATTTTTTAAGCAATTAGTTTTTGTTCAAATTTAAAAATTAACATTTAAGTTACGGCAGACAACTGATACACATCATTTGTGCATCCTTGGCGAATATTTTCAGTTCTTTATAATTATTAACCAATTAATTTTATTAATCCCAAAAGCCTATTAAGATAATAAGCTTATCAATAAGATTTGTTCAAAGTCAGTGAAGTTTATTTATTTCTTGGCATATTGCTATAAATTGGAGTGCCTGCAATGCGTCCTGCCTCCATCAACCCCACCTGCTGCACGCATGCCAGAATCTTTGTTCAGTTGTCCTTGAATCCCATCAAATGCATCCCTAGGATGCTGCATTTTATCCTGGTTTTTTCTTGTCGCACATATCAAATCTATTTCAGCATTTTGCATATTTTATTAAATTATTTATTAAATGCATATTTTCATTTTAAGCTATTCCTGTTCACTCCTCTAACAAATTAAAACATAATTTAATTTAATTCTTGCTGGCAACAATGTAAGGCTCCATTTATAGTTTACAGTGTATTTTAATAGAGTTCTTCTGGATTGTTTTGTGCCTTATGCAAGCTGCACATAAAATGCAAATATCAAGAAAATTAAAAACACTATTTAATTATTTATTATTATTTAGAAAAATAAAAATATCATTATTGTTTCGCATTCAAAATTGAAATTTTACTTTTGAGATATTTCTATTATTTTTTATTTTAATTTATTGTTTATAATATTAATAAAAGTATAATATAAATTCTAGAATATAATCAAAATTCAATTAATCTAAGCTGAAGTGCCATTTTTCTGAGGTGCTTAGTTGTCAGCAATAATTTCACATAAATTGTAATGACAGAAACGAAGTGTAGAAATAAGTTAAAGCTTTGACTTTGAGTGTATGAGGTGTGTGTGTGGATTAGCTGTATTGATGTTTGTCTTTGTGTCTGGGATATGCATTTGTCGTCACTGCCAATGTTGGACACAACTTGCCGCGTCGCCTTCAAGTTAGTTGCGATGTCAGTTAATATATCACAGTTGATGCGGCTGCTGCTGCTGCTCAGGCTGAGGCTGAGGCTCACACTTCTGCCGCTGCTGTCTGTCCTGCTGTATGTTGTCACATATGCTCAACAGCAATTTCGCTTTCAATTTCGAATGCTATCCATGAGAATGTGAATCCCGAACACACACACACACACACACACACACACAGGAGGCAGCACAAAAAAAGCAGAAAAAAAGCAACACAAAAGAAAAACAAGCAAACTTGTTTGCAAAGTTTAAACAACATTTCGTTTGTTTTTTTTTGTTGTCTTCTCCTTTTGGGCTTTGCTCGGACGTGCCCAGCTATGTACAGCCTTAAGAGCTGTACACCTCCCCCCCCCCACACACCCCCTAATACTAAAATTTCCATTTACAACCCCCTGGCAGCCGCAGCAGCAGCAGCAGTAAAGTTTGCAGTGTTATTTTTTTTTTGCTGCTGTTGCGTATGTGGCATAAGATAAACAAATACAGAGATGGATTGTGTGTCGCCTGACATCTGGACAACGTGTGTGTGTGGGTGTGTGCGTGTTTGTGTGGGTGTGAGTGTGTGTCGCAATCTAAAATGGGTATTCGATAAATCTTGAGACGACTGCTCCGCTCGCGTGGACTGCAGCTAATTAAGTCGTTGCTCGCTGCTGGCTGCTGGCTGCTCTAATGAATTCAGTCAACGGTTTTTACGGCCTGTCCGGTTTATGAAAACGCTCGACTTACAGTCGAAGCTGGACTGTAATCACTTTATCAATAATTCAATCACAACTGCGGCGAGACGGCTTGAGGTTGACGACGGGGTAAAGTAGACGCTCGTAAAACTGCGTCGCCAATTTGTCACAAAATCCGTTGTCCGAATACTTCAGACAGCAACTGTGTATGCCTGCCACTCCATCTATCTATGTATGTATTACGTGTTTTATTGCGCATTCCGTTGATAAACTTTGTGTGCACAAATATAAAACGGCACATAAAAATTAATAATAAAAGCGTCACACTATAACCTATCCTCCGTCCCGGTCAACTAGTCTCCGACATCGTTTTATAGTTTTATTATCTGCATAGATTTTGTGGAATTAAGTTTCAGTTGAAAACTGAAAAGAAATGCCAATTTTTGCTGAGCCTGCGCTCGTAAAAATCGCCCGCACAAAACCAACATCAAATGTCAAGAAGCATTTCAACTTATTAAGTAATAAATTCCAATAAGAACAACAGCCAGCAAATTACCACAGCCGGAAAAGCCATTTTCCACTCCAACCACCAACCAACAAAAAGTATGCATAATAATAATAATAATAAGTTGAGGTGATAACGATCGCAAGACATCGAAAAATTACCATTAAACACACCTACACAGGAATGCCACACCCCCACCGCCCTTAATATTGCTTAACGGGCAACCCTTTCACTTGGACAAAGATAAAATGTTTACATCGCCCCCACGACCCCCTGCCCCCGCTCTTCATCTTTCAGTCTATAATATCAATGGGCCTGGCCCATTGACGCGAGTGATTTATATGAAAGAATTCATTATTTGCCAGCGAAATGCAAAATGCGGGGTTGAAATACGTGCACATACATATATATATATATATAAATACATATATCTGTATCTAATGGCCAGGGCGAAGTATAACTCGCGCCTCGACTTTATCTTTAATAAAGCTAATTTCTAATGCCGCTAACAGCGACGAGACATGCGAGCCTGAATACGAATACGAATCTGTATTCAAATCCGTATTCAAATCTGTAACTGAATCGAAGCAAAGTGACTTTAAATAACCATTAAGACTCGCAATAGGGGGTGCCGCATGCAATTGTTCCACATTTCACTCTCTCTCTCTCTCTGTGTGTGTGCGAGTGTGTGTTAGTGTGTAATGTCTTATACAAATGGGACACCTTAAGCAAAGCGGCTAGCGGCGCCTTCGCATGCGGCCATAATTGATGAGTTCGGGGCACCAAGCCCAAGTCATTTAGGCCCAGCACAACTACAAACATTTACCCATGACACACATACACACACTCACACACACACTAGACACACTAGACACTTCGAATGCAAACCTTATGTCAATCTTTGCAACGTGTTTAGCTTGCCATAGCACTCCATATACAAATCGGTTACTTTGAACAAGTCTTATTTAAACAAATTTACATACTTAAAATGATTTGTTTTTTTTTTAAATATTTTGAAAATGTTTTTGAATACTAAAAATGTAAAGTATAAAAAATATTGTTAATAATTTTTTATTTTATTTACATTTGGAGCAACATGAAATGTTTATGATATAGTTGATGGAGTGTTGCAATTTTGATAAAATGTTGCCCACATTTTAGGAGCAATAAAACGCATAACTGAATAATTTGGATCGCATAAATTGATGAACAAAAAAGGGCCGACTATGCACAAAATTAAAATTCACCATTTGGCTGGCCCTTGGTTAAGAATGAACTTATAAAAACATATTAATTCGACTTTTTCTTATAGAAAAAACACTCAGTTAAATATTATAAAAACTTATTAATTGAGTAACCAGCACTGCGATCTATAAGGTCTATTGTGCCCCTTCTGAGCCTACAGCTTTGTTGGGTTGAGGGTTTCTATGTCCTTGGGCTTCATGACATGCTTCCCTAGGATGCTGCATCTTTTCCTAATTAAGGCGACGCATTCTGCTAGGATGTGCATTGAGGATTCCTCCTCGCTTTCACAAAACCTGCATACATCGCTACTATAAATACCTAATTTGGTTAGGTGACTTCTAAGTCTACAGTATCCTGTCAATAGACCGTTGAGTATCCTGAGCTTGTTCTTCCTTATGGATATTACTTGCTTAAATCGTTTTTTGATTTTGATTTTTGGCTTGTCGGAGTCCTGGCTCTGGTGCCTCGACCAGCTCCGTTCTCGCCTCTGCCTTTCTTCGTCTCTTCTTTCTTTTAGAAAATGAACACAGCTATTCACATTTTCGCATTTTCTAAAATATAGTTATAAATGCTTGTAGGAATTAGCTTAAATTAAGAAAATGCAACATTTAAAGTACAGTTATTTGTTGCTAAGCTGCCGCTGCTGCTTCAGCTAGGAGGTAGCTCAGCTCAAGCATGTGAAACAAGTAATTTGAGGCGCTGGCAAAAATAGAAGGGGGAAATGTGCACAATTATTAAGAAAATTAAATATGCATTTTATAATTCATTAATTATGCACAGCGATGCAGGAGGGAGGGGAGAGGGGCATATAGATACTTGGATTACGCACAGGCCAACGCACAGTGCAACTTGAATACACTTGAATACATCCCAAAAGATGCCGAGCACCTGGTCGAGCATAGACAATGAATCTTTTGAGTGGGCAACCGCAACAAAAATTGCAGCAGTGGCAGTCAAGGGGCAAGGGGCGAAATCTTACGCCTGATTTGACCTGTAGTCCCCCCCCAACACACACACAAATACCCACACACAGACACACACAAAGCTGTCTTCTTTTGCTGTCATTTGCAGCCAGGCCACACACACACACACACTTAGTTGCACTTGGAAATTTTGAAATGCGACACATTTGAAAATCTGCATGGCTAGTCAAAGGAGTTGGGCCAGGTGCCGCCTCCAGCCGCACCTCCCTGTTTTCCGTTTTTCGTAGTGCTCTCTGGAGCCATCTTCAGCGGCAGCCAATCGAGTAGCTCTCAAGTAAGACTGGCATGCGGCCGCCCCTTTGGGGCATGTGGCATTTTCTATGTGTATCTATTTATATATATATATATATATATATATATATATGTATGTGCATATTGGTATATAAGCGACGTATGCATATTGTATTTTCAATTTTATTCTGTGGCATTTTATTATATTTTTCACTTGATATATTTATGTATGCAACAAAATTTGTTTGCATTCTCCCTTGAGTTGTCACGCACAAAGGCAGAAGTAAATTGTTTAATTTGATTTCATTTTGTGAGCTCTTGCGTCATGCACTCTAAATGGCTTTTTACATATCTGTGTGTGTGTGTGGCTGACACGCCCCTAATAGCCATAGTTGTATATGTGTGTGTGTGTGAGTGTGCATTGCAATTCTCTGGCCATCAAATGACTCAATATGCGCCGCCCTCGTCAATTTGCCACACATTTAATTGCGTTTATTTTTCAAATATTTATTATTATTACCGAATATTGAAACGATATCCAAATGCGAATGCAGACACACACACACCCTCTGTGTGTGTGTGTGTGAGCACGACATGCAAGAACCATATATATTATATATAATATATATATATATCGAGTTTGATCCGACAATGTTGCTATGACACGCGATGTGCCGTGCCTTTAAACCTTTTACACTTTCAACCCCCTCCCTCCTTCGCCTCATGCTCCGCCTCCTGGCAATGGCTTTCGTCACGGATTACGAAAAGAAATCTGCGTCTCCAATCCGTACGGGTGTGCTAGGATTAAGTGTCAAACTGCTTAGATGCGATTGAAAATAAATTAACTACTTTTCGCAACTATTTTCGACTCTGAATTGAAATGCTTGTGAGTTTCACTGTCTTAGCATTAGTTTTTGCATATTTTCAGTTGTTTTGTGTAATTATTTATTAATGCTTGCCTGCCTGTCCTACTCATATCAATATATATATAAATATAGATATATAACTGTAATCTATATGTATAATTATGTATTTAATCAAGTTCCTTAAGACAATCCCAAATTGGCAACAAATTATATTTATTCTGTGTCCGGTTAGTAAAAGCAATTTCAACTGTTAGAACTGAATGTTACCCTCGCAAAAAAAGAAGAAGAAAAAAACCCTATATAATTGGCACTTTATATAAATAATCAATTAAGCAATCTATAAAATATGTTATGAAAAATGAAAAGAAAAAAATTAGATATATAAAAATACAAAATTGGAATTGGCAATTGGCAGTTGGGGAACTTAAATTCAGTTCTGCTGTTCTTGTTGTTGTTGCTGCTGCCAAAATAACTCACAGCGTTTGTAAGTGTTTGAAGAAATACACACAGGCACACACACACACACATAGACACATAGACACATACACCAGCACACACCCACAGCAAAATTGGATCTAGAAATATTATTATCTTTCTACACTGATTTCTGATTTCCAATTGAATTCCTTCCCCAAACCCAAAACAATCGCTGTTAACCTGCCAACTGCCAATTGAAACAGGCACATTCCTGAGCACGCAGCAGTCGGCAGTTGTCATCAAGCAGGAGGCGATGGATGTGGCCGGCGAGGAGCAGCCGCATGAGGCACATGCCGCAGATCGCCAGCCGAGTGCCAGCAAATTGGCCAAGTTGATGCAGCGACCGCAGCTGGCGCAGCTGTTCGAGCGACGTAACAACAACAACAATATTAGACACAACAACAACAACAATAACAATAGCAGCAGCGGCAGCAACCATCTGCGCAGCATGTTCAAAAAGAATCGCTCCTCGAACTCATCGCCAACGCCGTCGGCGCGCAGCTGGAACGACAGCGAGGATGAGCCGATGACGGCTGACTACCAGCAGGATGAACGCTCCAGCTCGGCCTCATCGGCCATTTCTTTGACCATGAAGCGTTCGTGCCAGGCCAGCGAGTCGCAACTCTACCAAACGCTGCAGCAACATCAGCAGCAGCAGCAACAGCAACACAAACAGCAACAGCAGCAGCAGCAACAAAGCGAACATCGCCCGCAGCAGCTCAACCAGCAGCAGCAGCAACAGCAATATTTGGATGAACTGCAGCAATCGGTTTCGGTGTCGCATCAGCAACAGTTGACTGCCAATCTTTTTATGGCCCGCACCATTGCTTTGAGTCGTTCTCGGGATTTTCCGGAGCTGTTTCAGAACACTTCGGCTGCCGCTGTGGCAGCAGCAGCAGCGGCCGCAGCCACGGCCAGTGCCACGGCCACAGCCGTTGTCGTTGGCAGCAGCAGCAACTGCAATAGCAGCAGCAACAACAACAACAGTAACAATAACAACAACATCAGCAGCAGCAACAGCTGTCACAACAATAACAACAACAACAACAGCAGCAGCAATTATATGTTACCCTGTCCGCTTTGCGAGACGCCGCTGGAGCAGCGTGTCTTCCGCCAGCATCTGGATCGGCATTATCCGCGGGACAGTCCTGTCTGTCCGGTGATCGAATGTGGTCGTCGCTTCGCCCATCCCAATTCGGTGCGCAATCATATGCGGATCAAGCATACGCTCCAGTGGGCCAAGATGAAGGCGATGCGCAGCTCGGGCGGCCCCTTTGCCGGCGGACCCGACTTCAAGTTCAAAAGCGAGACGGCCAACTAGTTGCTGACCAGGCAACATCAGCTGATGCACTGCGTCCGCAGATATTCGCACTCGTAAAACTCAAAAAGCTTTCTAGTTCTGCAAGCTGCTGCGACAATAATTCCGAAGCCTAAACTCGAGACACTCGCGTCTATCCTAGATAGCCAAAACAAGACAAAAAAAATCATAAAAAAAACCAAAAAATATAATTGAAGCCCAAAAATCTTCCAGCTAGCATTAATTTCCAAGTATTGTTTGCCAGTTAAAGGTTTCATTTCGCGTGAAGAACTTTCAACACAAACAGATTTATAGTTAATTTAAGCAGGACAAAAGAATTTCTGGTTTTCCATTTCAATTCACTTTGTTTTTAGCTAGATTTCGAAAGCTTGAAAAAACTATCGCTGAGTACACTTTATACACATTCCGAATAATTGAATTCTTCAATATATAATTTTATATTTTCTTGCTTGGGACTTGGACAGCGGTTTTGAGAATGTGGTCTGCTGTTAAGGGAAAGATAAGCTGGCACACAACAATTATTACGTTCCTATATATATTCAATATAGTACATATACACATATACTATATTAGGGAGTACATATCGTACTCCCACTACTACTGTGTATGTGCTAGGCTAGAGATACTACACTGTAAAAAAAAACCAAAATGATAACGATAATATTTGCATAGAATAATATAAAACCAAAAATACATAAATGCACACGCAAAAAATACTACTACTAAAGCCATGGGATTGTGCTACTTATGAGGCGTAGCAGAGCTGCAAGTTAACTGTAATTTAGTGAGAGGTGTGCTTGGAGAGGGTATGGCCAGGACTAAGTATACCCCATATACCCTACAACTAACTAACTAGTTGGCACTAGTAAACTCGTAACTACAGTATTATACGTACTACTACATAGGAAAAGCATACACAACACACAGACACACACACCAACACACACAATTTATATAGAATAAGCATAATCCAAAGTATGAAATTGGATATATGTATGTGTAGATAATGAGCTGAATACCAAGCAGAAACAATTATAAATAGTTAAACAAAACATAATTGTAATGATACTACAAAATAGAATGTGCCTGCGTAATATATTTTTAGCCAAAAAACAAAAACAAAAAAGAAAAAGAAAAACAGAAATAATTAAATAAAAATCCAACACAAAGTTGAAAACTCACTCACACACACACACACACACACAAATACACAGATAGAAGGGAAGAAGTTGCAATTTTATTAGAGAAAATTAAAAAAAAAAAATAAATAAAATGAAAAGCTCAAAATTGTCGATTATAATTTATTTTCTGTTTATGTGAAGAGCTATGGAAAGGGATAGCAAGAAATACATAGCGAAAAAGAGAGAGAGAGAGCGAAAAAACATACGTAAAATGGTTCCTATAATGTTAATCAAAAAAAAGCGAAAACCAAAAACTAAAAATCTAAAACTAAAATACAAAAAACAAAAACACCAAAAAAACATACAAAAAAACTCTTGACTAAACTGCGAGTTTAATTGAAATATAGACGATCCACAGATCATTGCAATTTAGTGAATATTGAATTCAATTTCGAGACGGACAATTTTTGCAGTTGTGTAGCCCATAAACAAAACAAACAAAATATTAAATAACTTAACTCGTAATAAACCTTATGTATCATTTACAACCAAACATTCTTTTAGTTGGCCAATTGTTTTTGGGGAATACGTAGCTCATAATAATGTATCTTCAATTTATGTACTCGACTCGATGAGGCAATTAATTATATATATATATATATATATATATATATATATATATATATATATTATATATATACATCTATTTTGGTTAATAATAAAGAGCAAACGAAGAAAAATCGAGCGATTGGATTTTTTTTTTGTCATTTGAAACAATGAGAGCTGAAAAACTAATAAAAAAAAATTATTATTTAATTATTTTATTAATTTTATTAATTTATTAATTTGTATTTATTTCAAAAGTATTTCAACTTTAAAGTCTTGCGAACAATATTGCATTATTCGATGGGTTTTTCAGCTCTTGTTTTCGGGAATTGAAATATTTGCTTGAATTGAATAATAATTTCAATTATTTGTGCAATTCTTTTCACAGTTTCGCGTCGCACGCTGGAAATGCGTGTGCGTGCCACCGATCCGCGACCGTGCCCCAAATGTGGCAAGATCTATCGGTCGGCACACACGCTGCGCACCCATCTGGAGGACAAGCACACTGTCTGTCCGGGCTATCGTTGTGTCCTGTGCGGCACGGTGGCCAAGTCGCGGAATTCGCTGCACTCGCACATGTCGCGCCAGCATCGCGGCATCTCCACCAAGGATCTGCCAGTGTTGCCCATGCCCAGCGCCTTTGATCCGGATCTCGCCTCGCGGCTGCTGGCCAAGGCCGGCGTCAAGATATCACCAGCTGAGCTGCGTGCCCGCGCCTCCCCCACCGGCGGCAGCGGCAGCAGCGGCGGCGGCGGCGGTGGCGGCGGCAACGGGGGCAATGGCTCCCATAAGCTGGACCTCAGCAATGCAAGCGGCGGCCCATTGGACGATGGCGAAGATTCCGATGATGATCCCGAGGATCTGACCACCGGCAGCATACTCTATGGCGTCGGCGGCAATGCCAGCGACCTAAGTCGCTACCACGAAAGTCTCCTAAGCAATTTCGGGCATGCGAACACAACCATTTCGCGGATGCGAAACGAGGCAGCTGCCGCTGCTGCTGCGGCAGCCATGGGCCAGCAGAAGGATCTGAGCGCTGCCGCCGGCGGCGTGCAGCTGGGCAACAACAGCAGCGCCGGACAATCGCTGCTGGACACCTATCTGCAGTTCATCACGGAGAACACGTTCGGTGAGTGACAAACCAACCCACTTGATGTATACCCTAGCTATCAGAGGGTCGCCTAGTGTGTATTCTTGGTTAATTCTTGGTTAGCCTTATCTGAATTGTCTGCCTTCTTCCAGTCTCTCAATTTTGACTGCAACTTGTTATATATAGAGTTATAGAGGTCATGCAAACTAATCAGTTCAAAGAAATATGATAAATAGCATTATGATTTCCATTAATAATCGAATGGAACAAAATTGAAATATGATTTCAAGAAAAATTTCCTCTAAAATCGAGTAGAATAAAATAAAAATAAAATTTTTAAACATTCAAAATCACATAAACTTCAAGTCTTCTTTTCCTATTATCTAATATAGTAATTTATTTATTTAATTATTTAATGTCAACTAAAGTCAGCAGACACAAAAAAATACACAAAGTAAAAAAGTTAAATTAAATGGCATTCAAAATTCTATTTAAAATTATAAATTTAGATTGACGAAATATTTAAAAGATAATAAAATGTATAAATTCTTTACTTTAGTTAAATATATACTTTACCTAAATTCGGAACCCATTTTTCTATAAAAGAATAATTGTAAAAAAAAATAATCGGAAACATTAAATATTTGCAGAAATTAAAAACAATATTTATAATTTATTAATATTAAATATCAGCCACATTTGTAGATTTTTTCGGCTTGCAGTCTTCATATAAACATAGATTTTCGAAAGGGAATTCATTTCTTCAATACTAATCCGTTTGCTTGTCTTTTTTCTAGGCATGGGCATGTCGCAGGAGCATGCCGCTGCAGCTGCGTTGCATGCCGCTAAAATGGCGCAGTTGAATGCGATGGGTCACAGTCTGGACAAGTTGCCGGCTGGGCTGCTGCCCGGTGGCTATGGCCAGGTCAGCGGTGGACTCTCCATCGAACCGATACTGAGGCGTGACCAGCAACAGCAGCAGCAGGGAGGCAGCTTATCGCCGAATGCAAATGGGGCGCTGGCGCTCAGCACGGTGGGTCACCTTCATGCGAATCTGGTGGGTGGCGTTGGCGCTGGCATTGGCATTGGCGAGGAGGCGGCCGATGAAGTCGATGTGGATGCCGATGCGGATGTGGAGGCGGAGATTAGGCGCGACGGTTCGGAGCCAATGGATTTGGGTCTGAGTCTGGACAACAATCAGTCAGGCAGCAACAATGAGGCAGCTAATTCGGATGCCGAGGACAATTACTCCGAGGATGAGGGTGTTCATCACACATAAAGAGCAGCTGGAAGAGAGAGCAAAAGATATACTAAGCACATATATATATATTCATATATATATGCATAAATATGTATGTGCAACTCGATCGTTTTTGAAGAGTCGTCAAACCGTTGTATACCCCCAAAAAAAATGGAACATTTGTAACGAGTAGCCTTATCCTCATGTATACCAGTTTACGTGTACAATATACATATAGTATATACACTAAATGCATACGATAAATACGATAGTTATATAGGTATCTAGAAACCGAATCATGAACTAATATCATGTGCTGCGTTTGAAACAATTATTGTAGAATTTATGTTGTGCTTTTCAAACAAAAAACAAAAACAAAAACAAAATCAAAAACTAATACAAAATGAGAGTAAATAATCAACTTACCTAAACAGATACTCGTATTTGAGTTAGATGCCTAGATACTTACACACACACACACAAACTCTTACATACTTATCCTATTTACATATACATACTACTTATATACACATGTACCTGTTGTGTGTATACATGCAGTTGAGGATGTTGCCGAACCAAGACAAATTCAAAAATCATTGAAGAACTCATACTCCAAAATACCTAAAGCTAAACCTAAACCTAGAACCTAGACCTCGTAAGTTAGTGTTAACAAACATTTTTGCAAATGAGTCAACAATTCTCTGTAAATAGTATATAAATTGTTGTAGCAGATACGCACCCACAAAACAAAAAAAAAACGAAAACTAAAAAAAAACAAGAAGCATTTAAACGGACAGGACGAATACTCTTTAAAAAGGCGTTTATATATATATATATTTTTTTTATCCGTCTCAGTTTTGAGAGTAACAAAGACAAATTCAGATGTGCCATGTCACAATTTATTAGAGCTTACACATGACTTTCTTTTTATGAAGACGAGTATATATATATATATATATATATATATATATATACTTACTAGCCGACCACTCAAGTTGTATTGTATTTATAATGTTACATAACCATATCTCAGGAATACACGGATAACCACCGCCGCAAACAACCAAAACTACCTCAGCAAAAAGAATTGTGTAATCCACTCGTACTCATTACTCGTAATTACATTCAGTTAAAAATGAAATGAAAGAAAAACATAAATACCTACATAAATATACATACATGCAAATATATTCGTTATGGCCGTACTTGCTTATACATACTGATTGCGTTCAGTGTAGTTTAAGGATCTATCTGCATTGGTTGGGTGCGCCAATGAGTACATAGTCTGTAAATGTGAATCTAAGGATTTCCCCTTCAATTAGCCAGGCAATGTGTACATTTCATTATTATTTATGCGTCTATGTACAATAAAGTGAGATATACACACACACACATATATATATATATAATACATACAATTAATAGGCACCAGCACACACATACATAACTACATATGTATATTGTATGCTTAGCTATAATTACACGCAAATAAAAAAATACTGGGGTTAATGTAATAGAATCAGATATACCTCAATATATATATATATATATATATATATATATATATATATATATATATATATATATATATATTTAGATCACACACACTCACACACACACACACACACTTAAACTTAAACTTAAACTTAACTTTAAAGGTTTCTCTCCGATTTCGCAAGTTATTCAATGTAAATTTAGTTCGTTTTTATTATTGTAGGTTTAGTTTGTTAGTTTCAATATTGATGATGTGCACAGAGACTCTAAAAGAGTTGAAATCCCCACTTGCCTTATTACAACATGAATATATGTGTTACTTTAGTAATTTTCTACCTCAATTAATTTAAATGTAATTTACTTGCATATTATTATATTATTTAAGCGCGCAATTTTTGATATACTTACGTATTTCTTTTCGTATAGTAATTGTGTTAATTGGACAATTTCATCACAAGTCATCGCTAATATAGTATAAATTTAATGATTATGGAAATGCATAGTAATAAATTATATACTCATAAATAAAGCAAGATAATAAGTAAAGACAAGTATGTTAAATTTGTTTATTATCTCCCTGTTTCACATTGCCTCTGGCTACGTTTCTTTTGCAAACGTCTAATTACTTTAGCTATTTGTATTTTATTTGTAACTTAATGCCGAGTGCAATTGTTGCATTTTTGATTTTAATATACAAAATGCAATTGTGACTACACACACACACACACACACACACTACACGCACACAATACATGCACACCCACACACACCAACACCAACACATAATGCAGTTAAGTCGCTAGAATAAAATGAGTTAGTTAAATACAAGTTACATAAGCAATTTAAGTAGAGATCCATGTGCTTAGAAAGTTATTAATATTTATTAAAATTACAAATAAAACTGCGTTATGAAGAACAACCAAAGAGTGTGTTTTAATACTAAAAAAACGTTATAATCGATATTCAAATAATACATTCAAAATTTAACGGGCTGCTGGAGCTTATCGGCTCGTATAGCGTGCCAGCCCTGCTCACGATCGCATGCAAATGCAACATTTCGATAACATACGCCGCAAGTTTATCGTGATTGGTTGCGCGAAAGACGCCCGCCTAGCTTAGCGTCTGACCGGCACACTTATAAGAAGAAGCACGCCGAAGCGGTATTCGTTCGAATTAACTGTAAAGAATTGTTATGTGTAATCAATATTTCTTGGAGCAAAGTGTCGTTTAGTCGTATTGTATTCATAAGTTTGTCTTACTGTGTGTGTTTGTGTATGTCTGCGTGCTGGCCACATCATGTCTGCAAAGAGCGCCATCCAAGTGTGCATCAAGGTGCGTCCCTGCGAACCAGGAAATACCACACTGTGGCAGGTAAAAGACAAGCGCGCAATACAGCTAATTGACAGCCAAGCTGATCCCTGTGTTTTTGGTAAGCAACAACAATACTACAAGATGGCCGCCACTCAATCAATTAATCGTCTTTGCAGATTATGTGTTCGATCAGGATTCGAACAATCAAATGGTTTTCGATGGCATGGCCAAACACATTGTGGAGGCGTGCATGAAGGGCTTCAATGGCACCATATTCGCCTATGGGCAAACATCATCGGGTAAAACATACACCATGATGGGCGATGAGAGCAATCCGGGCGTCATGGTGCTGGCAGCCAAGGAGATATTTAATCAGATTGCCCTGCACAATGATCGCGAATTCCTGCTACGTGTCGGCTACATTGAGATTTACAATGAGAAAATCTACGATTTGCTGAACAAGAAGAATCAGGATCTGAAGATTCACGAGAGCAATGGGATGGTGCATGTGAATTGTGAGGAGTGCATCATTACCAGCGAGCAAGATCTGCTGCAGTTCCTTTGCATGGGCAACAAGGAGCGCACCGTGGGCGAAACCAATATGAACGAACGTTCCAGTCGATCACATGCCATATTTCGCATTGTAAGCTAATTGTAATACATATTCTATATATATTTGACGATTGTACTACATCTGCAGATCATTGAGTCACGTAAAACTGATCATAATGCCGATGATGCCGTCATTCAGGGTCTGCTGAATCTGGTGGATTTGGCCGGCTCGGAGCGAGCCGATCAGACGGGTGCTCGGGGTGCACGTCTTAAGGAGGGCGGTCACATTAACAAAAGCTTGCACTTTCTGAGCAACGTGATCAAGAGCTTGTCCGAGAACGAGGACAACAAGTACGTCTGTTTTCGTGAATCCAAGTTGACGCGTATACTGCAGGCATCGTTGGGTGGAAACACGTTCACCTCAATTATATGCAGCATCAAACCATCGATTATGGAGGAATCGCAGTCGACGCTGAACTTTGCGATGCGTGCGAAAAAGATACGCGTGAAGCCACAAATGAATGAGATCGTTTCGGATGCAACGATGATGAAGCGTCTCGAGCGTGAAATTAAGGAGCTGAAGGATCGCTTGGCGGAGGAGCAGCGCCGTAATGAAAGCGTAATCAAAGTAAGAGTGTTGGAACAGAGAATCAAGAATGATACTCTGAAAATCATAACTGGCAATACAATTGCTGATAAGCGCGCTAAAATTCGCCGACGCACTTGGTGTCCGGCAACGTCGCAACCGGATGCAGCGCCGGGAGAAGAATTGGCTGGGTCAGACGGTTCAACTGCTGACCAGCCCAAGCATTTGGGTCTACCGAAACCAAGTTTCTATCCACCGGGTTCGCATATAAGACACCGTCCTGTTAATGTACCCAAGACCATAAACATTATGAAATCTCTGGAAATCGCCGAGGAAGATGAGGAATTCAAGCCAGCCCTTGAGTACGATTTTGGAGGTGGCCCAAGCCCAGTAGTTACCCAACGAATTCTGCCACCACTATGCTTAACGCCACGCGTGGCCGAAATTGAAGGGTAAGTTATCAAGTACTGTGATAACTGCCGTTTCATAAATCATTTTCATTGCACTGTTCATCGCCGATCTCACATCTCATCTCATCTCATCCCATATATGACAACTATATATATATAGTAAAGCAATGCATGTACGCGACGCTACGGAGCTGAATACCTTCATCAATCTAGAGCAAGACATTGCCTGCGAGTGGGAAGATTTAAACGAAAGATTTGCTGCGGCAACAGTTCAAATTAATGAGCTACAGTCCGAGCGACTAAATCTAATGCAGCGGTGAGTTTAGGACAGCTAAGCTGAAACTATAAATGTAAATATTATTGGCATCAAAGGCATTTATGCCACTGCACGATCGAAAAATGTTGCTCTTTAAACTAGAAATGCCGTTTATAATCTGCTGTGCAGCCCGAGCAAAATTATCTGTCCAAATCATGGCTCGACAATCTCTAAAAACATTTGCTTATATTTATTAATATCTTTTGCTGCTATCTAACAATTGGCAGCGCCAGTTGGAGATTTAAAATTGTGTTCACCACTTCAGTTGCGGCTCGCTGTGCACAAAGTCAACACGTGGTAAACTTTTGTGGACATCTCTTCTATTTTATCACACAGCGATTGCTTTGCTTTCGTCTTTTGAAATCAGTTGCTGAGCACGACGTGAGTAAGCAAGAGCTAAGTCGGCCGAGCCGAGAGCTGAATAATAAGACCCACTCACATACGCAATATGGTTGTGTGGTTTTGTGCGTCGTTATGATAGCACCGGAGTACAATACACCTAAACCATATTGCGAATAAATTTGGCACCTGACGATCGACGGCTCGAAGACGTCAGACGACAATGCCAACTAACAAATGTGATAAGCGATAATCGATCTTCAATCGTTGTCGTAGATAAAATGTTGATTCGGTTAATGTGACCCTAAGGTTGCTACCTAATTTAGCTTAACTTTGCTGTTCAACACACTCCGTTTCGCTCCGCTCCGCCGCACACTCAATGTTCGATATCGTCTTCGGTTAGCTATCAACTCCCAATGCCCAGAGACGTGACTCTGATGTAACTCATAACGCAATCGAGGCCCCGCATCAAGCAAAAAATAAATACGCTTGTGAGTAAAAATATAACGCATAAGTTCAAAGCGAATGCAACAATAAAAGTGCATTTCTTGTGTGTTGTGGTTGTGTTTGTGCACGTGAGAGTGTGTGTGTGTGTTGTGTGTAGTTGTTGTAGTTTCAACCTCAACTGGAATGCTCTCTGCAGCCGCTGCCTCCATCTGCAGGCTGTTAGCAGCTGCAGGCGCTATTTTTAGGGAGCTTCGCTTGCCATAATTAATTGTCAAAATGGTCGTGCGGTGAAAAATTTGGAACTCCAAACGCCAACTTGCAACTGCATTTTCAGCGGTGCCCATCTGCATTCAATTAGGCACTAGATTGAAGATTAAGTGAAGCTCAATTATATTCAATATCAATATCGCTTCCAGAGTAATGTATCTGCCTATCTACAATAGTTAGAAAATAGTTATTAGTCAGAATTAAAGCATTAAATAACTGTCTCTTTTTACGCTTACTACTTGTAGCTGCAAAGACTTTGATAGCCTGACCAATTCGAAGCAGGCTGCTGATTCCAAAATCGAGGCATACGAGGAGCAGCTGCAAACGTTGAAGCAAACCGTTCAGCGACTGGAAATGGAAAATCGTTTGGCTGTCGATTTGGAATTTCAGTTTGAAAACCACAAATCGAAGTCAAAGCGGCGAGAGGAGGAGCTGTTGGCGGCCATCTCAGAGAAAGATGGCGCCATCGGCGGCCTGCAACACAAGCTCGATGAGTTGTCTAGGGATGTGCTGCGCAACAGCAAAGAAGATCAGATGCTATCCATCTGCCCCGAGATTGAAACCACTTGCGAGAGCATTTGCTGCAGGTGTGCTGATCTCGAGCGTCTGCTGGAGGAGCACAAGCAGACGACAACCAATGTGGAAGGAGCCAAGTTGATTCAGTGTGAATGCGAGCAGTTGCGCGGGGAAATCGCCAAGACACGGGCTCAGCTGGAGAGCGTGCAGCTGGCACACAAACAGGTGACCAGCCATGCCGCTGAAAAGTCGCAGCTCTGTGATCGTCTGGGCCAAGATTTTGTGGCTGCCGAGGAGGCCAAGGAACTGCTGCAGGATAAATACAATATTCTCGAGGTGGCGCAACAGCAGCACAATCAGATCCTCCAATCGATGCAGGCCAAATATGAGGCTATGCAGGAGAAGTATCTGAAACTGCAGCAGGATTATGAACGGCTCGAATCGATGCAGGAGAAGTATGTGCAATTGGAGCAAGATTACGAGCTGCGTGCAGCCGCGCATGAAAAGTATGCGAAACTTCAGCAGGATTATGCACAGCTCGAAAGCCAAAACGAAAGTTTGCAAGAGGAAATCCGAACGCTGAAGGCATCCATGCAGCAGATCCAAGATGAACTCATGCAGACAGCAACGGCAACAGCGAGCACAGCAGGGATGAACGATGCACAGCTGCAGTTGTGGTCACGCAACGAGGAGCTCGTCGAGAGCCTGGCCAACATGGAGGCTAAATTTGGTGAAATCCAACGCGAATACGATGATCTGTCCAATCAGCTGATGGAGAGCGTTCAGGATGGCGACTGTCTGCGAGATCAGTGCAATGCCCTGCAAGAGGAGCTCAAGCAGCAACGGCAAATGTCGGCTGCAAATGCAACTGCTGCTGGTGCCGAGGCTGCGCTGATGAATCCAGATGAGAAAACGGAACAATTACGGGCGCACATCGCTCGGCTAGAGAGTGAGGTGGCCGAGAAGAATATGCTGATTGATGCCACCGAGGGCACCATCAAAGACATGCGCGATCAGATGACAAATCTGGAAGCGGCGCTGCTGGAAAAATCGGTGATCGTCAACAAAGTGGAGGACTATCAGCGACAAATCGAATCGCTCGCGAAACAGCATGCCGAAATGACAGTGGTCTATGAGGAGCTGCAGGAGAAGGTCAAGGAGAACACCCTCAACGAGAGCGATGGCCAACTCATGTCCAGCACCGCACCAACGCTGTTCAACAACGACAGCGGGGAACCAGCAATGGAGACCGAGCTCGGTCTGGTCATGGCCGAATTGTCTGATCTGAAAACCGAATCTTATCAGCTGCGGTTGCAGCTGAACACCAAGGACGAACTGATCGAGAGAATGCAGTCAGAGCTACAGGAGCTTAACGAACGCTGCATAAATATGGATGTGTTGCAGGTGAAAGATCGAGCGAACCTTCTTCAAAATCAACAGTTGCTCGAGCGACAGTCCGCCAAATTGTCGGACGATGCCGATCGCATTGACAAACTGCAGGAAACGAATGCACAACTGCTGGAGCGTAGCATTAAGGCTGAAGAGACTGTGGATGTACTGAAACAGCGTCTGGAAACTGCAGAACAAGATGCATGCTCCGCAGACCAATTCGAGAAGCGTCTCCACGAAATGCAAATCGCATCGGAGACGTCCCAAAAGGAGTTCGATTTACGGGAGCAACAGAATAGAGAAAAACTGGAGTCATCCAGGGAGGAATACGAGAAGCGTCTGAATGAAATGCAAGCTGCATTGGAGATGTCGCAAAAGGAGTTCAAACTAAAGTGGCAACAGAATGAAGAAACGATGAAATGCACCAAAGAGGAATACGAGAACCAGTTGAGTGATATGAAAACTTCATTTGAGGCGAAGCAAAAGCAGCAGAAGGATGCAGTTGTGCTGGAGTATTTGCAGAAGATCCAGGCCAGCGAGACTTGTTACCGTACGAATCTGCGCAAATACAACACGGAATGGGAGGAGGACAAGGCTCGCTACGAGGCCAGTTTGAAAGAACTGCAAAAGCAATTGTCGCAGAGCAAGGACCAATTGCAGATGCTCAGCGCTGAAAGCGGCACTAAACTCTTCGATATTAAGGCGGCCAATGATCTGGCAGTGGATCAGTTGGTTAAAGAGAAACACGAGCTGGAATCAATGTACGATGAAAGCCAGAAGCTAGTGCAGAAGTTACGAAGTGAATTGAGCAGCAAGGATCTGGAGGAGAAGCAAGATCGGGATGAAAAGTTGCAAGTGATGCTCGACAAATACGAACAGCAGTTGCATGACTACGAACAGCTCAAGGCTGAGTATACACTTAGCCTGGACAAACTCAAGGTGGAGAAGAGCTCATTACAATGTGAGGTGGATGAGAGCAAATCGATAATAGAACGCTTGAACAACGAACTCCAATCGGAGCACAACGAACACCAACAGCTGACGAGTAGGTTGGCACAGTTGGAGGCTGAGCTGGTAGCCAATGCTGCAGAGAAGGCCACATTTTTGGAGCAGGTGGAAACTTTAAATAACAAAATTGCTGATCTGGTCGAAGAGGTTAAGCAGGCCGAACGGAAGGCAATCGATTTTGATAAGCTACTCAGCGAGCACGAAGAAAGCAAATGCCTTCTAAACGCAGCAAACAATCGCTGCGAGAATCTGACGCAGAAAGTGAAGAATCTCGACAAAGAATTGGAGCTGACTCGCATTGAGGCTGCAACGCACAGTGCCAAAGTCAATCATCTGCAATCCGAATTGGAGGCAACATTGCGTTTGCATAGCGCCGCCTGCTCCGAGCAATCCAGCTTGTCGAAGAAGCTGCAGGCACTGGAGGCAACCCTAATTGAACAATCCAATCAATTTGAGCACAAATTGAAGGAGGTGCAGAGCTCCAAGAATGAACTGCAGCTCAAGCTGGACTCTTTGCTCACCAAGAAACTGGAGCTGGAGACAGCGAATCAGCAGCTGACAGTGAAACTGAAAAATGTCCTAAATGTGCAGAGCGATTTGGACAAGGAGCGCGAAAGCAATGCAACGTTGCAGCGGTGCAATGAGCTGTTGCAGTCAAAGATGGACTCCAACGAGCAGATCTTGCAGCAGCTGAAACTCGAAAATACTCAGGCTGAGGAACGACTGACTTCAGTTACCACGGAAGCCAGAAAAAAGAGTTCCGAAATGGGCAACCGAATTGAAATGTTGCAAAAGGAAATGGATAAATCGCGCTCTTTGCTGGTAAGTGTCGTATATATATATATATATATATATATATATATATATATATTTATATATATACATATATTTATATATATATATAAATAAAATTTACATTTATTTATAACCAACGTGGTTTGAACGTGAACTGAATTGTGCCCACTGATATTTCCAAAAAGTGCTTTGAGAAACACTTTCAGATTTAAAATGAAGAAAGAAAACAAGTTGCCTGAAGTATATTTTTAGGATTCAATGCTTCTCACTTACATGAAAAGCAGCTTCTATGAAATTAGACAGTTAGAACAGGAGAAAGTGCTTGATATATATAATATATTTTTATATGTACATCTATTTATAATTTGCAGAGAACGAATAAAATCAACTTTGATGCTGAGCGATTACGCTTGGATGGCACAATTTCTAGTCTAATGGAGGACAAGCGCAACTTGGAGGAGAAAATCTGCACGACCGACGAAATTGCCAAGAAGCTGGAGTCGGACTTGAGATCTATGGTCAATGGCAGCAATATATCATTTGACTCCAGTGCGTCGAGCACATCATCTGCACCCCGAAAGAGTTTGGATCGTGAGACTAAGCAACCGAGGGTGAGTAACAAGGCAGTAAAACCAACCAAAAGATCGAGTTTAAACATAATATATGTAAACATTTAACAGAAATCCGTATGCTCGGAGACTGAGTTGCGCAAAAATAGACGGATTAGCACACACGATGAATGGCGTCGTCAGTCGTATTGGAATGATTCGAGGCATGTGGCCTGCATGACGGACCCCGTGGGTAAGTTTAGAAACTCAAAAGCACCCAAGCTGACTTGATAAAAGTGTATATATCCAATTGAAGATCAAAACTGCAACTGTAAGGAGCTTGATACTAAGCTCAAGGATTGTCAACGCCAGCTTTTCATAGCGGAAAGCATCGTGACCACGCAGAAATTGGAGTTGAAGAATCATCCACTAAAGGAGGAGACAGCCGCACTGAAGAAACGTCTCCAGGACGAGCAGGCGAAGGCACGCGATGAGATCAAACGCTTACGACAAAAGAATTTGGATCTGATGAGCAAGGTTAACGTCCAGGCAGCATCTGCAGCCATCTCGGCCAGCAGCAATCAAGTGGCAACGACGACGGCTGAAGCCGTCAAGATGCTGTCAACCACAGAGACGCAAACGGAGTCCGATGTGGAGACTGCTTTACAGAAAATGTCTGATAAGTTCGAAGATAGCTTGAAACTGTGTCGCATTCGTTATCGCAAAATTAAGGATTTGGAGGAGAAATTAAAGCAAAATGAAAATGGCGATGGCGCCAACATTTCCTTCCAAACAGCCGGACAAATTAATGCACTTAAGGTCTGTGTGGAATATTAATGTACACATTCTCGCAGAATTATCACAATTCACTTCTTTTCCAGTCCCAATTGGACGTACAGAAAAAAGACTATGCTCTCCTAAACCAAAAGTATGAGTTCGCGAAACGGGCCCTCAAACTTCGCGGAGATGAGTTGGAGACATTTCGGAAAGCCGCTGACGCCAACCTGGCGGAACCCTCCAAATAAGTCATAATATGATAGTATTACAATTGTTGAGTGATCTTTTGTATGTATATGTTAAGTATGCTTAGAGTTAAAGTTGCAATTAAATAGCAGCCCAATTAACTATTGTGGGGCATTGAAAACGCGGAAGATGTTTTCGAAAGATTGAGTCAACGAAATGCATGCATAAAATATGTTTTCATAATTTATTGTTTTATATGTAATAAAACTTTTCGTTAGTTTAAATTTAAATTCAAATATATCGAACATTGGTTTTTTCTTTTTGTTGCCAAAATGCAGACGTGACTGATGGAAACACTGTTATCGAATTGGTTCGATAAATGCGACCGCGATGAAATCAATTCGAAGCGAAGCGTTGCAGTGCCAACATATCGGCCGACAATCGCCCAACCGCCACGTTCATATTAAACCTTGTATTAAAAAAAAGTAATTCAGCTTGAGTAGGCCATGAATTCGGCAACAAAGGTATGTTAAAAGCAAAACGCATTTAACAGTGCAACTCGGACCCGGCACGGGTTGGCAAACGATGCCCCAATCGAGTTTTGTGCGGGAAAATTGTGCGGCTGTGTGCGTCTCTGTCATATCGCCTCACTCCTTCGGGTGCGAATGGTAGCGAAATTTTGTGTTTGTGCTTCATTTTGGGGGCGGCGAGAGGGCGCGTTTGTTTTGAATTTGCACCGCATGCCAAACAACAGCAACAACAACCCAAAACAAAACAGCTGAAAATAAAACACACAAATTATTGTACTTGCAGGTTGGGGAAATATTTACGGCAGCGGGTCAAGCGTTCAGCCGACTCGGTGATCTAACAATGCAATTGCATCCAAATGCCGAAGCTCCGTCCGGGTAAGTAAGCTGGACTGATGTTAGATTTTGTATATATGCAAATATAGTGCTAAATTGTTAATTTTGCATGTTCCCTCGCTATGCTCGGCACAGTAAATGGACAGACGAGGAAATCGACATGTTGCACTCGTCCATAATGCGCTTCTCCGACGATCTGAGCAAAATCAGTCTGAGCATCAAGAGTCGCACCGTGTAAGTCTGACAAAAAAAAGAGAGAAGAACAAAAACATAGCGAGAGAACATGACAGTTAATATTACTATATTTAAAATGTACTTTTTTGACCACTTTTGCAGCTCGCAAATACGACAGGCGCTTAAGAAGAAGGCATTTGAGGATGCGGGCATTCCGGCTAAACAGTTGCCTGTGCAGCAGGTCCAGCATGTCATACAAACCGTGCAGCCAAACATACAACAACAACCGCAAGTCTTCAAATCACACATCATACAACAACAACCGCAGCAGCAGCAGCAAGCGAAGCAAATCATTTTGCAGCCACAGACAACGACGACAACGACAACAACAACAACGGTGACAATCAAACAGTTTCAACAAATGCAACATCAGAAAGCAGTTGCATTGGCCGCAGCACAAGCAGCGGCAGCTGCTGCCGCCGTATCCAATACGCCCACCATCACAGAGAATATAATCATACAGCAGCCAACATCGACGACGGCACAGCAGCAGCAGCAACAAATTGTGGCGGCAACTTCGGCGACACAGCAACAACAACAATTACCACACATTTTGGTGCCGGCAACTGTTGCTGTTGTTGTTGGTGGCGAGGATGTTGTTAGCACCACATCGACGGCGCAATTGAAATGTGGTCCGGATGTCTCTATGACCCTAAATCGCATCAATGTCCAGGAGAACGAAGTGGATGTCGAGGAATGTTTACCCGCTGAGGTTGTTAAACTCGATTTTGTCAGCGAGGAGGTGGCTGGATGAAGTCTGTTGATCGAGGATTTCTATTATTAGTTATAATATATATGCAGAATCACACGTATTTAATAGACCTGGCAAACACAGACTGGCCTGTTAATCCTGATAAGAGTAAAGATCCCAAACATTTGTAATTTGTAAGAGATGACAGTGAAAGAAAATACTGCCGCGTATCCAGGTCAGGTTTGTTTTACTTAAATAGAGAAAGTTGTAAAAATATATAAATATATATATATATACAAATAAATATATGTATATATAGATATGTATTTAAAATGTTTTGCCGCGACTAGTTCTAAATTTTAAGAAGAGATTCAATAGTGCAAAGTACATTACAAAATTCATGTAAGTCGACAAGTGAATAAACGAACCTAATTCTAAATTTATATATTTAAATTTGTTTAATTATAGAACAAGCAAAATAATTTTAAATTCATATTCCAACAAATATTTTGCTTGCTATTAGAAGCTGCGTACCAGACTTTACATAATTATAACAGGTCTGCTCCTCTTGTTAACAGAGCTGCTTCACAGTGTAAAGTTGACTGCTAAAGTGTTTACAGACCTACGCAAATGGCAAGTATTGAAAACAAATCGCAGAAAGTCTTCAGACGCATTACGAAAACAACGGGAAAAAATGAGAATAGGATGTTGGCTAATATTATGCATGTCCTTTTTGGGAACGCTCGCGTACAAACCCGTTGTGATACTCCATGGCATACTGTCGGGTGCTGAATCTATGACACTTTTGGTGCGACACATCGAAAAGGTAAAAGTGAAAACAATTCTTCTTTGTTATTGTTTGACAAGTTCAAAGTCAAATTCCGACAACGCAATAAATTGAATCCTGCATCTGTACTACTGTTTCAGCTGCATCCGGGTACAGTTGTGTACAATTGCGATGAATTCAGCGGCTGGTACAGCCTAGAAAATGCCTGGCGGCAAGTTGCGCAAATCCGGGACTATATTGGTGAGTTATTTTGAAGTATCATTATTTCACCAAAGGGTAAATATCGCTGACATTATTTTTGTTTGTTATGCTGTAGATCGAATTGGAAAACTACATCCGGATGGATTTATTGTGTTGGGCTACTCGCAGGGAGGACTTCTGGCGAGAGCGGCTATACAAAGTTTACCCGATCACAAGGTCAAGACCTTTATTTCGCTATCATCACCCCAAGCGGGTCAATACGGAAGTATGCCATATATAACTATATGAATATATATGAATATATAAATCGGGCACAAGTTCTACATAATTTATCTGTATTTTGCAGCTAGTTTCCTGCATTTAATATTTCCGGATCTGGCAGCAAAGACGGCCTTTGAGCTATTCTACTCGCGGGTGGGTCAATACACATCTGTCGGTGGCTATTGGAATGATCCGCATAAGCAGTCATTATATATGAATTATAGTGAATTCTTGCCGCTAATTAACAATGAAAAGATTAGTTCCAATTCAACATCATTCAAAATGGGAATGGTGCGACTTGATAAAGTGATCCTCATTGGTGGTCCTGATGATGGTGTTATTACGCCCTGGCAGTCCAGGTTTGTAGTATAACTCATAGAAATTACAGTCATTGTAAATGTTATGTTCTCGTTTAGTCATTTTAGTTATTTTGATGAGTCTTTGGACGTGATTCCGTTTTATGAGCGGGGGATTTACATAAATGACTCGATTGGTTTGAAAACCTTATTGGAGGCGAACAAATTGACTATAATTGTTAAGCCATCTGTGCATCATTTATCGTGGCATAGGAACAAGAAAGTAATTAACGAAGTAATAATGCCTTATTTGGATTGAAACCGATTAAATATATCGATTTAATAGGCTGTGATTGGAATGGTGACACATTCAATATATAGAACTGATAAGAAAAATATATATATTTGCATCGCTGCACACACTTTATATATATATAAATATAAATATATATATATATATATATATATAAAGTGTGTGCAGCGATGCAAAATAAATGGTCTGGATAAGTTCAAATATTTACTGTTTTTCCCTTTAGCAAAGATAGTATAAGCAATAAAATATCATTTGTATTGTTTTTGGTAATATATTTTTAATTTTACGCAGCGGTACATGTTTCTACAATTGAGATTATCACTTAAATAAATTGTACAATAACCGATTATATGTTTATGAGGTTTCTTTGTTATCTGATGTTATCGCAACTAAAGCTAAAAAAACAATTTAAATATATCACTTTCCCGGGGCCATTAGTGCTGCCAGTCTTTTTGCAGTTATCGATACATAAGCAACAGCTGATTTCTTATAAATCGATAAAAATACTTTAATGTAATGTGCCCGCGCAATATATTGTGAAATTCTTGTTTGTGGAGAGAAGTTGAATATTAAAAACTTAGCATAAATGGCAGACATGACAGATAATGGGGAAAAGGATGCTGATAACATCATGCGCATCATGGTGGCCACCGACAATCATTTGGGTTATGCTGAGAAGGACGCAATTCGTGGCGAGGACAGTTTCAGGGCATTCGAGGAAATATTGGAACTGGCCGTGTCCGAGGATGTGGATATGATATTGCTAGGCGGTGATCTTTTTCACGACTCTGAGCCTAGCCAGAGTGCTACGCACAAGTGTGTATAATAGAATATCAATTTGAAAACGTGTATTCAATTATTTTTGCCCAGGTGCATCGAATTACTGAGGCGATATACGTTTGGGGACAAGCCGGTGTCCCTGGAGATATTGAGCGATCAGTCGGCTTGTTTTCACAACACCGTTAATCAGTCGGTGAACTACGAGGATCCCAATTTGAACATTGCCATACCGGTGTTCTCCATACACGGAAATCACGATGACCCAAGTGGCTTTGGACGCTTGAGCACCTTGGATCTGCTAAGCACAATGGGTCTGGTGAATTACTTTGGCCGCTGGACAGATCTAACGAAGCTGGAGATTAGTCCGATACTGATACGCAAGGGCGAAACTCAATTGGCGTTGTATGGACTAAGCCATATTCACGATGCGCGTTTGGTGCGCATTTTCAAGGACTTCCAGGTGACCATAAATTGCCCCAAGGAGTCAGAGGATGATTGGTTCCATCTGATGGTCGTGCATCAGAATCGAGCCGATCGTGGCCCCAAAAACTATCTGCCCGAAGAGCTGCTGCCGGCGTTTCTTCATTTGGTTATTTGGGGACACGAGCACGATTGCCGTATTGAACCCGAGGTGAATGCGGTGCGTGATTTTTACGTTTCGCAGCCGGGCTCGTCGGTGGCCACCTCGCTGGCCAAGGGCGAGTCTATCAAGAAGCACGTCGGCCTCCTGGAGATATACAAGACAAAGTTTCACCTCAAGCCAATACCGCTGCAAACGGTGCGTCCATTCATATTCAATTCCATTGATTTGGATGATTATGTCGATGAGCTGGATTTAGCATCGGGCGATGCGTCCACGAAGGTGCATGACTTCGCTCAAAAACGAGTGGAAGCCATGCTTGAGGAGGCCAAAACGATGCTCACGGGGCACCCAAAGCAGCCGACGTTGCCGCTAATTCGACTGCGTCTGCGCTACACCGACGAGCAGCACATGTTCAACACGATTCGATTTGGTCAACTGTTTGACACACGTGTGGCCAACGTCGCCGATGTGGTTAAGTTTGAGAAGCTGATCAAACGCATAAAGACCGGCAAGATTAACGTGGACAAGGATGCTATGCAGCGCGCCATGGTAAGCAAGTCCACCTCATCCAATCAATGAATACTAATTAATATTCAACTGACTTTTAGGTGAATAATGTCGCTCGTGTGGAGGAATTGCTTGATCGCTACTTCGACGAAGTCAAGGATAAAAATCCGCTCAAGCTGGTGCACGCGAAGGCATTGTCCGAGGTCACCTATCGAATGGTCGAGCGTTCCGACCTTGATGCAGCTGAATCCGTTTTGAGGTACGATTACATGAAACAGACAATGAGGAAGTTAAATTTAATTATTAATCCTGTTGCAGATTTTACAATGAAAAGGCTGTAGAGCATTTAATGGACACGCTGCCAGCTCTGGAGAATATCGATGATGAGCTGAGCAATTTCAGGCTGCGCAACAAGGTTGATGATCTGCTCAAGACATTAGATGCCTATACCTTCAAAACGGAGCCAAATGGCTCTATTGCTAGTGCCATCACAACTGATGTGAATTTGTCTGCGGCGCCTGCGACGACTTCCAAACCCGCACGAGGTGCTGGTCGAGGACGTGGTGCGCGTGGCCGAGGCAGAGGCGGTGCATCGGCAGCAAGTGCACCAAGCACTCGTGCTAAACCGCATTTAGATGTATCCGTTGCCACAACCGTGAGCATCCTTAAAGCTCTTCCTTATTATTTTGTATTGACTCATAAATCCATTTACAATTTCTTCGCAGGGTTCGTCGGCCGGGCCACAAGGACTTCTAGATGCCTCCAAAATCGGGCGCAGAACAAGAGGCCCAGTCACCTACATTGTGTCTGATGATTCCGATTAACTGTCAATTTATTATTTATCTTATTATCATTCCATTAACATTAGATATAATTTAATTTATATATTTGCTACTACTGCTAATAAACAGATGTTGCTTTTCAACTTAAGTCGTCTTTCTGTTAACCCTGATTGATAGCTCTGTTCCTCGCGATTCCAACGAATCATGCCCTTAAAAAATCCTTAAGAATTTGGCTGAACTAAAAAAAAAGTAAAAATTGCATTCGCTTTTTTGGTATCACTCACCTATATCTATAAGAACACATTTTGAACTGCAAATATAAAATTAATCTTTATCTTGACCACTTAAAGAACTACTGGGGCGTCATGTGGACGACTAATCTTTAGCACCCCGATTCGAATAAATTAAGAAAAAGGTGGAGTCCATAAAGACCTGTATCAAAAATTTAGCTTTGACTGGTCAAAGGACTTTCTAATTGTGCTTGTAATGGCCGAAAAAATAATAATAAGGATTTTGTGATTTCGAATCAGTATTTTCAGCCATTCCATCTTAGATTACACCATAATCCTTACTTCCGATTCCAACACACCTTGTCTTCTAAAAATGTGAGAGAATATAGCCAAAGTTTTTCAGCGTAAAAGTATGCTTTAACATTTTTTATTTCACAAGCAAGCATTTAAGCTATCAGCCCAGAAGTATGCTTTAAAATGAATGATACTGAAACTGGGTCAGTGGTGATTGGATTTTTCATGCATGCAGAATATTTGGTTTTGCCTTTAATAAAATAGTCAACGATTTGTTTTTAACAATTACTACTTGTTTATTAGATGCAAATTGCACTTGAAAATAACTTTTCCTTAAGCATATATTTAACTAGAACTTAATAGCTACGATATAAGTTAGCGCCTGTTGGTCGCCAAGGATTGTTACCTCGTTGCGTTCGGTTCGGCTTGGATTCTTTGGTAGTTTAGCTGCAACTGTGTATACATATACATCAGCACATATACATATACATATGCAATGAAATCCTCCAATGCACACAATACAATACACACACACACACGCACAACAACAAGCGAACAACTTGAACTTGAGCTCGCCCGGTCTTACTGCTGATGGTACTCGTAGTAGTAGCGATATGGATCCACCGATGGACTGCCGCCGGCAGCTGTTAAGCCCACGCCCGCGCCAGGATTTGTTTTCGAGACGGGCCTGATGACATACGTGTTGCGCCTGAAAGATATTTCAATGAGGTTTAAAGTAGATCTGAGTGGAGAGAGAAAGGGGGTGAAATTGGGGCAGAGATATTTACCTATTGTGCTCGCCGGCATGCACCTGAAAACTAGTCTCCTCGCTGTGATCGTGCGAGAAGAGCTTCTTCAGCGCTATTATCCCGGCAATGGTTAACGCCACTTTGCTGATGACCAGTGCCTTGCCAGCTATAGCCGCCAGTGCCTTCAGGCCCAACGGTCCGGCGATGCCCATTGCCGTTAGTAGCGCAGCAATCACATACTTGATGTGGCCATCGTCCTTCTTCTTTTTCTTTTTCTCGCGCCCGACACCAACCTCACCCACTCCTGCCCCCGTATCCAAATCTAAATCCATGTCAATCTTCATGGCATGCGTGCGCATCAGTTTGTCCACCTTGGAGAGCAGGGCACGATCGAGTGGCGTCAGGCTGCCAAATTGCCGGGCATCGGTCAGGGCACCAAGAACGCTTTCTGTATCGCTCTGATTCTGCTTCTCCAGCACGAGACCATCGACGATCTTAATAGAGTCCTGGTCCAAGGCACGTGTCAAGGCATGCAGCGCCTTCTGTTTGAGACAACTGAGGAAATCACTCTTGCCCTGGCAATCATCGTAGACGCGTCGCACCAGTGCCAGCTCTGGTCCCAGTCCACCCCAATCTCCACCAGCGGCTGCAGCTGTTGGTGTCGGTGTCGCCTCGGCAAGGCTGTGTCGACGTCGCTGCTGCAGTTGGGCAGCAGCCGCCTCAACGCTGGCACCAATGCTGGCGGCACACGTTGCAAGGAGCAGCAACCACTCGAGACGCACCATTCCGCTTGCCAAACTGATGCTCTATTTATATATGTATATTAATATTCCGGTGCAAGTCCAGTGGCAAAGCAGTTGCTGCCAAACGCTAGCGATCTTTGAATGCTACTCCAGCGAAATCGCTGCTCGCCCGTTGCTTTTATAAATTGTGGTACATGGCCTGAGATACCACCATCGGCGATCACTCAGATGGAAAGAATTGGCGTGTGCGTCAATGGGACGAGGGATGGGGAGCTTGCCACTGGTCTTGGCCAATTAACAATTTTTAGCCATCATTTTGTGTAAGCGTTTTGATTTATTTTTATTTTTTTTTTTTGCTTAAGCAGAAGATTCGCCTTTTCTTGAATCGAGTTTATAACTCTGACATGGATTCGTTATTTGCTCAGCCATGGTTGTTGTTTGTGGAGATGATCATTCATGCCTTGGATCGCATTCGTGCTGCTGCTGCACTGACTCAGCTGGGCATCACATTCCACCTATGTTTAATATGTACTTAACTTGATCTCTTATGATAACTAGGCGTCTGTTTGAATGTTTGTATCAAATATAATATAAATAAATATACTAATATAATGTAAAATTTACACAGGTGGATTTTCTAAAATCAAAAAAATAATGCAAAATTCCACAGTTCCTTAAAGTCTTCCTTAAATTTTAAAAATTCCAAAAGTTGCATTCAGCTTGGTTCCATCACATCTTTTAAATTTTCTGTTATTCTGCATTTACATACATGCAAAATATAAGATTTCAATTGAAATTATTTTTTTTCTGATATTACAAATAAACAAGATATATATAATAAGTCCGAAATCAGGTGAATAGGATAGGATTTAATGTATAAGCCAATAAAGTAGACACACAAGGCCAACACTTCGGCTCTGCTAGCCATTAATCAAAACGGTAATTAATAATTAAAAATAAACGTATATTGCAAATCTCCATAGAGACAACAACAACAACAACCAAAACAACAACAAAGACAACAACAGCAACAACAACAACCTTGAACATAATCTAATGCATTTTTATGATGCGTGCTAAAAAGTAATTAAGTTCGCATGGAGCTGGGTGTGCGCGCTGCTTGGATCGTTACCATGGCAAAAGTGTGGAGCACAATAAGAGGATGGGTGGATGGAGGCCGATGGCGTCGTGGATCTGTGATGTGAGCTGGCTGCACATTTGGTGCAGTGGCCCAGTGGGTGAAATTGAGTTGAATACAGTTAAGAAAATTTTCTTTTCGCTGACAGCTTGCGCAGCGACTGTAAAAATCATACACGATAAATATCGCATGTGCGATATCCAATGCAGTCGTAGCGAGGGGGGCAGGAGTATCAGTATCAGAGTATCTTTTGGATAAATTGTGACAGTTGTTAATCTTATTTTGATTGCAGTGAAACAAGAAACTAGCGCAAGAGACACTTTCGACTGCGTCTCAGCTGATTCGATCCGATTCGATGCACAAACTAATTGTTTTCGCTACATTTTTTAAATGCCAAAGAAACTAAACAATTACATTTTTTTATACATGAAAAGTGCTTTATGTGTTTATTGTAAAGAAGAAAAATACAATTTAGAATGGATTTTTAAAATGGAGCTGAAATTTGAGGAACAATAAAAAGTGTATTTTTCTAGCATAAACAGCTCCATTTCCAGTTTGTTGTCCTTATACTATTCATTTTTATTCTTTTTTTTAATAATATTAATTCGGACTTAAAGATCTAAATCTTATGTTAATAACCATAATTCAATTGATTTTTCGGTTCTGAAGAATGAGTTGCTCCCTTGACCACCGCCCCTGCTTCTTACGTACATATATTTCCCTGAGCTCGCCTATTTAATTTATTCGATTTCTGTGCCTTCAAAAAACGGAGAGTTATATGACAGATGAATAAATTACTTAGGTATATGTAATCAGAATCATATCATTATATATGTATCTATCTCTATCTCTATCTCTATCTCTATCTCTATCTCTACAATGAAACAATCCCCTCAAAATATAGTTAAAAATAGGTTTAATATTTTTGTATATAAATAACCTACATTTAATATTATCTTTTGTAGAATGGAAACTTCAAAGAATGTCAATTTCATTTGTTGTGCATATTATTTGTCTGCGTAGCTTTCAATTATGAAAAAACTGTGTTTAGGTTTAAGAATTTTAAATAGAATAACTGCCTCAAGGCTCGTCAGAGCAGGCAGTTCGATTCCAAACGTCGAGTTTCACACAGATGTACGAACTTACTTTGCTGCTACTATCCAAAAATATATTTCTGTGGAAGTAGATTTCGAAAACTATTTCCAAAAAGTATTTAAATGTAAGTAAATGCATTGATGCCATTGTGTTCCCACTTTTATTACTGTCAGGTGTCTAATTTGTCAAGTTTTATTCCAAATCGTCAGAGAATACCTGGATAAGATAATTAATTAACATAATTTTCAACAGATTTGGTTGTCGGTTGTCGTCCAGCTCCTCATCTTCCTCAGTAATAATACGAAATAAAAGTAAGCCAGCAAGATGGCCAATTCGAAGCCTGCTTACAAAGTAGCCGATATCGGTCTGGCCGAGTGGGGCCGCAAGGCGATCATCATTGCGGAGAACGAGATGCCTGGCTTGATGGCGTGCCGCGAAAAATACGGCCCGGACAAGATACTTAAGGGTGCCCGCATCGCCGGCTGCCTTCACATGACCGTCCAAACGGCCGTACTCATCGAGACCCTCGTCGAGCTCGGCGCCCAAGTGCAGTGGTCCAGTTGCAACATATTCAGCACACAGGATAATGCAGCGGCGGCAATTGCGGCAACTGGTGTCCCCGTCTATGCGTGGAAAGGGGAAACCGATGAGGAATACACGTGGTGCATTGAACAAACGCTCGTGTTTCCCGATTGTCAGCCCCTGAACATGATACTGGATGATGGTGGAGATCTGACCAATTTGGTGCACGAACGTTTCCCCAACTATTTGAAGGGCATCAGGGGTCTCAGCGAGGAGACAACGACTGGTGTCCACAATCTCTACAAGATGTTCAAGGCTGGCAGACTCGGTGTGCCAGCGATCAATGTCAACGATTCGGTGACCAAGAGTAAGTTTGATAATTTATATGGTTGCCGGGAGTCGCTGATCGATGGCATTAAGCGGGCAACGGATATGATGATTGCCGGCAAGGTTTGCTGCGTCGCCGGCTATGGGGATGTGGGCAAGGGTTGCGCCCAGGCACTAAGGGGATTCGGTGGTCGTGTCATCGTCACCGAAATCGATCCGATCAATGCATTGCAGGCGGCAATGGAGGGCTACGAGGTGACCACCATGGAGGAGGCCAGCAAGGAGGCGAACATCTATGTGACAACGACAGGCTGCCTACACATCATCACATCGATGCACCTGCTCAACATGCCCGATGATGCCATCGTCTGCAATATCGGCCATTTCGATTGCGAGATCGATGTCGATTGGCTGAACAACAAGGCCAAATCCAAGGTGAATGTGAAGCCACAAGTGGATCGCTATACGTTGCCAAATGGACGCCACATCATACTGCTTGCCGAGGGGCGACTCGTCAATTTGGGCTGTGCCCATGGCCATCCCAGTTTCGTCATGTCCAATTCGTTTACCAATCAGGTGTTGGCCCAAATTGAGCTGTGGACAAAATCGGATCAGTATCCAATTGGGGTGCATATGCTGCCCAAGCTGCTCGACGAGGAGGTGGCCAGCCTCCATCTGGCCAAGCTGGGCGTTAAGCTCACCAAGCTAACGGACCAACAGGCCACCTATCTTGGTGTCCCAAAAACGGGGCCCTTCAAGCCCGATCATTACAGGTACTAAAATGCTAAAGCAATAGATGAAAACAAGAAAATGCTTAAATTCCAGTAAAAATCATCTATTTGTGCATCTATTTTTAGTTTTCTTTTTGCATTTATCGTAAAGCATAAAAATAAAATCAAAGCTTCACATACATAATATATATGTATATAAATATACATAGATATATATATAAATAGATATATATAATCATCTCACGGTCTTTTGGTCACCCACGCACACGAAATCCTGTGCTCAAGAGGGCGTAAATAATTTAATACATCAAGAAAATTGGAAATGAAAGTTTCTTTGTTTTGGCCGCTTGGCCGCAGATAACTTTTAGTTTCAATGCTCGTAGGTGGAGAGGGGCAGAGTGGCAAGAGGGGGCAGCAAAAACAATTGTGCGATTTATTTGTACATTTTACGAGTGTGTGTCTGCTCGTGTGTGTATGTGTGTGTGTCTGCTCGTGTGTGTGGTTGGAGCTGCTATTTTTCTCGAGCTCTTATCGTCAATAATCATCATATGCTCAAATTTTTGGTCGCTTAATTGGAAAATTGTTGTTGTTTCTGCGTAGTGGCTGCGTCGAGCATTGAGCATTACGCCTGAGCGATTGGGTGATTGGATGGCTGGATGATTGGATGATTGGTTGAGCTGCTGAGTGCGTTTGATTGATGAGTCCCCGTCTCAGACTCCGTCTCCGTCTCCGACTTTGTCTCCGTCTCCATCTTAGTCAGTTGTTGCTTTTGGCCAGAACCTGCGGAACGCACATCAATTTGTGGCATTGTTGTGATAATATTTGTTATGCCGCAATTTGATTGGCATGCCCAGCGTGAGAGAGAGAGAGAGAGAGGGGGAATACTCAACTCTAACTCGGAGTGGGTGGTGTGCTTGGGTGCAGCAACACCACAATGCGATTGCGCAAAAGTTGCCTTGGTTGAGGGTGGAATATTATTTTCATATTTCATCATATTTCATAATAGCACTGGGAGTAAACCAAACTTGCCGCAAATCTAAAATGGCGCCGCTGCCTTTGGGAAAGCTTCGGGGTTCAGCTCAGCCTTTAGCTGCAGCGCACTTCAGTGTGGGAAAATGAAAATGGTTTATCAAAAGAAGTCGAAACCACAAAGAAAATCTCAGCGCTGGCTTACACACACATATACAGATACGTACATCAAATCATCAAGTCCTGCGTGTGCCCGTATCTCTTTCTAACTGCGTACCATGTTTGCACCTTTTCTTTCACTCCGCACTCTGCAGACAAAGGCAAAGACAACTGGCAACTGGCAACATTGAATGCCGCAGACGACTTTGTTCTATCTCTTTAGCTCTTTGGCTCTGTTGGCTGCGGTTCGCTCTCTCTCTCTCTCTCGTTTACAAATTTCCCATTTTCAACAAATACTTCTTGGAAAAGTTTTCACATTTTAAATTTGTTGGCTTGCTTCTTGTGCTACGCTTTTTTCTTCTGCTGCTGCTACTCATTTTCCCTTTTCTTGTGCTTAGTGCTTGCCCTGTTTTTCTTATTCAGCAGTTTAGTTTTGGCCTTGTTAAATTTTCCAATTCTCTACTCTAGATAAGACTATATTTTATGTATAAGCTGCTGATCAGCATGGATAATTCACATATCATATAGAAGAGAATTTGAAACATATAATTAAATGTTGTTTAGATGTAGACATCGATATTGACTTAGATATAGATTTTGATGCAGATATAGATTTAGATATTTTAATATATATATATATATATATATATATATATTTTAAAACATTTGTTTAGTACTTTTTGCTGCCATCATTTTTAAAATTAATAATCAAATTTCTCAAAAAATTCCGCTTTTATCTTTTTTACAAGAAACTAAAAAAATTTGTATGTGACTAATTTTCTACATATTTAATCAATTATGTTAATTTATAAGATTATTATTATGTAACTTTTGTGCCGTCTCTCAATATAATTTTTAACTAAAATATTTATTTTAAAACTTAATTATTATAAACATAATTAAAAATATATTTTTTTTAAATATTTTTATATTATGAGTTTTGGTTTCTGGTTTTTAAATTAACAATAAATTTAATTAATATTTGGTGCATATTTTGAAGACTTTTTTTTTAAATACAATTTTAAATAATATAACTTTATGAAAATATTTTTTGAAGTAGAAATTAAATTGATTTAATTATTTTTTAAGGGTGTGCAACAAGAGTGCTATGATCCGAAAGTCCAAGTTTTACTTTTGGCAATTAAATACTTAAATACCGCAATAATGCATACTCCAATATTGTGGTGTGGTGTGTGTGTGTGTGTGTGTGTGTATGTGTGTGTAGCACTTCAAAGATAGTTGTGCATTTTTATAAAGTTTTATTTTTGAGCAGCCTTGAGCAACTGTGTCCACATGCTGCAGCTCAAATATGGGCACCCATTTGAAGTTGCTTGCAGTTGAAGGACTTGTGAAAGGTAACTGCGGTTGCCTTGGCGGAACAGAGGATCAAAGGAACAGAGGACAGGTGCCACATTTTGGGTGCTTTCTATCTGAGAGCGTACCATAAGCCATTATGGAAATAGGGGCAGATTCAACATGTGCCTTACTCTGCCTGCCCGGCAATGGGTGGGTAGGGTTGTAGCGGGGGGAGTGGTTGGCAACTGTGGGCGGGCAAAATAAATTGTTGCAAATGCAAACAGAAATATAATTTCTGTTGGCTGCCATGCGGACGCACACATATTTATGGCATGCCGGCACGTACGCGATATATTGCAATCCAATCGAGGGGAAGGGGCTGGGTGAAGGGGAGGAGGTGTAGGGCGTTGAGGTCTCGCAACGGTTTTATTTATTTGCTAAACTTCGTTTATATCGCAAAAGCAGCAAAAGGAAAACAGAACACAGAACACGACGCCATGTTGAATGGTTTTCTGGTTCTTGGGTTTGTGGGTTTACTTGCTGAAGTGGGGACAGAAGACAGAGGGGGTTGGTTTTCAACGCCATAAAAATGTTGCAGGACACCCATCCAGACACCCCCAACACCCCCAACACATCCCAGACACCCAGACAAGTTGCGGCCTTTGGTGTACTTTGTGTTTGTTATGCTTGTCAAGCAGTTTACGCATGCAACTGGAGGAGGAGGAGGGATGAGGGTCGTCTAAGGATATTTCGATTTTGATATCTTTTGGGTGTTATCGTTAAATGTTTGCTGCGAAGGGAGGCGAGAAACGCTCCTTGATTATGGCTGCATTTATTTTTTTATATTTACTTTTAATTTTATTTTTGTGCCCATAAAAGAGAACAGACTGCTGACTAAACTGTATCTGTATTTGTATCTGTATCTGTATCTGTATCTGTATCTGTATCTGTATCTGTATCTGTATCTGTATCTGTATCTGTATCTGTATCTGTATCTGTATCTGTATCTGTATCTGTATCTGTATCTGTATCTGTATCTGTATCTGTATCTGTATCTGTGTCTGTATCTGTATCTGTATCTGTATCTGTATCTGTATCTGTATCTGTATCTGTATCTGTATCTGTATCTGTATCTGTATCTGTATCTGTATCTGTATCTGTATCTGTATCTGTATCTGTATCTGTATCTGTATCTGTATCTGTATCTGTATCTGTATCTGTATCTGTATCTGTATCTGTATCTGTATCTGTATCTGTATCTGTATCTGTATCTGTATCTGTATCTGTATCTGTATCTGTATCTGTATCTGTATCTGTATCTGTATCTGTATCTGTATCTGTATCTGTATCTGTATCTGTATCTGTATCTGTATCTGTATCTGTATCTGTATCTGTATCTATCTGTATCTGTATCTGTATCTGTATCTGTATCTGTATCTGTATCTGTATCTGTATTCTGTATCTGTATCTGTATCTGTATCTGTATCTGTATCTGTATCTGTATCTGTATCTGTATCTGTATCTGTATCTGTATCTGTATCTGTATCTGTATCTGTATCTGTATCTGTATCTGTATCTGTATCTGTATCTGTATCTGTATCTGTATCTGTATCTGTATCTGTATCTGTATCTGTATCTGTATCTGTATCTGTATCTGTATCTGTATCTGTATCTGTATCTGTATCTGTATCTGTATCTGTATCTGTATCTGTATCTGTATTGTATCTGTATCTGTATTTGTATTGTATCTGTATCTGTATCTGTATCTGTATCTGTATCTGTATCTGTATCTGTATTGTATCTGTATCTGTATCTGTATTGTATCTGTATCTGTATCTGTATCTGTATCTGTATCTGTATCTGTATCTGTATCTGTATCTGTATCTGTATCTGTATCTGTATCTGTATCTGTATCTGTATCTGTATCTGTATCTGTATCTGTATCTGTATCTGTATCTGTATCTGTATCTGTATCTGTATCTGTATCTGTATCTGTATTGTATCTGTATCTGTATCTGTATCTGTATTTGTATCTGTATCTGTATCTGTATCTGTATCTGTATCTGTATCTGTATCTGTATCTGTATCTGTATCTGTATCTGTATCTGTATCTGTATCTGTATCTGTATCTGTATCTATCTGTATCTGTATCTGTATCTGTATCTGTATCTGTATCTGTATCTGTATCTGTATCTGTATCTGTATCTGTATCTGTATCTGTATCTGTATCTGTATCTGTATCTGTATCTGTATCTGTATCTGTATCTGTATCTGTATCTGTATTCTGTATCTGTATCTGTATCTGTATCTGTATCTGTATCTGTATCTGTATCTGTATCTGTATCTGTATCTGTATCTGTATCTGTATCTGTATCTGTATCTGTATCTGTATCTGTATCTGTATCTGTATCTGTATCTGTATCTGTATCTGTATCTGTATCTGTATCTGTATCTGTATCTGTATCTGTATCTGTATCTGTATCTGTATCTGTATCTGTATCTGTATCTGTATCTGTATCTGTATCTGTATCTGTATCTGTATCTGTATCTGTATCTGTATGTATCTGTATCTGTATCTGTATCTGTATCTGTATCTGTATCTGTATCTGTATCTGTATCTGTATCTGATCTGTATCTGTATCTGTATTGTATTGTATCTGTATCTGTATCTGTATCTGTATCTGTATCTGTATCTGTATCTGTATCTGTATCTGTATTGTATCTGTATCTGTATCTGTATCTGTATCTGTATCTGTATCTGTATCTGTATCTGTATTGTATCTGTATCTGTATCTGTATCTGTATCTGTATCTGTATCTATGTATCTGTATCTGTATCTATTTATCTGTATCTGTATCTGTATCTGTATTATGTATCTGTATCTGTATCTGTATCTATGTATCTGTATTTGTATCTGTATCTGTATTGTATCTGTATCTGTATCTGTATCTGTATCTGTATCTGTATCTGTATCTGTATCTGTATCTGTATCTGTATATGTATCTGTATCTGTATCTGTATCTGTATCTGTATCTGTATCTGTATCTGTATCTGTATCTGTATCTGTATCTGTATCTGTATCTGTATCTGTATCTGTATCTGTATCTGTATCTGTATCTGTATATGTATCTGTATCTGTATCTGTATCTGTATCTGTATCTGTATCTGTATCTGTATCTGTATCTGTATCTGTATCTGTATCTGTATCTGTATCTGTATCTGTATCTGTATCTGTATCTGTATCTGTATCTGTATCTGTATCTGTATCTGTATCTGTATCTGTATCTGTATCTGTATCTGTATCTGTATCTGTATCTGTATCTGTATCTGTATCTGTATCTGTATCTGTATCTGTATCTGTATATCTGTATCTGTATCTGTATCTGTATCTGTATCTGTATCTGTATCTGTATCTGTATCTGTATCTGTATCTGTATCTGTATCTGTATCTGTATCTGTATCTGTATCTGTATCTGTATCTGTATCTGTATCTGTATCTGTATCTGTATCTGTATCTGTATCTGTATCTGTATCTGTATCTGTATCTGTATCTGTATCTGTATCTGTATCTGTATCTGTATCTGTATCTGTATCTGTATCTGTATCTGTATCTGTTATCTGTATCTGTATCTGTATCTGTATCTGTATCTGTATCTGTATCTGTATCTGTATCTGTATCTGTATCTGTATCTGTATCTGTATCTGTATCTGTATCTGTATCTGTATCTGTATCTGTATCTGTATCTGTATCTGTATCTGTATCTGTATCTGTATCTGTATCTGTATCTGTATCTGTATCTGTATCTGTATCTGTATCTGTATCTGTATCTGTATCTGTATCTGTATCTGTATCTATCGTATCTGTATCTGTATCTGTATCTGTATCTGTATCTGTATCTGTATCTGTATCTGTATCTGTATCTGTATCTGTATCTGTATCTGTATCTGTATCTGTATCTGTATCTGTATCTGTATCTGTATCTGTATCTGTATCTGTATCTGTATCTGTATCTGTATCTGTATCTGTATCTGTATCTGTATCTGTATCTGTATCTGTATCTGTATCTGTATCTGTATCTGTATCTGTATCTGTATCTGTATCTGTATCTGTATCTGTATCTGTATCTGCTGCATCTTTACCTCTCCTGCTCCTTTTGACACTTGCTCAAACTTAAATGCTGCTGCATAAATAATCGCAGTCAGCTTGGTCTCATGTGTGTGTTTAAGTGTGTGTTACTTTTAAATTGGCACTCAAATGTGTCAAGATCATTATATTCCACGAAACTAAAACTTTGACTCGGGTAGTTCGCAGCCAAAAAGGTTTATGTGAGTACCTACACATCATGTAGCTTCCTTGCTTCTTTTTTTTTGAGAAGGGTTCTTGGACTGCCCGTCAACTGTCATAATTATAGCTGGTGAAGAACCTGCCGCCAGCCGGTCGCTTCATAATTGGCCCCGAAATGGGATAAGTATGAACCACTTTGCCGGCGGCTGCTCAAGTCTAGACTAAAAAATCAAATTTGACACTTGACGCATAAAGTTGGCCAAGTTTTGTGCATTAATTTGGATAAACTACACGCTTAGCCAAACGTAGCGGATGTTTGCATTTATTAGCAAAAAACAAAACAAAAAAGAGTTAAAAATAAAAATAATGACAATATTGTGGCAGATATGCAAGACAGGAAGCTGCCACAAACAAACCGTTATTGCGCGATAAAAACTCAATTAGCGACAAAAGCAGAACAAGAGCTTAAAAGGTTTCTGCTGCTCAGTTCTATGCTGAAGCTGTGACAAAAATGCAGACAGCCGACAGACGAGAGACGACCAGATATATAAGAAGAGGAACTCCCGATTGGAAGTCGGAGGCGACTGTTTGGCTTGTTGTGTGATTTATGTGGCTTTTAGGATATTTTATTAAAATGCATATTCGTTGCTCCGTTGTCATTTGCAGCCGTCGGCGAATGTTTATGATTTTCATAAACGCTGCCCCATTGGCCATTGGCCACATCCAATTCCAGCTCCAGCTCCAGCTCCATCTGCATCAGCATCTGCATCGCCATCTCGCTTGCATTTGCATCTCTGCTGGCTACCAACATCGTGAGTTTGTTGTTGTTGTTGCATGTTGCTTGTTGCCTGTGTTCTGGTTCTTGTTGTACGTCATAAATTGTCACCGCGAGTGGCGAGTGGCAAACAAACGCAAGACTCGGGCTTGAAAAACCGGGCTAGCGACCGTGTCAGGTGAAGATATTGTATCTGATCGTTGCGCCCGCTGCGGGCCATAAACAAGCGATGCGTGGATGTGGAGCGCGATCCTGGACAACGACTTCTTCTTCTTCTCTCTCACTCTCTCTCTCTCTCTCTCTCTCTCTGTTATTTTTTGCCTCTTTTCCTTGTGCAAATTTAATTAAAGCAGTTTGCTTGTCTTTGTATCTTTGTTGGCAAAGCAACAAAGTAGCAAACAACCACAGCTCTTTTTTTCCAAGGGGGGAGATTCGTTTATCGGTTTATTTAAATTTTTGTTGGTTTGGGGGATTCGTATTTATGCCTATAATCAGCACATGGAATCCCGTTAAATCGGCTCATAAGGCACTGCGCCATTTTGCCCGCTTATCGGCGGCAGCAGTGCCAGCTGCCCCGCCCACAAAAAGCAAAAAAAAAAAAATAAATAGAAACAGAAACAGAAACAGAAACGGGGCTGAATTTTATTGTGGCGCACAGAAATTGGATTTGTATCAAAGGCGCACATTCTGAGTTCAGTTAGACATATATACTTGCGTGAATGTTGGTCCCAGTTTATGGCAACTCATATCTGACAGATATAAAATCACACACACAGACACCCACACACACTCACACACACACATAGAACGACGACGCCATTTTGTGTTAGCTTGTAAGCGAATGAGGACGACAGCAGCAAAAATGATAATAAAATAACGCAAATATGGCAGAAGGAAATGCTCGTTATGCGAGGATTTTCTTTTATTTTATGTATTTCTCCACATAAGCAGCTTAAGTGGCAACACATACACACACACAGATAAATGCATGTGTGTGTGTGAGAGAGAGTGAGGCAGATATAGAGATTGGCATATATTGTATATATAACGAAAGGATCATGCATAATGCTGACGACGAGGCAAGCCCTTGTTGCTGCTGCTGCTGCTGCTACTGCTCTTGTTGTTGTCTCATGTGCCATAATTTGCAGAAAAGTGCCAGCAAAGGCAGCACACACACCCACACACACAATTGCACCCCCCAAACAGCCATCGGCACGCAGAGGATACACAACAAGGATAACATTTTTTGGCTGCTTTTGCAACCTTGGATTTTGTTCGTTTCGAAATGGGGAATGAAGATTGGGATTGGGAATGGAAATGGGTATGGAACTGGGTGGCATATGGAAAAATGGGTGCATGCCATAAAAACAATAGCGCACATAAATTCAGCACAAATAAATGTACATATGCATGAAAGTATGTATTGTATGTATTTATATAAAGTATGCAAAAAAGGCATAAAACGTACAAATAAGTCAGCAATGTTGTGGGGCTTGGTGTGTTGCACACACACACACACTCACACAGAAATGAGCTGGCAAACTCTAGCACAAACACACACACCCAAAAATTGTTGCGAATAATCGTAAAACATGAGGAAGAGTCTGAAAAGTCGTAACAATTTTTGCTTGTTTTTTTCCGCAGTGATTTCGATGGAATTTTAACGAGGCACAACAAGCAGTGTGTGCTGTGTGTGTGTGTGTGTATGTGTGTGAACATCCGTGCTTATTTCCACAAGGGCTCTGCAGTATTTCAGCTTACAAGCATATCTATAATGAGACACGTGATATTTTTCTTGATAAAACTAACAATTTTTACTCAAAGCTGAGTTTACCACATCTTCACACATTTTACAAAAACTTAACTTGTTAAATAATTAATTACAATTATTTAACACTACTGACGTAATTTATTATTCTAGAATGGAATATCTTAAATTAGAAATTTTAAGATAAAAAAACATAAGTAAATTTAATTTGGAATGTAAATAATATCTGTGAAATGGATTGACAATTTGTTCATAAGCTTTGTAAATTTAATTATCAGCGATATCGATTACTAATTATGTCAGTAATTATGGGCTACTTTTTATTTAATTTGTAATGTAAATTATATTTGAAATTTACCATCAATTATCATCAAATATAAGTTGAGTAAAATTAATATTTAATTTGTTCAGACTAAAAACAAACCAACAATTTTATAAAAAGGTTTTACATATAAATAAAAGGCTATTAAACAAATTATAAAATATTAAATGGGGAATATTAAATTATACATTTAAAATGACAAAGAAATAAAATAAAGGATTTAATTAATGTCCCAAATAATCCAGCGTTATTTGCAATTATTGCTGTAAAAACCCATTCAAACAAAATATTTTTCTGAGAAAAAGAAAGAAATCAATTTTTAATTTTGTTAGCAAGTTAAAAAATGATATTTCATTTTTTTTATAATAATAATCTTAAGCTTCACTTGAGATCTACAATATTGAAACAATAAAGTTTAATACTAAATGCTGCATTCTCAGGCCATTCACATTTTATTTCTATAGATTATATATTGTCATGTTTTTAGGTTTTTAAATATCTATTTCAATCTTAAATGTACTTACGAAATACCGAAAATTACAATTATTTGAGGCGTTAAGAGCATGTGAGCTGCGTGGAGAGACCATCTGATATCAGTGGATATCAATCTTCTACACTTGACGGAGCTGACGGAACAAATGCGAGTGCCAGAGGTCAGAGGTCGTATGTCACGCAACCCTGCCGGGGTCACAGATGTTTGTATTTGTGCCATCAGCGCTACCAATAATTGGACATCGGTTCAAGTGGGCGACGACGACCCTTAAAATGCACTCTCTGCTATTGAAATAATTGTGATTTTCCGTGTTTTCCATTTGATTTTCCATTTCTTGACTCGTTGATTGCTCAACGAAATTGCGTGAAAATATTGGAATGAAAATAGCTACCCTCTAGATGGGTGCTGGTAGCACATTGTAGTGCTGATGATTCCTTCGTTTTGTGTGCGTCAAAAATTTATGCTTTTTAGTTTATTGCCTGGCCATCAGCACAGCCAGCCAGGGGATGAGAAGGGGCGGGGGTGCAGGGAGAGGGGAAGACATTGTTCTGTTGCACAGTTTTATGAGTTGAGCGGGGGACCTCGTGTTGAGTGTGTGTGTGTGTGTGTGTGCTGGTCAAGTCGACGTGTAATTGCGAATTTATTAGTCGCTGGAGACTCATTTACATTTTTCTTGTGGAGATCCCATAGAAGCCAGCACAAGTTAGTTCTGGAGGGGATGCTGCTGCTGGCTGGTGAAATATTTTGATTGCTGGCAAGGCAAACACGAGTCGAGCAAGTAATAATTACCACTTGTTTAATTTATTACTAGACAATTTTGATTTGTGCGTATGTTCGACTGATTCAGGTTATAAATGGACGGGAGAATTACAAGTTAGGGCCTGAGTTGGTGCTCCTCAGAGTAATAAGCAATAAATACATGTGCATATGTATCGCCTCGCAGTGCTTTAGTTTGCACCCTTAGTTCGTTGATTATCTTAAGCTTATTAGGCGAGCAGCTTAGGGGTTTCTTTTTGTCGACTGTTCAAAATAAAATCAACAATGTCTCCAATTTCCGGCAATTATTTTGACTGTCGGTCGATTTAATTTATTCGTTGCTCAAAATTAAAACCTAGCCAAACACAGAAATCCCCTTGTCCAAATCGCGACGTAGGCGCACAGTGCCCCGCCTCTCTTTACCGAGACAACCCCCTCCCCCTTCGCACCCGCTCGTACCCCCCGCTGTGTTGTGTTTGTTAGCGTGATTTTTCATTCCAAGCACAATTGCTTTTCAATTCATGGCCATGTAATCCGCAGCTCCGTGGGATATTTCAGGGATTTATGTTGTTTTTTATTTAGCTTTCATTTCTTTCTTTTATTCCTAGAGCTGGGAGTGCACTGGGGGGCCAGGGGTGAACACTCGGATGGCTGTGGATGTCTGTGGATGGGCATCCTCTGCATATTATTAGCGAACACCGCGTGGCTTCCGAGTTAAACTTTTAATCAAATGCACATAATTGCCAAAATAAATCAATCAATTTAGCTTGGATAGCCCCAAATTAGAAGTGACAGCCAACAAGAGTCACAACTCACAGCCGCCCTCCAACGCAGAGTTCACTGTACAGTGCTCGTCGTAGGTGCCACACATAAATTACGCACAGCGGATCTACCGTCTAGCGATGATTTTTAATAATAATCACCATTAAACTGGGCCTCCATTAAGTCTTCTTGGTTCACGTGCCATTTGCCAGAGTCCATCTCTGGGCTTGGGGCGTGTTTGTTGTGTGCCGTTAATGCGTCGTCTTAAATTAACATAAATATACGTGCCTCAACTGATTGCGATCTACAAACACCCCCTTTAACGGGGCACGTGCAACGCTTCTGTTTTCCGTGTGGTAATCCGTGAGATATCACATCGCAGACACGCTCTGGGAACGGGATCGGGATCGGATGCTCGAGCTGACTTTGCGACCATTATGAAAATGACAAATGGAGCGCAACTGTCCCTCCCCTTGAATGAGGTAATCGTCTGGCGTCGTTTATGGTTTCCGCTGCACTTCTTAGGGGTTGGGGTTGCAGTTGGCGTCTTAACACTGACTGCAATCTGTGCGCACGTGCGGGATTAGATCGAAAAGGATTAAATTGCGACGCTAACACGCGAATGCCTTAAAAAACTTATCCAATTTTATGGGTTGTATTTCTACTCCAGCTTAGCAGGCAATATTTTACATTTATTGAGCAAAGTTTCAAGATAACTTTGTCAAAACTGAACTATTTTATTAATTGTTTAGCCTCTTGATTATCGATTCTGTATCTAAACTTTAATTCTTCGATTGATTTGATACGTTTTTAATGGTATTAAGCGTCAATATAAGCATATATCAGAATTATTTTAAACTAACTATTATCTAGTTTGATTCATAATATTACAATTTTGATAAGCACCAAAAACTTTTAGGCAAACCTTAATTGTTTTTTCTTTATCTTACTTGACAAAAATGGTCAAAATCAGAAAGAATGAAAGATTTGATACCCTAATAGACTGCAATCAATCTGGCAACCCTTAAACTAATATTAATTTACAAACCTAACATATTAAAGCTATATTATATAGTACTCCGATGTTGATGCTTTTGTGCTCAAGTGCATTGAAATACTCAAAACTAGTGAGTTCCATTCGACTCTCTCAATAAACAATAAGGTTTTTCATTCAATAACTGATTTCGACTGTTTACGCCTATGAAGGTTATATGATATAATGATCCGGTATTGTAGGTAGAAAGAAAATTAGTCTTTTAATATATTATAATTATGACTGCACTTTATCAAAAAAAAATCAAATAACTTGCAAATGAGTGTTTATTGACTTTGCTGTCAAACCGGGCGTTGCTAATCTATCATTTTCTCACTGATATTGCTATTGGAATATGAGGAATTTGAAGTTATCACCCCCGAGTCGGACTTGGGAGTCACGCAGGGCAATTGCCAGTTGCTGCTGACAAATTTGTGTTTAAATTTTAAACCATAATTTGTCGACACGGAAAAGGCCAAGAGAATCGGTGGCGGAACAGTGAAAACAGTTATTAGCCGCAGGGGGAGTTTGGCAGTGGCTGAGCGTCGCCTCAAAAGGGGTGACTCTGCCAGGGGTGTGGGGTGTGTGGGGTTGTGGCAGTCCGCAATTGAATTAAAAAAAACGAACTGCAAAGTACATTTTTCAAATAAAAAACGAAAACGAAAAGTGAAACGGAAATAAAAACAAACAATAGAGCCAAGGAAAACAAAGTAACCTGAGAAGGCAGACCGAGCGACTGGGCGAAGTTCAAACGAAAAATGTTTGCCCCTGACGGGAACGATGATGATGATGATAATGTTGACGAAGATGCTGATGATGATGATCATTAACTGAAGCTAAAGGTTGCTGCCAGCTATTTGAGTAAGCTTGAGGGTTGGGAGTGTGAAAATGAAATAAGTATAAACAAATAGGAGCGCTCAGCAGCAGTTGCGGCTCAATTTTGAACAAAGTCAAATGCACTAAAGGGGGTGGCGTACACTCAGAAAAAAAATAAAACTTCATATTAGAAAATCACTACACTTTTGGCGACAAGTGGAACTCACTTTTAGTTAGAAAGTATATTTCTAAAACGGTAGGTTGCAGTTTTTTTTTTAAATTTTACAAAAAATTAGAAGAATGATATTAAAAAATTAAATTTGTTTGTTACTCATATTTTAAATCAAGATTTGCAGCATTGCAAAGCAAATATTTAAATTATAAAATAAGAATTCACCAAAACAATTAAATTTTTCCGAAAAATATAAAAAACTATTCTAATTTTGAGATATTTTAACAAAAAACAGATGAAAAACTTCTAGTTTTCAAGTCGATTTTCTTTTTGGGTGTTTTCATTTTCTGAGTGTCTTAACTTATCTCTGAGGGTGGTTGCTTATGCATTTTTTACAGTTTTCACTCATATTTGCGAGGACAGCAAAACATATTGTTGCAGTCGGTTAGGAGTTAGAGTTGAATGGAGACCGAGCACAATACACATGTAAATTGAAACAAAATCAGAGCAAGTGTTGCATGACATTGACTCGACTCGACTCGACTCGACTCCGACAGACGACGCGACAGGACGTGACAACACGTTTCGTACTCTTGGACAACATGCCTTCTGTCTTGTTGTCGTTGCATTTAATTTTTATTTCTCTGTTTTACACGCTCGTTTTAATGAAGTGAGTGCCACAGACCACAGATGTCCTGTAGCAGAGCCAGATAGAGAGAGAGAGAGAGAGAGCCAGAGAGAGAGAGAGCGAGTATGTGTGTGTGAGAGAGAGAGTGCTATAGTCGACCTCATTAAGACGCACAATTACAGTCCAATTGCAGTGTCAGCTTGGCTCCAATTCGGGCTCTTTCGTCATGGCATAAATCACGCCGCTTAATAACTAATAAACGCTGAGGTTCGCTCCAGGGTCTCTTTTGGTCCTTTGGGCTATTGTCGGCTTCCACTCAAGTGGCAGCTGTCACTTTGTCCCGCCATCCATAGAGAAAAGCGTGAAACAATCTCGAGCGTTTCGCGTCTCTTTGTCACACAAACAGCACCCCAGAGGAAGCCATCAGTTTTTGTGATTTTGTATATTAAGTCATCATTTTTATGGGCCACCCTCGCTTAGCCGTATGCCCACTGGGAATTAAAACGGACTTTGGCCAATTGTCCGTTATTAAAATTGAAGCCAAGTCGGCTTACGAGATGTAACTGCGAGTAGCAAGTTCATTTTATTTTCTATGCCCCAGTTTGCCCAGAAGTATGCAACAGTAGGAGTGAGTGGCAACTAGAAGCCGTTTAACAAATCTATATAAAAGCTGATGTGGCAGTTGAGTAAACACATAAATTATGCATTCATAAGCAAACTTCCGTTTCCTCAACTGAGATAGGTCTCCATGTTTTCATCGCATTTTATCAAATTCAAACTGCGACTTGCGACAACAAAAGCCTTAATTTGCTTGCAGGTGTCTCGGCGAGTCTAATGGGTGTCATCATTGAGACTGAGACTCCCCTCTCTCCCCCCCACCCTGGGTGGCACTCTAAAGCGTTAAAATCCTTCAACTTTTCGCACACAATGCACAATAGGGCGGCGAGAGAGGCGTGGCTGCCTCGAGAGCACTTTGCCAACAACGAAAACAGAAAACAGAAAACAGTAAAAAAAAATGACAAAAGTATTTGAATTGACAAGTGCCATCAAAATAGAAGCGGAATTAAATTTATCATGCAAAGTGGTGGCGTGGGTTTCCACAGCCACCCAAAACTGAGGGTTGAATGGCAAAACCAGTAAACCAGCAGCCACCCGAGACCAGAACCAGAGTCATCGATCAACTGGAGCGAGAGGCAGTTGCACAGTGCCACACAGGAAGTGAGCGCAACTTTAAATATTGAATAATGTTTTTGCTGTTTCTCAGATTTGAGGAGAGACCAAATATGCTGGAGTCCTTTTCCCCTCGATTATTGAAACGATCAACTGCTCGGATAAGGACAATGACAAAGCTATTTGGCTAATGTGAAGATGGGAGGGTTCGGGTTGGGTGGGGGAGGGGGTTGGCTGTTCAAGCAGCTGCCTTGCAGACCTGGCAACGTGAATATCACTTGAAGACTACTTCAGTTTCGGTTGGCATGTGAATGCATAGCCAGGATTTAATTTTAATTCCCATTTTAATTTGTATTTAATTTCATAATTAGAGCTGAGCCGTGGCACGTTTTGCCTCGGATTACAAAAATGGAATGCGACACCAGCAGCGGCAGAGGATGAGGAGAACAACGTGCAACAACTCGTGCCGTGAACACAAAAACGTGCTAATGTTAATCCGCTTAACAGTCGACTAAACTCTTTTTCGTTCATAATTTGTTGGCTAATAAGCTGAGGGAGCGAAAGAGAGAGAAAGAGCGAAAGAGCGAGAGAGAGAGAGCGAAAGAGAGAGAGATTGACAAGTCACGCGACTTTGCCAGTTTCCAATTATTCTAATAGTTTGAAGAGTCATCGCTGCAGATGTGATTGACTGACAGACAGACAGACAGACGGACGGACAGCAGTCAGTTAGGCAGTTGGCTCTGGGGCTGAGCCGTAAAATCGTTTTGAAATATTGCCGCGCTTTCGACTTTTCAATGTAAACATCGCGCGAAAAACTGGACAAATTGTTCAACGGGTCGCCACAACAACAACAACAACAATAACAACAACAGCAACAGCAACAACAGCAATCAAACAAAATTGAATATCGCCAAAAAATCGACATGCAGAACAAACAGCAGTTGCAGAACAGAATGCAATTTGATATAAAAAAATGTGGTACCAAACAAATGTACACTGATAAAAAAGAAATGCTCGAAACCATATTCATAAAACTTGCAATCGACTCTGATTTGTAGCTGAAAGTTAAGCAAAACGGAAAATTCATATTTGACTTTTGCTTATTTTCGTATACAATTATTAGTCAACAAGCCATTTTTTTCAGTGTGAAACTATGGGCAAGCGTAGACCGGTTGCAGGCAATTGGTTGGTTTCTATTTTATGGCCACGTTAGTATTTGGTGATGAGGGGGTTGAGGGTGGTTGAGGCAATTGATACGTGTCAATAACTGCTACAAAAAGACGAGCAACGCAACACGATGCACTGTGCGAAACAGCAGCCAAACTGCACCTCAATAACTCTCTCGTCTGCAGCTCAAATCAATGTTGCATTTCAATTGTGAAATTGTGCAAAACTGTGCAACACTCCCTGCCCTCCCCAGCCCATCAGGCAACTCAGCTCGTTGAAGTCCTTGCGAGCTAGGTGACTATTATTTTTATTTTTATTTATTTTCTTTGGGAATATTAAAATAAATGTTTTGCCATTTGCAAAGCAATTTTTTCGTATGTAATTAAATTAAACTAGGAGCAGATTTTGCTGTTCGATTTAATAGAATTTTTAGTGTATGCGATTTGAGGGTCAAGCTTGACAGAATTCAATTATTATTAACAGTTTTGTGCATTCAAAATTGTCGGTGTGTCTTTTAGTGCATTTTTCATTTGTTGTGCTACAATTTGGTATATGTATATAGCTATACAAGTATTCTATTCCTAGTAGATAAAGATTCGCAGAATCTTTACTTATTCTACCATATTTCTCTATTTTTTACGCCTTACTCTTTATCTCTATATTTCTCTTATTACTTCTGCTTGTATTTCTTTTCTGGGCTTCTCCAATCCCAGCATGATTTTTTTTACAATTTTACTTTTTTTATCCCCAGATTTATTTATCATATTTATTTGTTTCCCTTAAATTTTCTATTGAATTTATCCATTTCACTTTTATCTGATTAAATTCGTAACTTTCATTTTCAAACTAATTTTATATTCTTATAAATAAAAAGCTTAAAAAACTAAGCAATGTTTTTAGTCCACATTAAATAAATATATAAATAAAGAAGAAGTTTTCATGCTTTATAATTTGTGATGCAATTTTAAATAATCTCGAGCCGACATCTGCGATGATCAATTGCCATGTCAATGTACGCATTTAGTTAAACATTAAGGACGAACTATGCCAACTATCCCTTGACATTATCATCCATCTGCAGTATGCCCATTTGTAACTGTGTTGCGCGCATCCTTTTTGGACTGGGGTGTTTTTTAGGATGTTGTTTTGCTTGTTGGGTTCGTGTTGCTGCAGTTATTAACACGCTTGTAGTGATTTGTCAAAATTCCCCGTTTGACATGTGTGCAAACAAGGACGAAACAATGCCAACGATCATCGCACACAGGCTGGGAAAGGTTCCTAGGGTTGTTGTTCTGTGTGTGTGTGTGTGTGTGTGTGTGTGTGCGGGAAGGGTTGTAAAATGTGATCCACTTCCACTCCGCTGATGACAGCCAGCCAGCCAGCGATGCGCGCAGAACAGAAATTTGTTTATTTTTCATTTGAGAACTTCAATTTTATTCGAGATTTCCATCGGTTTTCACAACTGAAGCGTTTCGCTTAATGGCAAATAAAATACACAGAAAATATATGAAAACAAGTTAGAATGCTCCAGTCGAGAGAGCTCGACAAGGAAATACCTTGAATAATATTATATTTGAAACTTCGATTCTCAAGCTTCGATACGAAAATAAAAAAAACATGCAACAATTTGTTTAAGAGAATCGCTGTTTCTTAAGCGACATTAATGCAATTTTTAACATTTGATATATTACATGTTATAGGTTAGGGTATATTGTATATCAATTTGCTATATCTTTATATTTCTGTTTTTATTGTAATTGTAAATCGATTTGTACCGATATTCCCTGCGAATGGCAGACGAGAACTTGTTTTGCGAATTTGAAGTATTTAGCGATTATAGTCTCTGAGATCGACTTGATTGTAGACACGGACAGACGGACAGATGGATCAAGAATATATACACTTGTAGTGTCGTTGTACTTTCTTCTGCCTTAACAGAACTTCATTAAAACTCTTTTGCCATTTTTACTGGGTTCAGCGTAAATAAAACGAGGAATTTAAAATAGAAGGTAGGCAGAGTTGGGGTCTGCAATCAGTCAGGATATGGATACAATCAATTGGCCAGCTGTAGCCGTGGTCTCTTTGCCGTATTTATGCATATCACTAAAAGTTTAATTAAAAGCACATCAAACTGCAGACCCCGAAATCAATCACAATTACCCAGCAGCCGATTCGATTCGATTCGATTCGATTGCCTTGCTCAGACCCAATATTCGTTTTCACATACTGCAAGTATTTAAAATCAAATTGACGATATGTAAAAATCGGAGAAGGATAAAAGGAATGCGCCACAAGGCACAAGGAGTGCGAGTAACGGTTAAAAACATTTTATAAATTTGCACTAATTAAAATTCCAATTAAGTGTACTGCAAACATATTAATCGCAGCTGGCAATCGAGCTTTTAATTCGACATATAATTTCGCAGAGAAGCAGTTACTGAATTATTGCTACATGTTTTCCTTAATTTTATTAAGCTCTTCCTTTACAAAAGTTAATAACATATAAATGTGCTAACAAGTAAAAATGAATAAGTAAGAATGAATAGGTAATTAACTATACTATCTAAAAACTGGTGAGTGAAATATGAAAAGACGATTCCAGTTTGTGTTTCCTAATCAATCTGAATGGAATGAATGTACATATACAGGATACAGATGTACAGGATATATGTATATATATAGAAAATTCCAGCTAGCTCTGTGGATTTTTAAGATACAAATCCAACTCACAGAAGTATTGTGAGAGATAGACTTAAAAATGTGTAGAAATATTCTAATGAAATTTCAATAACATTAATAAAATGAATAAAGACTAAATAATGGAGGGACGCCATGAAGATATATTCTCGATTGGATTGAATTATATACATTTCTCCCAAAATGGATTTCTCCCTTTTTGTACTCAAGCATTATTTTATTTATTATTTAAGGTTTAGGTGCAAGAGCTTCACCTCAATTTCAAATAACATGTGTATATTTGAGTCCAAGTCTTACCCCCACTTACGACATTGCTTTTGTAATCAAAATTTTCTATATATATGCATATGTATGTGTGGGGATGAATAAAAGTTGCGCCAAGGAAATTGCTTCCACACGGTTGACCTCATTAAAGGCAAACAAAGTCGACCACAACAATTCAAATCAAATATAAAAGTCAAAAATTCATCGAAGCTCGACAAGGAAAACTGGCCCATGAACCGGACAAGTAGCAGGGGGTGAATGTGTGTGTGTGTGTGTGAATGGTATTCGTGACGCGTTTAGTTGGCTCCTTGTGTGCGGGAGCGGTTAACCACAACAGCAGGCACCAAGGAGCTGGTACAACGGAGCCACTCAGCGCCAGCAATGAATGGAAATTTGCTTTGCGGAAAAACTTAAACACCGGAAACAATTAATTCCACTTGAATTAACATATGCTCTGATTGCCTCAAAGGGAACAAGGGAGCAACGGGGATCAAGGGGGGCACTCGGCTGGGCCAACAAGCAAATCACGACTCCCACCATTTGAAAAGTGTTGAGTAGCCCATGGTTGCGGGCTGGAGGGGGTTGCTTAGACTTTTCTGTTTGCTGATTGATCGTCCTGTTGTCTCGTCGCCTTTGGAAAGCCTCAACCTCAACCTCAACCTATCGCCAAAAATGCGGCCTAAAAGCTGATTCGCGTTTATGAGCCAAAACTTTTGAGTGGTGTTACATTGCCCGGGTGCTAGAGCGGATACACTCAGGAAAAATTGAGTGCCACCTTCAAAATGAAACGTTTTTTCAAAAGTTAAAGTATATTTTATGCAAGAGTTTCAAATTAGTAAATTTATATATTACATATTTTTTATTTTTATTATATTTATTATAAAATTTGTTTATTTTTATATATTTTTTTATTTATTTATTATTGAGCATATTATAAATTTATTTGTTTAGCTGTTATATATTATAATTTTAGAAGAAAAAAAATCAAAAGATTGACTTATTTTATTTATTTATTTTTAATTATTTAAATGCAATCTAAAAACTTGAAAAAAAATAAAATTAATAAATTTAGTAAATTTAAAAATAAAATTAAAATTAAATTAAAATGGTAAAACATTTATTTCAAATAGAAAAAATCATGTTAATAATGGAAAATCGTAATTTACAGAATTAATTAATTTTGAGAAGAGATAGAGAAATGTGGGAGAAAATAGAGAGAAACAGAGAGGGAGAGAGAAGCTGCAGGAAAATAGGAGAAACCCGAGAGAATCAGAGAGGGATGTAGAAGTGTAGGAAAATATCTGAGCTTGTGGATTAGACAAATTAATCACAGATTACGGTGAAGAGGAAATCGATTCGAATTTTGGATCGATTTGTATTCATAGCATTTAATTGTGTGCAGTGTAGAGCTGTCGAATAGCGATCCGCAACCAATTTCAGAAATGAGTTAAAAAGTTAATTGCCGGCGGACAGGTAATTTCTGGCACACTTTAAATGCAAACGCCATTAAGTAATATGCAAACAAGGGATGACTGCCACCACGTCAGGGGAGCCGAGACAAGCCCGAGTCAATCAAGGACCTGTCAGTTCTGAAGCAGCAGTTTCCCCTACCAAATCCACTTCCCCCTTTGGCCGACACAACCACGACACGTCAGCCATAAAGTCACGAAACACTTCGTCCTTGGCCATTGCGTGCAACCTGCGGTTAGTTGCAAAGTTAGTTTCTTTGCCAGCTGGCATGAGACAAGGACTCGAGCGGGTGGGTTGGTGGGAGGGGAGAGTGGGTGAACGGCAGATTAGGGACGCGTGCTCACGTTTAGGCGTAACAAATTACCTTTAAACTGCCCTGGTGTAAGGGCGGCGGGTTGCTTTGCTCGCTGATTATTATTTAATGATGAGCCCGGGCAGATTGTCCCGATCAGTGAAATAATTACATGCATACAACGCATACATGCCACTCACTCATAACAGTTAGTGGCAAGAGTTCTGCATAATGCCAACAAATTTCAGCTTGTTCTGGTTCATTCACCCACTTTGTCTAATCTAATGGATAAACTTTAAATTGAGTTGAACTTTACAATATTTTTAGTTGCGATTGTCAGCGGGCAAAAATCTTTGAATACCTTTGAATAACTCAAGTTGCGGGGTTTTGTTGTTAGTTAAGTGCAGTTAGCCTAAAAAGGGTTTGAAGGTAAATTAATTGTACTCTATGTTAACTTTAGTCAAGTATTTATTTATAATGCTGAATCTTTGTATAATTGCTGAAGCACCCAAAAGTATGCTATAATTTACAAGGGTCGCTGGCAGACTGTATTTGAACAGCCATTTTTATCGAAAGACTTTGACTGAAAATATATGTATATCTTATTTGTGCAATCAGATGCTTTTCGATCTATAAGATATAGTCTACACCCTTTATAGCTTAGAGCCTCATTATTTGACGAACACAAGAATCTTTGCCTCAGGAATTATATCTTCTCCTAAGGCGACTTATTATGCTTTGAATACTCCTCTTCATTGTCACAAAACCGGCAGAGTTTGCTAATGACTATAATTAGTTTAGTTAAATGAATTATTACTCTAGAATATGCTTTCAGGAAATAGCTCATTCGTCTAAGTCTATTCTTTCCCATAACAAATATATTTCTTTTATCAATTGCACAAAGCTGCTAACGTTTCAAATGTTACCTGAAGACTTATTTTCCTGTGTTATAAAAAGTATGCTAGGTATAAAAACAAAATGTCTTAAGTTAATTAGCTTTTATATCAAAATACATACGTATATTTATTTGGCCACGTACTTAGACAGTTTTAGTGCAGATTTATCTGCTTATTGTCTGCTGCTGAAAACTTCTCTCGTCAATGGAATGCAATTATTCAACTGCCTGCCAGCCAATTGTGAAATGCCAAAAACACCCTGTGCATTTTCCGCATCGTCAGCAAATGGCAAAAGCAATTTTTTAATTTCTTAATTTTTGCGAGGTCATGAGAATTAGCCGCTTGCCCGAATCTATCTCTCTCTCTCTCTCTCTCTCTTTCTATCTTTTCTCTCGCTTTCTCTGGCTTACATCTCACGTAGCCACAGTGGCGCTGTCCACCACCGTCGCCGGTAATATTTCTTTATCTTCAGCTTTGGCTGCTTCTGCTACTGCTCCCGCTTCCTACTCCCAGCTTCCATCTGCTGCTCCGGCTTCATCCGAGATGCTGACAATGAGATGCGAGGCGACATCGAGATGCGCCCTTTGTTTTCCAGCTGCTGCTGCTGGTAGTGGGCAAAGTTTATTCATTTAGAAAATTTGCTCATTTTCGTTTTGCGGGGCGGATACCAAATTATTGTTGGCTGACTAAGACTAAGAGAGCTGGCTGCAGGGCAGGACTGGTGTGGAAATGTGGTACGTGTTCGCAGTTTTCATATAAATTGCGGCCAATAACATTTTTCAGTTGGCAAGGCAAGAAAAACGCGCACAAAGCGAAAGCAGAGAACAGCACAGAGAGCAAGAAAAAAAAAACATGGACAAAAGCTGCTGATGATGGCTTCTTCTTTTTCTTCTTCTTCTTGTTTGGACTGGGGACCTGGGTCCAGAATCTGGCTCATTAAGGCACGGACGAACGGGCGGACAGACTGGTCAGCTTGGATGTTCGTGTTTGGGCCTGCGGTCGGCTAATCGGGTCGAGGGGAAATCTGGCCGCTACGACACTTTGCCCGAAAATTTTCTTTCCTTGCCTTATTTTTTTTTTTTTGTTCCGTTACCCATGCTGCCATTAGCCAGAAACTAGGTGGAGTGAGCAAATGGACGGAAGGGACAGACGAGCAAATTATTCCCCAAATACCCCGAGGTAATTATAAATGTCCTTCCAGCTTCAGCCGCGTCTTGGGCCCCGCGTCAGTTGGACGCCGTGTTTTGTCTATCATAATGAGTGGCAGGCGGACATTTGGACATAATTGTTCAATTATTTTGTTACTTATTGCCAGGGATTGTGCGTAGTTCCCCCATGACTCCCCCTCTTAACCAAACCCCCAACACCCCCATTTACCATCTTAATATGCCGCCGTCGAATGCTGTCTTCTGAATTCCGACTATCCAACAGAATATTAGCCTCAAAGGCGACAGCCACAAAAAACATACTTGTAGATCCATAGATATTGACATATATGTATCTGTATATACATATATATGTATATCTATATATTTGTATTCTATATAGGCACCAAAATGCGTTATCCATTTCGTCGTTTTGCCCGTTTGCCAGTTTGCCATTTCATGCGACAATCGAATGTCAAATTCAATTACGATGCAGCAGCGGCTGCGTTGCAAAGGGGGCGTTGGGTGGTTGTGTGGCATGGGGTCGGGGCTTTGCAGGACAGGGTGGCACTTGGCCCGGGGCGTCAGGTGTGTTGTGCCATTCAATTATAAATTTTCAATAAAAATTTTCCCACTCGCATTGCGTCGTCTTTTTATTGTTTTTGACATTCGTTCTCGACATGCATGCAAAAAATGAAAAAAACGGGGACGAAACTTAATAGAATGAGGGCGTGGCCTGCACTCTAGTGTGTCACTGTGTGTGTTTGTGTGTAAAGTGGGTGGGCTGTCGAAAATCGACATCATTTAGCCCCGGGTGAAATTTGCGACTGTAAATGACAGTTTTGTCTCCGGAAAGTCAATTGAATAACTGCGGGCCACATTCGTGATTAAAGTCAATGTCAACGTAAAGATGTAAGTATATACATATATCCATTTGTAAGGCATTACTTTGCTGTTCTCCAGCTGGCAGAAGAACAATTGCATTCTAACAATTATTCAATTGTATTTATCATATATAAAAAACAAAAAATACAAAGTTACCAAAAAAATTAAACATTTTAAAAATCATGAGTTAAATATTATTTTAAAATGTAATTTATAACGATTATACCTTATTATTATTATATAAGGCCTATTGTGCCCCCTTCTGAGCCTGTTCTTCCCCATGCATATTACTTGCTTAAATCGTTTTTGATTATAGCCACCTAAAAGACTTCTGGCTTGTCGGAGTCCTGGTGCCTCTGCCCAGCTCCGTTTTTGCGTCTGCCTTTCTTCGTCCCTGATTTGCAACCGTATTGTATGTCTTTATACCTTATTAAATAATTACCTTGATTGAATAAATATATTATTATTCCTTTTATTACTATTATTACTATTTGCAGACTTTTACTTTCTTCAATTAATATTATTTATTTATTTATTGTATCGATAAAAGTTAAGGCTTATAAATTATTTGCGAAGCTTTAGCTGGTCTATGTTCAATGGTCACCAATCATTCTGTCAGTCAGTGGGAATCGACACCTTTGCTTTTATAGATAACCATATCCAATTATGGTGATATTCCTAGAAACATAAATGGTTGTCTCATCTTAAGCGGCTTATGCAAAAAATCATTCAAATTGCTGGCTGCCAATGCCACAATCGAAACACTCTATATAGAATGCAATGCTCGCAGAAGCAGAACAAAAAATCGGTTGTGTTTCTGTGTTTGTGCGAGTTGCATTGAATCGCTCAATGACATATCTGTAAATCAGTGCGACAGTGCGGCCAGGAACCGCATTCCAGCCAACTGGCAACTGCAAAACTGCAAAAAGCGCCGAAACAAGCCAAAGTCAGCGACGAGCAACGCAAAACAAAACACGGCTTCAAGCCAACTTGACAGATGGACAGAGAGCCACAAAACACAAAAATATCGCAATGATCATAAATATTACTCAGTTTTTGATGTCTTTGGGGCTAGCCGTTCTACAAAAGCAACGTGGCTTGTAAGTGGAAATATGCAAGGCGATCTGGCCGGCTTGCCGGACTCTTCATCAATGCCTTGGGAGAGATTGTCGGCTGGAACTGGTCTTAGCGCGTTTCCTAAAAGCGACAAAAATTGCCAAAAATGGATTTCCATTTTTCACACAGATGCATGAATATATATGTATATATACATGTATGCGCAATGCTCGATGCCAGCCGTCTCTGCTCCGCTGCAGCTCGTCAAGTGACGGCAAAAAGGTGTCGAAGAAATTGTTCAACAACAAAAGCCAAGCAAAGTCGCAAAAAGACACAAACGGTTGCATAAATGAAGCGACATCATTCTCGGCCTCCTTCGTCTCAGAGTCGGAGAGTATCTCAGCCTCCGCGACGCTCTGGGCTCTGGCACAGACACGCTGTCTGGCAATGCGGCTGGAGTGTCTGTTGCCCAGGCTAAGGCACAGGCCGAGGCCCAAAGACAAAAGGCCGCATCGTCTGGGGAGCCCTGTGTGTGTGGAGCACTACCAGGGGGCCAGTGGCTGGGCCTGGTGCACAGATCTCTCGCAGGCGTCGCATTGTCTTCGCTCGCATTATTAGCTTACGTGTTTGTTAAAACACCATCAGCAGCAGAAGCAGCAGCAATAGCAGCAGCAGCAGATTTGAATTTCTCTCTGCAGCCAAGTGAAATATTAAAATAGTTCTTTCTTCTAAGCAGAGAGAGAGATGAGATGCCATCTGAGCTGCTAAGCGTGTTGTGCATTCATTCGTTTCGTGTGCCTACATATGTATGACATTAACACACACTCACACACACACACAACCAGACACACACACACACTTACACATACTGCCTAATCGGACCATTCTATGCAAAATATGATAGAAATCTCTGACGGACTGAGAACTGAAAATGGCATTACCATTATCGTTGCCCGTTGCTGCTGCTTATTGGAATTCAGCGTGAAGAATCTCAAATCATATGCAGTTTGTTTGCCTTGCCTTCTGTTCGATTTTTGTCTTACTTATAAACATAAATTGTTGAGCCACACTGGTTTTTAACTGATTGAAATGCGAGAGAAACCCAAACGATTTTTTATCAATTTGAAGATTACTTGTGGCTTAAATTCATTTTACATTTAAAAATAACCAAAATTCATGAATTATATTTACACTTTCAAAATCTCGCACACTATTTTATTTATCATACTCATTTCAATGTAAATGCACATATTAATCTAATGTAAACAATACTATTGTATTCTTACATAATTTAATGATTTTAGATAAGGAAAATAAGGTAAAAAATATTAAATGCAGAAAAAATCAAAATAAGGCTGTTCAAAAATATAATTGTAAATAAAAGTACGTTGATTTGTTGTGTAATATTTGTTTATCTTAACATGATGATATGCTTCGGTCTTGGGATCGTAGTGTTTTTAGTGTTTTCCGGCTAACAAGAATACTCCGGGTATCGAAAAAGTGGAGTTCAAAATTAATGATTGCAAAATTAAATATGCAACACTATTTGGAACAAAATAATACATTCTCAATCTTAGCGTTCGGATTTGGAAAAGCCTAAAACCAGTTTTCAACCTTGAATTTCAACTTCAAAATCAATTCAAAAACGCCAGCTCAAAATTAAATTTGGAATTGTTTCAAAAATAAATTAAAATTGATTAAGCTGCCAGTGCATAACAAAAATAATATTTGAAGCATTTTCGTCACACTGTGCTCAACAAATGAATCTAGTGGATAGCCAGAAAATATGATTGTTGTTGCGCTTGGACAGAGGAAGTGGAGGAATCGTCTCTTTATTGTTGTTGTTGTTGTGATTGGGGGCAAGGAACGGAATGTCGAACGATTTGGTTTCGTCTGGTTAAGCCGCCGCATCTTACGTACCGTATTCGGATGCGGCTTCTGCTGATCTTGTTACCGATCTGGATTTTTGATGCCGATTTTGACTGCTACGCGACGCGTTGACAATTCCCTTGAACTGCTGCTGCTGCTGTTGCTTGTTGGACATCGAGACACTGGGACGGAGGCATACATAAATCCCATAAACGCGACAACAACAACAACAGCAACGAGAAATACAGAAAAACATGGGGAACAGGAACAGAATGTGTCTTGGAGCTTGGAGCTCGCTGTCGAAAGTCTCCGAGCCATTGTCACTGCATGCCACTGAGGCATGATACTTTATTCATTTATTCCAATAATAATAATGCAATGCAAACATTGATTGTCATCGATTGTCAGCATCGGTGGCTGCCTCAACGCGACGGCTGCGCACGCGCAACAAAACTCAACGTGCAACTCGACTGGCCACAAGGAGGGGCATGGAGACAAGCACGCACCGGGGGCAGACTTATGCCCTTTTAGGGCATTTTTGATAGGTGACAGATTTTGTGCACTCGCACTCGCCGATTTGTGGACACAATTTATGAGTTGTCGCTGCTGAGATTTCCTGCCAGGGGCCCATTTACATTTCAGTTTTCAGTTTATTATTAATGGCCCAGCAAAACGATGCCCCTTTCAACTTGCCTCACTCTCGCCCCTCTCCCTCTCCCTCTCTCACTCGCGTTCTCTCTTGTTGAATTGTGACAATTTTTTATTTTATTATATCGGCATCCTTTGACACGACATCATCGAGCGATCCAATAAGCAACGATTGCAAATTTGAGTACTGGAGGCATGTTGGTTTCCCAGTCGAAGCTGGCTGTCATGTAATTGCTTTTAGCCAGCATCCAGGCATATTCAGGCCCATTCAGGCCTAGTCAGGCCCATTCAGGCCCATTCAGGAGCATTCAAGCCCATTCCCGGAACTGTTGAATTTAAATGAATTCAATATTGCATTTTCACGCTAAAATGCTTCCAAAAACAGATTTTTCATTTACACTTTCTGAATGGTAAAATCCGGATTACGTATCCCACGGGCAAAGCATTGATTCTGCTTTTGCGCAATACATAAAAAGGCAACGTGCAAAATTTCCATCAGTCTCCCATCGCCATCACCTTTCCGCTGTCGCAACGCGTCGGCCATTTGGTCAAAGGATCCGCCGCACCGCCCATTTATAGTCAATGGGCTCAGACTACGGGTATGACTTGAAATACGGCTGCCCTCTCTCTTTCCCTCTTCCACTTCATCACTGTCTGTGTCTCTGTCTCTGTCTGTGTTAGCAATACATTTCTGAAAAGGCTCCTCTTAATTTGTATGCCCTTTGTGGGCTAAAGGATTTCCTTTTACACTTTTCCACTGCTGTAAAATTAATCAAAATGTGTGTGAAATTGAAGGTGCAACACATGTTGCACTCTTTCATATACATGTATACATCTTATATATATATATAGAGCATTTTTTATTTTCTAAATATATTAATTGGCTTTTCTTCCTTATTAATATATATTGACTTTCTTTAGAGTTTTCTTTATTATTTATATTAATTTATTTTTTTTTTCAGTTTTCAATCACGATATTTGTTTTCTCATATAAACTTTAGTTCCAATAAAATATCATTAAAGAATTTTACTTTACTGTCCAACTTGGGTGTTCCAAATATATTTAAAATAATTAATAAACATTTAAATTATATACTTTTGTATATTGAATTTGTACTCCACAATTTTCGTATTTTTTTGTAATAAAATATAATATAATATAATGAAAATAATGATAAATTAGTGAACTTTAAGATCGCTTAGGTATTTAATTTTGTTATACATTTATTTGAAAATCTATTTTATACAATAATATTTCATAATTTACTTTATTTCATTTTATTTATTTTATTTCTCGCATAGAATTTGTACTTTTCTCATTTCAATTCTAACTTAAGGTTTTACAATTTTCTTTATAAGTATTTATAACTAATAATATGCCTTAAATGAATATATTTTGTCTGCTGTTTAGTTATTTGATTTCGTTACCCTTTATTAATTTCAAATTGGAATACCAGAAGAATCTGAAAACCTCTTGAAAACAGCTTGAGTTCAATTTGTATTACTCGTATGTAAATAATTGTTGGCAGCAGCGTGTTAAATTTATTTATTGCCATCAAAACGATGGGATTTGGATGCCTTCAGTGTCATAGTATGATCTACATTTTGATGTGTTGCTTCTTTTTGTTGGCGTTTTTGTGCCGGGCATTTTGTTGGACACAACTCGGATACGGCATGACTTTTTAATGTACTCGACAGTGTTTTTGATTCGATTTTGTCATTTTAATGTGCATTGAATTTTAATTTCGCCCATAAAAGCCGTCAGCCAGCCAGCAACAGCCACGAAATCAAAACACTTTCAAAAATACCCACACACACACACACACACACGAGTATTATGGCGCACCAAAATGATTGTCAAAATTTTAAGGCGACTTTGCCTCCGCCAATAAATTTATGCCAATTCTGCCATAAAAAATTACTGCCCTCAAAGCAATTCGAGTTTTTTGCTTTTGTTTTTGTTTTCATGCGGAAAAAATGATCTGATTTATATTTGACACAATGGGTTGGCTCGGCTGCGTGTTAAAATAAACATACATTTGTATCTTTTACACACACAGGCACACCAACACACACACCACTCGTAGCTCTTTTTGTCAGTCACTCGCTCTGATACATAAAACATAAGCCTGTCCAAGGCGGGGATTGACTTGGCTTGACGAGAGGGCTGAGGGAGCAGGGTTGGACCTATAACCGTAAGTCGGGCCCAGACATATGGCGGCCATTATAAAGCGCAATAATGCGAAATGTGAAAATGTGAAACAAAAGACTTTGAGTACGCTTGTAGGTGCCCAATTATATTGGAATGAGTGCTCGTAAAATATTTGGGGTGTTGACAAATTATGGCAACGCCTTTGAGCGGATCACGTCTTGCACATTAATCAGCCAAATGCTCAGATATATATATATATATATATATATATATATATATACATATTTGAGTATTTTAAGTTGTAAAGCGATTGTGTTTATGGATGAGTGTTTAACAATTGATAAGTAATTAGGAACTGATTCGATACGAAATGGTTAATTGTGTTATTTGTGATTATGGGCATAAGCCTTTATAATAATTATCTACTTATATATCTAATTAAGTTCATAATTATAAACGGTATGCATTGTTAGAAGGCATTCAAAATTAGGTTGTTTTATCCCTAATCAACTTCTAAAGTCCAAGCTCAAATAGACAATTTTAATTTGTTAACAATTGAGCCAAGTTATTTATTCTCATATATTACTGAGTATAAAAAAAACACCCAACAAGTATCCTCTTTTATTTAATATGAATCTCAATGAATTCAGAGTTTCCTTATAAGAAATAATGCTTAATATAATCGTTTGCACAAAACAATCTTTATATAATTATTTTAAAGCAATCTTAATTTAATCATTTTCCATTCGTAGTATATTTATGATACAAAATACGCGAGGAATAATAGTAATAGAAATAGATCAATCTTGCAATCAAGTAAAAAGAGCCCTGGTTTTTGGAAGGACACAACCTTCCTTTAAATACATATACATTTTATTTTGTTCTACATAACTTTTATTGTACTCCCATCTGCTGTTCATTCTTTGGCATTAATTGCACTATTTATTAGCGAAATCACTGAATATTACTCACCTCAATTCATTAGCTCAGTCGAGCAATGCATTTACATTCAAATGGGTCGCTCAATCTCATTCTCCGGCTGCCTTTAATCGTGCCTCAAGTGTGGAATTTCAGAGCGCAACTTGTGTGCCACATGCAACATAAAGCAATGCAGCCGCGATGCAGATATGAAAATAGTTGCGGGAATAACTCATGCAGATTAGAGCCGGAGAGCCGAGAAGCTGAGATTCTGAGACTCTGGGAGCAAAGCGGCCGACGAATGAATGCCACACAAATTAAGTAGAGAGCAAATATAATTGATAAACACGAGTGAGTTCTAATTCAGGTGCCTTATCACTCCGCGCACTTGCCACATTAATTAGGCGCTTGATTTATGAATGCACTGATTCCGATTAGAGGCAGATCCCCAGCTGGATGCAAGCCGAGTGCCACACATTTTTGTAATTGTCGCCTCGCCTGGCGTTGGTGGCTCAAGCTGTTGATATTCCCTGCAACTGGGTAAATGTGTAGTCAATAATATAAAATTGCAGCTCGTCGGAGCACCTGCCACTAACTGAACTTGCTGCTAGCCGCAAAGAGCCATAAATCAGTTGGGGCTTAAACGGCTTAAATGCCGGTAGCCAGCACCACGTGTTTCTGCCAGCTTAAAACAAGCGCGCGAATTGCAAAACAACAAACAGCAAAAAGCACAAATAAAAAACACTCAACGATAAATATCTATCGAGATCCTTGCCCAGCGCCCGCAGCTTCAAGGCGGAAGTTCAAGTTGAGCTGGCAGGACAACGGCGAGGGTCGCTCGAACTGTGCCCGTTGGCACATATTAATTAAGTGCATGTTTGCGCATTTCTCATGCCTGCTTTTTTCTCTGCTGACTTGATCCTTTCGTATTAATTGGTTGCCCCGCACAGGACAATGACAACTCGATAAGCACACATCAACGCACATTGCGCGCGTTTCAAGCGATCGCGATCCCTTTCCATATCATGCACCTGTTCGCTTTCAGTTGTTCCTTGCTTTCCCTCTCTCTCTCTCTATCTGTCTGTCGTGGGTGATACGTATATCATTTTTAGGGCTATTGCCTGCCTGCTGTTTTAGCCATGTTACACACATTCATACACAGCTCATTGTTATGGTGTCAACTGTGTTATCAGAGTTTTTATGGTTTGTTTGTCATTTAACACCTTTTAAGTTGGGCACATTAATTACGAATGCAACGAACCCGCTCGACATTCCCGAACAGCAAGGAACTAACACATCCCCTCGCCTCCACTCCCTCAAAAAATTCCAGCTGTGAGTTGCAGATGCCCCCAATATGATAATAACTAATGCTAATGTCATTATGCATATATGTAGGGGCTTATTGTGTCACTATATTCCGACAGAAATCGACCTAAATTTCAGTAAAATTGACTATAATGATAATTGCCTTAAATAATGGGAAGGCTTGCCATAGATCGGCAATCCAAAAAAATATGACGAGCATTTCTATTTCGTACAATTATTCTCTATATAGGGGTACTAATCACTGTTCGCAAAAGTATGGCAATTTACTACAATATAGATCGATTTTTTATAAATATAACAATTTAATATATAACAAATTCAATGCATATTTAAGTAATATGTATTGGAAAGTGGAAGTCGTTGCTGAAAAGCATGTTGATAACCTTAGGAATACATGGTTGTAAGATATTATTAAATATCTTTGACTTTCTTTTTGGTCATGCGGCCTGCACAAATTCTAATTCGAGTTAATTAACACTGTGGCTCAAAAGTCAGAGACAATCAGATACAAGACACGAACTGAAAACTTTAAGGAGCAACTCAGACTGGTTTATCCTATCGCTGCCATCGATTTTGAGTATGTCGAATGTTGTCGTTACTTATTCTTATTTTGTTTTTTACCCAAAAACCAAAATTAAAGAATAAATCGACTGTCAACTGACGAATAGCAAATGCTCTTCTCATTAAAGGATTTTCTTTAAGCCAATTGATAAAAGTGCTTGGAAGTATCGCCACTGGGATCGTGCCACTGGGAAAGGGCAGCGAAACAAAACGTTTTGAATACCCAGCCGATATTTATTAGCTGAAAACGAAATTTTAATGAACTGCAAAGATTCAATAAAAATAAAATCGATATAAAAAATAAAATGTAAAGAGAAGAAATAAAATAATGAAGAGCACACAGCAACAAAAAAAAAGCAACAAAAAAATCCAAATAAAAAAATTATCAAAACAAAGTTCGTGCTCAGGTAACGCATTCCCCCCGCCCCGCTCCTGTTAGCCATGCTAACTGCACTCCTCAGCTGCCCTTCGTTTCAGTCCCTTTGCTTGCGTTTGGATGTCGCATGCAAATGGTGAATGCAGAGGCGAAGTAGGCATGTACATATATACAGTGTGTCAGTTAAGTATTTGGACACAGGAAAACAACTCTTACTTTTGCAAGAAATAAGTATTTAATTATTGATTTTTATTTATTATTTTATTTATTTATTTTTATGACAGTTCAAAAAATTTATAAATTGGGTTTTAAAATTTCACAATTGTTGAAATGAGTCAATATTTATTTTTTGTTATACAGTGTTAATAAGTTCACTTAATAGTAGAAAAATAAGAAAGTTAAAACACTTTATTGACATACTGTGCATGCATATGTGTATGTGTGTGTGTGTGTGTGTGTGTGTGTGTGTACACGCATGCGTTCCCCCTTTGCCAGTGCAGACAGATCCCATTGGCGATCGATCCAGTTTCGTCGTCGCCGTCGCCGTCGTTGTTGTTGTTGTTGTTTGGCTTGTGATTTTCTTATTTATTGATTTTCAACAATAAATTTCGCATGTTTGCATCCAATTTAAATAAAATTCGACAATTCTAAATCACCTCATTTTGACGTGGGGCTACTGTATCTGTGTCTGTCCTTACCTGTTCTTCGTTCCTTGTTCTTAGTTCTTCTTTGGCTTGCGTGCTTCTCTGGCTGGAACTGGAACTGCGTTTTTCTGTTCTCTGTTAGCGGAAATGCAGAACAAGGCCAATGCGGCAGATTTATTGACATCTTCGTTCGGCTGTCCTCGTCTACGGATGCCTGCTGCCACTGCCACTGGCACTGGCACTGCGACTGCTTTGCATATGAGATGCAAAGCAGAACTAAATATATATCCATGAGAATGTATCACCAAATGAGTTATCGAAACGCTTCAAGCCGAAACGACATTTTTGCTAGCTGAACAGCACTAGAAGCTGAACAGCTAGAAGAAGAAGAAGCCTTTCTGACTCACACTCATCTTGTATCCAACTAGAAATTATGAATGCCAAATGAATGAGAAGAAGAAGCAGCAGAAGCAGAAGCAGATACAAATTATGTCGTGCGAATTGAACCTGTTGTTTTGTGTTATTTTGTATTGTTTTGTGTTGTTTTGTGTTGTTTTGTGTTGTGTGTTCCACTCTATTCGTGGGAATTTGTTTATTCAAATCATTGGCAACATTTGTTATGCATAACTCTTTTTGTTAGCGGCGATTCGCTTTTGTTAGTCCGTTTAATTGAAAGTAGTTATTTATATGTTAACATCAATATGAATTTTTATTGCACAGCTAAATTTAAAGTTGGCTTCTGCTTCTGCTTCTGCTTCTGCAGCGATGACTATTCCCATGCCATGCTTGAAACATACAATTTATCGATTTTAATTAGCCAAAAGTCACTTGGTCCACATCTACTGGCAGATGCGCGCTGTGAGAAACTCAAATTGTGAAGTTTCCGAATCGTTGTCAGTTTGACAAATGATTTGGCGCGAAATAAATATTCAAATACTTAATTTATATGTAGTCGAAATTATTATTATATTTTTGCCGCATTCAAATTTGGTGTATATATTAAATATATTTGATAAAACATTTATTAATTGGTTTCATTATTATGCAAATGCATATTAAATGTGTGTATTATATATATGCAAATTGTACTAATTGTTATATTATTTATTATAATAGATATATAAGTATATACATATATTATATAAATGTGGTACGCTTTAAGCTTAATGTTTATTAATTTGATTCGTAGTGGCCGTAAAATTAAATTATTTTATCTGCCCGTTGGCCCTTTATCTTCCCCCTTGGGGCAACTTCAGTAATTAAAATTGTTTTTTTTATCTGCTCGTATTACGGATTATGACATCCCATTGATGCCACTTGCCACTTGCTACATGCCACTGCAGTCCATTTCTTGTTTTTATTACAGCATATTATGCGGTTGTCATTTTGTATTAAAATTGTTAATTGGTTTTGTTTTTAATCTGTCAATCAATTAAAAAAACAACGGCGATTTAATTAATTAAATCAACAAAGACCGCAATATTCCAACACCAACAACAATCAATGAATATTTCCACATTCCAGTCCCAATTCCCATTTCCATTCCCATTCCCACTCGGCTCTTTCCAATCCATCTTCATTCCTTTGCCGAATAATAACAATAATAAATATTTTAATGACGTCAATGGCTCGCACACTCTGCGTGTCTGTGTGTGTGTGTGTGTTGTGAGCGAGGGGGCGTGGCCGTGGAATTTAAGTGGCCTGGGCCACTGGCACCTGGGTGCCAACACCACCAACAGCAACACCACCTATAGCAGCACCACCATTGGATAGGCAACGCTGCACGGCAGAGGGGCTGCTGGGGGGAGAGGCGGTAGGTGGAAGGGGGAAGGGGCACAACGCCATTTGAAATTCGAAATTCGTATGCAAATTTTCATACATTTATTTTCCACACTTTGGGCAAACAGCGCCGCGAGCTAAAAATGATAAAGCGACTTCAATTTTTTTATTTTTTGTTTTTTTTTTTTGTTTCCCATTTCGTGGCTCGTTTCGTGCCTTGCACATTTCCGACCCCACCTCCCGCTGCCTCCCTCTCTCTCTCGCACTTGTATGCCAGCTTTTCTCCTCCCACACACACACACACACACACACGCACACTTTCTGGCCATGCACCATGGACTCTCAGCCCCCGCAGGCCACCAACACCAACAGCACCGCTTCGTCCCGCCCTCTGCCAACGTAATTATGCAAATTAACTCTTTTCGGGGCCTTTGAACGGGGCTGCTCAGCGGGTCGCCCAACCCCCTCGCCCCGTACACACCCCCTAACCCGAGCAGCCTGATCGCATTAAAATGGTCTTTCTGTGTGTGTGCCCATTTCGTAGTGTGTAGTATAATTTTCCTTATGTAAGTTGTCAGTTAAGGTTTAGTCCAAACGTCTCAGTGGCCATGCAATTTGTTGTTTAGCCATTAAAAAAATAAAATAAAAATACAAAATAAAACTTTATTTACCGCTCTTTGTTCGTGTGCACTCAATATGACATACTTAGCCACCCCCACCTTCCCCACCAGCCCCTTCCCTTCTGACCCGACTTGTGAGCTTATTTTTTAAGCTTGGACTTTTCAGCTGCTGAGACTGGCCCGATTTTAATTTTTTATTTTATTTAAGAAATATATTTATATATAATATTTTACTATTTAAATATGAATTTAAGTTTTAATTTTTCAATTGTAAAACTTTGAACTTGCTCATTTATTTTTTAATGATGTTTGTTATTAAAAGTAAAAGTAAAAAAAAGTTTAAGTAAAATGAAGAAAATATAAGTAAGAATGTTTAAGTCAAGACTCTGAACCCAGGTCTTTATCATAAATATTCAAGCAAATACACTGAAAAATTATGTGTATAAATGTTTGCGAATTCTGTTGTGCAATTAGCAAAATATGAAATTACGATTTGCTTTTCTATCTTGATGAAACTTTTATAGATGATGTTGAGGTATAACATACTCAATAAAAAATATATATCATTCAAATCGTGTCTCTTATTGTTATCGGAATTTATTTGTATCGATAGGCGCAAAATGGACGCAGCTATTAATAAAAACTATTAAAAATAATATGATAAACGAAAAATTGCAGTCTCTGAGATTTGCTGTTAAAGCTGATCAAGAGTATATATACTTTATGGGGTCGAAGATGCTTTCATGCATACTTTTGCACAAATACCCAAACCCGTTTTAGCCAATTTGAACAGGTTCTGCTTATAAACAAATATATATTCGCAGCTCCTTTGCCGATGGTCTGCGATTTCAATTTGGAGTGGAGTCGACTATGGCCAATATAGAACTTAGACTCTTAATTTCAATTACATAAGAGGATCGACAACTCACACACATGAGATAGACTCAATAGTTGTGCTCCCGTTTGGCATTCGCTGTCGTTGGCAGCATCGCTGATTGAATTAAATGCTGAATAAGTCGACTAAAAGGCGCCGACGTCGATGGCGATGGCAATAAGCGAATCGCTACCGTTTTGAGTCTGAAACAAGGCCTAAATAAATTCGTCATTATAAATCATGAGCAGCAACTGTTTAATTAATCACCGCTGGGGCGCTGCGACTTTTGCTTTGCTCAGCAAAAAAAACTGAGCAATTGCAACCGCAACTCCAACTGCAACGGCAACGGCAACAGCAACAACTGCAAGTGCCTCAGCTGGAGATTTGCGAAAAAGATGATATTTATGGCAAGTTTGACAGCGGCAACATCAATGTCGAATAGACTCATTGCCAGTGCCCCACAGTCTTGCCTCCGCTTGAGTGCCGCACGCGCTCTGACCACCAGCGGTTAAAATTGCACACAGAAAAACAATTGGCAAGAATACCAATTGATATTTTGTTTTATAAACATATTTTTCTAATTATGAATTGTTATACAAACTTAATGAATATTTGATAAAATTTTAAATAAAAAAAGTGAAGCTATTTCCAAAATAAATCATTTTATTTAATTTAATGATATTTGGCAATATAAAAATTGTTTTATTTAGGATATTTTCGAACTTGGCATTTGAGTAATCATTTTTAGTACATACCGTATGCATTAAAATTAAAAAAAAAATAATTTGGACTTATTAAATATTTAATATTAAATATTTCAAAAATAAATATTAAGTAATATTAAATTTATGTTTTATTATGGTCGTTTAGGCCAAGGTTTATAATTTTGTTTCATAATATGTTTCATTAATTCTTTCATTTAATTTTAATTTTAATTTTAACTTTAATCTTTTATTTTTAAAACTTTTTAAAACACAGCAAGCAATTACGAAAAATTCAATTAAACTAGGTTCTAGGTTTACTAGAGTTAGAAAACCATAAGTATAATGGTTGAAAATATCGAAAGAGTGAGAGCAAAATGCAAGCTTAAATTTCTTAAAATGAATAGCTTAAATTAAAATATTTAAAAGGTAGAACTGCTGATAACCTGTTTTAAGGAAAGGCTTATTAATAACTTACTAGGGAAAAAGTCGAGAACTAAGAATTGCGTTCTAGAAACATTTTAAAATGTATTTTTTTTTTTTTTTGGTTCTGCAAGATTGTACTATAAAAATTTTAGAAATACATTTCGTAGATTATATAATTTGTTATTTTAATTAATTTACTTGTTATTTTCTTTCAGTGCAGCTGCTGCAGCTGGTGAGCTGGCGAGCGGACAATGTCGATGTCGACGCGGGCGACAGTTTTTAATCGTGGCAATAATCATAACTGTGATTTGTATGACTCTGTTCATGTGCTGCTCGCTGCCCGCTGCTCGCTGCTCATGTGCGGCATGGCTCCAACAGTGGAGCCGCCGCTTGACCATATTGGCGACCCGAGGTGAATTATTAAAGCGTTTTGCAATTTATGCGACGCTTTTGCGTTCGGCTGCCGTTTGAAGCCGTCATAAGCTATCGATTCCACTTCTCCACCGCTCGCAGTGACAAGATCGTGGTTCAGTGGTTCAGTGGTTGTGTGGTTGCTGTGTGACTGTGACTGTGATTTGTGCAGCGCTGCGGTTAATGGTGCGCCTAGTTGGTGGCTTACCAAATGAGGAGACTGACTGTCTTTTTTGTTGTTGTTCTTTTCTGTTTGGTCTCTTTCAGAATTTGTAATTCACCTGGCCCCACAAGTTGTGGCGCTAGCTCGTCTGCGTCTGCATTTACATGGTCCTATAAATATTTATGAGAGAAAATAGAGAAGAGTTCATTATGAAGAAGTAGACTCGAAGAACACAGCAGCAGCAGCATCCGACTCTACACTCCAAAAGATAGCCATCAGTTGTGCTTTATGAATGCTCGCATTCGAACTCGATAACAAGTAACAAATTGTGATCAAAGATTTGTCCATGGCATTTTATTTTAATTCTCTGCAGTCTTAACTATTATATAATATTTATTTGTTATGATTTAAAAATAATTTATGTAACTATTTTCATTATTTTTTTATTTACACGTAACTACTTTTCTGTTCTTTATTAATATACATGCGATTTAATTGCTTATAGATTATGAATGTGATCGTTAATTAATTTATTTATTTCATGAATATTCGCTTGTGAACTTTATAATAATAATTTATACTTATTAAAATCTAAAAATAATTGCTTATAGATTCTAAATGTTGTCGTTAGGAATTTATTATTTATCTTCTTTATTCAGTTTATGAATATTCGTATGTTAGCTTGATAATAATCAGTTTTATTTTTAATGCATTAATTTTACGTTGACTTGACTTATTATTAACATTATTATATTTAATTGTATATATTTATTTGCTCTGTTTTATATATTTTTTGTTTTAATCCAATCACTAATAGATCTTAAGCCTAACTTGTAAGTATATTTATCTGCTTTAGTATATTATGATTTTATTTATACCTAAAAGTTGTTTAATTGAATTTTTAAAGATTTAAATATACTTAATATTATTCAACCAATCATTCTATTATTTGTATTTTATTTTAGAAAAGATAGATAGTTAAAATAAGGTGAGTAGTAAAAATAGTTAGTTCTCTGCTTACCTTTTAATATTTAAATAAATGTGCTTATTCCCAGCAATTCACAAATATTCTGTGCTATTTGTTCTGTATGCCATTTGCCTTACTGGGCACGATAGCAACAACAACAATAACAACAACAACAACAAGAACAAGAACAGCTTGAGAAGATACTCAACCTTAGTATGCAAAACATCCAAGGAGGAGTACAAAACGATTGGCTGTGGTCTGCTTTGGTTTGCTCTGGCCTGGTCTGGTCTGGTCTGGTCTGGTTTGGTCTGGCAGGTCTTTGGTTGTGCCTGGCTTTAGTTAGAGCTAAAATACATTTGTTTATGCTAAAGTCGCCCAATTAGTAAGATTGTTATTTCTTGTAAAGCTCACAGATGCTCCATCGCTGATAGCTGCTAGCTGGGAGCTGCAAGCTGGCAGCTGGAGCAGCCTGCAGACAGAATTCAATGGACGAGGATTCGGTTCAGTTCAGTTCGGTTCGGTTCGGTTCGATTTGGTTGGCATGCCCATTTGTTTGTATTTATGCATTCGGAACAATATCAATTGTAATGAATTTTGAATATCGTTAAGCGTGAGGACCTCGCCTCCATACGCGATCCTCTGCGATCCTCCTTAAGCTTGAAAATGTCGCAAAATGGAATGTTCGCTTCATTCTGTAGATGATGAGCGATATGAATATGGTTCCCAGGCTCGGTTCGAACAGTTGTTGTTGATGTCGTTCCTCTCTTTGTGGCGATCTCTCAAGAATTCCGTGAGCTTGTACAACTTATAACTACATAATTATTTGGCCAACCCTTGAGTTGAAATATATTTTGTTTTTTTTTGGCATGTCTGCAAACAATTCAAACAAATGTTGCACTTCCTTTTGTGGGGGGCACACACGCCCACCCGCTGCCCTCTTCCCTCGCACTCGCTGTGTGTGAAGCCCGTCACAGGTTTCCCCCTAGCACATTGTCATGATCATGTCTTCCGCTCTCTCTCTCTCTCTGTCTGTCTGTCTGTCCCTCTCTTCCAAATGGCCAATCAACCGACAATCATCCGTTTCGCGTTGCCCCGTCGCCAATTTTCCAAGACGATCGTTTTGTGTGTCATCGTTTGATTTGCCATTATCATCATCAACATCATCATCTCCGTCATCATCATCTTCATCGCGGTCTGGTGTACATTTCGTGCCAGCTTGCCTCGTGCCCCTCCACTCCACTCCATGAAACTGCAACATGAAAATTACAATGGTTCACAGCCCGCGAATATATCGGTAATAACCGACTTGTAAATTTTACAGGGTCGTCGCATTTACTGCAGTTGATTGCCGCTCAGTCGTGGGTTGCCATCAACTTTGCCGCATGGCAGCCCAATTGCATTGGGCAAATTGCCAGCAACACGATCCGACTGTACCTGTATGATAATAGTTATAGCACATATATCTAAATAGATGTTGTTAGAGTCTCTTATATGATGAGCAACAATTTTATAATTTGCTAAAATATAAAAACAGAAAAGCTATGTTAGTTCCAGGTATATACAAAGATATATATTTAAGATGGTGTCTTATATAACTGAATATTTATCGATATTTATCGATATTGGTTAATAAAAAATAGTAAACGGCAACTTTTATTTATGGTTTTAAGTTTCCAGTCACTTCTTACAGATGTATAAAAAAACAGACAAAAATGTGTGCAGTTGGACTGTATCGACTCCGTTTGTGCTGATCAGGAATATATATACCTTTTATGATTGGAGCGGCATTCCTCTGCATGCTGCACACTTTTTGCTCAACACAGGAAATACAAATTGAAATCACTTTAAATGCCAGCTTGACTACAACTTATACAAAATATGTTTAATAACGTAATACTCAAGAAATTAACTAATCGTATAATTTTTAGCATATCATTATGCTGTGAATTGCCGTGTTTGAAATGAGGCCAATTTTCGTTTCATACCAAACCCAAATGACTCAGAGAGAAGAATCTTTGCAGACAGGGCGTGTGAGTGGAAAGACAAAGACGAAGGCGAAATATGGTGAGGATCGTGCAACTGCAACAGCAAATAATTTTAATATAGACAAAACTTGACATTTAAATTATGGGAACAAAGAATCAGAGATCAGAGCACCTTGTGATGGTAATTTCAGATTTTGCAAATTATATTCAGTTAGTCAGTGTATCTTCAAGCTTGTGGCGGTTGAGTTTTGAGTTGTTTTTGAAATCACTTTTCGAAATTTGTGCGCCTGTTTATTGTTGAACTTCCAATGCGGCATTTTGTCGATATTTGTTCGCGGTCCGTTTATTTTACGGTAGAAAAACAATAAAGTGCTTGGGCACTGCAATAAATATACGCTTCATAATATTTCTAATTGCTTTTCAAATAAACAAGGCAACAGCTTGAACAATAAACAATCGATTGTGGGCGCCATCCGTTTGGCCCATAAATACTTGCCTTATAATTTCAAGGTGCTTGCCCATTTCCGAAAAGCCCATTAAGACGCACCAGAAATAATATTTACAACAATTAGGCGGCCTATCAAAATAATATTAACAAGATTTATAAGCCATGCGCCGCTCGAGTGAATTATGAAATAATCGAAAGGGGCAAGGGATCCGGAATGGGAACGTAGCTAAAACTGAAGCTGGCTGGAAGCGAAGTGGACGTGGACCGCATGTGGTGCAGTGGCAAAGCTAAAGGTGTAAAGGTTGCCCCGAGGCGGCGACTACCACTACCGGAATCACTGCTAAGGCCCAAAGACAGACACATTCTGCTACTGGATCTGGGTCTGTTTGTGTAGACTGGGCTTAAGTGCCTCCTGCTGTGATAATCATCGGCTTAAAGATGTTTTAATCGGTTATTACATTTGTTAGCTGCAGCAACCTGTGGTGGCAGCCACTCGCTACCTGTTTGCCAACTGAAGAGTTAAGTGCCCTTCACATGGGGAACCACAGATCACAATATTGTATAGCTATCGATCAGTTAACGTTTGTTCTCAATGTTAACGACAGTTGTTTTTTAATTAGGTTTTTTTTTTATTAAGATTGCATTTATGGCAAATCAATATTTAACAGTCTTTCGATGGGTTGATCAAACAATTCTCATATAAACGTTGAATGCAACAGAAATATAAACATAAATAATAAAAAAAATAGATTCTATGTTAAGGCATTATAATTCACTTAAATCCAAAAAGCCTTATGGATAGTAGTAATTCAAATAGGGATTTTTCTGATTTTTAGTTAGGCAACATTAAATTCAATCTTAAAATTTTTTTTTCTAGTTTCGAAAGACTCAAAAACAATGCTTTGTTTTCGATTTCGCTGACAATCCTCGATCATTGGGCGATAAACATGCATAAGCGATGCAAATTTCAACGCACTTACAAAACAAACACACACTCAACACTCCAAAGAGACAAACGGACAGACAGACAGACGGAGGGACAGACATGTATGTGGAGAGTTGCGTTTGGTTGCATATTTATGTGCCACAGAGAATTAGCAACAACAACAACAACAACAAGAACTACATAAACGAGTTGTCGTGCAACAAAAATGAAGGAGAGGCCGGGGCAAGGCGGTGCAACGTGTTTTATTGAATGAACTGGCGAGTTTGGCGTTGATTCATAAATGTGGCCCAGACCCAAACGCGTCTTGCTACAAACAACGCAGCCTTATGCAAATCAGCGACCGAATCCTACGCATGGACACATTGAATAAAGCCAAAAGATTTGTTGCCTGTTCCATGCCGAGGTGCAAATGATCATCCACAGTCCACAGTCCACATGTCCCTCTCTGCCTCCCTCAGTTGCGCCTCGAGTTGAACCTTGAAACTTGGCCCCACTATCAGATTTCACATGTTAAATTTATGCTGCGCATGAGAATTACAAATCAATGAGATGCGCATGTTGCTCCTGCATCATAGAAAGATGGCCAACAGCAAGGTGGGCAACAAACATTTGTGGCTAATTTGAATATTCGCCAGCTGATTTCATTCATTAATGTGCGCCATCCGGTCTGGCCGTAAGCTGGTAGTAGCAACAAGTTATAGATAAAAATAACTTGCAGCTGTACACTCGCCAAAATTATGACTTTTTAACATTTAAAAAGTCATCATCAATATTAAATAAATTCTCTTTTTTTTAAGAATTTTTAGGATTGAAATTTAAATTTTCTTAAAATAGAAAAACCATTCCAAAAATAATTTAATCATATTTCTTCACTCTTCTTCAGTTAAATATACGATTTGCAAAATATTGTTTCTAAATTTAGCAGAGATATTTATACTCTATATTTCACTTTATGCCCTACAATTTAAGAATTAAATTTATGCTATCTTTCCAATTAGTTCTCATATATATTTACAAATTAGAAAAATTAATTAAAAACTCTTTCGAAATTTTATAAACAGAACTCTATATTTTCTTAAAGTTAACTATAAAAATTAGTTTTTAAATGTACAGCTGCAATTCCTTGTTTTTTGCTGAGTGTATGAAAATCATAATTCCATGCATAATATTCAGTTCTGGGTAACTCATTAATATAAATAGACTCTTGCACAACGATTTGTAGATCATCTAATGTGGTTTATGCTGAGACAGCCGAGGAATGTGTTTCGCTTTGTTTTAGACTTGGCTCTTTGGTTTCGGCCACTCAAATTTTGTGGCACATACATATATGTATTTTTATTGATTTTTGTGTGTTCATAATGAGCAGTGTCAAGATGTAGGGGCCTCTTCTAGGGATGCGACTGGTGTCGGTTGGTCTGGGCGCGTTCGACTAGCGTTCGTATGGAAAACAAAAGGAAGCCATAAATTAGATCTATGAATCAAAGAGATATCTGATTTCTGGTCGCTGATAAAATATTTATATTCTCATTTCATGCATGGCATAACTCTTAGCTCTGTGGTACCAGAAAACATCTCTCGTTTTTAATAGGGTCGCATTTTTCTCAATCGTTTGGATCGTTTCGTGTTCTCTGTTCTGTGTTCTGTGGCAGACATTTGGTCTCTGGGAAACACACACTTACACACACACACACACACTGGACTTCAACGTCGAGTGGCCTTAGATGATATCATGTCATAAATATCTGAGCACTCTTATTAGTTGGGACCACGTTGACTCTAGTCCATTGATACATGCTAATAATCATCACATTTTTTTTATTAGGACCCGTAGAAGTTGAAATAACATGAAATTCTTTTCCTTTTTTTTGAGCAAGAAGAACACTTCTGAGGTTTTCATTTTAGATGAGGAACACATTAATTGAATGCAACAAAACAAGTTTATGCGTCTCCGATTAGAAAAAAAGGCGGCAGTAAATTAGATATCTATTTATGATGGTCTTGAATGAAATTCAGAAGCTATGGAAAATAAATGCATCATAAAAGAAACTATTATGATTTTATTCTTTGTGGCTTATAAGGCAACATATACGATGGCTGATTAAAGCAAGTCTCCAGTGATTTTTGCAAAAAGTGAACTTCAACCCCCAAGGCAACATTAGCTGCAATTAAAATCAGCAAAAAAAAAGAAAGATGCGAAGAGCAACTTGGAAAACATAAGCTGTAATCCATTTCTACACATAAATCCAATTAGGATTTGCCCAAATACTTGGCACTTGGATGCCAATGCCTGGCCGAGACAAGATAACATATATTGTACACCAACCAACCCCGAAATCAAAGCACAAAGCAAAGTGCCATCAATGTGTCCGGCACGTAAGACAAAAGTAAAAGTAAATCACTCAGCGCGATTTTCGCTAATAACAAAAATGATTTTGCCAAGTGCCCAGCGAGTCAGTCAAATGCTCCTGGGAGGCATTAACGTATGTGAGATGTAGTCTCGATATACCTAAGACTATGCCACATGGCGATAATATCTGCTGCTGCTGCTGCTACTGCTGCTCTGCGACTTGGCCTCTAATGAACTCAATCAAAAATCGATTTGTACAACAACTATGTGATTGAGGAGTGGAACTGGTACGGGTGGGAGTTGTATACATCAAATGGAATTTATGAGATAAATTGCCCAACAGATTTGCCTGCTTATTGACCAAGCTGCCAAAGGGAATTATTAATAGAGCGAGTACAGGATGTGTGTGGAGTGTTTGTCATAAGTTCAGAATGGGATGCAGCAAACGAGCCAACACAAAAAGAACTTGTCAACTGTCAAATGCTGATGCGGAGCCATTAAAAAAGAGAAACCCATATAAGTAACTGCCTACATGCCACGAGGAGAGAAAGAGAGAGAGAGAGAGGGGTGAAGGGTACTCAAAGGGGGTATCCAAAAAATATTGTCATCATAAAGCGCTGCAAAGAAGCCGTTAAATATTATTAAGGAGACCATTTAAATTCATTAATGAGCCAAACTCTTTTGGCCCATCAAACAGCAACAACAACAACTACAGCAGCAACAACAACATCGAAGAGGGTTTTAAATTTACATATGGAAGATATTTCGATGTTTACCTGAGAGTCGCTTTACGAGCAACGCTCCCCATACGACAGCAGAGCGAATGGAGCTCGCAACTCGAGACTGGCATCTCGAAAAATGAACAACGACCCAAAGATCAGGAGGCTGTCTGGAGGTCTGTCTGGAGGTCTGTCTGGAGGTCTGTCTGTCGGTCTGTCTGTCTGACTGTCCAGCGGACTGGCCCTGGACACATCCTCGTTAAAACAAATGAGAGATGCGACATATACAAAAAGGCGACGAACGAAATGCGAAATTAAATTAAGCAAATGAAAGCCCACATTGACAATATTCATATCTCTCTCGCTCTTACACACTCACTCGCGCACTCATGCACTCATTCACATTCATTCGCTCATTCATTTGCCCCGCTGAATATTGGCGAATATTGCTTAAAAACGTCAATAATTCATTTGTTATGCCTGCACATTGAATGTCCGCAACACGAGATATCGTCCAAGCTGACAACTACAACAATCACACACACTTACACACACTCACTCCGACTTCTCGGGATCAGGTCCATTCACAACAACAACAACAACAATCGCGTGTTGAATTTGGAGCGCGGTTTTGTGCGCGGCGCTTATGCAAATTAAGATGATTCGTTCATAAGCAGAAGACGAGCTGCAGAATCTACAAAATACACTCAGAAGACAGCTCTGAATGCAGTTCAGATAAATTCCATTCATTTAGTTTAAATTGCCAAAATTCAATGCATATTCTTAAATACTTAAGTGGTTACTATATAAGGAGTGGAATAAACATCTACGAAAGAAATGCATAATATTTCAGTTAAGTTTTTTTTGAATACTTAAATAGTTACTATATACTTTATAAGCAGTGAAATATACATATATACTAAAGATTCACTTCTCAAGAAATGATTAATATTTAAGTTAAGTTTTCGCTGTAGTTTTATCTAACAGCAGAAAAGAGATAAGCTCGGTTCTCTTTTCACTATATATGTTCAATATTTTAGATTTCTCATTAAAATAGTTATATCCACAAGTATTATCTTTTCTTGCTTCAATTAGAAATTTATAAGAATTAATTCAGACTATTCTATTCTCTATTCTGTCTTAAGTACTTGAAAATATACTAAGGAGTGAAATAAACATCTACTAACGACTCACATCTTAAGAAATTCGTACTGTTTTAATTAAGTAAGCTTAGTTTTACACCATATAATATACTTTTAATGTTTTAGTTTTCTCTTGAACATAGTTATATCTACAAGTATATCTATATCTACTTCAAATCTAATTTGTAATAGTGAATTCAGACTATATTCTGCCAGCACCTGCTTGTCCACATTTTATTAATTAAAGTTCTAAATTAGTTGACGTTATCATTATAATTAAAAATGCTGCCTTTCAGCTCAAATTACCCTTTCGAGTTAGGCAACGCACATGTCTGAAAACAATATCGAAACAATTTTTCATTTTAGAAACTTTGCGCAATACAAATTCAATTTGCCGTCAGATAGGCGACAAATTCATCATTAATTTTCCACATTATGTAAACACAGCCAGGCAGACAAACATTTTGAATACGATGCGTTGAAAAGCAACTGACATTTTGATTTCCGTAATAAAATAATTAATGATCCCGTTCAGCATACATCGGAAACGGATCAGTGTTATGGCCTGGCTGAGGGACAGGCTAAGGGGTAGGCGCCTAATGATGACATTCAAATAACTGAGTCCGAATCACAACCAGGGCTGACACCTTGGTAAACATTTGCACATGTGCGAGTAATTAACTTGCCCAAAGGGGTTTTGAGTACACCCCGGAGAAAGTTTAATTTATCACCGTTGTAGGATTTGGTTCGGGTGGCGTGATTATTGTGACATAATATTTATTAATGAATCGCTAGACTGGCAGACAGTCGCTGATCTCGGGAACCCAGTGACCGACAAATCGAACCTTTGCAGAATTTTCTATTTGTGTTTGCGACACTTTTTCAATAAATTATTCAAAAATTCATATAATGTGCATGTGGCTGTGGCTGTGTTTAGAATAAATTAAGGAGGCATTCTCCATGCCCCAAAGTCCGTTGGCGACGTGCAAAAGTCGAGACAGAATGCGTATGCGAATGCGTCGCCAATGACATTTATGGGACAAATGCTCCACTCCTTTCAGTATGCGTATGAATGAGCAACGACTGGCTTGATTTGCCCAACAAACAAACATTGAAAAAATAAAGAAAAATAAAAAGAAAGACTGAACGCTGGCTTCTGAAATTTTGGCGCCATCAATTTGGACGCGGAATTCTGCGGAATGCGAGTGAGCTACAAACAAAAAAAGCAGGCAGACTGAAAGCTTGCCTGCTTTCCACATCAATCGGGCCATAAGCAGAGGCGCCAGCAAAACCATTTTCAAGTCCCAAAAAAAAATAAAACAAGTCAACAGCAAAAACATCATTTCATCAATGGAATTCCCTGTCCGAATTAAAAATGCGAAATTTCAAATATGATTTTCGCTGTGCAGGTTACCCAAAATAAAAAAGCAAAAGTAAAATAAACTAAAATGGGCTGCCGAATCGGAAAAGAGAATTTTGCTTCGAAATCAAAGCAAAACTCTTAAAAATAAGTAATAATGAACAAAAAAATGCTTTTGAATGCAATTAATTTAAATTAACTATAATGTACACTTTTTATATACAAAATAATATTACAATAAGTAATACAATAACTTAACCTTTGCTAAAAGTAATAATTCTCAGTTTTTATAAAAAAATTGCAAATACCAATAATAAAATAATATCAAAAGAAAATATTTTTATTTAAGGAATGAAGAAGATTAGTTATAGACTTTGGTTTGGTGAGCTCTTTGTATAACTAAAATATGCTCGTATTTATTAATTTAATAAAATTATGATATATTTATTTACAACATAAGATTACAGCACTTAACTAGATCTATCTTTTATACGTTGTACAACTACTCAATCTTTTCGAGAACTCTTAACTCAATAGACTTTAACATTTTACCAATTAAAAGTTCTCTATTTAAATAATTAATAATTTATTTTTATACTCCATATCAATTTATAGTCCGCTATTTCAATCATTAAGAACAAAACTTTAATTTTTAATTATATTTTCTTAATTTTTGGTTTTGGGTTTCCCAAATCCATTCAAACTAAAGAAGAAAATTTATTGTTTTATAATCGACAGTTTTAAATTAAATTTTATTTTCAATTTAATTTGATTTATTTTGTGGTTTTTGTATATTTGTGGGCCGACTCATATTGATCCTCATCAAATGAATAAGTAAAATAACAGCTCGAAGATTGTGGAGCTGATATTGCTCCACCCACTCTGGAGAGTTATGAAATCAAAGACTCCATATTGAGCAGCAACCACAGACACAGCTCTGCTGGTCTATCGGAGTTGCAGCATCAATCGACGATTTGTAGCAAATACAAATTATGCGTCGGCCCAGCCAACAAAAATAAAAAGCGGATCGAGCTGAGAAAGACTGGAATCGAAATTGGAATCGTATCGCATGCGACGACAAAATGTTTATGTGGGCTGCTGCTTGCCAGTTGTTGTTGAGGACCGGGAAAGAGACTCAGACTCAGACTCAGACTCAGACTGAGACTGAGACTGGAACTGAGTCTGAGACTGGGATTGGGACGGGAGCTTTTAGAGCGTTTACTTCTAGTCTTTGATTGTAGATAAGTGCACGGTCAGCGGTCTAAATGTGTATATGTCAGTACGTTTGAGCCATGTGCGCATAGAAAAAGGCATTTGCATTTTGCATTTGTTTAATAATTTTCTTTATTATATTTTGTTATTACATTGACATGCTTTATTCGTTGTTTGTTGTTGTTGTTATTGTTTTTGTCGTTGCTTTGTCGAACACGTTTACATATTTGTGCATATTTTATATTCATAACTTGTCGCTGTTAGCCACCGAGTTTCGTTTATCGAGCGGCAATCGATGCAGCTCGCCAATAAATTGGCAACCAAGTGCATATGTGAGAGAACGCCTTGAAACACCCCGCCCCCCTGCCCACCTCTCCCTCCGTCCTCCTCGACCCGCACACGACTCCTCGACAGATATCGCTTGCGCCGACATCGCGAGTTATGACAATCCGTATGAGTATATATATATATATATATATATATATATATATATATATATATGTATGTATGTATGTATTTCGCATGTACGAGTAGATTTCCAGCTATTCTCTTGTCGCTCGTAAACATTTCAAATGCATAAATGCCAAGCGCGTAGTTATTGTAATAAATTCAGTAGCCAAGTATTAACTACATATTTATAAGATACGATTGGTAAGTGCGCATTGTTTTTGGAACAGCTTTAAATTCAATTTAAGCATTTTTTTAAAGAATTTTTATAAAATACCTTTTAAAAGATGATTAAATATTAAAAGAAGAAAAGGAGAAAAATTATATATATATATATATAGTTCGATTTGCCAGGTTCGCATAAAGACTTTATGAGCTGAACAACTTAATCTTCTATTGACCATATATATTGTTATGAAATAGTAGTCTGAAATAGCGTATATTTGGTGATAATTTGTAACTGATCAAATTTTCCGTTTATATATATATACATATTTGATTTATATATCATATCTATATCTCCAGTTACACATATTTTTACTTAAATGAGTTTTTTCATCCATGTTTTCCACAAGTCAAATTAATTATATAGGGGCAACTAATTGCGCACAACAAATTCACACACACACACACACACACACAGTCACCTACCGTATGAAGTACATGCAAAATGCATATTCATATGCATAGACAGATAGAGGTGATTGTTATTACTGTTATTGTTACATGTAAAAGCTTTTAAAATTTTTACATTTTAGCAGTGAGAACATAAACCATAAATGCTGCCTCCTCAAAGACGTGGCAACGTGGCAACGTGGATATCTAATTAGTTCCAAATCAGCCGAATGGCCATAATCGAAATAAATTGCATTCACAGAGCTCACTCAAAAACAAAACAGAAAAAAAAACAAGCAGCGATTTTATTTATGAATATCGAAGTTGACATACCCTTGCAGACTAAATTCTAAATTAGTTGAATTTTAGTTTTCTTTTTTCTTATATATTAAAAATTGGCTCGTCTTAAACAAATATTTTAAAATACCATTTCTCATTTTTTTCGTTTTATTAAACACAATCATTCACAGACATGCGTTATGCGGTTTCCTGTAACACGTTGTAAACTTATAGACAAAGTAATAATACCCGCCATAAGGGCATAAAACAAAAAGAAAAAAAATGCTTAACTTTAGCCTCTGGGCTGCAGTTAATAGCCTACTGTCCTTGTCCTGGGCAGCTGTTGCCAAGCCATAAAAAAGTGAGCCAAACATATTTTAAAATCGGTTAAGTGCCCGCTTGCCACTTTTAGTGCTCGTCAATGTCTTTCCCTGTTCTTCTCCTTGTTGTTGTTGGTGTTCTTGTGGGGATTGAGTTTGCCACCTTGCCAGCAATTAGCTTCACTTCTTGCAAACTGTGGACAGTAGTTGACCCCCACACCTTCCACTAAACCAGCGTCACCCACTCAAATGTTGCCTTAGCTGGTTATTATTACTTATCAAAGGTGTTAAAGCATAGATCCCTTTATTTATATGCAGCCTGCAGAAGAAGCCTTCAAGCTTTGTTCTTCTTGCATTTTTTTAGTTTGTTTTTTTATGAGCTGCAGTTTTATATCCCATGACCGATTGCAGGTGATGAAAACGGCCCTCATTTGAGTCGCATCGTAAGCGGAGAGCGGAAATGACTCGACGGCAGTGTTAACATATTTATACGTACCACAAAAGAAAGTTAAAGTTCGCCCAGTTGGCATCAGCTTGGATACTTGCATACTCGGATACACTGTCGAATTTCAAGTGATGCATCGTAATCACGAGTGAGCACTCACATACATTTTTCACACGATATTCACTTACAGATATGACTTGTTTTTTATTTAGGGTTAGCTCTGCAAATGGCGATTAATTAAATGTTCGTCAAAGAGAGAAAAAAACAGACGAAATACATTTCGATAGTAGATTAGAAACGCCTTTTTATGGCCGGTACGTGTGCGCGAATTCGAGTAGCTAATCGAGCCCGCTTAGTGGCCACAATTCCCACATGGACAGACCCAGACCCAGACCCAGAGCCAGACACATAGCCATAGCCAAAGTCATAGCCAGACTCGGGTCGACAGCAAAACTTGTCGCACATTTTGTTTATGAACATTTTTACATATATATTTTATTTTTTTTGTTTAGCGCTGCCCGCACGAAATTGGGCTAATTCGAACGTGCGTCTGGCACATGTATGCATGTGTGTGTGTGTGTGTGTGGGGCAAAGTCAGAATTAGAATTATGGCAGGGAATGTGGCTAAAGGCGAAAGAAGGAGGGGATTTTCATTGCTGGCCGTAATTGTTATGCAAAACGCGCCTTCGTTGATTATTGCCAACTAAAATGAAATAAAAAACAAAATTAAAATATGTATGTGTGCACACACATGCACACACACACATACATATACATATGTGTACATGTAATAAAAACCTAAAAGCCACTTCAATACGCCGCAACTTAGTGAAGCTCTGAACTAAATGGCTTTCAAAACACTTACGCACTCACTTACATACCCTGTCCCCCCTCTTTGAATAGAAATACAGATCTACTCACAGTCATTCACACACACACACACACACACACACTCAAAAACACACACACACGCACACGTTTGGCCGCAACACAATCCGTCATTGGACTATTAACATGCAAGCGAACTTATGCAAATTTCCCACAGTTTTTGCAAATTTCTTTCGACAAGTTCATAAAACATAAAATGCCAGTATAAAATAAAAAAGCCACAACACAATGCATTTATAGTATTTATGTAGGTTTATTGAGGCATTCAGGAAGTGTTCTTAAGTACCAACTGCTTAAGCACTTACCAAGAACATATCATTTATTTACTTATAATTAATAGCGGCCACTTACAATCCGAATAACGAATATTCACCAATGAAAACTGCAGTAGGCAAGAAGGCTACAGTCGAGAGTGCTCGATTAACAGATACACTGAAAACAGCTTTTAAGTGAGAAGCAAATATGCTGATAGTAGTTATTTTTTCAATAAGAATACAGTCTATTTGTTCAACATGACAGTCTTCAATTAAATTTGCATCTCAGGAACTGTATTTGTTGTTGTTGGCTATTTGGAAAACTTAAGCAAAAACACTTATGTAAAGGTTACCAATTAGTCTACAACTTCAAAATTAAAGCTTGTTGCTTGGCAAACTAAATGAAATTAGAATGAATGAATGAATGAATCAAATGAATACGCCAGGACTTTAAGGCATTTTGGAGCTTATCAAATGTCTACCCAGACAGACTTCTGAGATAAGTTCACAATTTTGAATTAACTTGATCTGCGTTTGGTACTCCAGAACTTATATACCAAATTTGAAGTCTGTAGCTCTTAAAGTCTCAGAGAAAGGCGTGTTCAAACAGACGGACAAACAGCGATGACTAAATCGAAGATCCAGTTTTTACTGACTAAGAACATATATAATCTACTGGGGATGATGATACTTCCCCTGTTTTGCCTTATTATGGAGAGACAGCAATATTATTTAGCTGTTTATGTTATATTTTTTATAGGCATTTTCAATTTCGTATAAGAATAATGATAAGATTTACGTAAATCTGAAAATTGCATTTATTTTATAAGACTGAAAAATATGCCGCAGAAAGACGAACCTTGTCGAGATGCGAAATGTCGAATGGCCAACTCAGTGCCAAAAAGAATGTGTGACTTGAATTGACATGTTAAGCAAAAAGCGAAACAGTCACAGAAACATGCAGACAGATATAAAGTGAGCAAATCGATATAATCGGTGTTCATAGCAGATACTTGCACTATTTGCAGCTTGCAGTTGACTATTGGCATTTAAAGGCATGCAGCAGATAGAAAGCAAAGCAAATGCTAAGTGCCTTATGGCCGAGTCTGGGGCGCAACGAGAGGGGCGGTTCAGCATTTTTTGTAGGGATAAGGCAGAGTCAGTGGCGTCAACAGCATCGTTCCATTCACACTTTAAGGTGATTTACGAACTCAGAATTTTTCGCCAGTTTCCACATGGCAAAGGCAGCTACAATTCACTCATTCGATTTCTTCTCTCGAATCTGCACTTGCAATAATTATATTTTTAACTCTTAATTGCGGACTCACTAGCAAAAAAAAGAAAAAAGGAAAACGGAAAACTGCCGCCTTGTTGTGTCCCCCCAGCCAGCGACTGTGTCACTGCTGATTTTCAAAGAGACCAATGAGCTGTCATTAAATAAAAACAGCAAAACAACAAGAACAATTGCCGAGCCATCAATCCCAATCGATGATACAGCTACAGATACAGATGCAGATACATTCGCAGGCACAGCTACAGCTACAGATACAGATACAGATACAGATACCAAAAAAATGCATTGTAAATGCAAATGAAATGATTCGTTCTCGGCGGTGGTGGCGGCGGCTGTTGCTGCAACTGTTGCAACTGCAACTGCTGCTGCTGCTGCTGCTGTTGCTGTTGCTGTTGCTGCTGTTGCTGCATATTTTGGCCAATGTCCAAGGAATGTTTTTTAATCAGCACATAAAAAATATTGCACGTCTACAATTTTGCGATTTTCACCCTTTTCGTTTCAATTCGTTGCGTTTCAATTCGATCGATTTATTTAATTGCATTTTAATTTATTTGAATTATTTATTTTGTTCTTTTTTTGTTGGCATTAATCGCTGCTCGGGAATTTCAATTATAATAAAACTTAAAAAAGTGCCCAAGAATTTATTCAATAGTGCAAGCGAAAACCAATTATAAGAAAGCATTTTATAGTCGCTTACCAAAAATACATATGCATATAAAAAGTCACATTGAACAACAAATAATTGTTTTCTATACGAAAAACTAATAATAAATTGTTACTAATTAGCATTAAAAAAAAACTTGTAATTATAATTTTAAGTTTACGACTTTGAGACTTGCATAGTAAACTTTAAGTGGATTTACTTTTAGTTAAAGGAAGAAAAAGCATAAATACGAATAATAAATTCTGTTTTTTAAAATAAAAGTATGAAGTGTTGGGGGTTTTTTCTTAGACTGCTTTTAAAGGTCTTGAGTTAACAAATTTTAGCCAAAGGAGCGCTCCACTTGTAAATCCTTGCAGCCATAAATAAGAAATTTTTATCTGAAACATTCGCAAGCAGCCAAAGTTTCGGACGCTGCTCGTTCGAGCGATTCAGTTAAAATAAAAATGATGGAAATAAAATACGAAAAGTACGAGAAAGACGATGAGGACGAGGAGGAGGATTAGGACGAGGACGAGGACGAGGAGGAGTTCATCCGGATCGAGTGCAGAAAACTTTTCAGTCACGAATCGAGCTCATGTCCTTGTTTGTATTAGGCGTACGTACGTGTGCCAATGAATTTGGGCTATGCCACTGTGGATGCCACAGCCATCGCCTCGAGACAGAAACTTGCGCGCTGTCCATCAGCTCAGGGCTTATTGCTTATCTGCCAGGATGAACGTCCTCTCTCCCTCTTTTCCCTCTCTCTCTCTCTTACTAGTTTTGCTGGCCCCATTCGGTCAGCGACTTATGAAATACTTACTAACGGCTTTATTTGACCAGCTCGCCACTGGACTGCTGATGAGGCACCAGGCACCAGTCACCAGGCACCAAACACAGACTAGACACCAGTCCATGGCAAACGCTTTGAAAATATTTGCCGTGCAAACAGGTCGAGTAGTGTCCCCCACACACACTCCCACCCACCATCACACCCACCCATCCTTACACCCTTGCCGCATAGTGCACCCCATCGAGTATCTGTTTTTGCTGCTGCTGTGTTCATATTTTATTTATGTTTACGTAGAAAAATCAATTCCAATTGAAATCGCTTGGCTTGGCATATGAGGAATCCTTTTATGCTTCTGCTGTTGCAACATTCGCCACATGAAAATCAATTTTTAAACTTTTTGCAATAATGCGCAAGGACCAGGCTGGGGCAGTCGTGTTTATTCTTGAGCACATTTATTTGCCATAATATGGCCAGTACGTGACACAGTGAAAACCCCTCCCCCTCCGCAGGCTGGTCGTGAGGAAATATTGAATTGAAGTACAATTTTAAGTTGAATGTTTTCCGGTTGCCCATCTCCCAGTCTCCGGGTCGGCCAGCATCAAAAAGCGCAAATGCTTATATACATAATACATGCCACATGCCACTTGCCACATATTGGCAAAAAAAATGACTACATATGAATAATAAATCGAGGAGATTTATGTGCCACACTTCCAGCTTTTAAGTTAAGTGATTTTATTTACTTGTGTAAAATAAATTCACATGAAGGTCAAAACTGGAGTTTTCTGAGTAATCAATGAAAACTTTGTGTAGTCCAGAAAAAAAAGTACTCAATTTCAGGACTCAACTCTTTGGGGTAATATAAATAAAAATAGATAAATTCTGTGCAATAAATACTTTTATTGTGAATAGCACCTTCTATGAATGGGCTTCTCAGTTATTTGCTGTCGATAGTTAAGCAATGCTTGCAGCTCGGACCAGGTGTTAAAGTGCCCCTGCCGTGAGAGTAAAAACAAATTCAAATTCAAATTAAAATGTCGAGCAATAAATTGTGCACAATTAAAAGCAACACCTAAGACGGGCTGACGACTAAGATTTCTGGTCTCATTAAAACGAGTTCAATAACCCAAACCGAAGACATTTAGTATCCGTTAAGACGAGGGGACGAGTGAGGTGCTGGGAGCTGGGGGGCCATCAAGAGTTGAAGCCAAATCAAACCATCAAATTGTCGGTAATAGTTTCGGGCTGTAAAACTCACACGAACAATAAGTTAATCAATCTCAAATTTTAATTACAAAGTAACAACTTCCTTTAGCAATTTCAAGCGCGATGAACTCGACTGGCTTTTTGGTTAATGGGTGGTTTTTTTTTTCTTCTTGCCTGCTGCTTGCCTGTTGGCAGCACAATTTACATAAAAATGCAGATGCCGCTCAAGGTGTGGGCCAACTGGCTGAGGTATCCACAAGATGCATACTTGTGTATGTCTAAAAGATACAGATACAGAAACAGATACAGATACAGACACAAGTCGGCGGGGCGCACATACATATTTTATGTAATTTGTCTTTGTTTTCGTGTAATCAAATGAAAATAAAATTGTGAATTGCAAACAGCGAATGCAAAGAGGAAGAGGAAGCCACAGCCCTCGGCTGCAACTGCAGCGGCAACTGCAACAGACTCTGAATGTGAAAGGCAATGCTCAGTCACCCCTCCTACAACGACTCCTACCTTAGCCCCTGTCCAAGTAACAAAACAAATGAAAAATGGAACTCGCACCATGCAGGCGAACGAGTTGATAATTTATTTGAATTTTATGCGACTCCCTCGCTCTCGCTCGCTCTCTCTCTCTCACTCTCTCTCACTCTCTCTCTCACAGGCAACGCCGCTGGCAAAGGTCAGTTCCCCCTTTGCGCAGATGCAACAGCGATCCAGCGATCCGGCGATCCACCGATCCGACAATCGCCGGCGTCTGTGTAATCCTTTGTTGACTGCGCAGGTGACGGCCCCTGGTCATGGAAATCGATTTGCAGCCTGGCCAGGTCACAAAAGGTACACACTACGTGCCCAGGCCAGGACACAACCAAAACCCACATAAGTAGCCAGTATAACAGTCTATTTATACATATATATATATATATATATATATATATACGATGCAGCAGTTGCTCACGCTTCGCTGCCTGGTGACCTCGTGGATTTTGACAAGTTTATTAACTTGTGGATTGCACGCACTGACAAATTCACCCAGCAGCAGCAGCAGAACCCACCCGACAGAACCCACAGCCCCACCCGACAAAATCGACTGCCACATACACTGAGAATAAAACTGCTATAATCAAAACTGTCTTTTATAAATTATATGCAGTTATTTTTTGCGAATATGGACTTTAAGCTTCTGTCATTATTGGTTCCTTGACAAATTAGGATGGGTTGATTAATGTTTCAAATATAAGTGCAAGATTAAACAAAAAAATATCTGCTTGAATTTACTTTAACTGTTAAAGTTTTGGATTTATATGCATATATATCAATATACATATATTTTATTTAATAATTTAAAATGGGGCCAATCAGCGTTACTTTATTTTGTCAAGTTTTCAAACTTAAAATGCTTAGATATATTTTGAGAATGTAACTCCTGCAAAATGAGTAAAATTAATCTTAACAACCTTTGATAGACTTTACTTAATATTATATTATTTAAGATATGTTTTTAGTTTTATATATGTGTACTTAGTTTTTTGTTAAATGCACATTTTGTAAATTGTGGACAATTAGGAGTAATAATATATATTATAATTTATTTTAAGTCAAGTATTTAGTGTTTAAATATTAAAACATATTTTGAGAATACAACCCCTGACGAATGAGAGCAATCAGTATTAATAATAAATAATAATATTTAAAAAAATAATAATTAAAGCTAACTTTCTAGTATCTTTAAATTTTCTCTCTCTGAATTTTCTTTTTGCTGTTCACTTATCAAATAAATGGCATTCAGTTGACTAATTGGGATCTTTTTCAGGACCTTAGCTACTCAGAAATCTATTGCTTGAAAACTTTTATGTAAATTTATAAACCAAATATATTTAAATGCGTATTAAATTAATATTTCGTTCTTTGACATGTTTGTCAAATGTTTGACAATTAGTATTTTAATTTATAAATTAAACATTCAATTTCAAATTAAATTAATATTTTATTATTTGATATTGAATTTGAGGTCTTCACCGGATTTTAAGTACCTTTAAAAATGATTTGAGTTCAAAATTCGCAGTGAGAGATTCTTTGCAGAAAATCGCAGCATTTCTTGTAATTGTCTTTTATCGTTAGCTGTTTTCACTTATGAATTAATTATATTATTTAATTGTTATTGCATACTTTCGCCCAGTGCATTTATTAATAGGAAAGCGAACCCCAAATGTCTTGGGGCCGTCACGCACTCCCAACCCTTTGTTTTGGCGGTTCGCCGTCGAAATATTTTTGGTCTAAGTTTGAGCGCGACTCGCGCCAAGGCGGAAGTCAAAATCTTTTGTCAACTCGCGCCCAAGCCCATTCCCCAGCCCATCCCAGCCCAGCCCAGCCCAGACCCGGCCATGTCCTGTCGCTTGCTACCCAACTTGTAAAGGTGCAGCCGCAACCCTTTTAGCTGCGGCAACTCCCCCGGGGGCAGAGCTGAACGTGAGCTGGAGGTGGATGTGGAAGGTGAAGTCGGAGGCGGAGGCGAAGGGGCTGCATGCGGCTTGCTTTGTGGCCAGAATTTTGATGGAGTCTGCGTTGGCTTTTCGCTGCCAAAGGATGTTGTGGCAAAATCTGCGTAAACTTTGCGTATATATATGTATATATATATATGTGTATATATACACTCAGCTTGTATATCCAGGTTTATTTGTGTGTGTGACTGTTTATATTTGCTTTTGGGGAGAATATGCTCGTGCGTGCTGGGAGGGTTCGCTTTGGAGTTTACTTTATATCTTATTTGCTTATGAAATAAGATATTCCTAGCTGGCGCGACGTCTGCGGTTCAGTTCGTGTTTCCCGAACGACCCCCGCCCACAGTGTGCCACAATTTTGGCACGATTTATGCATAGATATATCGCAAACCGTTGAGATATTTTTCTGGATTCGATTTTATTTTCTGTTTATGAGATTGCCTGACGTTTTTATGCACTTTTCTGCTTTATGGCCAGAAAGGGTTGGCCCAAACGACGAAACGGAATCCCATCAGGCCATCAGACGTAGATCCAATTTGTGGGAGGTTTGCCCTTTGAATGGCATGTGTAAGTTATTTGTGGGATTTGCCCAACATGGTTTTTGCTGATTGCAAGAGATGGAAAACTGAAATGACGCATTTTTAAGCCATTCACTAAAAATGCAAAAATAATCAACACTATTTCGTATCTTATTCGTTGCAGTGTCGTTTTTCAACCGTCTAAGCCCAAATAAAACTCAATCAGCAGTAATTAAAACAATTCACAATTGATGCTCAACTGTAAAACCAAGAGGACAATGGCCAATTGTATCCAGAGTCCGGGCTGATGGGTCTGGCGCGTGACATGTGCCGGCGCTGTGATCCCTTCGTGCCGGGGCGTAGGTGCTACGGCTCGACTAATGATTTGGTGCCAAACAAAGGCAACACCTTGGCCACTGCTGACTTTCGACTGGATTTGGGCGTCAAAGCAGCCACCAATAAAAGTGACCAACAAAGCGAAAAAGACTCTAAAGTGGCGCACTGCCCAACTGCCAACATGAATTACTGCCAGCCTCTCTGTGAACCCTTCGCTGACCGCCTGCTGCTACTGCTCTTGTTGTGTTGTTGTTGTTGTAGGTGTTGATGTTGTTGTTGTTGTTGGTGGTTTTTCGGTGCCTCGTCCTGGCACCTAATACAGTCCAAAAAGGAATTTGACACACGCATTGTCTGGGCCGTTACAAATTGTTGTGGGCGTTACAAATCCGCTTACGACTCGACCTCGACTTGCCCTTCTCTACACTGTCCGAAATACAATACAATTTTGAAAAATAGTCAAACATTTTGTATTTTACAATGACTGATAATTTGACTGATTTTTTGATATTACAATTTCATTAACATTTTTAATTACTATTTAGAATTATATTAAAATTAGAAAAAAAGAAATAATTTTATGAGGAAATAAGTAAGTGAAATGAAATTAAAATATTTTTAATTTTAAATTAAAATGTAAAATTTGATCTGTGTAAAAATATTTTATATATAAAATTTATAATTTCCAAATGAAAGAGACTTACACAATTTCAAAAAGAAATGTTTTTTATGTTTTGTTTTATCTCAAATACTATTTTTAACTTCGAATGTTATCGGGATTCGGCTTTCGTCCAGTTTAAAACAGTATTGGAAATAAATAATGAAAATAATAAAATTATTTCTTTTTTTTTTGAGTGCACTGACACACACTCAGGCAAATACAAACAATTCCAATTTCTGCACTGCAGAGTATCGAATTCCATCTTTGATTCGAATTTTTAAGCGTTAAATCGCCAAAATCATTCGTTAATTTTGACGTTTTCCTTTGTTGCAACGTGCTGATGGGGGTGGCAAGGGGACAACTACGACTGCTGCTGCTGCTGCCGCTGACCAACGGTCAGCTGACCCCTGATCTCTGACCCGCAGACAGGGTGTCATCAGCGTCAAGACATGTGGGTGGATGTGAATGGGAAAGTGCGTGTGCTGATTGCAATTGTCCATCGGTTGAGATTAAAAATTTATTTCGAAATTAGCGCAATTGTTGGCATTTTTGCTCCCTTTTTGCTTTTACACATACGCAGCTCATGGCTGACAACAAGGAAAAAGGGAAAACAATACAAATATAAAATACAAATGAAATTGATGTCTGTCTGTATGTCTGTCTGTCTGTTTGGCTGCCCACCGCCTTCGCAAATGATTGAAAATATTTCTTGATTGTTTTCTACGAATTCACGTGTCCGAAATGCATTTCATAGATATCAAAGAATGTTGCTTTTAATACTTCTTTTGCTGATTCCGTTTACAAATTAAAAACAATTTTGGGGTGTTTCCCTTGCTCCAGTTAGAAGTTGTGGAATTGAATTCAATACAAAAACATATTTGTTAGATTTCGATTTTCAAATAATAGAGTGGAATACAGTTGTGTTTTCTACTGAGTTTTTAGCAGTCGACACGAATTTTAAAAAAATGTATAGCATTTGGATTTATATATAAAATAATAAATAATACAAATTAAAAATAATTTATTGAAATTAACAACAAGCTTAATCAATTGGAATGACAAATACAACTCTATATCACATCTGCAGATATTTATTTATTTTATATAAAGCTAACTCAAGCTAACTTTAAGTTAACTTTTGCTGAAGAGCAAAAGCAGCCAAGGCCTTCCGCTGAATATCCGCTTTAATTTAAAAGTTTTTTTAATTAAATATTTAATATATATTTTTTTATCTAGCTGTGAAGAGGTTAAGTTTAATTTTGAAGTGGAAAAAAAAACAAATAAATGGAGTAAGAAAATAGTGAAACTAAAAGAGTCAAAAATAAATAAATAAAATTAAAGTTAAGTAAATAAACAATTTGAGTTTAACTAATATTACGCATATTTTTTTAAACTGTAGTGGAGAGGATTGATGGCCAGAATAATGTGATGATAGGATAACCCAATTATTATTAAGGAATATATCGTTCTATTACTGAATAGCTTAAGATTATTCTTGCTATCTAGCTTGGATATCATTTTTTCATCATTTAATAAATAAACATCTTGCTTATTATATAAATATATTTTTTCATCAATAAATAAAACTAGTCGAAGATTCTACAAGTGTTGCACAGTTCAGTTTCCAGGAAAACTGAATCGAATTGCATCTAAGCACTGAGCAGCACTCCTGACTAATACCAACCCCCTTCCACGCCGAGTGTAGGCTCTAGTTTTGGGAACTGGAAAAACGCCACCGGACATATCAATCAGACGGCAAGAAATTGGATCGGGCTGGGAGTGTGTGGAACTGTCCGGCCATAAAAGCCAAACAATGGCGTGGTAATGGCTACTTTAAAATGACACCAGCCCGCTGACCCGGTGGCGGTGGTTGTAGGTTAATCGCCACCCGCTGCTATCAGCTGGATTAGACGGGAACCGCCCTGTGCCACCGGGTGATAAATGCAGTGAAAACGCCGCGGGTGGCCAGCAACCCAAATAGAGTTGTCAACGTCAACTGCGCTGCACGCAAGAGTTGTCAATAATATTTCATTCGAACGTTGATTCAGCAAAATAACCAAATGTCACTCGTCGAATGTTTTATGATTCAATTACGTTCAATAGAAAAGTCACTAAAAAATGTTGCATATTAATTTCAGACACACACAATGAACACACACACACACACACACCTCAATTGTCAATTGATTTTTGTGGTTTGCAACAAAATAGTTGCACAAATTGTGCACTTTTTTGCAGCCGACTTTTTTGTATGGGTGTTTCTGCTACAAGTGCCACGCCCCTTTCAACACTATATCTATTCACAAGCATTGGTTTTTGTAACTTTTGCTGTTGTTGTTGTTGCTTGTTGCCCAGGTGTAGCTGACTGTTGTTGACTGTTTGTTTTGCATTAAACGGTTTGTTTTTGCTAACCAAAGTGTTGATTTTATGGCCAACCGCCGTTTTTTGTGCATTTCGCAGCGAATTTCAAGCAGTCGAGTGCAATGGGATCATCTCCACAGCTATTTAAAAGACACTCAATTTGAAGGAGTAGCCAAATATCTCTTGATATCGATTTACATCTGTGAACGACAGTTAGGGTACAGCAGTATAAAGACCACAATGTAGTTTAATCGCTGGCTTACACAAAATGTTAATGTGCCCAACTATAAAACAAACTTCATTACACGGCACTAAAAATCGCCGCAATGAAGTCAACTAAAACTAAAACCGAATAAAATACATATATATATACATATATATATATATATATATATATATATGAGCAAACTCCATTTAAATTCAAAAGGCCAAAAACCACCAAAAATGGTGCGTGCTTATCGCCGATGCCGCTTTTTGAACCCGATAAGCTCGATAAAGCGTTCACAAAATAAATTAAAAATACATTTTTTGAGGTAAATGTGGCACTTTAAAGGCAACTTGAGAAAATCACATAATAAATATAAAAACACAATTAAATAAGTGCATAGAAAACAAATGCGTAAAAAGCAAGAAACACACACAACAACAACAACTACAAAAAGAAACACAACAACAACAACAAAAATACACAAATAATAACCCAAATTAAAATAACACCAAGAAAATTTCAAGTACTCAACGTGAAAGGGCAACACGAACCACGATGAACACAGTCAACTCCCTTTCCCTTCCCCTTCCCATTCACCTCCCTCTTCCCATACCCCTTTCCCTAGATCTTCCCCCGGCCTTTCCTCTATTCACAACTAAATTTATGTTTAAAGACATGGAAATAAGCAGCAGAAATGCCCTAACAACTCAGAGAGTCCATGCGAATATTTGTGTGCTTCACTCCGCAACTAAAGAATATTGATATATATACATATATCAAATATAAAATTATATATAATAACAGACTGAACAATTATTTGAATTTATTATTTTTTAATAATAATAAATAAGCTTAAGATTATTAAAAACACAGGTAAAGTCAAAGTCTTCTTATAAGTAAATCAATCACAAGAGACTACATTTTCGAAGATCACGATCAAAAATCAATCTAGAATAGAAGATATCCCGTAACAAACTGTTAAATACGTTCTCTGTTTTATATGCGATTTTCACTCAACTCTTACAATTAAACAGACAGTTGGTAATCTATATCTTCAGAATGGTCTTGTCTTGAACTTGTCTTTCCAAGTGGAAGTCTCCAGCTCTTATAGAGATCTCAGAGATAAGATCGGCTCAATCAACGCGGCTGCTCTTGCTGACCAAGAATATACACATATATGTATATATATATCTTCTTTATAAGGTCGAAGGTGTCTAATTCTGCCTCTCAGATACTTTTGACTAAATTTATCTGTTTATGATTGTTTAGCATATGAAAATATAAAATAACCAGTTGATTTAATAAAATATTTGTGTTTTAAATACTTTCCAAACAAAACACACAAAATTAAAAAAATCTATTTTATTTATATTTATGTTATATTATATTATATATATATTAAATATTTATATAGAAACTATATACCTGTTTACAAGTAGATAAGTAAGGAATTCGCCTAACTCTTCCAGCTGAACAACAGTCCAGTCGTTTAATTCTGTTGCATATCTGGTCGATGTCAATGTTGTGGACGTGACCAGCATTATTTGTTTACAGTTGGTTCGCACGATTTGCGGAAACGGTGTCCAAAATATTTAGAGCACAACGAATGGTGTCTCATAATTGGAGCAGAGTCGCCCAGTCGCAGAGCTAGTTGACAGAACCCGGCGCATAGCAAATGGCGGCGACAGAAATTTACAGCCCAAAAAAAAAACCAACTATTGGGTCGCTTAAAAACTGAAAAATGCCAGAAACTGCTGCATATATGCCATTATATGTGTTCAATGAAAAATGCGTTCGGTTTACCATTAATCCACAACCATGATCCACAGCGACAGATCATTACACACGCGCGCACCAAAGAAAAAAGTCCCCAGTCCCCCCAAGACAAGAAATTCTCTATGGAAATTTATTAATAAAAACTGACAAACAAAACGAGGAGAGAAGGCATACAAAAAGTGAATGTGGAGAGATGTACACGTGTCTGTGTACATAATACACATCCGATATGCCACAGCGCACCCCATACCATCATTCTAAACTATCCATCTAGTTGCATGTGCCCCGGGAAGTGGCTGTTGCAGTTGCTGCTTTGTTGTAATTTATAGCTGCTCCGCCAAATGACATGCTAACTAATAGTATCATCATAATTTATACAAATGCATTGCTTATGTAATTTATGCCCCTGCCCAAAAACCCACCCCACCACCACCACCCCTCTGGCGAAGAGGATCCGCTGCTGACAGAGGTCACAACACCCGTCAATTCGTGGGTTAATAGCCCACTCTGACCCCGGCCAGGGCAGCATTTAAATATCGATTACCGATTACCGATGGAACATTTGCACGTGCGAATTTGAACTTTAATTGGATTTTTACATTTATCATTGTTTAACTTGGCCAACATGAGATTTAAATTTCTTCGGGCTTTTCTTTTGTGTAAAGAGGGAGCTTAACTTTCACCAATTGCCATTTCCGTTGTGGCCACCATGTCCCATGCCGCCAGCTAGTCCTGCAGGACCATATCTCAAGGATAATCCAAACAATTCCATGTTATTCTCATTTTACTCACCATTGCGAGACATGCCCCCGGCATAGCCTCCATAATGGTCACCACCCATTTGGCTCATGCCCATCTGGCCCATACCCGTTGCGCCACCTCCAGTTTTGAGTGGGTTTGCATAGCGCATCATTGACTGGTTGTATGCCTCATATGGAGCCGGCTGTGATGCATTCGGAGACATGGCCGGTTGGAAGTGGTTTGCTTGATTTGAGTGCAGCCACTGACGTCCACCACCATTGATAGTGTTGGCATAGTCACCCGGATTCATCTGACCCATCTAGGAACATGGCTAGTGTATCAGTAATTCATGTAGTATTCCCAGTTAAGCTTTACCTGTGGATAGACGGACATGGACTGGCCAGCTTGCCCGCCTTGACCACAACCGTGGCCTCCCATATAGCCCCAGTTGAATTCTGTTCCATTGTTGCCGTAATCCATTTCGACTATTAAATTTAACCAAAAATTTATTTAAAAATCTGAATTTCTTAACAAATTTTTGTGTTTTTTTTTTTAAATTTTGTTTTTTAACCAGACGTTTTGCTGCTAGAAAGTTGAAACTCGAATAAAATCTACATTTTTTCTTCTAAAACTCATTTTCTTTCTAGCATGAAAATCATTGACTACTTGATATCAAATATTACAGATTTTTCAAATTACTATATATATATATATATATCCAAGATTATGATATGAATCAAATATTCAAGATTTATTTTTAATAAATAATAAGCAAAAATCAAAATTAATCAAAATTTCTATTTCATATTGTTTATTTTATTGATCGCATTTTTCAGATTTATTTTTCACATATTATCTTTAATGAAGGTATATTATATTGACCAAATATTGATATATTGGTTGCTTAATAATTAATTTGTATTTTATAAAATTTATATTTCATAATTTCTAACAATCTATACTAAATGTCCACCTGTTAAGCACAGCTGTCTTTTCTCCTGCAGTTGCCTGAAAAACAGGTTACTTTTAGAGTGCTTGGAACAATTGGATACTTAAGGACACACTCCCAAACATACCGAGACAATAGCAATGTCCTGCTAGGGACGAGGTGCCGTCTTCCACACACACACAAAAGATAAAGAAGATGACCTCATAAATCGCATCGTTATGATCTTCATAAATATATAATTGCTTCATATTCATAACGCTAATCGCTCAGCTCGAAAGGACAATGCATTGTTGTCCTTGAAGAAATTGCGACCGCTGTGCAAACCTATATCGAGCTGCACTTATCTACGTCTACCTGCACCCTTATATATATATATATATATATATTTAGAGCTCATAGTTTTTTATGGTCGACAATGTTTGAACAGCTCTGTTAAGCTAATAATTTATGGCCTAAACAGTGGTCGACTGAATTTGTGCTCTGCTTTTTAGACAGCAATTTAAACGCCATAAAATGATGGATATAATTAGTACACCACGAAAGTACATATATATATATATAAGTATATATATCTATTTGTATTTGGTTGCTGAAAAATGCAGAGAAACGTTTTAGGTGCATCTTGGCCATCAAATTGTTTGTTCACCTGTTGAGAGCATTTTTTATGCACTGTTTTTCTCATATGTGTGTCAAGCAGTAGAAAATTTCATAAATTTCCCATCCATGCCACGTGCCAGTTCAGTGTCACTGTCACAGTGCCGGAAAAACTCGCCCCTCTCAAGGAAAATTGTTTCGTGCCCCGAAATGTTATTTTCTTTTTGTTGCATTTATTTATAGTTTCATTTGTTATTTTTTTTAGTGATAGCGTTCAGTGAACTGCTTGTTGTTCAGCTAGTTGGAAGCGCATAGAAATATGATTATCGGCTAGATGGAAAAAGAGAAAAGTCCATTCTAATTGCTGACAATTAACACCTTTCAGTCGAACAATCAGAAACAATGCACATTTGTCAGGCACACCAATTTCGGTTTGGGGGCGTTCGAAAACATTGGGTTTCCTAAAAACATTTTGATTTATCAACTCTTTTTAAATTCCAAACTTGGAACCATCTTTCACAGCACAAATGCAACATCAGCCGTGTCAGCAAAGTCATACGCATTAGGTACAACAACAACACCGAACCGAACCGAACCGAATAGATACACCCGAAACGATTTAACTCTTTAACCCCGCCCACAACCGTTTTGACCCCAAACACGAGGAGACTGCAGCTGAGACATGCTCGGGGCCTATTAAAAAATTGTTTATGAAAACAAACATTTTCACAGCGATTAATCATCGACATTGCTTGGCGCGTGGGGGAAATGGCATTGCCTCTGTAAGCCCCCCTTCCCCTCACAACCGATGTTGAGTTGATGCTGATGATGATCTCCATGGCAGCCAAGTAGCCGACATCATCTGGCAGCCAGCGATTAGGCGGAGTGCCTTCCATTTTCCACTCGGCAAGCATTCTAAGGGCCTCTGTTTTATTAGATGGGGCGGGGCAGGGGGCCTGCTGCTGGGGGAAAGTGTTAAATGCCTGCCAATTAGTGCCGCCTGCTCGTTGAGCTCCATTGAGAGATGGTTCCACTAATTGGCTAAAATATGAATTGCTATTCAATTTAATCAGCTTCATAAATCGTTTGCCATTTAATGTGGACTCGAAAAAGTTGTTCTCTATTTGGAAGACGACAGCTGCTCAAGCATGAAGCTATAAATAAGTATTGTATATATACTATATATTCTATATAGTTGTGTGAATCTATATATTTATCAAATAAATGACTATGTTCAATTAGGTAATCGTTTATTGTGCTTACATTTTCAAGATCAACGCAATTTTCTTCATTTTTATAAATAGAGATTTTTAAAATTTCAAATAAATATTATTATCGAATGAGAAAATCGAGTGAATATCAATGTTATCTGTCTGCAGTAAGTAGATGGCTATATTATGCTTAATATAATATATGTAATTATATAAATAAATACACATTTAATTATATTTAATATAGATAATATAATATAAATCTACTATCTAAACAAGTATTGATTCTTAGCGATTATGATAACATGAGTATGATAACATATGTTGAGAGTCTAGTAAAATTAACTATTTCAGCTGTGCTCAACTAAATAGTCGTGATTGATGTTTGTTAAAGTATATTTTATAAATAAAAAAATAAGTATTAAAATAAAACAATTGTATAATATTTATTAGTTCATTTTATTCACAAAAAAATTGCACTACATTTAAAAAAGTTGTCTTAAAATGAAAATTGGCCTGAAAGCTAGAAACATGTTCTACTCGTAGTAAAAACACCCTGGAAATGAGATCTGTTTTTTTTTATCTTTTAGAAAAATGTTCCCTAGAAATAAGAAAAGAAAAATTATGTTTTTAACAATCATAGTAATAATAATAAAAATAATAAGAAAGTGAGTTACGCTTGACGCCAAAAGAATGGAGAAATTAAGTCCATAAATTTTCTGACTGGTGCATAAAATTTAGTTTACCAGCTGCGCAACTACTAGCTTTTTATATACTTAAAGTTCTTTTTTGCCAGTGTATGTCAAAGTTATTGTGCATGCTTAAATGCATCTAAACATGTTTTATTCATCTATTCTTGAATATTGATTAAGATCCCTAAATAGTATCAAATATATGAATTACTTTCGCATCATTGCATCAAAGTGAATTCTCGATATCATTTTAACTGCAATAAATTTTCGGAATGATTGAAAAATGCAATTTTCATTTTGCGTTAATGGCAGATTTGAGCGTGGAAATGGAAGTGATGTCATTAGTATTGGACGCGTGAGGGAAGCCACTCATGGCCAGCACATTAGTTGCTGGAAAATGGCGAACATCTTGCGTTTTAATTGCTGCAGAGCTGGCTAATGTCCTCTGGCAAGGAGCTGAACTTTTCGGGTCATCTGTCAATGTGGCAAAATGTTGGCAAAGGTCATTGTCTGTATTTCATAGCGATTGCTGCTGTTTTCAAATAAAATGTGTAATATTTCAGTTTTTGAATGCGCACAGGACGAAAGGACAACGGGATGCTGGACCGGCTGCAGGGGAGAAGAAGAGAGTTGTCAGAAATGCGAACATGACACAATTTAAAACAGCTGACCTTTGTCCAGTGCCAGAACCCGATTCATTAGTTGGGGTGCCAAAGGTCCTCCTCCAACTCCTCCCTTTAGCCACCACAGGCATTGTGCATTGTTCGGTTTATTGTTATTGTTATTATTTGAAAGAGAGCAAGAGTGAGAAAGAAAGAGAGAGAGAGAGAGAGAGAGAGTGAGTGTGTGTTTCTTGCAACTGTCAAACGGAACTATTTGGCTTTATGTTCCTGGGTGCACTTCTATGGTCCTTTAGGGGGTGGGCGATGAACGACGGCACGCGCCGCCTTCTGCCTTGGGCTAATGACGAGGAGCGACCCAAACGGAAGCCCGCTTCAAGTGCCTCTTTAAACTGTGCCACAGAGTCCGTCTGTCCGTCCGAAAATGACACCCGCACGAGACTGAAACCCGAACAGAGACACAGACAGACAGGCAAAGTCATCCCCCGATTTGATGGGGTCAGCTATCATAAGGCCGGGGCTAAATGATGCAAGGAATGCCCCGTTGATGTTCCAGTTGCTGCTGCTGTTGTTGTCGCCTCATGACACCCAGCTAAAACCAATAAATGTCATCAAATTTATTGCTTTTGATTCAAAAATTCTTTTGTTTGTTTCGGTTTTACAATGATATCTGCAGCGCACTATCCAGCAACCCTCAGACTTGGTCAGCTTCTTCATTGTAATCGCCAAACGAAATTCACTGCGTCATATTTAGACATCTGTAACTCTGACAGTATAAGACTCTATATACATACATACCCTACTTGTACAAATTAAATAGAGCTGACTACTTCTCTTACCTGTATAAATAATGGTAGTTTTTCTATGTATGATAGTTAATATTAATAAATAAATACAAATTAGAATTAGGCAAGCTTTGCATCCAGTTCAGCGTAATTGAAAGTAGTACACTTAATTCAAACTTTGAATATCTTCTATATGGCTTTAAGTACTCTTAGTACTTAACTTACTTACTAGACTTTCTTTAATTTAAATTCGACTTATTCCTTGATTGTCGTATGTAATAAAAAAAGCTGTTCCATCTGGTTTCTGTATCTAATAAATAACATTAAATAAATAAATAAATGAATAATTGGACTAGTCAATTCTGATCTGATAATGATACTTTTTGATATCAGCTTGCTTTCAAGTTTTACCTAAACTCATTTGTTGCTTTTCCCGACTTGCAGTAGTTATGACAGATACGAGTCATATCTGAAGCACTCTCATTGACATGCCATTGTTGACCCAAAGTAATATTTACGGCATGTTCCTGTTCCTGCTGCCTGTCGCACATAAATATCTCCAAATGCAGACACACATAGATATCATATATGTATGCATAAATATGGGGCACGTATCCTGCGGGCGACTCTTCGTCATCGTCATCGTCGTCGCTCCCTTTTCGGATGCCTCGAGATACCTTCAACTGTCAACGCATCGTCAATTCTATTTTTATGTTTTATTTTCACTTATGTTTTTTTTTCTTTTCTTTTCTTTTCATTTCATTTTGTCTCGGAAAATGTTTTGCTTGGCTTCCGCTTCGCTTCGTTTCATTTCATTTCTTCGGTTTTGTTTAATATTCGAGTGTAATATTTCAGTTTTTTTTTTCTTGTCTTTTGTGTTGTTGAGGAGGAGCGTCTGTTGTTTTTGTTTGTGTTGACAATTTGTTGGTTTTTTTGTGTGTGTGTGTGCGTGTGTGTGTTACCGCTAAATAGCTACAAATTTATGAGCGTAAATAGCATCGTAAATCAATTTTTAATGCATTTCCATTTATTCTTTCTTGGCTAATGTCAACAACAAATTGATGGCACCATCGATTTTTGTTGTTGTTTTCTCTTCTTTTTTGTTGGTTAGGGGGTGGCCTTACAATTCTAGTTAGTCATGCACTTTTCAGCAGCCGCTTACTTTTTGTTTGTTGTGCAATTTCGCATTGAAAGTGCAATCGAATTAAATTTTAACCAATGCAAAGGCAGCGCTCCACAATATTTAATGCCAGTGTGTAATTTTAGATGTGAATGCTATACACAAATGCAAAACACACACATACACATACACACACACACACACACACACTAATACTTGTGGGTGTTTTTGTTGCCTGTTTGGTTGCAGCTTTGACGGCAAATCCAATTTAATACGCTTAAGTTCTTACATTTTGTTTTTCTTTGTATCATTTGAAAAAGCACATAAACAATAAGAAAAAGAAGAAGTAGCAAAAAAACAAAGAAAGAAAATTGCAGTGTATAATGTAAATGCCACGCCCCCTGCGTCGGCTCAATTTAATATTATTGATCTTTAATTTTGCCATTTGAGCATTTTGCTTTTTGTGCAGACTTTGAAAATTGTATGTGTTCTATGGTTTAATGTGCATTAAGCGTCTCTCTGTCGCTTCTCTACTGCCCTCTCTCTCTCTCTCTCTCTCTCTCTCTCTGTCTCTCTCTCTCTCTCTCTCTGTCACACATACATAGTTAAAGCCTGTAATTTAATCGTATTTGCAGCGACGCCTTTGTTTTTACTTTTCCATGTATCGCTGGCTTATTTGAGTGCATTTTTGTGTGTAATTCCCCCTTTATATCGAATTTAATTCCAAGGCATGGCAAAAATGATTATTTGTGTGTACATTAGAATGAATGCGTTTATATGGAGCACCAACCTCCATCCTCCATGGAAGCCCCAAAGATGCAACCCGAGGCATTTCATTTACATTCGTTTTCGTTCTTGTTATCGATATTGTTGCGGTTGTTGTCCAATAATTTCTCTATTCTGCTGCAACTTTGTGTCTAGTTGGCTATATCAACAACAAATAACGAATGGCTAATTGGATTTGTTGGAAAGAAAACTTAGCAACTTAAGCAGATGACAAAGTCGAACAACATAATATTAAATTTTACTTATTTTTTAATATAAATTAATAGCTGTGAGTATTGAGACAAGTCTGAAGGCAATTTTAGGGGACTTTTATGTTTTCAGTTCCATTATTCTTTGCAAAAGTATGTAGCAGTAGAAGGCATCTCAGACTCCATAAGGTATACACATTCTTGATCAGCATCAACAGCGTGTCGATGTTGCCAGGTGCGCTTGTCTGTCTGCTTGGACAAGTCGATCGCAGGGACTATTATCGCTAGGGACCTCCAATTTGGAGAATAATGCAACCATTGCAAAGATATAGCCTTTATATTGATATAAGAAATAATCAGATATAATACTGATCTGTACAGACTTCATTAGGATTGACAAAAGGACTTGGATCTTTTTACAATTTTCATGTTGAACAAACTATCATCAGCAAGCCTGATATTTGTTGATATTATTTTTATTGATATGAATTCACTGAAACTATTATATATAATATGTTAATAAAAATACAAAAAACTCCATTTAAACATATGGAACTATGATATATAATTTTCCAAATCCTATATATAATATTATATTGATCAAGTTATTATTTTATTTTTTAAACTAGAACATTGTAACTTGCTTAAGCTTAACAAATTTATTCAGTTACTTAGAAAAGATGTGCGATAAGCTGGCTTTGGGGCAAGCGAAATCGAAACGAAATGATACTGGAAATATATATATTATATATATATATATATATATATATATATATATATATGTTTGACGCTTTAATTAAAAATCGAAATTGAACTGCCAATAAAATGTTTGTTAACCAACATAACCGCATCTGTTAATGTCTGCAGAAAGGGAGCGCCGACATTGACGTCGACGTCGACTGTGTGCAGTGAAGCTACAGCTATTTGCCACAGCCGGAACCATAACCGTGGCCAGGTCCGGAGTCGAATTCTATATATATATACATATATACGTTATTCTCTACCCTCGTTGTCTACTTTATCAAATTTTTGATAAAAAGCCGCGCCAATAAATTAAATGTATAAATTCATTTAATGAATTTCATTTTTATTGTTTCAAGCCCCGGCAGATGACTACACCCCACCCCCTGCCCCTCTGTGTAGGCGGTGTGTGTGCGTGTGTGTGTGTGTGTGCATATTAAAAAACCATCAGCGTGTCAATATGTAATTTGTGTCGTCAATTCGAAAGCAAATAGAACATAAATTAAATATCAATAAAAAAAGAGAAAAAGAAAAACGCGGTCGATCCCAAAAGCCGACTCGCATATGGCGCAATGTGGCACAAGCAGTGTGCAGATGATGGCTAGATCTAAGAAGATCCCGAAAATTGATTTTGTGCCTATGCAACGGTGTTGACAAATTTTCCCCTTTGCTGCGCAACAAATGCAGACAATGGTTACAGTAGCTGGGCCCAGAGAAACACAATTGGATAGCCACTCCTAGCAATGTTAGCTAAAAGTGCACGGGGAATCAGTTGCTGGAGGCTCAGGCTCAGGCTCAGGCCCGGGTCTAAGATCCCTGACTCAATCTCAATCTCAGTCTCAGCTCAAATCGTGTGCAATCAACCGCAATATCTTAAACAAAGCAGGCAGCAGAGAGGCAGGGTGACATGTAGTCAGGCAGTCTGACGGATGAGTTGTTTGTGCAACCTAATGAAATTTTATATATATATATTGTGTATATTTGTGTGTGTGTGTGTTTGGCGGAGGATCAGCAAGGATCGCTGGCAGCAAGAAATTTGTCAACCGCCGCTTTGTTGGGCTCGAGTTCATTAAGCCCGGTCACCATTTGAGTCCCTCCATTAAATGCCAATCTGTCCCTGCCGTCGCTTTCTTTTGATGATTGTGAAATTATTAAGGATTTATTATTATTATATTATATTAAGAGCACAGCATGTGAGCCAGCAGCAGCAGCTCACAATACCAGAATCAACAGCCCATCACAATGGAGCCAGAAGCAGACCAAGGAGGATCATTAGAGATTTGTCGCTCGCTGATGAAATATTATTTTACATATCAATTATTTCATTGTTCCCACAAACATTTCATTTCTTTTCTTCTTCTTTTCTTCTCATTTTTTGCTTTAAAATTGCCCTTCGTTTTTTGGGCTTGTCAGTTGTCGTCTTAGTCTTATCCATCTATCTGCTGTCTGCTGTCTGCTGGAAAATTGCATTACACACTTAAATCGGCATAATTCGGGCAAAATTACAATAATTGTTTTTGTGGTTGTTTGATTTGCAACCAGCGAAATTTGATAGTTTTCCGACAATTACATATATCTGGCTGTCTGTCAGTTGTGCGGGAAAATGGTTTTCCAAATTGTCAACCAATAGTTAAACTCACTTGTGCAGCTATCGATTACATTTCGTCCTTTTCCAATGATAAATAAACAGGATAAGAGTGAACATATGTTCACAGGCAAGTTATGTTCAAACTCGAAATATTATTTGATTTAGTTGAATTTTTTATCATATAAAACTGTTAATTTGAAGTATATTTGCCAGGCAAAAATATAATTAATATTTTACAAATCAATTTTTAATATTTATTTTTGCTAGTCGAAAAACATTTATCATTAACAGGAAATTTTATATAATTTCAAAAATGTTTTTATTAAGAAAGAATTTTGTTAAACACTTTTTTCTGGGATTTATTTATTTTTTTAAAGAAATTATTCATTTTGCGAACAATTATATACATATATCTGTGATTGTTTGCTGAATCTGAAATGAATGTCTAACTTATTCCCATTAAATATCAGACACTGATCGCATAATCAACATTAATGATAATGAGCAAATTAAAAGGAAAAACCTTTAAAATGCTCGTCAAAAATCACAGATGGGAAATGGAAAATGGGAAATTTGATGGGTTTTGAAGTGCGTGTGGGTCTCACTCGACTGCTGTCTTACTTCATTTTTCTTTCATTAGAAATGCAAAGCATGACTCGACTCGACTTTAATTTCAATCAAAATCCAAATTATATGAAAATCAAATCAAAATAAAAATGTGAAAAAAAAACTTGCTTGCGCTGCATTTAAATGCTGGCTGAGTGGGGGTTAATGGTGTGTGTGTGCGGGTGTGTGTGCGGGTGTGTGTGCGTGTGTGAAACAGCACATCAACTATTTCACATTTAAGTACATTTTGTTTTTCTTTACCCCCACCTTTTCATTTAGGAATGTGAGGTCATAAATACGGCGGCAAATCTTTTAAGGTGCCTTTGACGAAGTGGAAGCCAAGAAAAAAAAACGAATCCCATAAAAGGATTTGCATTCGGAATCGAGTCTCGATTATGCCTTTAAAAATTGCTCGATAAAAATGCGGAGAAAATCCGTGCATAAAGTTCGATATGAGCTTGTCAAATCTTGCCAACCCGCAGCCCACGCAGCCATGCCCTTTGCCTTCTTAGAGATTGCCACTCAGCTCGCGCATTACGCAAATGAATTTCGCGTTATATAATACACACACACACACACACACGCACACCATACTCACACACACTCACACACATCCTTATGAATTAGCTGACGGCACACACCCTGTGCAGGCTTAAGACTTTTGTTACACACACACACGCACACTCCGTAAAGACACCCGCCACTGCCACCTCAATGTTGACAAAAGTTTATTGTTGCTCGTAATTTGGCAGTGGGTGGCGAGGGTGGTGCGGCTGCTGCTGCAACTTGAGAGGGCGACTTTTTTAACGTACCCATCGATGTGTGTCTGGCAGTCAGCTAGGGTGTCATGCACGTTACATAAACATATGCATATAATTATTTAATTGAATTAAACAATTTCGTAAATGGTAAATGATGCGACAATATGGAGGCGACGCTTTGCAACTTCAGCATTCAACATTCGACACGGCAGCAATGTGGCACCCGGCACAATTTGCATAAATACATAATTATAGCCTGCGCAAAGAACTGCGGGTGTGTGCGTGGGTGTGTGTAGGTGGGTGCGGGGGGATTTGGGCGTTAGGCTGTGCGCTGTTGCCATTTTATGCTAAGGTGCTGAATATTTTCCAGGGGTGCAAAAAATATTAAAATTTAATCATTTCCAACTTTTATTGTTTGCTGTGTTACTTTTTTTAATTAGAACTTTTGTATTTTTAGTAGAAATTAATATAAAATTTAACTAAATATGTTTTAAGATTATTTATTTATTATTTTTATTTTAAATGAATATATAAAGAAAATATTATAATTAATAAAACAAGTTAAAGGATTTTACACATTATTCACAGGTGGCCCAAAAATCGGAGTAATCGGATTATATAGTATAATATTATATATTATATTATATATTATATATTATGTATATTATATATTATAAAGATACCATGGAAACGATCTGCCGAAAGATAAGTTCTTATATGAATAAATTTTTTGCTTAACCAAATAGCTGAACCAATCTTAATCAATATATATATATAATGATATATATAATTATGTTCCTCACATTTAGATAAATAATTTTCAGGGTAGATTTTTTTTAAATCTTCGACATGTTTTTACATGCGCCTTTCTCCAGCAATGTTCTTAATTAAATTATTATCCATATGCCATGTTGTTTTATTCCATATGACCACAGATCTAATCTCTTGATAATCCATAATGAAAACACGATCTAAAAATGCGAATATCTTTCGAATTGTCAGAGCAACGAAACCGAACACGAATGCGAATCATGGCTGAGCCAGACAAAGGAAGACAACTAAATAAAGTCCCAACAAAAACAAACAGCCGCAGGAGCAGAGGCAGTCGATCGCAGCACAGCAGGATATGAAATTCGCATTGGGATCATAAAAGGATATTCGGCGTGACACTCACACAGACACAGATCCGTTTTTGTTTGTGTTTGGCTTGTGTGTGTGTGGCGTGTGTTGATGTCTACAAATGTCGCCTCACCTAAACAAATAATTCGCTGGATCAATGGGCACTTTCCATCTCAATCTATTGCTCTCGCTCGCTCCCTTTCGGTTTCCAGTTTTTCCAGTTTCCAAAAACAAACAAAAAATTGGAACTCTAAACTGCAACAAATCCAAATATGTACAAAAAAGGAACTTTAAACTGCAATAAATACGAATGAGTGCTGCAAACAGTAACTGAAATCAATAAAAACCTTGTTCGACATCAAGAAATTAATGTATTTCAGTTCCACATGCTAGAGGGCGCCACAGAGGCATGTACATATGTATACATATGTTAGATGGGGGCGTGCCACTGACCTGATTAACATAAAACCAAACTGCCCGCAGTTTTTTCGCTTTTTTAGTTCATTTTTTCACTACTCTGTTACTTCAGGTAGAGGAGTATATTGATCTGATCTGAAATTTGAAAATATAGATTATCTGACAATGATGGGGGAAGCTAAAAATAAAACCAAACAAACCAGGATTAGAGGTTATTAATAATCTTTAGAAAGAATAAAGAGAGAGAAAGGGAGAAGGAAAGAGACAAAGAGAGAAAGAGAGAGAGAGAGAGAGAAAACGGGAAGAAAAGAAGAAAGAAGAAGATATTCAGATTGTGAAAGCAATTGTCATTATTATACGGTTTGATTAGTAGGAAAATTGGCCACGCCCACTCGGTTCAAGAAATTGCTCCGATGTTGTAACTTTCACAATTTTTGAGCTGCAGTTATTAAGTTTGGAATATATGTAGTTTCCAATTACACCCCAGAAATTACTTGAGCCCATAGTTTTAGAACTACAGTCACCAAATTTAAAAGAATAATAATTCAGCAAATGAAACCTCACTTTCCTAATGCAAGAAGTGTTTTTATGAACTCAGTTGTTACCAGACTGATAACAGAGTATTCCGCAGTCGATTACGCCCAATTACTTGTTTTTTTTTCTGTTTTTTTTTGTGCAAATTGTTTCAGTTGAAGTTCGGCTGCTAATTTTTGAATATTTAAGCTTTAGCAAGCACACATATGTGACCCAAACACACAGATACACACACACACAGACACACACACCCACGCACACACACACACACACACACACACACACACAGATACAATGGAAAGTGGAGACAGTTGGTATATAAAACAGCGTCTCCGATTCGCCTACAAACGCAGTGCAAAATTTGAGTAGCAAAAAGAGAGATGAAAATTTTGTCGCCCACATAGAAAAAGTGAAACTGCGAAACGATGGTGACAAAAAAGCCAGACAAAAAGGGGGAGGCGGAGGTGGCAGCAGCTTGCTACAACAAAGTTAGTTTGTAGGGGTGAAGGCGGGAGGGGGGTAGGAACAGAGCAGCAAGCAGCAACAGCAATTGGCAAGGACGATGCCGTTTAAAGCGAGCGTCAAACAGAGGCACATATACTGTCGCTCAGATATATATATATATATATATATATATATATATATATAGACAAGCGATACATGCTTATATATAGTTGCTATATACTTATGCTGGTTGGAAGGCGAGGCAACAGCGACTTTTGGGCCATTGATGGGCTGGCAACAAACGGACAAAGTTTGGTGACAACACTTTCGCCAGGGCGGAGAAGAGGAACAACCCCTCACCCCCCAGCCACATCCCTCGCGCCTGCCTGCCTGGCTGCCTAATAATGAAGTCGGTTAACACATCTTGTTGCTGTTGTTGCGGGTGCAGAAGCAGAGCAGAGCACAGATGGGACAAGCAGCAGACATGTCTATTTGGGGGACCTTATCGATTTTGTCGGGAACCCGTACGTAGTATATATTCCCAGCCGGATGCGGAATTGGGCTCGCCGAGAAGCGGCGTCTCCAAAATGGGGCAGCATTTAAATGCAACAATTGTCATTCAAGTTTAACTACTTCACTTAAAGCAGGATCTTAAACTGCCAACTAAGATCGGCGAGTTGAAGCATTGAATGTGGGGAATTTATGATCTTAGAAATATAATTGTGGAAATATTAATTATATTAATTTAATAAATAAAGAATAATTATGATTCACTTGAAAAGATAAAATATTATCAAAATAAATGTATTTAATATTAATACATTAATATATTAATATTGTCTGAATAAAAACAAGCTTTAAAAATCATAAAAATAATGTGCATAAATTAATTTAAATTATGCCACAGTTTTCAGAAAATATTTTCACTTTTTTTACTTTTCTTCAATGCAAAATTATAATCGAAACACGACTTAATTAATTATGTACCCATAATCATAAATAATTTGTGAATTTTGCTTAAAATCGCATAAATCAAATAAGCAGATATGTAATCAAGCAATCGCCTTCGAAACTGTGCACATGTTTTATCTGTTTTCAAAACTAAATGTTTTTTGAACACATGTTTGGCACGCGTCGGAATTCGGGAACTGAATTGAAGACGCATTTTGAGAATTTATGTTTTCTTGGTTTATGAAATTGGTGATTACAAAAGGCAATGCCACATAAATTTACACGCACAGCTCATTTGGAGGAGCAGCAGTGACGCCCCAAGAAATGGGCGTGTTAATGAGAACTATAGCAGGAAAAACTTGAATAATGCGTAAGGCACAGATTCGGCAGAGAAAAATCAATAGCAGCACTTTAAAGGGGGCGGGCGGGGGATTGATAGGAGAGGAGCAAGGCTAACAGAGACTTAGACATAGTTTTTGTTTGTCGCATCAGGCATCAAGGACAACAAGGACAACAGTCGCACAAATGTTGTCTGTGGATACATCTGTGTGTCTGTGCCTGCCTGCAGATACATTTGTATACAACTTGCCACATGTCTGTGTGTGTAGAACTCTTGCTTATTTACCTATGCGACAGGCTGCCAACATCCTCAGTCTGTGTATCGTTTCGCTTAAGCGTTCTCTCCACTCTTATTTTTATACCCTCAGCTAAAGTTCTGCGAAATCATGTGTATGTAAAATATATCAAATTGAATATAGAAATATATCTATCGAGTAGATTCCGCCAGCTGCATGATCAAGAGGAGAGAAAAGGCTTTAAAATTGTACATGAAATTATACACAAATTATACAAATTATTTGACTGCATCGATAAATGCACTCATTTATCGTATATCGATATGAATCAAGTTATATCTTCCAATTGAATTATTTATAATTATTTCTAACTGGTTATATTATTTGACAACTCTATACAGAAATAAGTTCGCTCCTATTTCTAAACGTCTTTTAATAGGTAAACACTTAAGTGCAGGGTATCTGCTAGTCGAGCTCTCTCAGAGCATATTCTTTTCTTTTTTGCTGAAATGTTTTTGCTTCGTTAAAGTGTGTAAATGTTTTCTCGCTGCGAGAGACCGAAAGAGAAGCAAATTTCTTGCAGCTTCCTTTTTAGTTAGCAGCCACTTGAAATTGCTTATTTGTGTATATGTATTTGTATCTGAGTATCTGTAGCTGTATGTATCTGTGTGTTGTGGGGCTGTTGACATTGGTTTCGAGTTTACAAAGAAATCGATTAGGCGCAATCGAGTAAATGACCTAAACTGAGAGCAGTCCTTGCAAACGGCACAAGGTCAATTCCTAAAAGCAAGCTCCACTTTTGGTTACAACATTAAGTTTAATTCCCAGCATAGTTTGCTCTTCAACATATGTATATATATATATACATATATATTTATGTATAGATTCGTTTGCGTTCACATAAATCACTGGGCAGACAAATCAAAAACACATTCGCTGCGAGTGAAATGGGTTCGTTTTTTTTCGTTTTTTTCGGTTTATTTTTTATTTTTTTTATACTAAATAACTATGCCCAACGTACGTTTGAAGTACTTAATTTTTATGATGTGCCCAAAAGTCGAGTTGAACTCGACTTGTTTCGGCTTCTTTCGGGTTTTTTGTTTTATTTAGTTTTATTTAATTCACTGCCAGGGTTCATAGCAAACACACACACGTGATATTAAAATGGAAACCCTTTGCGATCGTTTTCGATCAAATGAGCAACGTGCATTTCGTTTTTTATGTAAAAAAGTCATTTTAATGCGTGGGGTACTCTTTTTTAGTTTTTTTTTTTGTTAACTATCTGTGTCATTTAAATAAGCACATTTATTTGAGTTAGGCATTAAATTAAAGTGCTGTTTAATGCATCAGCTGTCAACAAATTCGAAATACTGCTTAACTGAGTGATTTAATGTCAATGCGTCTATGGGAACTTTTCACAAACACAACTAAAGCAGATGCAGTTCGTGTTAAGAACGTTTAAGGATGCAACACAAAGCAAAATTGAGGCATCTGCAGCGGGACAAAATCGTTAAGGGGAGCGACTGAAAGATGAAGTGAAGAAGCGAGAAATCAAATAAATAGTTTATATGTATTTTTAATATTAATATATACATGAAAGAAGAATTGCAGAAGTTAATGCTAGAAGTTTCAAAAATATTTAAATAAATATTTATTTTGCTGTTGCACTCTAAAAAAACTAAGCAAAATGTATAAAATACCAAACTAGAAAGATATACAATGCTGAATAGCTTGAAATGTTTTTTCTTTCTGCTGAAAAAAAGAAAAATAGAATCGATTTAATATAGCAAAGACTAGCAAGTTGTTCAGTTCAGTTGAATTTTATAAAATGTTAAAGAATAGAAGCACGAAAATAAATTAAAAATTTTAATGCTAGTGAGAAAAAAATAAATAAAAAAAAAGATTTAAATGAGTTTTCAGTTGATCTTTAAGAAATTTAAATGGATTTCACAACTATTAAAGAAAGTTTAATATTATGAATACAATACTAAACGGATATAAATGTAAGATACTTAAAATGTATATTATTCTGTTGAAAAGCTGTAGAGGATAAGACACAAATAATAATTGAAGATTAAAAGCAAGCAATAAAAACTGTTTAAGTAAGAAATAAAGATTCTAAACAAGTTGAATACTTTGAATTACTAATTTAAATAAATATTTTGCTGTTGACCATTAAAATGCTTAATGAAGAAATACATTTTATAAAGCTCGATTGCTCTGTTTAATTAAGTTATTATGCATAATATTGAGAATAGTTTTATAATTTATTAATCTAAAATGAAATGAATTTTTAAAATGCGATCTAAGCTTGACCAGTTATCAGCATTATCAGGTAAAATGCATTTCCCCCAACTTGTAATGCTTATTATGTAAAACGTTTGCTTGAAGAGCTGTTCTTTTTTTCTTACCACGTTTGTGGCATGTTGAACCAACTCACGTTTTCCATGATGATTAAAAACTTTGTTCTCCATTGGATTGGTTCAGATTTCGGTTTTTTGAGGGGTTTGGATTTAAACATTTGTCGTATTCGAGTGTGTGTGTACCTTAAAATGTGTGTAATAATTTATTCCGACTTTAATTATGCTTGGTTGGTCGTGTTCTGAGGTCGGCTTCGCTTTGACTTTGATTTTTCCCCACCTAACAAAAAAGAGAACTGAGAAAAATTTGTGGAGGTTGTGTTTGATATTTTTGTTGTTGTAGGTTTTTCTTGAACGGTTTTTATGAATGTAGAGACAAATCGGCGTCATCAAAATTTTCAAAAACGGGTCTCGATTTGCATACAAATTTCAACAGTTGTCTCTCTCTCTCTCTCTCTCCCACGCCTTTTTCTGGTTTTATTTTATATTTGGTTCATGATGATAAACGACATTGCGTCTGGGAAGTTTAAGTTTGGCCTTAGACCCGGTGTCTACGGATGAAAAGAGAAAAAATAAATACATTAACTATAATTTCACTATCTGTCTCTCTTTCTGTCGCTTATCCTTAAACGTTGTTGTTTCGCTTGCTGCTTATGGCTTTTTTGACATTCAACAGAGAAATGCACTCGAGGTGATTTTTGACAGAATAAAGCATTTTTCCACACGCTGCTAATTTGCCAACGAGCACAGCCCAAAACAGGAGGGTTGAGGAGTGGAGAAGAGAGGGTTAGTTTAATATTTGAGAGCTGTGAAGGGTTCTCGAGAGATGTCGGAATAAATACATATTTTTTTGGGGTGGTGTATTGTTTGCCTTGTGTCCTTGCTGTTTGTTGTTTGTTATCATTTCATTTCATTTTTTATTCAACATGAAACCATTTTGAATCTGTTTGCCACTCATGTGTAATTGTTGTTATAAAGTTTTTTTTCCTCTCTACTAATTCATAAACTCAAACAGCGGGCAGATGTTCCGCACGAATACTTTTCGTTAATATGGGCAGAGGGGCAGACGGGGAGAGGGTTGCAGCAAACTGTGGCATCTATATAAATAGTAACTGGTATATGCATGTACATTTATCTACAAATGAAATGCAATTGGTGGCCGCAGTTGCATGCATAATTCATGCCACACAACTGCATTAAACAGCATTTCGGGGCTTGAGCCGATAAGGATGCCTTCAAAATTGAGTTTAAGTAAAGGAACTTCAATGCAGTCAAGCATTCAAAATAGTATTAATGCTATTTTTAACATTTTATTGTACAAATTATACTCCCTAATATGCTAAAAAAGATAATATATGATTCAAAAAACTGAATATCAGCAATAATATATATTCAAGTATGATATAAAAATATAAAAAAATAATTAATTAAACTCTATAAATAAATTCTATAAGCTACGAATAAATTCTTTGACTCGTCGAGAATATCTCAAATCCGTCCTTCGTCAGATAAGCAAAATATTCTTCAATAAATTATAAATCTTTAAAAAAAAGTCTAAAGCTAGTAATAAATTTAATATATCTTATTTAAGACAAGAATAATTCATAAATGCATGGACTTATGCAATCTAGGGTAAATAAGCCCAAACCAAACTGGTTGCTTTATTTTAGAATATTCTTTTCAAGCATTCTTGATTTGAGATTGTAAATCATAATTTGAACATTAAAAATACTTGTTTAATATACGAATGAATTTCTCCTTAGATGCATTAGGAATTCATTTTAAAGCGTGAAGCATTTTCTGATTCAACTTTTTCCAAGTATTTTTATCAGGAATAACAGCAAAAGAACTGATTTAATTCGTAAGATGAAAATACAAACGAAATAAAAGAGATAAGATTGAAGAAATATGAAAATATATATGTAAATTCAGAAGCGAGTCCAATTTCCTTTTCATTTTCGGCTTATATTCGTATTCGCTTATTGGGAAACCACAGTTACTTGAGCAACAACTTTTTCACCGACGGCATTTTGCCTTCGCACGATGGCCGCTAAAGGACCAACGGCAAGGAAGAAGCAGCAGCTCAAGAATATATACGTAAGTAAATAAAGAAAACTCACACAAACACATGCACACAGACACACACGCACACACACGCGCGCAACGCATGTCGTAAAAAAATATGATTGAGCGTGGCCAACGAGGAGCAAAACATAAGAAAATAAAAATGAGAGCAGAACTGCTGCTGCCGACGCCGCTGCTGCTGCCGATATGCTCCGCCTAAAGTTGTCATAATTTGTTTTTGCTCCATAAAGAAGAAGAAGCAGCAGCAAAAAAAAAACGGCATTTTGCTGCGCTGCGCCGAAGATGACGTTCTCTGTTCTCGAACAGTTATTCGTTTGCTGTCGCTGTCGACGCTGCTGCCGCTGCTGCTGATGCTGCTGCTGTTTCTTGGGTGTATCGATTTGTATGCCGTCGGCGCTTTTCGAGTGCGCTCGGCCAGCCGGCAAGAGAGCAGCACCAATACCAACACACACACACGCACACACACAGCTCTCTCTCTTTTTGATTTATGACACACACACACGCACACTTGAGACCTTTCATAAATGCGCGGGCAGCGTGTGTTAGAGGAGCACAGCTAGTGTGTGTGTGTGCGGGCAAAGCTTAACAGAGGCACTCACTGTTAAGCTAGCTGTTTAACAGTCTTATACACGCCACTTTCCCCGCCATTTCGAAAATGTTGCACGCACTCTCTCTCTCTGTCTCTCTGTCACTCTGTCGCTCTCCCGCTCGCTCGCTCGCTCGCTCTCTCGCTGCGGGCAAAGCTTTTTGCATTGCTGCCCCCAACGAGAAGCGACACTTCGATTCGCTGCTGCTGCCGCTGCCAACGCTTCTGCTGCTGCGCCTCACATATTTTTTTTTTGGTTTGCTGTTGTTTTTTTCGTCGTATTGGACTCGTTGCCGTTTCTTGCTGGCTTTGCTGCTTGCTGCTTGCAGCACGTTTAAATCCATAAAGGACATTCGCTGCCTCGGCTCCAGTCACGGCCAACGGCAGCGCAGCGTTCAACGTTCCACGTTCAACGTTCAGCCAGGCAACACAAAATATTTTTTGGGCTCTTGCCACAAAAGCGGACAGTTGCCAGTGGCCAGTTTTTACAGCTAATTTGCCATTCACAATCAAAATTATTGTTGCCATCAGCAGACAAAAAAAAAACACGCCAAAAATTTGACAGGCACAACAAGAAGAAGAAGAGGAGGAGGAGGCGGAGGAGGAGGAGAAGAAGGAGGAAGAGGAAGCAGCAGCAGCATAGCCAGCTTAACGGTTTTTATTACGCTCACGCACATTACGTATTTTATATTTGTTACGTTACGTCGCCCCGCTTCTCCAGTCATAAAGTGCGTGTGTGCGTCTGTCCCTGTGTGTGTGCGTGTGTGTGTGTGTATCTCTCTCTCTCTCTCATTGTGTGCGTGTGTGTGTGAGCATGTGTTATGCGTGCGCGGGGGCGAGGGGTGAACAATGCTGTCGAAGTTTTTGTGGTCGCGTGTGTTTAATTAATCATAAAATAAAAATACAAAAATGCAAATGGCCAACGCAGCAGCAGCAGCAACAACAACAACACCAACAACAACAACAACAACAACAGCAGCAGCAGCAACAACAACAACAGCAACAACTAAAACAAAGTTAAACAAAATGTGCAATAAATGTTAAAGTGCAGTGCAAAAGAAACGACAAAAAGACAGCCAAAAACAAAGTAAAATTTGAAATTCGCCCACAACAGAACTGTAATCTCTGTTATCTATTATCTATTATCTGGCATTCTGCTACGGGACTCGCAGCAATAAACCGAAAACTGTCAAACTGCCGTCGGCGAAATCAATAATTCAATTAAAGTGCTTGCCAAAATGTACACAAAAATCGGATAATCTGCAAAAAACTACAAATTAAACACAAAACTGCAAACTGGAGTCGATATTCAAGTGAGTAAAAAGTTTGGCAAAAATATTATTTATATATATAAAACTATTACTAGTCGTATATTAACACTAAATTATTTATTATAAGAGTAAGAATTCTGGTTGAAATGTGAGCAGCATTTTGAGGAGCATATTTTGGGAGTTTCCTTAAGAAATCTGGATAAACAAAAAGTGGTTCATTGAAGAACTCATCTTTTCACTGATTGTTCCTATGGCAGCTAGATGATATAATGAACCGATATTGATCATTACCATCTCAAATGTTAGGAACACAGTTGTTTTGTGACTTTGCTGAAGTCTGTTTTTTAAACAACACACAAGAACTCAACTTTCGACCGATTGTTCCTATAAGACATCTATACGATATAGTGCTCCCATCTGCCCAACTCTGATATATGCACCCTCTGCAGCAAATAGTCGGATATATGCCAAGTTTCACTAACATAGCTTTATAACTGCTGCAAATCGACAGATGAATATGTTAGATATGCTCATCGAGAATATATATACTTTATAAGATCGAAGAGCTGTTTTCTAACTCAGAACACAATTATAATACACTCAAAAACTAATGATATAACGATATTTATCGTAATAATTGCTTGATATTGTCATAGCAAAAACAATCAAAATAAAACTAAATCCAAGTAGAAACTTCTTTGGATGTCGGCTGTTATATCTTCAGATAAAGCTTAGCTTAACATCAATATTAACTTTACTTTTTATGTGCAGATAAATGTTGCATAATGTTTACAACCCTATTCTCTTTCCTATTATAATTTTAGTTTAATTTCCTTATTATAATTTTTTTTTTAAGTTTTCCTCTTAAGATTATGTATAACTATTATATACGTATCTCTAAATCTTACTCTCAATGTCAAGTTTAACTAACAATCAGTTAAATTAAAGGGAGACAGATTATTGATTTTTATTCAAGTTTCTAGTTCAAATACAGTTTCAAGAAGATAAGAAAACTTTTTAAGCTAAAAGCCAATCAGCTGTGCTCTGCTGATGATGAGTGGGTTCGGAGGGTAACCCCTGTCTGAGGGGAGCTTAAACATATTTTTTGTTTTGTTATGACAGAAATGTGCACAGGCAAAGGCAAAGGCAAAACTGTCTACACTCTCTATCTATCTGTCGAACTATCTATATCTGAATTATTTTGCCAGCCAATTTTTCAGTTTTCTTGACTCGCGAAAAAAAACATATTTAAAATATATAAAAAAAACTTAAATAGTGAATGAGTAAAGGTTTCCTCAAATATTGTGGTTAAATGATATAACTACAATCATCCTTCGCTCATAATCAAAATTAATCTTTACTCTTATTCCATTATTAATTTATAGTGTAATGAAAATATTTAATATTAGTATTTTAAAAATCATTGCAAATAGATTTGCTTGCATAGAATTTAATTTGAATCATGCAATTCTGTATTTTAAATGTTTCCCATGTAAAATGCATATTTGGAAGACTCAGTTTAATATTTCTTTTTAAACTTATTATTTTATTCGGTTAATTTATTATTCAAAATCTTTTTTGCTTTGGCTTTGCTAACTTTCAAAATAAACGACGAATTTCAAAGCCACATTTTCAATTCTTGTCATGTTTGAAGTTTCTAAAGTTGACATAAAAAAAGTTTAGCAATGGCAAATTTTTGGGAGCTGAGCAAGTTTGGGTAATTCTGAGCAAGTCGAAGGCCTCCGTTTGTTGCACGAGTGTCGATTATTTAACTTTGACACTTTATGCGAGGACATGCAACCGAAATAACAAAACAAGAACAGCAACAGAAAGTTGCATGTCGGGCTTATGTCAAAGTTAACATAAATACAACTACTTTGTGCCTGCAACAAACGAGCAACAACAACAACAACAACAACAACAGCAGCAACAAGAGCAACAAGAAGTGCAACAAGACGACTCGAAGGTGACACGAAACTGTGAAGATTATTGATGTCTGGGTATGAGCACGAGATACATATCCAAATGACAGCTAACACACACGTACATATGCACATATATATATATATATATATATATTTAGATATATACACTTGGATAAAACACTACTTGAAATCAAAAATTATTCGTTTTTATTTTAGAATGAACATGAATAAGACTAAAAACATAATAAAATAAAAACTGATTTGTTTATTTCTTACTTATTAAGTTCTAGTTCCCATTTTAAATTAAAAATTAATTAATTAAGTTTAATAAAAAGTTCATAATTAATTCAATTTGTATTTTAAAATGAGAACAATCTCAAATAAGTTAATAGAATCTTTTCATTCAGTTAAGAATAAAAAAATATTCATTAAATTTAAACTTCTTAACATGAACCAAGCAAAAAAAGGAGTTCCCATAATTTTCTCATAGTGTATATAATACTGGAAGCATGTTATGCCAGCTACAACACACAACACACACACGCATGTCTCCAGAGAGCGGGTGACAGCAAGGAGGGGGAGGGGGAGGGGGAAATTAGCACAGCAGCAAGGCGCAGCAAAAGGGGGGCGGGTGGTGGGCTGCTGGATGTGGGTGTGTGCTTTTTGGGGCAAGTTTGGGGGCCGTAGGTTAAACGAAAAGATGACAGGTGTCAGATGCGGAACACAGAGACAGTCAAATGTCAGCAAGAGGGGGCAGGGGAGGGGAGGGGGAGGTAAAGGGGGAGGGGAAGGTGGGCTCTTAAGATTTAAATGATGAGCAATCAGGCGTGCCGGGAAGAACAGCTAAGCTGATAGCCAGCAGCGGCATTGTTGCAGTTGCACACAGATACAGTTAAAGATACAGATACTTAAGACACACACACACACACACACACATATATATATATATATATATACATATGTATATACATTTATATATATATATATGTCTATATCTATGTGTGTCTGCCTTAATGCATTTATTGCCTTAATTAATTTATGAGTCGCGCGATTTCATTTCAACGGACAAGCAAATCCATCTATAACACAGCTATTTGTGTGTGTGTGTGTGCCCACATCATCATCATCATGCTGTTTATCATCATCATTATCATCGGCGTAAATTTCATCTTTATATCTGACGCTGTCGACAATAAATTCATTTAATTTTTGCGCTCTGTTCATTTATAAAATTTACAACAAACAGACACACAAACCAGTCTATTTCTCATTTCTGGCCACTCGCCACTTGCCACGCCTCCCATACCACCTCAGCCCGCACCCGCAGCCGCCTGCCCTCCCCAGCCTAGCTACGTCCCCCTTTTGACAGCTATATTATTTGTATTTATTTGCAAGCTATTTGCTTGCCTTTTTTTATTATTTATTTATTCTCATTTTAATATATATATATAATATATATATATATATACATACATATCAACGTCAAACTGAGTGGGTTCGGAGGGGGCTACGGCTGTCTGAGGGGGAGCTTAAACATATTTTTTGTTTTGTTATGACAGAAATGTGCACAGGCAAAGGCAAAGGCAAAACTGTCTACACTCTCTATCTATCTATCTATCTATCTATCTATATCTGAATTATTTTGCCAGCCGATTTTTCAGTTTTCTTGACTCGCGAAAAATGTGGATCATTTTCATTTCGAGCAGTGTCTCCCTGCCACCCCCCTCCCCCCCTTCCCCTCCCTCGGGCGCTGTCCAAATATTTGCCGAAAAGCCACAAAATTTTATTATTTTGTGCGATATATTTTGTAATGTGGGCAAATCGTCGAATCTTTTTGTTGCACGCCACAAAGAAATATGCCAACAAATCTGCGCATACATGCAGATGTGCATAGATAACTATAAATTAATATGTATATAAATACATATGCACATGTGAGATTCATTTCAATCTGTCGATGATTTTTGCTTTTCAGTTTTGCGGCTGGCGCTTTTAATAAACGCACACTAATTCAATAAACCGCTAAAACCAGCCGTTTTTATCACATATTTGAAATTCTGAAATTCTGTTTGCAACTGCAACAAATGCAATAAATATATTCGATTGTGCTATTTATATATATCTGGTGCACACATATCAGTTTGATTAAGTCTACCAAATACCATTGACACATGCCAGACTTATAATTTATAGCCACATCGAGCAATAAATATTACCCAGAATTTGGAAACTCATGAAAAGCATCTTTCGTCTTTTTCCTCAAAGAATTATAACAAATTAAAAGTTCAATGTCTCACTAAAGAATATATTAAAAAATATATATATATATATATTAAATTGGATAGAGAGGGTATTTTGACTTTGTGCAAAAATATGTGACATGCAGAAGTAGTGCTAACATTATTTATATATTCTTGATTAGCCTTAATAGCCAAGTCGATTAGAGACTATGAAACCAATCGACTATATTCTTATATTCCATATTCTTCTATACTATATATCTATATTCTTCTATATTCTTCTATACCACACGCAGATTAAAATATTATTTCGATACAAATCGATTACCGATAGCAATTAAAGACACAATTGTAAATATATCCCTGATACAGGATAAGCCTTGACATATTTGATTAAATTCAGATAAGAATAACCCAAGTTATTAGCCAAATCTTATTTGCATATTGAACAAACCAATTCGGTTTAATCGATGTAATGTTGAGCATAGGGTATCTGTAAGTCGATCTCTCCAGACGAGAGCATTTTTACTTGATATTCATACACTTTACAATTGTTTTTTTAAATTCTTTAGTATTTAATGAAGAAATGTAAACTTGATTTTTTTACTATTTTATTTATCATTTTTATTGTATATTTATTACAATAACTTTAAATTCTAAGTAAAAGTCCCGAAATTAGCTTGTTCATTTTTTATGAATTTGTATGCAAAATGACTTAAAATGATGTGTGTAAAAAGTAAGGCATGAGGAATGAGGAGCAAGAGTGGGGAGAATTAGAGAATTAGAGCAAGTTTGAGTTTTGAGCACAAGCAAAACACAAACACATATGTATATGTGTGCGTGTGAGTGTGTGTGTGTGTGTGTGTGCTTGCAGTAAGAAAGGAGGGTGGGCAATAAGCAGGAGGGGTTGACAGTGGTGTGTGTGTGTGTGTGTTGGTTACTTTGCATAGATTGTCCACTTTAGATTAAGCCATGAATAATTTATGTGCGTCTCTTATGATTTTAATTGTTTGCAATGGCAGCTTAACAACTCTTCCTTCCCCACCCCATTCCCTCCACCGCCCTGGGCTGCCCCACTCTCCACCTCTCACTGGCCTTTATTATTCCTTTCGACAAAAAAAAAAGAAGAAGAAATATAAAAAAACAAAATACATAAAAACGAAAGCCGAGGCAAAAACAAAGTAGCGCCCCAAAAGCAAATGCAAAACAATACAAATTCATCTACAAGGCACACAGAGCAACTGTGCATGTGTGTGTGTGCCTGTGTGTATGTTGTTCAGCTCCCTCCTGCATGACACGCTCTGGCCACTTGGCATTGGTCTGCTTTGGGCTGCTTCTTCTTCTTTTTCCCTTGCTGCTTCCCAGCCACCCCCACCTCCCTTCAATTCGAACTTAACTTTTACCTACGCCTTCGTCTGCAGACACGCACACATTTGCATTTCTCACACACACACACACACACACTCAGGCTTACATTGTCGAACGGTGTGTGTGGCGCTTATTCCGCTATTCCCTCTGCTCTTCACTTCTCCCTTCTCTTCTTTCACGTCTGCTGCTCAACTGGTTGACCACTACACCCCCACTCCACCCCTCGCTCGATGCTTGTCTTCGTTGTCCCTTTCCGACTGCGTCTGGACTCAAACTCGTCGTCGTCGCTGCGTCGTCGTCTCTGTCGTCGTCGTCTGCTTCTTCTTCTTCTTCCTCTTCTTCTTCCTCGCTTTGCCGTTCCATTTGGTTTCTTTCACAAAAATTATATGAAAATTATACCAATTCAACTCATAAAATTTTTTCAGCTTAATAAATTGTGCAGACATTTTGTATTCGGCCTGTTCGTTTGTTCGTTGCTCGTTGTTCGGTCTGTGACCAGTCGCAGCTCCATCCTTATTGCCCAGATGCCCGCCCCTTTTTGGACTTTTAAATACGGCCAGCTATTTTAACCACGACCACTTTTCAGCCTCAGTTGGCTTTTGAACACAGGCGCAGTTTGTCTGCTTCCCTGCTTTTAGCATATGTATATGTATACACACACACACACACACACACACACACACACACACACACACACACACGCACAAACACATTCATACATATGTTAAACGAAACTCATAAAATTCTTATGTCTGCTTCTGCTTCCTCTTCTTCCTTCGATTTTCCCATACACTCTCTTATCGTTGTGCCAAAGAGGAAATCTTTATGTTCTGCAAAATAAACATTAAATTTAATTTGCACATTTTACAGAGTATTTGCGAGTTTTACTATCATAATTTTTGTTAATTTCAGTTTGGCAGAAATTAATTTGCTTTGATCTACTTTTTTTATTTATTTATTTATTTCTCGAATAATAAATTTTAATCAACATCTGCAAAGCATTCACTCAATTTATTTATTTTCATTCATCTTTATCATCTGCATATTTTAAAGAGTATCTTGCGAGTCGAAAGTGCCAGTCTTTGCTATCATAATTATTGTTAATTTTATCTTAGCAGAAATTACAGTTTCTGAATTGCATTCAATGCTCGATTGCTTTGATCGACTTGTGGAATAACAAAACTTAATCAATATCTCAATAGCATTCACTCAATGAATTGTTTACCTTACCGCCGCGTTGCCAATCCGGCAGCCAGCAATCCGGATGTGTGTGTATGACCAGCACCTGAGATGCTCAGGTACTCTCTAACTGAGTGTGTGTGTGCACAACACACAACGCACACCACACACACCACACTCCACATTGTGCGTGTGCCATCAATCAGTCAAGCAAATTGCATCGAATTTTGATCCATATCCGCAGCGGATGAGGCTGCGAATAAAACAAATGTACTACTGCTCGTACATCCATAATTAACGGCTGACTGAGGCGAATGATTGACGGTTTGTTGTATCTCACAGATACAATATTTACGCATGCCCCACCCACCAATAGCCCAATACCCGCTAGCCCTGCTGCTAATCGAAATACACTCAAACAAAATGTGCTGTAGAATTTCAAAAATCTCCTCGATGCTACAATTTCTAAATTAAGAATAATATCCAAATAAAATTAGAAAAAGTTCAGAAACCATCACAAATTAATTTACTTAAAATTTATAAAAGTTTGCTCAAAAATATTCTACATATTTATTTTACAAATACTTTGTATTTCTTATAATAAAAAAATATTCAAATAATTTCTAAAATAAAAAAATATCGAAAGAAAATTTTGAAATCGCTTGTCTAATATACATTGCATTTATTTGTTTTTAAAAACTATTTTAAAAATTATAATTTGTGCCACTAGAAATTGTATATTAAGGTGTTTAAGTAAAAATATGATTTTTTTTTAATTTCAACAAAAAGTTGGAACTGTGAAAAATCAAACACTTAAACTCTATATAATTAAACAGTTTTCTCATATATTTTTATACAAATATTTGTTTTGTCTAAAATTGTTGACAAGGAGTTTGCTTGTAGCTGATGGCCAGATATTTGAAGCTGTTTTTTTTTTTGAGTGTAGCGAGTATTTGCATTGCCTAAAAAAAGATTTAGAGTTCCTTTCAAGTTGGGCGCTCCGCGGACCACCTGCTGACAGGAAACTTTCGAACAAGTATCCCAAAAGAAACCTGAATTTTTTTGTAGCATCCACAATGAATGACAAACAGAATGGGAATGGGACTTGTGCGAAGGCATCATGCCACATGATGACGATGATGATGATTGCAACTTGGTAGCCAACTTCAAGCTGTAGGCAATTGCGGAAGTTTTATGTTTTTGGCTGTGCGTAAATCGCTCAAGAAATCAGCTCAAGTGGAATAAGTTGTGGCTGGCCACATTCAAGAGCCCGACTGACTCCTTCGGTCAACACTTTCGACGATGCGCCGGGCGCCTAAGAAACACCACCCAAACACCACAAGCCAGTATTCCACTGTGGGAAAAGTGCTGCCAGGGGTGTGAAAGGGGGAACAGGAGGGGGCAGCTGCTGTTGCTGTTGCATTAAACAAATTGATTTCGGATGAGCCCATTGCCGTCGTCGGCATTGATAGAAATACTATACGATGTGTTCGCCTCGACGATTTCGAGAGCGTCCAATCGATATAAATATGTGTGTATGTGTGTGTGAGTGTGTGGAGATACATGAGTTCGCATACGAAATGTGAATAGTCAACAATCTCTGGCTATGGATATGGCTATGGCTATGACTTTGGCTTCTATAGAACTGTGGTGCTTTTTGGAAGGGCGCACCTTGTGTTTACCTTTGCCAATAAATTCACTTAATTGCCGGGAAATAATCATAAAGCAATCGTTCGTAATGCGAACACCAAATCCAAATCCAAAATCCAAAACCAAAAATCAACTTCCACAATTGTGAAATATTTTTCCCAATTTAGTAGCATTGGCAGACTGCTGAAAATCTAACTCACAAATTGTTTTGGGGGAAAACATGTTAAAATCGATGAGCTGCCAAAACTGTTATAAATACTTGTTAGCCAAGTATTCTGCTTTATTAACTAATCCCAAGTAAAGTTCAAGCATTGAAACTAGTTCAGCCTGTGGCAAGTCTTCGTTAGAATTCCGGATTAGCTAGTTGCCACATTGGGTTGATAGCTTGACATTTTCAATTAATTTTATAAATATTATTTATTTGAATTTATGAATTAAGCGAATAACATTTTTACTATAATATAATATATAATATTCGATACATTTAAGAAAACTGAGAATCAGCCAAAACGATTTTAAAATATTTTTCATTTTATTTTTATTTAATAAATATTGTAATATTCCTAAACGACTGCCGATTTCGTCAATGCACTTTGAATATGTTTAAAAAGGGCTTAATGAAGTTGTGCAAAAATATTTAACAGGCAGAAGGAAGCCCCTCCGATCGCGTAAATTATTATATGTATTATATGGAACATATATAAATTATTATTGCATATATTCTTAATCAGCATCAATAGTCGATTCAATTTAGCAGCTTCGTGTCCGAAATACAAGTTTCTCCAAATATTGCCTTTCTTTGTTTAATTGGAATTTTAATATTAGATTGTTGTTTTTAATTTATTATATTGATAAAAAATGTATTTTTAATAATTAAGAATATTTAATTTATATTCTACACTTTGCATTTTTCTGCATCGACATTCAATAAGTAAATTAAGACTAGAGCATTCACAATATTCCTGACATTCCACCAAAAGTGCATATTATGTTTTCCTTAGTCAACTCTCTGTCGACTTAAGGTATCGAGTATAGCAATAGTGTAGCGCTATAACCGACTTTTACTCATATTACATATACGCATATAACAATCATTGAATCTGAATCTTTGCAAAGTTTTGACCTAATCGCCATCTGGTAGGGGGAAGTTGAGGGATGAAGGAATAGAGTTACCTCAGCATTTCCATATAATAACGCAATAGGTAACCGAGAGTGGTTTAGGGCATATAGGAGGAGGGGGTGGGGGGTGCAATTATATTAGCTATAGCCGGAATATATATATTGAATGGGACCAAAGCAAAGTTATGCTGAGTGATTCCAAGCTACAAAAATATATCAATAAATTACTCAGAGGCAATGGCTCATGCAAAACCAGCCAGTTCAATAATCCACAAGTTACGGAAAGTCCAAAATAGAAACATTATTCTCATATAGATGGATAGATAGATATATGCAGATAGACAGACCTATCGATCGATCCATCGATCGATCGATCGATTGCCCAAGTGCGACTGGGTTTGGCCACAGGCTACAATTAAGTTATACGCCCCTAATAAAATGCAATGTGATCATTTATGCATCACCCGCCAAAGTTGCGACACGTCGCGCTATTCATATATTCAAAAATGTATAGATGGCGTCTGACCGGGTCGAGAACTCCTTACGTGACTGGAGAATCAGGCAGCCGAATCGAGTTCTCGACATTTCGCCAAAATCTATTATAATAATTCGATCGGGAATATGTGCGTAAATTTGTTGCACGCCTCTTGAGTCTCCACTTTCCACTCTTGACTCAGTTGGCAATCTTCTCGTTTCATCCACAGCGTTCCATGAACAGCAACCAAGCCTGATTCAGATTGTGAACTGGAGCAAGTGGAGCGATCGTTGCGATCGTCCGCTCCTGGTTGAGCATGTGTTCCATATTTCGCAATCGCATCAATTATCGGGGCACAGGAACACGCAGTGGAGCCTCCAATGGCGGAGGAGGTGGAGGAGGCGGAGGCAGCAGCACAGATCCCACCAGCGATCGGGAGAGTCTCCTGGCCAAGGAACTGAATGCGGACAGCAATAACAATGCGGCAGATGAGACAATCGAGCCGCAAATGGAGATGGAGCTGCAGCTGGAGAAGGAGAGGGAGAGGGAGAAGGAGAAGCAGTCGGAGACATCAGTGCCCATCTCCGATCAGCCAGAGAACAGCAACGAGGCATTGGATCTGTCTGTCATCCCGGGCAATCGGCTGCCCAGCAGTGGGCATGTGGCACTAGAAGCTTTACAACATACCAAAGTGGCTGTGGCTCAGTTTGCGGCCACGGCGCTGGCGGCGGCATCCACGGATCCCAGTGATCTGGCCATGGTCCAGTCGACCATCTTCAATGTGCAGCGACAGCATCTGATGCAGCTGCAGCTCATTCAGCATCTACAGAGTCAATTGAAGCGGGCGGGGGGCGTGGTCGCCGCCCTTAGCCGGCAGGGCCAAAACTATGCCGAGCAGGATGAGGATGAAGCGGGCGAGGAGGCAGAAGATGTGGAAGACTTGGAGGAGGAGCAGCAACTGTCGATGCCATCCAAAGAGACGTCGCGAGTGAACGGGGAGCGAACCGAACTGGATCATGCAAGGCTGGAGGAGAGTTCAAAGACTGATGACGAGTGCAATAGGCTGGGAGAGAGACCAAGCCGAGACTTGGCCAGGGAAAGAGTCAGGGAGACGACCAAGACGGAGGCGGAGGCGGAGGGGGAGGCTGCAGGCGAACTTGAGCACGAGCTGGCCGAGAGCGAGTACAAGCCGCTGATGTGCGACATTAGCTCCAGTCTGGCGGCCAGTATCATCACCAATCATGATCCGCCGCCGGCGCCCAATGAGCCCAACTGCCTCGAGATGCTGCAGCGTCGCACCGAGGAGGTGCTGGACTCGGCATCGCAGAGCCTGCACGCCGCCCAGATGCAGGAGGAGTACTCGGAGTATGCCTCCAAGGAGGCGCAGAGTCGTGGCGAGATCTTCAAGCATCGCTGCAAATATTGTGGCAAAATCTTTGGCAGCTATTCGGCGCTCCAAATCCATTTGCGTTCGCATACCGGCGAGCGACCCTTCCACTGCAACGTTTGCGGCAGCAAGTTCACCACCAAGGGCAATCTCAAGGTGCACTATCAGCGGCACACCCAGATCTTTCCGCCCATGCTGATGCCAGCCGTGGCCAATGGAGTCACTGCACCCGAGCAATTTGCCGCCATTCGACTGCCGTTTGTGACGCCAGCAGCAGCAGCAGCTGCACCATTGGCAACAGCCCTACCACCACCACCACCACCACCACCACCCCCGCCGCCGCCGCTGACGCTGCCGTCCTGCAACGAACAGGAGCTGCAGGAGCCATCAACTTTGAGTCGACTGCAGCAGGCCGAGGATCTGAGCAAGCCGCTAGCCAGAGAATTGTCGCAGTCGCCAGAGCGAGTCAGCCAAACCAAGTCGCTTATGGAGCCAACCGCTTTGGTGTCGCCCGAGAAACAGGACAAGGAGCAGGAGAAGACGAAGAACAGTCCAAAGCCAACGACGCCGCCAACGCCAGCAGCGCCCTCGCCAACCACAAGCAATCGTCGCAATGGCAGTGTTCGCAAGCGGCAGACCAGCCAGGCAGGCAGTCCGCCTGGCGAGGAGCATCCGCATGCCGAGCACCACTCGCACCTGGTCAAGTTGGTGCGTCGCTCCTCGGCGAGCCGGGATGGGTTGACGGCGATGCCCGGTGAGTATTCGCTGGCGCAGATGGAGCGGATTATTGACAAGTCGTGGGAGGATCTGATTGAGATTGACAAGACGTCGGAGACATCGAAGCTGCAGCAGCTGGTCGACAATATCGAGAACAAGCTGACCGATCCCAATCAGTGCATCTTCTGCCAGAAGGTCATGTCCTGTCGCAGCTCTCTGCAGATGCACATACGCACCCATACCGGGGAGCGACCCTTTCGCTGCAAGATCTGCGGACGCGCCTTTGCCACCAAGGGCAACCTGAAGGCGCACATGAGCATCCACAAGATCAAGCCACCGATGCGTAGCCAGTTCAAGTGTCCCGTGTGCCATCAGAAGTTCTCCAACGGCATCATTCTGCAGCAGCACATACGCATCCATACCATGGACGATGGCAGCGCTGGCCATGCTCAGCTGACGGGTCAAAGTGGGGATGTGGAACGCTTGGGCATCGAGGATCAGAACTCGAACAAGTCGATGGGCACCTCGGACACGCTGGACTTTTCGACGACCGTCTCGGATCATTCGGGTCAGCGATCGGAGTCGTCGCAGGGTGGCGACTTCGATGAGTTCATGACCATGGACAGCACCGATGATTCCCGTGACAATTCCAGCGCAGTGCTCGATAGGGAACGAGATCGAGATAGAGATCGAGATCGAGATAGACGCCTGCCTGGGTACGATGATGAGCGCTCCCGTTCGGATGATGTGGAGGGCAGCGGACGCGAAAGTGCCAGCGGCGAGATGCCCGCCATGGATCTATCATCGCCATCGCTGGCGCGTCTCTTTGGCGGCAACAGTGGAGCAGTCGGAGCTGCTGCTGCTGCTGCTGCCGGTTCAAGCGGTTTACCCATGTTGCATGGCATGCCGATGCCACCGAATCTGCTGCTGATGGCCGCCGCCAGGGAGGAGATGCATGCGCTGGGCCAGACGCATGCCAAGTTTCCGCTGCTGCCCTTCGGACCGCTCGGATTAATGGGTAAGCCACAATTGTTGTTGTTGTTGCCAAGATGACAAAGCCTCTTTGTCTGTCACCTTTGACCCGAACGCTGTTTGCCATCCAGTCTCGCCATAAATCTGCCTTCATTCCGGCTGCGACATAACTCAATTGGACCAAGACAAAGCAGGCATCCAACAATCCACACCCATTCCCATTTCCAATTCCAATTCCATGCCAGCTCTGCCTATGCCAAATTCCAAAAACATTTATTTATAAACTTTTCGCGCACATGTATACATACATATATATATATATATATATATATATATATGGATATATAGCTTGATCGGTCTGAATGAATTACGCGTTTCGTTTTCATGATCGTGGCGTCATTATGTCACAGCACTTTAGTCTGATTTAAATTTATTGTATTGAATTTTGGTCTCGCGGCACGCGTCTCCGAGTTATGTCGCATCCACATATTTTAATTTGTTGCTTCCTTGTCGGCCTGTCGGGCATATCTGTAGGACTGCAGCCGCCCCCAAATGTGTGCAATCTGTGCTTCAAGATGCTGCCCAGCCTGGCCGCCCTCGAGAGCCATCTGCAGAGCGAACATGCCAAAGAAGTGACGGCTCCTTCCGTTCGAGCCCACTGCAACGATGCGTTATCATCCTACAGTGCAAAGGTAAGTTCTCTATAAAAAATATATATACATTTAAATATAATCGAGAATATATATATTTATATATATATATTTTTTTTTTATTTAAACTGATGAATTTCAAATGTGTTGCAAATTAAAATAAATTTGTTTTCGATTTTTATTTGATAGAATTTGGATACAATTTTTTAGGCTTATTTTAAATTAAAGTTGGAGTTCATTTTTTAGTTGCTAGGGCACATTTATTTTGTGAATGTTGCACGCATAGAAAGACGGGCATATTTATGCCACACTTTATGTACACATACATATGTATATATTTAAGATATCAGAATCTGCTAGAGTTGAAAAAAAGAATCCAAAGTAGAGCATTGTGTCTGCTAAACCAGCTTCTAATGACGAGAATTATTGCCAGCTGTGAGTCCAGCTGCTGTTCTGCGCCCCTTTCCCCACATTATATCACATTATCCATAAACATACTTGCCACAGAGCCTTGCCACGGCATCATTAATTAAATTGTTATGGCCACAAGTGCTCCGCAGAGTGGTTAGCCAAATATGGTGTTGGAGCTGGAGCTGGAGCTGGCAAGAGAGAGAAACTCCCGTTTAGGCAGGTCCAAACAAATTATGAGCTTATTATTAATTGCTCATCTCGCTGCTGTTCACGACTCTGGCATTATTATGAAGAAGTTGTGGCCAAGAGCGCATACTTTGGCCTTAATTGTTAACGTTCCGCTTAGCGGTCTGGCTTCTAACGAAGAAGTCTTGGTCTTGGCCAAATGCTTCCGTCTTAAAGCGCTGGGATTACACTGCACAACAATGCCAATTATTTATTAAAGTGCGTTCGTCTGCGAGTTGGAATCGTATCACAGACGATGGCAGCAACTAGTTGTGCGAGTGTGTGTTGAGTGTGTTGTGTGTGTGTCTATGCCTTGGAGCAGACATGTGGCTGCCCATAACTTAAGCACAAATGCGTGAATTAATATTTGAGAATGTTTGTCCACAGTTTCATCTTGTGCCTCTGGTTGTGCGGCATTGCCTCCATATGACTAATGACATCGTTCATTATATTTTAAATTCTTGGAGTAACTCCAAAATGAAACTATGTGAATATGTTAAAAAAGTGACGCATTCAAAACTCAATGAGTTATGGGCCCAGTGGAGAATTTTGAGAAGTAAAACAAATAGACTGGAATCAAAAACAAAATAATAATCATTATATATAAAATAAATAAATATCAACTTTTATAAAAATAATATTTATAATTTTAATAATAATAATCTCAATAATAAGAAGAAAATAATGATAATAATAATAATAATATTAATAAAAAATAATAATAACAATAAAAATTATAATTATAAAAAAAATAATGATAAAAATCATAATGAGGTAGAAATTTTCCATTAAATAAAAAATAAAACATTAAATAAATAAAACATAATAAAAATAAATATTCTCATTCTTATTTAAAAAATGTAAACAGAAACACTTATTTTTTTACAACAATTGGAATTTCCCTATAAAATTCAAACAATTCCAATTTCCAATCTGTCCGTCTGTGTGTTTTGGGCGCTTTGCCAACCCTGAACCGCTCCTGTTGCTTTTGATATTTGTTTTTTTGGCTCGAATGCGTTTGCAGTGTAAATGTCATAACATTTTCAGGCTGTAATCAGCCCTGTTAGCCTGCCACGCCTCGTCTCGTTGCGACGGACGCTGGAGTGCACTCCAAATATATCGTTGCAGCCCGCTCCATTCCGATTTGCTAGCTTAACGCATTGTTGATGAGCCACATGGGGCACGAGAGACGAGCGTCGTCGTCATCGTCGTCGTCATCATCGTCATTTTTGGGCCTGAAGTTTCTAAATATTTTGAAAACTAAGTAATTACGAGAGTGCATTATGATGATGCGAAATGATGCGAGTTGGCTTGCTGTTGTCTGGTTTGCCCTCACCCCAGCCCACCCCCCGGCCGAGATAAATGATCGTGCCTCGCGTGCCACGGGGTGTGCCGAACAGAGGGGGGAACGAGGCGTCTGGGTGCCGGATCGGTGGCGGTGTGTGCGATGCATTCAATGCAAATAAATTATGTTACGCTTTATGCAAAATTATTTAATCTTTTGTTTGTCGCGCCTCGCCATTTCTCTCTGTGGGGCAAGCAGACACGCGGGCCACGGGCCACGGGCCACGGCCTGCTGCCACAGTCAACATGCAACACCCAAATGACGTTTCGAGATGCACCGCAAACAATTGTTTTGCAATAAAAAAATATGAGATAGACCCGCCGGCTTCTGTCTGTGAAAGATAATTAGCTGGCATTATTATGCGCGATGGCATAGAAAAATTGCATAGAGAAAAGATACTCTCAAACATAAGATAATTAAGAGTCGCGTCTGGCCGGTGCTGGCGAGGAGTGCTCCTTGAACGCCACATTAACTGGCAAATGCAGAGAAATTAGCGCTATTTTCTGTGTGTTTTCAGCTCACTCTCAATCCGAATCTGTTTGCCAAGAAGCCGAAGCCATGCTCAACGCTGGAGATGGCGCCTGCGGATGCAGTCATGCCATTGACGGCACCCATTAAAGAGGAGCCCGAATCTGAGCAGCTGCAGCTGCTCGATGAGGCTGGCTGCGATAGTGGCACAAGTAGTGTTACTTCTGCTGCTGCCCCGGCTCCAGCTGCTCCGGCTGGCTATCAGCATCAGCAGGAGGCTGCCGCCGATGCAGAGCAATCGCTAATGAAGATGCAGTTGCGTAAGTCTTGGGTCTCCCTCAGCATCCGTCGTGTGTAGCGCCAGCCTTCATCTATATTGCTCCACAGATGCACATCGTTTTCCGGCCGGTCCGCTCGACTTTCAGCAGGCCCTGATGTCGGCCGGCCCCCCCAGCTCTAGCCTGGATCCGCCGGTGAATAACAAGCACTTCTGCCATGTCTGTCGCCGCAATTTCAGCTCGAGTTCGGCACTCCAGATTCATATGCGCACCCACACCGGAGATAAGCCGTTTCAGTGCAATGTGTGTCAGAAGGCCTTCACCACGAAGGGTAACCTTAAGGTGCATTTCCGTTACTGCTCGCAGAGGCCAGTGCTCAAAACTGATCGCCATTTCCCAATGCCACTGGGCCACTCCACTGATTTCTTGCAGGTTCACATGGGCACTCATATGTGGACGAATCCGACATCGCGTCGCGGCCGTCGCATGTCCCTGGAGTTGCCGATGCGGCCGGGACCTGGCCCGGGCCCGGGCCCCGGTGCCCCACATGGTGTGCCAACCGCAGAGCAGGAGTTCATGCAGCGACGCCCAGAACTCTTCTTCCCCTATTTGCCACCCTTCTTCAACGGAATGCCACCCAAGGTAAGTTTCTACTTATTTTTTGTATCCTTAACTAATCGTACTGTTAAGTCAGGTGTTATTTTTACAGTTCAATTATTAAATACATTTTCCTGTTCCCTGCAGACCGTCGCTTTACTTCTAATTATTATTATTATTATTATTAATTATTCCTTGCATGAGCTCTTTTGAGCACTCTGCAAGGATTGCAAAGATTAATCAATTCAGAGTCCTCCATTTATATATAACCCAAAAGAACTTCCCATTTATCCCATCGATACACCTCAACTGTGTCTTCAACAATTTCTTTTAATTTCCAATCCTTAATAGCCCGGCGAATTGAGTCCTGGCGCTTTTGCCAACATACCTCCACCGCATTTTGCAAACGGAGCCAAGTATCCATATCCACCGGGTCTGCTCAGCTTTCCCGGCTTTCTAGGTGCTGCTGGTGGTCATCACCAGCATCCCTACGGCGGCGTGGAGCGGGGCAACAGCAAGTCACCCACATCGGAGCCGGCGCAGAGTCCTGCTTCGCGTGACGACGATTCGGGTCTCAGCAATAACATCTGGCATCCGCTGAGCAGCATTAAGATGGAGAGCAATCAAAATGAGGGCCCTGGCAATCAGAACGAGCAGGATCAGGAACCGGAACTGGAGCAGGACCACGAGGATAATAAGAGCGTGGGCATCGATGCTGATGGCGAGCCTGAGGCGGACGCTGAGGATTCAGCTGAGAAGTAGCTTGATGGAGAGGGAGAGGGAGAGGGAGAGAATACACATGGTTTTTGTGGAGTACATATCTTGAGCATTACACTACGCTAAGCTTGATCTAGCACACATATATACGAATATATATCCTTTGTGTCTATATATATATATATATATATATATATATATATATATATATATACATAGTTTGAGTATGAGTAATTGATAGCAATCTTGAGGCATTTAAATGCATTAAGTATAGCAATAAGTTGTATAAATCGCAAAACGTAAACGAGATCGAGAATGAGAACAAATAGGACCGAATCGGCAGCACTCACACAATTAACTAATTTTATGGCTACACATAATACATACTTAACAGATAATTATAATAATAATAATAAAGTAGATACACGTAATGTAAACTGTGGTAGTTGCATATAAAAAGCGAAACCCAAATCGAAAATCGAATGATCAAAAATAAAAACCAGCGTGCAAATTGCAAAATATCGACTAAAGACTATTTTCACTTTTGGGAAATGGGCTCATTTCTAAAAATATTTTTATTCGTTTTCAGCGGGAATAATTGTTTTCTGTTATATACAAAAATATCGCAACAATGAAACTCATGCAGCCGATGATGAAAAACTCAATTTGACAGTAAAAAGAGCTTGCAACAATATTTACTTTTGCTGTCACGTTGAATTAACAATGATACTCAAATCTTGCCAATTAGACTGTTGCCATTTTGGCAGCGCCTCTGCAACAAATTATAATTGCTAGACCGCAACAAGTTAATGTCGCAGCGCGTTATAATTGTCTGCAGAATATGACAACTGGGCAAGTGTGAAAAGATGGGTTTATATATATCAACCATGATTTATGATGATTTTGTAAGCAGAAAAATTCAAAATAAACAAAGCAAAATTATGAATAATATAAAATATGGCACAAATACGTTGCATACACGTTTCAAAATTGAAAGCTTGTTTTTCACTGTTAACAAATTTGAGTTAGACTAATAGTTTCCACTAGTTGAAAGCATTGGTGAAGCATTTAGTTTCAACTTCAGCGTCCTTTCAAATGTTGCCCTTGCCACAAAAATATAATTTCCACTTGTATAAACATTGCTCGCAGAAGCATTTAGTTGCAGCTACAACACCACTCACAGTCCTTTCAAATGTTGCCCTCGCCTGGCTCATATTGTTTGCAGTTTTTCCATTTTCCACAATGTTGCGCTTTTCCATGGAAATTGTGCTCATTTCATGGGCGCACATATTTCATATGCGGCTTTCTGCACGGACACCGCCAACAGAAAACAGGCCGTAAAGTGTCTAGAGACTATGCTAGACGAGGGAGCCAAACTATTATCAGAGTATCCCCGGCCAAATGTTTGCCATTAAATGTGGTTGCAGAAGGGGAGCGGGATGGTTGCATGCCACGAGGAGATGCTTACGCTTGCTAACGAATTGCCTCCTGCATCGAAATGAGCGATGAGAAATTATGCCATGTCTGGAGCGCAGGCTGGCGGGGATTTCAAGTTCAACATTTCTGCAGCAGGCCTCAAAATATGAATACCATGAAGCTAGTTTGTATCGTGCACACTCAGAAAAAAGGGATTGTGGTATGCTTCGAAAATTCAGGAACCTTTCTATATTTGAAAAAAATTTTTTGAGAGGTTTTTTGTAAGTGTATGCAGACATGCAACATTTCATTTTATGTTTTATGATTCACATAAATAAACATTTTAGAAAATTTTCAAATTTATATAGTTAAATTTGGCAAAACATTAGATTTGAACACGATTTTCCAAATTAAATAAGATTTTTCCAAAAATAAGCATTTTACATTTTAGAAATACTTTTTATTATCAAGAAATTTGTATCCGAAAAATATAGAAACTTCATTCTTGCTATTGTTTTTTTCAGTGTATATATATGTACTATGCTTTATAACCTCATTTTGGGCAGTTTACCCCAGTTGCAAGAACTGGGCCCCGCCGTTTTGCTCTATGTACGATTCATATTTATGTGGCATGCAATTTGTTTGATCTCAACGAGTAATTAAATTTTGTCTGCATATGCGAAAAATATGAGAGACGAGTGCATCGAAATGCGAGGCAACTTTGAAGTGTTTCTAATTGAGTGAATAGAGACTGGAGGGTGGCGAGTGGCGGGTGGAGTGTGGAGTGTTGTTGCCGGCGCTAACAACAACTATTTAAAGTACTTGGAGCCGTTAGGCGCTAACCTGGCTGCCACTATAGACTCTGCGGTTTTATCGCCCACCTTTTGGCAATGGCCATCGCAATGGAAATAAAAATGGAAATGGGAGCAAACGCAACATGCGGCCATCGTGTAGCGCATTTAATGGCACCCACAAATTCCGTGCTAATTGTTGCACCAAGAACGAGTTTGCAGCCAAAAGCAAGCAACCAGCAACCAGCGCCCAGCACCCATTGCCATGGCCATATCCATATTCCAAGATCACCAAACGTTGCCAGTGTTGCTGGCTGCCGGTTGCTGGCCGCATTTGCCCCATGCCGCGCAGCTCGAGTAGTTTGCTTCAATTTTGCCTCAATTATTTCGCTTGTTTGTTTATGGTGGAATCTTTAATCTTGCTGCCTAGTGTCGCTGACAACCTTGACGTCGACGTCGACGTCCAAGTTGCGGCAAGCTTCAACAGAGCCCAGCTCAGCTTCTGCAGTTGCCGCATGCGTGGCCACGATCTAGACAACGCCCTGAGGCATGAGAATTGAGGACACAGCAGCGGCCGTCTTTATATCTATGATCATTGCACTCGACGAGTGTTGCGAAAAAAAATGGATTATTCATGTTGCAGCGTCCTTGCCACAAATCTAGTTGGTTACATTTTCGATTAAACAATTTAAATTGCGATAGTTAATGACTAATAACAAGTCAAAGTTACTAAATGTAACTAAGTGAAAAAAGTCAAATTTATAATAAATATATTCATAAATGAAATTTAAATTGCAAAGCGCACATTCAACACTGAACACTATTTACAACATCATTCACAGTTGCAACTGATGCCCAGTTTGTTGCAAGGTCACGCAAGCATCGATAAGGCATGTTGCGATCGCGCCGCATGCGAATAAGTTTTGGCTTATTGCACAATGCACGTGACTACAACATATTCTACTAACCCTCCACCCCAGCCGCGCCCCGCTGAGAGAGTGGTCCAAACTAGTTGCTAGTTGCCAGTTGCCTGCTGTGGATGCCAAATGCATTTTTTGTTTTCTGTGCTGGACCCACCAAACAGGCAGCAGTTGGCTTAAAGCGGAAGCGATAACGTCTAACAAATTAAGCCATGTCCGTGGCAAGGCCAAGGCAGGCAGAAAGACTTTATTAGTTGCAGTCGAAGATGAAGTTGCTTTCGACTTGTATAAATAAATAAATGCTGAGCCGGGCATAATACTCAATTTCGTTATTATATTCCAATCAGACGTGCACATAAAGCCAACTGGCATCAATAAAGGTCAAAGTTGCTTGGGGGTGGGTGGGGTGTGTGGAATTGGGGCTTGTCCAGTAAGCGTTTTTATCCAACAAAAATATTACAAGCAAAAATATATTCTCGTTTCGATACACGTTTGGGATTTGAGTGCGAGGGTCAAGGCAACCTGGAGTCGCCCCCGATGTGTTTCCAAATTCAATGTTCAACATTTGTAACATTGGGCAAAAAAAAGGGATGAGTTTTATGACAATGCCTGACAAGTTTATGCGACCTGAGTTGCGCTGCTTTATGCATAGAGACCCAGCTGAGTCATAAAGACAACCTGCCACAAATCCAGCGACTACTTCAAGGTGCTTGCTCTCTGTGTCTGAGTGTGTGTGTGTGTGTGTGTGTGTTTGCTCAACATTTAATGGCAATAATAAAGTGGCATAACATTCAACACTCAGTCAGTGGCTTTCTTTGCCGTCTGCCCGCATTTATCATACGCCCCAGCGACAGACTATTTTGACAAGTTATCAACATTGAAATGCAGCCAACAAGTTGCCAGACAACATCAACCGGCAACAACAACAACAACAACAATCGCTTCAGTTTCAAACTCCAACCGACTCGAAGCAGACTGTCATAATATGACCGAGTATCTTTAGTTCTTGTCTGCAGCAGTCTGCAGCCGGCAGACGACAAGTATATTTATGTTATGATTTGAATGCCGCTAATGACAGCCTGCCAGCCACATTTTGGGTGGCACAGCCCAGTCAGGCAGGCAGGCTGGCAGGCAGGCTGGCAGGCAGGCTGGCTGGCGAGAAACACTTAGAGGCAGATGCAACAAACGAATCTAGGGCTAAATTTGTAGCCCGAGTCGAGTAGTCGAGAGAGATTTCAGCGCTATCATCAATTCGTCGCTTTGTTGTAGGTATTTTCACACCTTTTGGTACCCATAATCATTTTCCACCAAATTATGTAAATTGATTTCTTGACTGGCAACCAAAAAATTCACTCACTGCTCTGCCAAGGGAATCATCATTATTACAAACGATTTTACTCAATACGCACACACACTCACACACACACACACACACTCACTTTATTTATTGAGCCAAGAGATAAGAGATGCAGTTGCTATAAATATATCTGGCAATTGTTTATGGCCAACGCTGGCTGCTTTGCTTCTTTTCAAAATTAATGCTTCCATATCGGGAGTTTAAAGTGTGTTTTTTTTTTTTTTTTGGTTATTCTGTAAGTGTTTTGTTTATTTCTTTTGAGCCAACAACTTTCACAGTTCATTTTCAATAATCGCTTATGAAAACTGAATCTCAAACGTCAATTGTGAATAGCAATAAATAAAAATATTTAAAAAATAATTACTAATAATAATTAGTAACCTGAAAAATATTTACGTTAATTTTAAGCATGATGAAAAAAACTAGCGCTATTATTTTGAAAGACGATCTCTTAAGACCAATTATTTTATTTAAGTGTCAATTGTTTTGTATTTATTTTAAGTGTTTTGTTATGCAAATTCTTGAATACATTATTTATTTTGAGTGTTTTGTTTTGAATTCGAGTATGTTCTAAGAGTTTTTATATGTAATGAAACAAATAATATTTTAAGCATGCTAAAAATAAATCGTAAATTATTTTTACCGTTTCAGTTTTTATTTTATATTAGATACAAAATCAATTTGCTGCTTAACAAACTTCTGCAATGAGAGAAACCTTTTTATTTTAAATATAATCAATTTTCATCTTTTCAAATTCATTTGGTATTTCTTTAAATTTAATTAAATTTTTTACAAAAATGTTCAGCCCCATTGTGATAATAATATCGATTTCGCACATCCAGTTAACAACATAACTTTTATTTAGTTGAGCTTAAGCTGGCTTTCCTGACAATCGGCGACAACTCTCAATATTCAAGGTCTGCAAGGCCGCCGAACAAAATGATTTGTTTGAAGTTTGATAAGCGGATGAGAATGTCGTCGGCTTCAGCTGGGTATCTCGACATCTGAGCATCGACAGCAGCAGCAGCAGCAGCAGCAGCAGCAGCAACAGCAGCAACAACAATAACTAAATGAGTCTTGCTCCAAGCAAAGTTTGAGGATGCAGCTGAAATTGAAGTTGGAGCTGAAGCTTTAACAGATGGTTGCTACTTTTGTTGTTGTTGTTGTTGTTGTTGTTACTGCGGCTGCTGCTGCTGCTGCTAAAGTTGGATGACAATCCATGTTGCTGTCGACGACAACGACGAGTGATCCACATCCAGCAAGCAATCGGCGCAATCAATACTTTGTTAGTTTTGAGCAACATGTTGCTGCGGTGCATGTTGCTGTTGTTGCTGTTTTTTGTGGCTGTTGCTCGACTGCAGTTGTTGTTGTTGTTGCTGTTGTTGCTGGCGATGTTTGGTATGCAAAAAGGCAACTTTTGTTATCTTCATGACAATCATTGGCCTGGCTCATCCGTGTGCCACAATTGCTCGTTCGTTTTGCGCTTGATTGTCTTCAGCTGTGTCCCCACCATCTGCCCCGCAACAACATCATCATCGCAGCGCAACCCACGGTTAAACGTCGACGACAACGATGATGATGTGGATGAGGATGACGATGAGGAGGATGATGATGATGGGGATGGCTGCACGAAATGGCGACCGATGACGGGGACTTCACTGATATGGCTGCTATGCAGTTGTCGATATCGATGTTGATGATTATTGTAGTTCAATATTTGCCTTATGGAAGGAGGCCTCAGCTGAGAGGCCAATAGAGAGGAAGCGACTTCTTCTTAGCCGTTTTTGTCGTTCAACGTTTTTGTTTCTTTTCTTTAGTTTTTTGTATGTTTTTGCTGGGATCTGTTGCCGTTGCCAGTTGTCAGTTGCATTCCCATCAAATTAAATTGTATTTTGCAAAATAAATGAAATTAAAAGGAATGGCAAACGGCGAATAAGCAGCGAGCAGCAAACAGCTCCCGACTCAGCCTCAGCCTCAGCTCAGCAGCAATGGCGACAAGTGGAGCGAACCGGACTACAAGTCTCCAACTTTGAGCTGGACTCCGATTTGGTTTCCTCTTCTCACAAGTTCATATTGAATTTATGTTTCTTGTTTCATTTTTTTCGTTGTTCGCATGTCCGCTCCTCACTCTCCAACCGAACAAGTATATATCTATATATATGTATATATTTATGTAAGTGCATGTGTTTGTTTGTGTGTGTTTTCCATTTATAGATGGCGACGCTTCTCTGGCTTCCAATTGCAGTTGCCAGTCCAATTGAGCTGTACATTTCGGTCGCAAATTGGTGCACTTGTCGCATTTGAACGACCTTCTTGGGCTATGAACTAAACTGAAATCCTCACAAGCTGAGATCAAAACAAGTTCTTTCAGATATCAATCTGAATAACTTATATGATTATTATATACATATTAAAACAATTTATTTATAAGAGATAAAAATACTGAGATAATACCAAGATTCCTTTAGATATCAATCTGAACCTAAATAAGTGTTGCAAATATATTCCAACTAATAATATTTGATCATATTTTATGAATAACTTAAATAAATAATATATATAGATATTCGAAAAAATTATTTATCAGATGAGTATACAGGAGGTAAGAACAAGATTCCTTGATGGATCAATCTAAGCAATCGAAATAAGTGTTGTATATATATGTATATTCAAACTCATAATATTTGATCATATTTTATGAATTGTATTTATATTATTTATATTCAAACTTATAATAGCTTAAATAAATATTCTATATATATATTCAAGCAATTTATTTATCAGATGAGTATATAGAAATAAAAATACTGGGGCAATAACAAGATTCCTTGATATATCAATCTGAATAACCTAAATAAACAAACTGATTGGCTATAATTATATTTTATGAAGAACTTAAATAATTATTGCATATATTTAAACATATTTATTTATATTAATTATTCATATTTATATTTTATGTTAACATAACTAAAGCAACACGCCTGGTTATAAATTGCATGGTAATCCACTGGCGACATTTTTATGATGATGAATACGGACTAATTTGATGGCGGGCAATTGGCAACTTTTCATATTTACAGTGAGTCGGTTAACCGACAAGCAAATGGACAAAGCCAACCAAATTTTCGGACATTTATTATTTGTGGCTGGGGCAAAATTTACTCAGTTGACAAAATGTGCACTGCAGTCCAATTAAAATAATAATTACATTTCTAATGTACTCGCAACTGCAATGCGTGTCTCTCTGTGTGTGTGTGTGTGTGTGTGTATGCGAGTGTGTGTGTGTGTGTGTGCGGAGTGCAAAAAGTGACACCAGCCCAGCCCCATCTGTAGAATTGCATAAATATTAATGACGTCGTTGAACCCGCATCTACATTGGGTATAGTTGCTGCAAGTTGGGGCGGGGTTGACTGAGGCGTTTGGGGCAGGGCCCCAAAAAGGAAACAAATGTGCGTGTCGCTAAATGTTTGCATTTTACACACACACACACACACACACACATACACATACACAGATAGAAAATAAGTTGTGGCTACAATTTGCTGTCTGTGGTCAACTGTTCATATTTACACTCTAAATAAATAATATTCTAATTTGACAAAGTAAACGGCCGTTTTAATAAATTGTTAGCTGTTCACTTTTGCAGTTAGTTGCATTAATGCTCAACTAACTTTAAGTTTCAATTGGGTTCAGCCAATCACAAAAATCTATTTTATTGGCTTTAATTTACTTTTGTATTCACTGTTTCAGAGAAGTAAAAGATTAATGATCAAATCTAAATATGAAGTTGCTAGATTTGTCTTAAGACTTTACTGCTTAGCTTAAAATTAACAGTTTTAGCCTATTTACAATTTAATAATTTAATATATGTATGTCTAATTGTGATTCTTTTACTTAAAAAAAATCTATTAACTTGACAAGAGCCAGCCCAAGGCATTTGAATTGCAAACTAAAGCATTCAAAAACTATAAAAGAATATTTTTAAAGAATAAATTAAAGTTATAAAAATGAAATAAAACAATTTTTGACAAATTATGATGTAGCTGCTTAAGTCAAATAATTATAAAATACATACACTCTGAGAAATGAAAGCCTTCAGAATATTAAAGATTAATGCTTGCCTCTTTGGCGTTTTAAAGCACGTCTCTGCAACCAGATGAGTTGCACTGGGAGTGGAGCCAGTGTCTGTGTTTGGCCGTTAATGGATGCAGCTGCGAATGCTGCAGCGAGATTATGTCCATCAATGTTGGGGGTTGGACATGGTCTGGTCGTGCATATGCGTGGGCTGAATTAAAATGAAAACCGCTAGTGCCGCAACGGTCACTTTGCAACCCATGTGGGGATGGGGGAAGGTGCTGAATGTCCAAGGGATGGTTGACTAGCAAAATTACTATTGCTGTTTGCAGTAAGCAGCAGAAACAGCAATTGGCATATCAGCAAAGGGGAGTCAGACAGAGCAACAGGGTGCATTATAATTATGCCAGAATATGCCAAAAGGAACCAGCAGCAGCAGGCAGTGCCCCAAACCAGCTGCAACTGCTGGTTGCACATATGTGCACAGATATAGATACAGATACACAGATACACATATGTACAGTCGTTGTTACCTCTGCAGGGAGTCTGTCTGGCAGACTGAGGATTATGGTGAGTTGGAGCTGTGCGCAACATGTCATATGCTAAGCTGCCAATGAAGAAGGAGCAGTGAGGAGTGGGCAGTGGGCAGTTCGGAGTGGGGATGGTGCGTGTGCCGCTTGGACAACCACCAATATAGCCAACCACAGAGCTTGGCCACAGGCAATGAGTTATGCGCGTGGAGCGAGTTTAAGCATTTGCATATTGAGCATAAGGATGGAGAGATTGTGATTGGAGCGCTTTAAGGCTAAACTTATGAATATCAATATTTATGTGTATGTGTGCGTATGTGTGTGTGTGTGTGTGTGTGAGTGTGTATGTGCGTGTGTGTCGCTGAGTATCTTTCGTCCCTCGTTGGATTGAGTAGATATTAAAATGAATATTTTGCGGATAACATGAAATTGAAATTGCGTTCGACAACGTCGCTCTTCCTTTTCTGATGATCGCCGCCAACTCCAACTCCAACTCCATCTGCAGCTTCATCTTCCACCTCATGCTCAGCTTCAGGGCTGTTGCTTATGGCGCAGCAGAATGCCGATAACAATGAGAACCAGGCGGATGACGACCACGTTGTTGTTGATGATGATGATGATGACGATGGCGGCAACAACGGCCAACAACAGAGACATGTGCCGGGCGCAGCATATGTTGCAAAGAGGAGGGGTTGGCAGCAAGGAGGCGATAGAGGCCAGCGCCAAGTGGCGTGCTCCATCGGCTTCCATTTGACGCTATCGTGTAATGTGTTTAGGCTGCGAGTGGTGACTCTGCCAACCGGCCAACCGGCAACTGAACACAGAAGCAGAAGCACTTTCAGCATCCAGCGGCTTCTCTGTAGATTTCCATATTAATAAATGGCCAACGGCTGCTGCTGCTGCTGCTTCTATAGGGGATTGGAGCAGGGGGGCAGGGCGCTGAGCGGGATGGAGTTATTTATTGGCAGGCGTGCTCTCAATAAAATTATGGTTCATGCAGATTATTCGAGTGCAGAAACTTGTTTGCTCAACCAATGCAATGCCAAGCAGGGAGAGGGGCCAGCCGGGTGAGGAGAAAAGATTATTGTAGCCATGTTGTGAGCGGTTAAGCGGATGAAAGCCAAAGACTAGGGCTGGGTCAATGAATATGCCAGCCAGCTGCATCTAAACTGGACTTATCAAAATGGAGTGAATGCTGCATATTAAGAAAGGTCGCATTTGATGCTAAACAACTCGGATTAAATGGCAAACACCAGATTGAGTATTCAATTGTTAATACACAGTGAAGAAGGGTGATTACTGCACTAGAACTCTCTTATAGATTATAAGTAAAATTAGAAGGAATTCTTTCTAAATTTAATAGCATTTAAATGACAAAATATGTCATCATAAACACTACTACACCGACTACAAATATTTATATATACACTCTGCTAGCTTCAATTAAAGGCAAATGTTTAGTTAATTATATAAAATAGGAAAATATAATTTGCAGAATGTTTGTTGTTACACATTAGTTAGCTAATTTAAATACGTGTTAAATAAAAAGAGGTAATTACATCTTTAACATTGATATAAATGTTTATATAAAAATTAAAAAACAAAAAAATTACAAACTTTAATATTTCAAACATATCCGTTGAATAATATCATTAATCAATAAATTTCAATAAATAAACATTATTTATCAGTCATTATAATTTTCCTTTATATTATTTTATTATTATTTTTGTTGGGATATCTATTATTTTATTACTTGATGGAGCATATGTTTTCAAATATTATACTTTATTATTTTTATTCTGATTATTATTATTATTACTATTTTTATAATTATAATTATTATTAATATTATTATAATTAATATTATTATTATTATTAAGGCGCTTGAATTCTCGTCAGCTTTATATAACCTATATTTATACTTACATATGTATATACACCTATACCTTTACCTATACTTATACACTGTTCTAGACCTCAATACATATATGTACCTATACCCATACTCTATACTAGACCTCTATATACTAGACCAAGTTTAAACAGAAAATGGTAGCTCGGTGACATCATTGTGCGCTGTGGCTTCCAACACTTTGGAACTAATTAACGTTCGTTTGCAGAAGCATTTTAGCTACGATAAATGTACGATGTGGGTACTGGAGCCTCGATCGGAGGAGTTTCTCAGCATTTAGTCGCGGTAGCGCTACTCAAAAATTTGCATATCAATTTGTACACACAAAAGGAACCAAAACGAAAAAAAGTAAAAAAAAACGAAAACAAAAATAAAATGGCGTAAAAAACTGAAAACAACATTGGTGCTACAGAACCCGAACCGAAGGCAGAAATCATGATTCTCATTATTTTGCTAAAAACGCCACTCTAGCAGGGAACGGGAACGGGAACGGGAACGGGCTGAGGCAACAGGAATAAACTGGATGCGAGGACTGCAACTGGGATGCAGGGATACCGCAGAGCATTTAAGAGCAAAAGCGGTAGACTCAAATGAAGATATGCAGATTAAAGCAGCGAGATGGCCAAAACCGCTGCAAGCAAAAACAAAAAAAAAGCACAGCGTCAATGTGGAAAAATTACGATGAGCATTACCAGGCACATTATAAGGTAACCACAAGCTGACTGCATGGCTGGCTGGCTGGTTGGCTGGTTGGCTGGTTGACTGGCTAACCTAGGGCCAGGTCACAATGGGCATGGGCTACTGTAGCAACTAGTAGCAACTAGCAACTGGCAACTGGCAAACTTGCAGCTGGGAGCCACCTCTGCCGCAAACCAATTCTGAGATATGAACATGCTGATTTTTTGTTGCATTTTGTGAGAGGGCTTATGAAAAGCGCAGTAGCTACAGTAGAAAAAAACCTTGATTTTAAATATGTCCTAGAATGAAAATCGCCCTGAAAATCAAAAACTTTGTCTGACTTATAGACATAATTTCTAAATCCACGACATGTTTTTTAAGATCCATATTCCTCAAAATATGTTGATTATTTCAAACTTTTTATATATAATCTTATATATGCAGCAGAACTATATATCTATATGTTTTTGAGATATATATATTTGAACATATTTTGTATATTTTAAGGAATTTTTCTTCTGAAAAGTAAAAGTTAAAAAACTCAATTTAAAAAATATGAAGTTTCAGTTTAATTTTTTCTGGTTTTTAGAAAGACCAACAATAGTATTATGATTTTGAAAGATGAGTAGGATTTTTTTGTTGAGTGTAGAGACCAGGCTTAGAATCGAATCACAAATACTATATACCATAAGAGTGCACTCGGCCAGAGCATGGCTCTGGGTCTGAGTCTGGGCCTGGCTCTTGCCGAGATAACAATACTACGTGCGCCACGACCAAGTGGATGCAGCCTGCAACTGGGCATGCCCATATCCGAAGGCGGGGGCGGATGCTTCCCGCACATTTGCTCCAAGCAATTGTTCTCGCCGCGTGCGCTTTTCTTTTCCGTGTGTCTATCGACTGAAGGTGGACTAGCGAGCCAAGGCTTTGAGCCCGGCCCAGTTGGCGTTCGTTCGATAAGCGTCAGCGCGCCAGTTAATAGCAACAAATAAATGTAACTAAATGCTCAGCATTGCCTGGCCTGGTCTGGCCACCACAGCCATAGCCATAGCCATAGCCATAGCCATATGAAGATATCCAAAACGACGACACAATGCCACAGTTGCCTTTGGCATATCGTCGCCACTTGGTCTCCACCCCCTGGCTCCACTGGGTTTTTGTGTCTCAACATAGTATTTCTGGTATCTGCGCCATTGTCATTGTTTTGGGGGCCAGCGCCAGGCTAACACGATGCATTGTCTTCCCGTTCGCCTGTACTCGTTGTACTCTCAGTCTCCGACTCCAACTCCAACTCGGACTGTGAATCTGAGTCTTTACTTTGGTTCTTGTACGTATTTGGTTTGCCCAAATTTGGTGGCGACCGTGTGATATAATTCATAATTCATTCAAAGTGACATCTTTATTTGAATTTGAAGTCGAATAGAGTCAATGGAAGTATGTATTATAAGTAAATATCATAGTTGAGCTGCAATCATAGTCAACCGGCTACAAAACAAGCATTTCCATAAAATAAAATACATATTTTCGGGTTAGCGGGAAATGCTTTTCTTAGCTACAAAATAATATATTTTATACACATTTATTTAGTGCAATTAAAGAAAACTTTATTATTTTGGTTAAGAAAACGAAGATCAAAATTATTTTTATTTTTGATTTTTATTTATTTTAATTAATTAAAATTTATTAATTAATATGTACAGAAATGATCCAAACTCATTTTAAATATAATTAAAGAAATTTTTGAATCAACTGTCTAACCATGAAAGCCTCCTGGGAATTCATTTATTATATACTGATAAACACCTGAATAGATATCATGTTTTGAACCTATCACACAGATTTTAAATAATCGTATCCAATTAGAAGAGCAACATTTAAAATTGTAGTAAATTGATTGACTCACTGGAATAAATAATTTTATTGTTGCTAAGAAGGAATTTTTAATTGAACACACTTCACACTTTCCCACTTTTTTTATTTATGTGTAGATATATTTTGTGCCAGCTGCTATAGAGATTAAAGTTATTTATTTGGCAAAGCTTACACAACTGCTACACAAGCCTTAATTTGCGTTTAATATTCGGGTAGCTCAATTACCAGAGACGCTTGGCACGCTATCCATTCATCAAATATCTTTCAACACATTTGAAGCGCCTGCGCTAATTGCGAGTCCAGTGCCCCGTTTGGGAACCAGTCACCAGTTGCCAGTCACCAGAATCTTATCTGTGCATCTCGTGGCAACGCCAAGTTGTCGCCAAGTGCCAAGTGGCAAGTCGCAAGTGGCCGCAGTGGCACCGGCGCAGTTGCATGTCTGCCCCTAGGCGCGAAAAGTGTTCAACTTAAAATTTAATAAGCGCAAACAACTTCATAAATTCAGACGGCACAAAAGTCCGTCCAAAGACACCGCGAAAAAATATAAAAAGATCGCTGGCAGTCACCTGACACCGAAACCTGGCATCTCTGGGATCTCGACCTGGACTCCTCTCCACTTCTTCTAGCGTGCGCAGAAGGCAGCCCACGAGCACGACAAGCGAACGAAGATACATTTAATATTTAGCCATTAAATGCATTTATAATGGGCTTATCGTGCCCGGATCAACTTTATCACCCAATTTAGCGCGACTTCAAACTTTTATTATGCGCACTTTGTGCAAAATGACTCCCCGCGCCCCAAGACAACAGCCAAAGGCATTTGCAAGTCATGCTTGCCACAGAACAGAGGGTGTTGCGCAGAAAACAAATCGCAATTATCAGCTCAAATGTCACAACAACGTTGAGTTCGCTGATAGCCAACATTTGCAATTGGCAACATTGCTGTAGAATTTGGTCAATATATTTTATGAAATATTTTTAAGTATTTGTTAAATGTTATAATAACTTATAAAGTACAGAAAAAAGATTTACAATGTATATATAAAGAAATAAAATCAAAATATTAAATAAAATAATTTGTGCCAATAAATTCCGAATTGATATGATTTTTTTTAAGATATAATTAATGTACAACTTTTAATTAATGCAAGGAGCATTCCTCGAAGAAGTAAAACACTTTGTTCAGGTTGGTTATATTAGGCCAGGCTTTATCAGCTGGTGTCATTTTGGCATAACTAACCTACGATCCACAATCTCTCTCTTTGCTATGCAACCTCCTCTCAGCGCACTCAGCGCTGTTATTAGTAACGATCATGTTAGAACATTAACAATAAGTCAATTGAATTATAACCCCAAACCTACACAGAAGCAGAGATTGTAAAAAGATCAGTAAAAATATATACAAAGTGAATTAAATCAAGTGCCTTTTTCTGGTGACGGGAAGGAAGGAAGATCTGCCCCCTACATTTTCACACTTTATTGCAATAATTTATGTAAAGTAAGACAATCAAACAATGCAACTTTTTTTTAAGAAGCACTTTCTTCTACTTTCTTCTAAGAAGCAAAGCATTTTCCTAAAATCTTATGTTCGTTAATTGTGAACTGTTATATAAAATATATTTAAATCAAACCGAATCAGACCATAGAATTTCTTAATTAATTTAACGCACTTTGTAGTTAAGTAAAAAATATAGTAAGGATTAAATAAATAAAAAATATTATTTACCTTTTTTATATAATTAATATAGACAGCAACTTGTAATTGATCGAGGCCCTATTCTTCTAGGAAGCAAAACACTTAATTAGAATAATATTTTTGTTAAGTTGTTAATTGATAAAATAATATAATAATAATATAATATATAATATAAATATATTTTAGAAAAATTCACATTCTTTTAAGCAGCAAATAACTTTATTGTTAGTTTAAAAACGTTCTATTTGTGGGTTCAGCTTGACAATAATTACCAAGAAACACAAATTAGCACTTTGATTGCATTAAAATTCCAGACCAGTTGAATAATCAACACCAAGAATTCTCTCACGATCATTATCCGGCTAACTGGAGCGAAGCTATTTGGCGGCTGCAAGAAGTGGCTGAAGGCACATAGGTGAGGGGAGCGGGTAGAGAGGGGAATAGTCGATGTTAGGCGACAAACAGAAACAGAGTAACTGTCACTTGCAACAAATTTGTTAGCAGTCGATGCTGAGATGGTCCCGAGTCGCAATTGCTCCAGTTAGAATTTTTATAACCGAATTGCAACAATATCTGTTGATATCTCGCGCCTGTACTAGAAGGCGACTCCGTTGAGGCAGCCGCGTGTTGCATGGTGTTGAAAAATTGCCGGCACCTCTGACATGCCGCCGGTCGTCTCCCCGTGGCAGGGTGAGGTTGCAACGCTTACAGCGTCGCACTTGTGTCACGATCGACGTCGCCTCGCATCGCATCGCAGCCATTGTTGCAACTAAAGCTGCGGTTGATCTCACAGAGATTGCGTCTGTGCCGCGGCACTTTTGGGACTGGCCAAGAGAGCTGCTGCGATCATAGCAACATCATCAGCCAAACGACCGAATTGATGACTATTGAAGGTGTCGTCGGCGGGGTCGGAGGGCGAGATGCGGACTACGAGTCTGAGTGCAACTGCAACTGCAACTGTGTGAGTGAGTGAGCCGCCAGCTGCGTCTATTTAAGGCCGAGATTTGATTGTCAAGCGGAGATATGCCAATTTCTCTGTCGCCATTTGGGCCTTGGCAGCTCACAGCTTGTCGGACATTGTTCTGACCATGAGTGTGGAGAGTGTGCACAGAATAAAAGGCGGCCGTCAATTGATGCTCTCTGCCTCCTGGTCAAGATGTCCTTCTCCAGCCATATCCAATGGCCGAGCGAAAGTGTCAATATAATTGGCCAAATTGATGTTGCTGCTCTCGCCTCCAAATTAGGCATTTTACTTATTTTTTTTCCATCCATAGCCAGTTTTGGTCAGTTTGCATGTCATTCGTTTTCTATGAACATTCAAATCTAAGTTTAAAGCTGCGAGCCGGGAGCCGGGAGCCGGGAGCTGAGAGCTGCAGCTCCGGTCAGTGGCATTTACTCACCCACAGTGAGACAGGAGCTGGGCTTGGAACTGGGCCCGGCACCGGAGCTGAGACTTAGACTGGGACACATTTCAATCAGATTTCATTTGTACGTGGAAAAGCGATAAATAAATGACAAAATCCATTTCATAAGAGCATAAAATGCCGCTGCTGTGGTTGCATCCGTTGCATGTGGCATCAGCTGCCGACAGGCAACTTGCAACCGGCAACACTTGCAGATGCCGCAGTTGCTGTAGTTGCAGACTCGACTTCTCCGCATAGTTGGCAAAAACTGAGCTGCTGCTTTGCATCTCGCATCGAACTTTCACATTGTGACGTATTTATGGATATCAACTGCCACAATTTCTGCCACGTAGATTCATCTATGTCACCCCCATTGTCCCCACTCTCCCAGCACCCGAATAGAAGTATAGAACTGGCTGCCACTTGGTTTCCACAAGGAGAAATCTAGTTAGTTATGTGAGCGACGCTTCTAACGCAAGCAGAGCAACATTGCCACAGAAGATCTCGCCGCAAACATATAACTTTTGAAAACTCTATTTTCTGGATTTATTTTAGTTTAATTAGATTAAAAGAGATATTGCAAAATATAACATAGTTTCCAAAAAAAAAAACTGATTGAAAACTTATAACCTTGAAAACTCTATTTGCACAGATTTATTTTATTTTTGATAAAATAAAATAGATATAGAAGAATATAAGATAATTTCCACAAAGGATCAATTTTCCAAGAATTATTTTACTTTTAATATAAAAAAAATATATATTGAAGAATAGAAGGTAATTTCCTCTATTTGGAACCATTTAACATATGACAACTCTATTTTCCAGATTTATTTTATTGTTCAGAGAAAACACTGAAAACATATAATTTTTGAAACCCCTATTTTCCAAGATTTTATTTGAATTTTAAACATTATATATATTATAACATTATATACATAATTTAACATTACTTATAATGCAATATCTTATCCACATAAGGTCAGGGTCAGCTGTATCGACAAGCATCATCCTTCATCTTAATCAATGTAATATTCAAATTAATCAATAAACTATGAAAAAGATACTGATTTTAAGAACTGTATGCGCCTTTGTTTAACTGCATGCGAAACATTTCGCAAATTGGGCCGTAAATTAATGAATTAATCAATTATGGAAAACACATTCAGCACTGAGGCCACCTGCATGCGTGGCAGGTACTCAAATAGCCCACAGGCACCGGGAAGCCCCTTTCCCTGTTGGCATCAGGGCCCCACGATTCCTTGGAAATTGGCAGTGTTTATGTGCTGAAGTTGTTGTTGCTGGTGTGTAATAAAAATTTCATTGCAAGCCGGTTACCAAAGAAAGCCAGGCGATCCACGATATCCCTTCAATTTTTGATGTATGCAAATCAAAAAAGTGAATATGGAGACAAAAGTTGAACACAGCTGGATGTCTCCCTCTCTCTGTCTCTCACTCTCTCTCTCTATCTGTCTCTCTCCGCGCGCCTAATTAATTTTGATTTATAAACTGATCCTGGGCGGGCAACCCAACCGATCAGCCTCTGAGTCATGCACAGTGCTAAAATCAACCAAGCTTAAGCTATGCAGCTTGGCATTAAGTTGTGGTTTTAAGAATTGTCGTTTTTGCAGCACATTTTCCGCACATTTAAACCAACGTTGCATGTTTTGGACAAATTTGTGAAAAATTCCTTGAATTCAGTGGCAGTCAAAGTTGCAAATCGTCGTCCCAGGCGTATATTATATCAGCATAAATCAAAACTTTCACTTAGCACGTTCATTTGTTTCAATGACCCGAACCACACCCAGTCAAACAAACACACACACACAACCAAGACCACCCCATAGCCTGGTCAGTGTCCATCCTTCAGATTCCCTATGTGTGTATGTCTGTGTGTTGTGTGCACTTAAAATGTGATAGAAATCTATTACAAGCTCATATCATATTTTATTTCCGCTTTTGCGAACTTCCACTTTTCGTGAGTACCACCAGTGAAATTATGAAAAAGCTTTTTTATGGCCACATACGCTTTTTTTATGATGATGAGCAGGGAGCAGTAAGAAGACGTAGTCGAAGGATACGTCTGACTTTGTTTGCCAAATGTCCTTGCTTTTGTTCCACGTCCCATTGAGCCAAAAGTGACATATTAAATTTAATGGAAATTGATGAGCGCTTATTATGATATGAGATAGCCACACTGGACTGACCATCAGCTTCGTCCTGCCGTTGTCCTTGGGGGTTGGTTTGGGTCACAGCCACTTTTTATCTGCTGCTTGCTGCTTGCTGCTCGCTTCTTGCCTTGGATTTAGTATCATTCTTACTTTGGTTCTTCTTTTTCTGTTCTTTTCCTTCATAAAAGTAATTTTTGCTGATGTCCGCACTAAATTCATTGATTCAATTTCCTCGCCAGCTTTGCCTCTGCTTCAATAAATATGGATATAATATTTCAATATTTGATGAAAATGAACGTAAATCACGATTTGGGCAAATAACTTTTGCTCGACATGGCCGATCTGTGGGCTTAGAGTAGCTTTCAGATGGCTTAGATAGTCGTACTTTAAATATTATCTTTAGATTTAGGTTATTGAACCCTATTCTTTTTTCAGCCGTTGCCCTAGCAATATTTGTATAATAAAAAATGTGCAAATTGATGCAGCAGAGAGGCAGAGAGGACCTCCACCCTCGCTGAGGAACCCTTTGCTTTGCCCATGGCATGTGCCAAGACATAAATACTCACGAGCACTGGCAGCCGTCATAAAAAATGCCATGATTCATGCGCAGAACTCCTGCAGTTTAATGACACTTTAATAATTCTCTAATTGCAAAAAAAGAGAGAAAAATACGTGCAACAGCGAAATGTTGCAGGGCGAACCATTTAATGACTGTCGTGTGTCTTTTAATTGGGTGGCGCCCATTGCCATAAATGAATCGGAACGAAACGCTGCGAAATGGTGCTCCGACTTCCACTCCAACTCTGACTGCGACTCCAACTCCGACTTCCACCTGCAGCGCATGGTTATTCATATTTTTTGGTGCATCATTGGAGGCGACACTAAAAACGAGCTTAACAAAAATACTTTTTGAAATTTGATATGCGCTTTAAATGAAGGGCTCCAGAACGACATTTGGAAGCCCCAAGGCGATAATTCTCCAGGAATTTACATCATAATTTTCTAGTCATTTGCACTCGGTTGTTGGTTACTTGGTTCCACCCCCCCTGGTTGGCCCACCTTCACTTTGAGACCTTTTGTTGTCGACTCTATTACAACTTTTTACTTCGTAGCGAAATTTCATTAGACGTCGCTTCGTCTTACCGCCAAATGCCCCATCCCTGCTCAATGTTGACATATCGGATTACGCACTAATTATCCTTCTAATTAACCCTTCTGTCTGCCGAGTCTGTTTTCTTTCTGTTTTCTTGCCTAGGGGACTTTCAGCTACAACGCTTCCTCGAGCATGACCCTAACTTGGCTGCTTGGCTGCTCTTGGCCTTTGCCGTTTTTAAGCCTATTAGACAAACTCTCATAATTAGCCTGTTACACGCCGTGCTCAGTTGCCAACTTGCCAGTTCCCAGTTTCCATTTCCCAGTTGCCTGTTGACAGTTGTCAGTTGCCCATGGAATTATCCTATATTCATGCTTATGAACACATATCGATGACACTGACCATTTTTTCGCTCAATTATGCGAACGTTGACCAAAACTCGAATTATTTAAGGGACATAATATAGAAAGTTGTAATTTACTTATAATTTTAATAAGATCTTTAATCACTTTATATAACTCTATCTTTTATTATAATTGTATTAAAGTTCACCTTTAAGCTGTTAATGACTTAAATAATTAATTTCATTAACTTACTCGCATTTTATAAAAGAAAGCTGTGCAAGCTGGTCACTTCTGCACTTGGGCAGACCAGTCAAAGGCTAGATTGCAGTCTAAGGTCGACAAATTAAATATTGATTGTTATATCAATGCGTCAATATACAACATGTGCATATCGAGTGCCTCAAACTAGCACTCCAACGCACCGGCAAATTAGTGAGTATCGTATTTGCTGATGCCTCCGAATGCAAATGTCACCAAATTATCCTGGCTGGGTGGTCGGCAAGCAAAAGGACAGAAACCAACCAACCAACCAACAAACCAGGCTGGCACCTGGCATCAATTGAAATTGGCCTTTGTGATGTTTATCATTAAATTCATGTTAGACTAGATTGTTGCAGTCTGCACTGGACACTGACATGGATGCCTGTCACAATGCATGTGTCTATTAGTTATTGCCAGCAAATAATATTCCACTTCTTGTTTGCCACATACATATATGTGTTGTTATTGTTATTGCTGTGTCTGATGCTGTTGCTGTTGTGTACACACACAGCAAGACAGACCACAATGGACACAATCAACAATTGTTGCAATTGCAGGCAAGTGCAAATCTTATATTTCAGCTCGTATTTATGACTGATACTCACAATGGTCAAAGCCGATGATATCATCGCCATAATTTATTGTGCATTTCTTTTGAAATTGCAGTGGTAAAAAATCAATTTGTGACACTTGACAAATTTCAACCGCAATAGTTAATAAATTTTATATTGAAAATATATTTAATTGCTATGCAGTTAGTGATTATTTTTCAGCTTTTTTCCTTGATTCATTTTCTTTTCAATACTTATTAAAATACATAAAAATTATTTGAAAATAAATACGAAATATTATCTAACTATTTATATATAAAGATACATTAAACATTGACGATTCTAATTTAATTTGAAACGTCACTTTTTTTAAAATGCCAAAAACATTTTTAAATCAATGTAAATCATTTAGGAATCAATACCGAATATTATGTCATAGCTTTATACATGTATATATAGAAACACACTTGTAAAAATTTGTTGGTTTTCTGCATGCAGTATTTGAGTGCAAATATTTGTGTTCACTAAACCGCAAAAAGCCAAGACATTTGTCAACGCAAATATCCTGAGCTGCAACTGCAGACAAGACTATGTGCATATAGATATACATATATATAGACAAGTATGAATATGTAATCATCTTCCCCAGTCTGTCGTTAGAGGCCTCTTCTTAGTTGTTGACCGTTGTTTACAATTTACGTTGTTGATTAAGCAGACATAAAGCCAGTCCGGCGTAGCTGACAAATAACGTAAGGCATTCCGCAATGCAAACATTGTCTTTCTCTTGGCGTGTGTGTGCGTGTGTGTGAGTATATATATGTGACACGCCCCTTGCCATTTGGCATGTATAGTGTGTAATTCACAAATGGTTACAATACGAAATTGATATGCCGAATTCAAACACGTTGATTTCCGTTGGGAATTGTCGCGCCCTGCTTAACCATATATACTTAACCCATTCGAGGAAGCCCCAAGTCCAATTGTCTGCAGACAGTTGACCTTTAATATATCCACATATGTATGTATATGTGTGTGTGTTTGTGTGTGTAAAGCAATGTCCAAGAGTCCATTACGAAGTCATATTCAATTTCAGGCTTCTCAGGCATTCGACTTCCTTCTGAAATTAATGTGCGCTCTGATTTACATTAAAGAGCAAAGCCGCACCCAGCAATCTGTATGATATACATTTATACACAATAGCATTAAGAACACGACAAGCACAATTACAACAGCCAGAGTCAACAACTACTACTGCCACATGTGGAAGCAGTGGCAGTGGCAGTGGCAGAGGCAACGGGAGCAACTACTGCGACAACAAAAGGGCAACAGTGCAACAATTGCATTCATATCCGCACCGTAAAAGAATACAAAATACAAAATACAAACAACACTCGCATATTGTAAATATAGCTGACCGCTGACCGGCTTTGAACTCGATGTGGTCGGAAGGGGTGCCATCGGGGCACCGGATGTACCTGAAATCGATCGCAACGGTGAGAATTGACTGTCGACATATGCACACACACACACACATATGTATATATATATATATATATATATGTATTTGCATATATACTGTAATCAATTCGTCTCTCTCAAAACATTTCAATAACATTATTAATATATATATGACAGAGTGAACACCTCGCACAACTCGCTTCCCCTCTGCGGTCAATTTGCTTAAACGCTGCTTAACTCATGAAGCCACAACTTGCCAAAATTCCCAGCGCCTCGGATGGCAACTTGCGGCTATGAAAAGACAACTTTGAGAGCGATTCTCCCTTGGCTGTCATCCGATACGCAAAATGCACTCAAAGCTGCGGACAGATTCCTGACTCCGTTGAAAACGCTGCCACGGAAGTATCACTTTTATTAAAAAGGGGTTAATAAAATCGGTTTTGTTCTGGCTTTGATTTTGTGAATCAGGCGTGATCTGAAGAAATTCGATATTGATGAAACTTTCTATTTAAGAACTCAATTAAATAATGCTGAAAATCATGTCCAATATTTGCCAACAGTAAATCTGTTTTTATACAATTCACAATGACGTCAAAATTTATAATTTCTTAACTCACGATCGCTTTGCGAATTCGGGGCAGATACATGGAAAAAGTATTATGACCATCACCTGGTTGACACTTCTTAATGCCAATGGCTTTCATATTGTAATTGGGCACGACCAAAAATATATATATGCTTATCTGTCCATATGTATTGCAGATGTATAGCTGCCATTTGCCAATTGCTCTGTCCCAGAAACGGGCAGAAATTGTCGAGACGCACAAACAAAACATGGATAAGATCTACGAGCAAAACAATTCGCATTTGACATTTATGATGAAATTTCTGAAAGCAACTGTCATGTACGGCTGTCATATTGAATAATTTCGGGCATTTTGTTGCCCTAGGGGGCAGTTCGGTGGGGGGGATCGCACTTGCTATGCATAATTTATGGGGTCTTTATGGCAACTGTTGTTGCTGCTACTCATTCGGTGAACTCATTCTAATTAAGTGCGGACCTGAAGCGACCGGTCTTGAGAAGGCCCACAGTCCACAGCCAAAACCAAACCAACCCAGCTGTGGCTACGTGAGTCGAGTTTGGGAAATTAAAATGCTCTTATGCACATTTAAAATGCGAGGCAGGCGCACAAATACAAAAATTTAATAATTTCGCTTTTTGCACAACATCGAAAAGCAGCAGTTGGAGTGGACTTTATGATTTTATTATTCGCAGTTTTAATGACAACGATGATGACCAATAAAGATATTAAAACGGTGCACGAAATGTGCTTCAAAAAGCTTCAACAAATGGCACACTGCCTGCGAGCCACAGAAGATGGACTTTGGGCTTTCCCCCGCATATGCCTCGAATACGTAATGTGCGCTGCCAAAACCAAATGAATATGTATGTGTATATATACACATATGTATATCTGAGTATCTTAGTATTCGGTGGCCCTTTTTATTTGGGTATTTTTTTGTGTGTTTTCTGGCGGCGTGTGGCGCTCAGTTCGACAGCAGCAGCAGCTGCGACCGGTCTGCAACTAGGAGCACAGCTAATGATCGTGGTCAGAAGAAGAATTTGTTGATGTCTCCGAGTTGGCTTGTATCTTTCGGCGGTAGTCAGCAGGCCAGGAGATTCCAAGATCGTTGTGCGACGCCGAGATCAGCCTATGAGATCTGGCATCTTCTCCTCCACTCTCACTCTCTCTATCCATCTATCTCTATCCAAAAGTCTTTCGCTCTCGCTCGCTCTTTCTGTGGTTTTGCGCGGTGTGTGTTTTTACGAATCACGGATTCGATGTTTCGCATGAATACGTAATTAAATCTATAAATCGGCCAATTAAAATGCTTTGATATCGTGACAACATAACATTCGAACAACGTCGTCGAACGATGCCCAACCAGCCTCACCGGGCCCCCCACTGATCATCGCTGTCGGGATCGCTGCTTAAAAACAAAACAAAGCAAAATAAAACAAAATAAAACAAAATTATTATACAACACAACCATTGCGAACGGGTTAAGATGAGACACTGTACAGCTAGGGATATCCACCTATAGTGAAGAGGAGTCTCTTCCCTCTCCCGGGTTATTTATTACAGGTCTTCCACAACGATTCCTTGTTAAATTGGGGAGTAATCAGAAATAAATACAAAATAATACGTAAATTAAAATTTGAATGAATCTTGAAGTAAACTATTTAGATAACCTTTTCAAATATATAAAATGAATTAACAAAAATTGAGTTTTTCCAAAGCACACATAAACTTCACCAAAGTTAGAATTACCCTGCCCACGTCCAATTACCAAACTATCAAATTCTAGTGAATCTTGGAGTAAACTAATATGATATCCTTTCCAAATATAAAAAATAATAAAAAATAAATGCTTCTAAGGCATAAATAGACTTTTGCCAAGTTAGGATTACACCGGCCACTCCCGACTAACAAAGTATCCAATTCTAAAACAATTAGATATCCTTTCCAAATATATAAAATAAGGTAATAAAAATTGAATTTTTCGAAGTCATAAATAAACTTTTGCCGAGTTAGGATTGCACTGATCACTGCCACGTAACCAACTATCCAATTATAAAAACAACAGCGCTTACTCAATTCAGGTGATCTTGTAAAATACAGTAGCCCCACTCAATGACGGACTCATAAAAGTTGCGTCAATTAACAAGAACTAGATCAAGCAGCGGGCAGGCTGAGAGTCTATCGCAATAGAGCACAAACAGTGTGCAACAGAGCCACCCACACACAGAAATTAACTAAAGCGTCGATCTGGGCGATAAATCGCGACAAGTGAATGTTGCGCAGCCAATGCCGATGTCGCTGGGATGCCTGGAGGATGAGATGAGAGGCGTTGCTGGCTTGGCTTGGCTTGGCTTGGCTTGTTGGTTGACTGGAACAATTTTAATTTCGGGCCTGAGGGCTCTGCGATGTGACCGGCTGCTGTGAACAATCTTGCCGACTCTGGCGCCGGTGCGCGTACCCAGGGCCACCAATCGAAAACACATTTGTCGCTGCCTGGCAGACAACAACAGCAGCAACAACAACAACAGCAGCAGCAGAAACTACAACTACGACGGCGTCGTCTCCGGCGACTGGGATCACTTCGTGGGCTGTTTCGGCAAATTCTCGGCATTGCCGGGGACCTTGGACCGACACTGCAATCGCCTAGATCGTGAGAGTATCGAGCGCAGTGGGGAGCTCGGACTCGATCTTAGACTGAGACTGAAACTGAGTCTCAGGTTCAGGTTCAGGTTCAGACTAAGACTGAGTCTGAGTCTGAGACTGAAACACAAGCTTAGTGAGTCGCAATTGCATTTGGGCTCGTTGCGTCCCCCATTCAATGCTTACCCCAGCATCATCGCATGTTGTTCTTATTGTCATCATTTTATAATTGTCGTTGTAAGCTGTTTGCCATAGTTGTTGTTGATGTTGTTGTTGTTGTTGGCTCGATGTTGTCGTGGTCGCTGTGCTATGTGCAATTGTTGTTGCGAACCAAAGCCAATCGCAGAGCCGACTCCGACGACGACTGCCAGACGCCGTCCGAGTTGTTAGCTTCATTTGTCGCAGCCAGTCAGCCACAAGGATACACAAGACTCAGTCGAAGTGGAAGTGGAAGTCTCAGTCTCAGTCTCATCCTATGCCTCATTCTACTCTCTTTGGACGGTTGTCCATTGTCCATTTGGTTGCCCAATGAGCGCGAATTCTTCTGCGTTTCTGCGTCTGCCTGCCCGCTAAATCTGTAGATTCACTCCACAACCAACTAACTGGTTGTTGTTATTGTTGTTGTTGTTGCTTTGGTTAGTGTTGTTGTCGCATTGCATTCTGTGGCTGCTCCTTTGGCTTTAAGTGGGCACTGCAACGAGTTATTTCTGTAACTTGTTGGAATTTTTGATTTTGTTCATGTTTGTCGCTTCAGAAATGTTCGCTTATGTTTTCCATAATTTAAATATGGTTGAAATTTTACAATGGTATTGGCCACGACTCCCATTAAATGGCCAACAGCGTAAGCACGCAATACTCTGAGATGTTTTCAAGCATGCCAAGCGAACGATATATAAACAGAATGAGATAGAAATAGTATCGAATACAGTTGATCGTTCAAGAATTTACATTTTATAATATACATTTTAACTTTAATTTTTTCATATATTAATAAATTCCTATTTTATTTTGAATATTTAGTTTCTTATATAAATCATTTAAAATCTATTTTTTGTTACTTTTAATAACTTGTTGTAGTCAACACATTTTAATTTTTGATTATTTGAAATTTGAATAAATTTGTTTTTCTATATTTTTATATGAGCACTTCACTATTACTCTTATTGCTTAATATTTAATATTTTATTACTAAATAAAATAAAAATCAATTAAAAAAAAATGAAAAACGGAAGGCACGATAAATGCCAACTTCTACTTTTTCCACTCATTGCAACCATGTCGCTGTGTGCAGGGTATACTTTATGTGTAATTAGAGACAAATACTTTGTAAATAGGTACAAATCAAAGTTGAACATGCAACAACAACGACAACAACAACGTTGGCTACTGTTTGCCAATCGATTTGATCCCAGCGTGCGTGGTCAAGGCAAGGGCAGAAACTTTGTCTTTGGCTTAGAGACTACTCCGATCTACGACTCGGAGGCTTTGAAGTTGACCAATGGCGCTGCTGTAGCTACAGGTCAGCAGGTTGCCGTTAAAGAGGCTTCTGACAGTTGCTGTTGCAACAGTTGCTGCAAGGTTTGCAGTCGGCAGCTGAACAGCTTGCGCAAATTCCTTAAATGCTCAGCAACAACTTTACAGCTTGGCGAAGTTGGCTGCTTAGCACTCTCTAGGACATGATCAAGTGCTATCGCTGCTCCTCCCTCCACTGCCGAAGTGAGTGGGTTAAAAGGTTGAGGAGCTACTGTTACAACCAGCTACGCGAAATAAATAAACAAGGTAAAAAAAGAACAAAGAAATTGTGTTTCAAATCATGTTAGTTTGGACAGGCGACAAACAGTTTGGACAAACTGTGGAAACGTCTATGAGATTGTCATTAGTAGCCGACCATTATCAGACGGCATTTCCCCAGACCCACAGAACAATACCAACCAACAATAACAATAACAACAACAAACAGCCAACTGTTGCCCAAAGCAAAAAAAAGTTGCCAGAAAACGAAACGTAACAAAATACAAGCCGTGAATTGCATTCGAACAACATCGTCTACAAGACGACTCTGGCGACATTGGCGACACGGACAACGTCGCCCGAGCTAAAGCTTAAATTTTTGGAGCGACTACAGCGACAATAGCAACAACAACAGTCGACCTGGCTCGGCAGCACTTCTATCCTCAATATCTGCTGGCCGGCAGTAAAAAGTGGCCTGTCTAAGAGCAGAGAGGATGAGTGGGAGGGGATCGCCAATGGGACAATTGTAGCTTAGCAATTATTGTTGCAACACGACCAATCGAACATCGACGAGCTACACAAGCAATGATATGTAGCCCATTTTAACAGAGTTACAAACTACATAAATAAACCTTACAGCTTAAATTATACATAATTAATCAAATCAGAATCCTTATCAGCCTTTTGATGTTATCAGCCATTTAATGGTTATGCCTTCAAAGGCTATTTTTTAATCCTCAAACAGTTACAAATAAGTAATCCTTAGTACTGAAAATATTTATAATGTATGAAATGAATATTCCTACACAGTTTATCACAATTTTGTTAGGAATGAGTGTGTTCAATGAATAAATATTCAAAAGTATTTAATCAACGGTATGTCGAGAGTAGATCCAAAAAAAAAATAAAAATAAAAACCTTTCCAGGTAAGCATTAAAAAATTTAAATTTATTACAGTATAAAAACCATCTGGCAATTAAAAGAAATACAAAATCTGCGATGACTCAAACGCTTGCTTGCCAAATACCCTGTAGGAAAACACAAATTGATTGGGGTTTCTCTAGGGTTCCTCAATGATTAAAATAATTGTAGGACCGATTTACTTTTTAAGACTTATGAAATTATTCATTACTACATCTTAAATTTTAAAATTCAATTCTTATTAAAATTTGTGGCCAGTTATTTAGTTCACATAAAATGGATTTTATTAAAACAAAAATCTTTTTAGAAAATTAAATAATCCAAACAATTTTAAAAAAATATTCAAAAATTAAATTTCAACAAAGTCATTTTCAAGATATTAATAGTAAAATCTTTCAAAGAAATCTGGCAATTGGCCGTCTTGAATGGAATGCAGCAATGTACAAAGAGAACTGTTTAACGATTGGCATATTCCTATGACTAAATACGATTTCTTGGGGATGATAAAAAAACAAATATGTAGCATTTAGCAGGCATTTAGTGTAGCAGCTAGCATGGCTCGGCACTAATTCATCAAATTGGTTAAGAAAAAAAAAACAAAGCAGACTGGGCCCCGTCGGCAATTATTCATTCATTCATAAAGAGATCGGCAATACGGCCAATATGTAAACAAACAAATCGAAGCCCGGCCAACAACTGACAACAACAATTGATCTATGCCATTATACAATCGCATAGTCACTTCCATAGTCAGATCCATAACCATTGCTCTCCGGATGCTACGCAGCTGCTGCTTCGATCTGACGTCACACTGGGGGTGGGCAGGGGCACGTTCAGCATATCTGGGTGGGCTGCACGCAACTGAATGAAATATCCGCTGGTGGGCAAGGTGTAGTGGCTTGGGGGGGGGGTTTGGTAGGATGTGTAACTGTAAAATCTCAAATTATTAACAGTGAAGTTGTTTGTTTATTGCAATCGAAACTGATTCCAATCACAGTCTGGCATAGGTAGTAGCCAACAAGATATTACTGAATGAATACCATGGTCAAAATACTTATATGGCAAATCAGAACGTATCTGAAACGGGGTGTGGAAGTGCTTAGGCATCCGGCCAAATAGATACAAACTATGGATACATATACATCTGCAACTATGTATGTACCAACTATAGATACAAATTCGAAATACAACTAAACAACTACAGGTGGCTCCACCAAAGCGCGTTTCCGGCGGCTGTTTTGCATGAAACAGTGCCGCACAATTTAAATATTCATTAATTTTATATAAATCGAAATTCGTGCTAAGCAAATCTGAGCAATTTCTCGCTCTCTCATCGCTACTGTATTTGTATCTCTATCCAACTAGTTGCTGCAGCCAGTATTGTTTTTCGATTTTGTTTTGTTTTGCTTAGTTTTTGTGTTTTTCAAATTAGGGTTGGCTTTCCTATCCATGTATATATACATACGTGTGTATATAGATGTATGTATACGCGAGTGTTTGCATTTCAGATTCAATAAAATTATTGGGTGCGTCGCTATTCAAGCGTTAACAAATATTATTGTTCAATTTTGTTGTTATTGTGATAATAAATTTTCGTATATTTTGCTTGGGTAAACAGCGACAACAAACAGCAACAATAATAACATAAGCAGCAGCAGCAGCAGCAGCAGCAGCAGCAATCGCATCAATTTAAGGTGCAGCTTTTAAGTTATTGTGCAGGTGAATTTGAAATGTGTAATTATTTCCCTTATTCCATATCGGAAACACTATTTTAAGCACACAATTATAAAGTAACCAGCAAAACGATTTTAATTTATATCCAACAGCAATTCTATTGCAATAAATCGACCGGTATTTACCTTTAGGCCGTTTGCTAATTATTGGCTATTTAGCGCGAAAGGCAATCAAGGCCAAATGCCATCAAGGCTTAAACGCAACGCAATCATTCAGTGCCACCTCAAAAAAGTTCAAATATCTTGAGAAATGTAACAAATCATTGCCATTGTTGCTGTTGTTGCTGTTGCAGTTGCTGTTGCTGTTGTCGACACCATAAATGCGAGCGTTTATGAAACATAATTTGATCGGAGCAAATGCCTCAGTTGACGGGCATTGACGTTGACGAGATCGCCAGATAAATGGCAAGGAAGCCCTCCACAGCGTGCAGGGGAGTGGAGTGGAGGGGGCAGGGTCTGAGAGTGAGGGATAAAAAGTGCGTTGGCTTTTGAAAGACCGCCCGAGAGTGTGGCCCAAAAAACTCAACTCAAAAATTGGCTTTCTTCTGCCCGTTGCCGACTTCGATGCCAATCTCGAGGCCGTTACTCGTTTAGCGCTCATTTGTGGCCAAAATGGCGAGGCAAGGTTGTCTTGTTGTTGCCGCTGCTGCTGCTGCTGCTGTTGCTGCTTGCCGCCGTTATCGTGTCGAGTGGTGTTGACGATGTCGACGACACATAAATTGCGATTAAAATGATTAATGCTCAACGCACGGCGCAATGTTAATTGCCACAGCTTCAGCCACAGCCTCCAACCAGGCACCAGGCAGCTCCACAGCCCCCTCTTGTGCCCTGGTCTTTGTCAGATCTTGGTCTATGCTTACTGCTGGCCAGCTATTTGCATAAATTTGTTTTGACGCTTGTAATGAGCTGTTTGTGGCATTTTCACTGCCACTATCGAACAACTTTTATCAGCCTCAAATGGCCCGAGCCAACAATAATTTCCATGTTCGTTTTTAATGTTTTTCTCTCTCTCTCCCTTCCTTATTTTGGTTAACATATTTGAAATTATTATAAGCCAACTGCTGCTCAGCTCGCTAATCGCCACATCGCATATCTTGCGGCAATTTCCAACTACAAACGGAAGTCACCGCAGTGCCACTTGCGACTCACCCCTCCCTAGCCATGCTTATACAATTTTGGGACTCTTCTTATGAATGTAGAAATTGCCTGCAAGAGACTTTAATTGATGCTGCTTCACAAATGTTTTCACTATTTTTAATAAACACTTAAATATTAAATTAAATTACTTAAATGTGTAATTTAAAATATGTATAAAAAAAACTAAAACATTTAAATTTTAGCATTTAATAATCCAATAAACATAAAAAAAATGCCAATTTCTTAAGATGATATATGTGCCATAATATTTATTAGGAGAAACATTTGTGATGAGCAATAATAAAATAATGGGAAAAACAAATTAAAATGCATATTTTTTACTACGATATAATTAAAAGAAACATTTAAATATAAGTAAATATGTAAAACAAAAACATTTTAATATTCTTCATAAAAAATAACAATAAATATAAAAAAAATAATTTAAATATTTATTGATATCATAAATGTGCAATAATATTTACTAGGAGAAACATTTATGATTAGCAATAATAAAATAATAGGAAAAACAAATTCAAATGCAAATTTTTTACTATGATATAATTAAAAGAAACATTTAAATATGAGTTAAAATTCCATACAACGAATGTATTTCTCCCGGAGAATACACCTCTCAAGTTTTCATAGTTAAATATTTTTAGCTTGTCTTTAATTGCGCAAATTTGACAAGATTAGTTGGGAATTAGTTGAAGTTGAAGATATTATCAACGGAAATTAAATGTTCTCTACATGAAAACATTTCCTATTAATACTAGAGACAAGTTTAGTAACTTTTTCAGTATTTCTTGGTAGGCTTTGGCATATTCAGTGGCATCGCCAAAAAGCCGCTTATGAGTTTATATTGCTGGGCACTTGAGTATCTGTAATAATTGTTTGGATGTATTTGGGGGTTTGCAACAGATTTATGAGCAGCTAATTCGCTTTGCATGTCAATTGAACTGAGATGAGTTGAGGCACAGCTGGATTCTGCGCCTGACTCTTAGATTTCTAAACCTTTTATTTTATATATATTAAAATTTAACGAGGCTGCCATAAATCTTAACTAAAAAGCAGGCAATTCAAATTTCACAAACCCCAAGCAAAAGGTAAAAAAAAAGCACAAAACGAACAACATGCCGGATTCGGATGCACTGGGTCTTTGTGGCTCTGTTCTTTTGGCCGTTCTCTGACCGGCTCTCTCCCCTCGGCAGCCGCTTGCGACGTTGATGACGACGCGTTTGCCACTGAAATTGATCCAGTTGCAGCAGTTTTGCAGCTCGGCTGCGAATGTTTCGCATCGCTCGAAATGTTTCATCATTCGAAAACAATGGAGACGGGCAGTCGGGCGGCCGGGGAGAGCCATAATTCTTGTGGTAAAAAGCCAAACAGCAGCGCTGGCAAACCGTTTGGCAAAAAAAAGCGCACTGAGCGATGACCATGTCAGCAGCTGTGGCCAGAAGCTAGCAACCACTCTGCACAAGTGCGATTTAACCAAATGGGTACAAACACGGCCCCAAAACTGGTCAGCAACTGGACAGTCGGACAGTTGGCCAAGTGGACAGTGGACAGTGGACAGTGGACAGTGGTAACTGGCCGCGTGTGTCGGCCTGACAATAGGCGAAATATCATCGAAAACCATAAAAAACTGACAGCACAAAAAGAGGTGTTGACACATTGATTTATCTGGCATGCTACTGTACGCAGCACAGATGAGACCTCTCAGGCTCCAATACTCGCTCCAGGCTCAGGCTTGATGCCTGCTCTCCGATCGGTTGGTTGGTGAAGAGTAAACGGTGGCTATTTTAGATGGATGGATTCATATGCGAATGTGGCTGGCAACATTTGGGAAAACAGCTTCGAACCGAGAGTCAGCCAACAATTTCATAACCATATGCGAGACAAAGGCCAGGACAGTGTGGGAGAATGTCAACAACAAACACTTCTACAAACAATTGGGAACAACCAAAATGTCATAAAAAAAATATATAAATTTCTTATGTGCATAAATGCTTAAAAAATATTTCTAATATTTTTTATTAATCTACATATTTTTTTTTAATATATATTATGAGAATGAATTTTTTGAGTGTAGAAAGCTGTTGTGCGATTTAAACATACCCGTCTCATCCTTATGACGATCTTCGTTGGCAAGCATTAAAGCCACTTAACGTACACACTCAGGCTTACACACACACACATACACACACACACACACATGCACACACACACACACGCATGCAGCTGCAGAGACAAAGCCAGTCTGCTTTCGATGGGTAAGCGAGATATGTTTTTGGGCTAAAAACGTTACCAATTTAAAAATTCCAAATAAAATATAAATTGACCAAATTAATATTGGAATACATGGTACAATTCTGAGAGAAAAATCCTCACATTTTTGTCGTCGTTGCCGTCGTTGACATCGCTGTCCTCGTGAAGACTTTTTGACTTTTTCCCTCATCTTCCTTTCGAAATTTATTTATTTCTTTTGTATTTATCGCATCCGCCACTTAATGCAATTTGGCCAGTTGCTGGTTTTGGTTACTCGAATTGCTTAGCTTGCTTATCCCTGGCTGCATTCAAAATCAAAGACTGTGAGTGAGACTATATCTACAACGTGCTGCCCTCCGCCACCCGGCCTCCGACCTCGACGAGCCTGTCAAGAGGCTGCGCCCAAAACTTTGGAAAATGTAGAAGAAATCGGTGCCGGGCTGCAGAAAAAAATTAAAAGACCAAATCTAAAATGGAAAACTTTAAAATTGGGATTTTGCAAGCAGATATTTTTTTTTCATTTTTTTTTATTTGCTTTTATTGCTGCTGCTGACTGCTGCTGCGGTTGAAAGAGGCGACAAAGCATGAAACCAGTAAATTAAAGCAAAAGGATAAAGTTTAATTGGAAAACTATTTTTTGCCCAGCCCCGCCCCCCACACACTCCTTCTGCAGTCAACCATTTCTCCATGGGCAGGTTCTTTAATCTGCTTACCTTTAGTTTTCTTAATTTTATGCATTCTGTCGTCGCATTATATTCCCGTGTATGTGAAGACAAAAGTTTCGCTTCAATTTCCGCTGCCAATATGACTGCAGCCAGCGGAGACGTATCCTCCTCTTTCCGTCTCCCCAACAAGGCCCCAATCCCTCTCCCCATTTGTGTATACCACAATTGTCTAGGTGTATGTGAATGGATTTTAGCAAATGAATAGAAATTAAGTTTCGTTGCCGCTTGAGCGCCTCTCAAAACTACTGCAATGCCTTCGGCTGAGCCTCCCAGCCTCCGTTTCAAGCCCCCTCACCCCACAGGCAGGTGGCAGGTGAGAAAATACCATTATTGTCGAAAAAGTTTAAAATATGCCGCCTTTTGTGAAATTTAATGAGAAAAGTTGGCGTTATAAATTCTTGTATGCGGTAAATTTATTTGCTCATTACAGAATCAGAGAAAAGAGACCACAAAATGAAAAGAAGCAGTTAAATGCAGAAATGACTTTTTGTCTATCGCTTTAGATGGATTTCAGTCAAATATTATTCGACCATTGAATGTGCAGTTGAAGTGAATATTCGATAACAATCATCAGAATCGATTTGTGAATAAAAAGCGAGCAATTTTCAACTGAACTGATTGAGAGAACAATTTAGTTAGTTGCCTTACAAACGTAACTTTCGTTGTCAACACTCCACACACAAATAAGAGAAAGAGAGATATGAGAGACAGAGAGAGAGAGCGAGAGAGCGAGAGATGGAGAGATACATATGTGTTCGTGCTTGTGCGGCTTATAGATTTCACTTTATGATAAAAGTTTTGCATTCATTTTAGCTTCATATTCAATTCAAATTCTGTGTTTTTCATTTTATGCAAAAGCGTCAAGTACGTGCTGCAACATGTGGCTGCAACAACAATAGCCATATTGCCACAAACACTGCTGTGCTATAAACCAAATAAGTGCATAGCCATACCCTCTGATTTACCCTCACACTCATTGGCATTTACTGAAGCACAGACTTTGTTTCTATATTTATATTTATATTTATAAATTTAATTATTATATTTGCTTATATTTTTCACAAATTAACATATTTTCATTAACATATGGTTCACGCTTACTCAGCCTACTTATACCCTTTCATCTACTTAACGAATACAGGGTATGCTGGAAAAAAGAGAGAGCTCAACAGGTTGGCTGCATCGTGAATATTGCGGAATTATGAAGAATTGTGACTATGCCAAGTGCTTGGTCAAAGTGCAAATTGTTAAACCGCAAATACATACACTCCCACACACACACACACACACACACACACACACAATGCACCCTGCTCATAAATATGCATCGCTGAGGCGACTCAATTGTTGTATGCCGCTTATTAAAGCCAAATAATGCTGGCCATAATAACTCGACACAGTGCAAATGCAATTATCATTTATGCGCATATTTTGCAAAGAATATTCCGCACTGTTAGCTATTCTTATTATAATGCAAAACAGTTGACAATAACTGAAATATTGAGGCATGACTGAGAGCGAAAGCCATAAAAAGGAATACACATTGAGTCCAACAAATGAATTATTTAACAAGCAAATGATTTGCACTATTTTTTTAAGCTAAGTGTAGAATATTATTGAAACTATAAATGGGAATTGAAGTTGACCTAATTTTCTTGAATACTCAGAATCAAGCAGATTCTGATAGAAATCTAAGGCATTTATTCTTTATATACTTGATGTAACAACTGGGAAGATTGATTAGCCTAATAACGAATAGAAGTTTTAAATGATAAATAATTATTTTTCAAAATTAAATATTTTATATTGTTAATTGATCTATATCACATTGAGCAATTAAGCAAATAAAGCACAACTTGAGTTAAGTGAAACAAACATCTTTTAAGTCAAGTAGGCTTCATGCACTCTGACCTAGTTAGATCTATCTGAACTTATAGCTCCTTTATGACCCATAATTCCTGGTCAATTTCAATTTCTCCATCTGCCGAGTTTAAACCATGTATTTTAAGAGTGTTCTTCGCCTTGGAAAGTACTTGTTTCTGATTAAATGGATTCTAAATTATAAGAGCACGTCATTAAGTTGATATTGTTTTTTTATTTTTAGATAGTTTTAGAGGGAAAGCCGCCAATGCTGCTTGCCATGCAAGACGAATCGTTTTATTTGTCGCATAATATATCAAATTGTTATGATTGTGCTTTGGGCCGGCCCAGTTCGAGTACGATTTGTGTGTCTGTTGGGAGCGGTGGCTCGACCCTGCCCGGAATTCGTATAGTGTAGTGTGGCCAGTAATCATGAATTTATGATTTAAGTGCGTGATTATAATTACCATACACCCTCCATTTGGAATGGTGCGACTACTTTATGTGGGCGCGACGAACGACGTGATGCGAAAGCCTGATGCCGATCAATATGAAATATGAAATTCAACTTTATGTCTTCATATATACAAGATATCATGTGTGCATGTATGTCGTGTTATGAGTGCACAAATACACGACAGCGCGCACATGTAAGGCACATGTAATCAGGCTATAATTTATGAAGCCATAAATTAATGTTATGTCCAAAATGTATAAGCATACACTACGAGAAATTATCGCTCTGAATTGGCAACAATGTTTACTCAGACTATTATTTAGAAAGTCTATTTCTAAGGCGGAAGTATCTTCGTTTTCGTGTCTTTATTCCAGGCGTAAATATTCTTAACTTAAGAAAAGTAGACAAGGGAGCAAATTCGATTATTATCTGAATTTAAGAATGGAATTTTTTGGTTGCGTTTTTAATTTTTTAGAAATATGTTCTATCATTAACAAGTGATTCTGAAAATTATAAAAAAAAGTCAGCCTAAATTTAAAAATTAGTTTTTCGTATTATTGGAATTTATTTCTATAGTTTAATTAAATTTTAGTGTGATTATTTTATCTGAGTGTATAAATATGTATCCATATGTATATCGCAATCAATATGCTTGAAGCATAGGGAATTTTGTGTCCAAATTAAGTTTTTGGCATTATTTAAAACTTAAACATCTAATCGGGGCTCCACTTTTAAGTCAAACTCAATTTTAATTTTATAATCTTTGGCATACCACTTAACTGTTAAGTTACTTTTCGCTGACAATCTTGCTGAGAGCTTTTCTTCTCTGTGTCTATCACAATCACAATCAGTTTCGATTACATTAGACAAATGTCAGAATACTTTTCGATTGCAAACAATGCGCCCTTTTGGCTTATTGTTGAAACTTTTATGGGCGGCCAGTTGCAAAGTGTAATTGAACCCCATTGACCAGCATTCGTGTTGGCCTCAACTTGTGTAGTTTGGTCGGGACTGCTGCCTATAAACATATTTGATGGCAGGCACTGAGCCCACTTCGATCACATCCACTCCAGTTCGCAATTACCATCTGACACAATGCGGTGCTTTCATACTTTTATACTTTTATGTATGGCTGCCCGGAATATGATATTCGACCCACCCGGTTGACATTTCAATTCAGTTCGCCATAAATAAAGTCCGATTCGGAGACGGTCGTCATTGAACCCTTTTTACCCCACAAACGCATGTTCATCGTTCGCAATATTTTGCCATTGATGGTTGGCAAACGCCCGATCCATTAATTATACGCCCACTTCACAAAGGAAGGCAGAAAAAGTCAAAATATTGACAGCTTAAACTTATTTTTTTTTTCTACTTCCTCCGTTTTGCCTGCAATTGTTGTGTTCCTCCCGATGCCTTTTCTAAAAAGGCAATCAGAAAGAGTCCGGACCGGAGTCACATTTCCTTCGGCTCAATGCGACTTGCAATTATTTAGCGTGCCCAACAATCGAGCAAAAGGACTCGAAATACGGCAAAAAAAAAAAAAAAATATCCTTTACTCATATCCGTTTATCATTTTTGACCTTCTGCACAGTTTCGTCGTTCATAACAATCGATTGAGGCGAACTCTTTGCCAGACCCTCGAAGAATGAATGAAATACACCTCGTCGAGTGCCCACATTGTGGGTCAGCTTTCGGTGGTGTGGTGGGTCAGAGGGGAATGGTGGCTGCTTCTATTTAAGTTATTGTTTCCATGCACAGCATTTATGAGTCCGGAGTCCTAATGAATTATTATGCCAGAGCCCGCACGCCCGCGCTATTCATTGCGAAAATTATTAAATGGCTCGGAATGAATGATTTAATGACCATGCCACATTTATACATAATTGCTGCAGCCAGAGAAGGGTTCGATGGCGAAAGGGGTTTGAGTGACGCAACTGTGCTCCTGCCCAACCCAGCACTACTTAAGGACCGTCTGCAGTTGAATGTAGTTCAGGTAAGTACTAAAGTCACGTCTAGTCCATAACAATTCTCAAGCAATTTTCATGAAAAGTGCCAAAAAGGATTTCTTCACACCAGCAGTGGAAAGCAGTCCTTTTGTCCGTTTGTCTACATTCATAAAATCATACACCAAGACAACAAACAAGCCACAAACAAACATATAAACACAAATGCAGTCCAAGTCCCTTTTGCGATTTAGTCCACACATTGCTTAGAGCTCAGTCTCGTCCCTCCCTTGGGGAGATATCACAATCAAAACTGTTGTCTTACGCTGCATGTGTGAAGTGAAGTGGGCGGCGAGGCGTGGCACCGACTTTGATGGCAATTCGCCAAATGGAAATATTATTGGACTGCATATAAACGGAATTTTATTTGTGGCCCGTTCGTGTTGGCCTCAGCAGTAAGTCTACTAATACCAGCAGATGGCCTCCGACTTGAGCTACATAAGTAATAGACACGTCTCGTTCTCGTGCTTTTTTTATGTGGTCAAAATAAATTGTTTAGATATATTCTAAGCATATGCATAACATTTATGGCTGGGTGTGTTTTCAGGTTTCATAAAAAATTTATAGTTTATTGTATATAATAATGAGTGCATGCATATTCCAGGGTATTCAATTACACTAATATTTTCATGGAGTATTTGATTTTGGATCTTTCTGATATGATTTTTTTATATTGTTTATTTTTTAGTGACCTCTTTTTCAAATTTAAATATGCTTTTTGCTGGCTCTGAGTCAAGACTTATTAGCATTTTATTTTTTTTTCTCTTAAAAACATTTTTAATTGATTAAGAGCATTAAACCTAAATTCTGAGAAATGAGAATGAATATGTCAAAAATTAACAAACTTGATTCAATGTTCTTCATTCTCATAAAAACGGACTTAATTTAATAATCTATTTTTGGCTTAATTAACATTCGCTTTATTTACATTTCTCACATTTTATAATTTATTCAAACATTTTTTATCTGTAAAAATGTATCTTATGCTACACTTAAACGATCAACCAGCCGGCGTTTATCTACCCAATTCTTTTTATCGCAGTGGGCTTGCCCTTTGAATATTATGACAATTTTTCAAATCGTTAATTTCACGAAATATACAAATAAGTTATTCAAGTGTAAACTCTTTGCACTGACAAGAAATCTGTAAGCGATGACAATGCATAAAAGGGGGAAGCTACAGATAATAAACAAACAAAAAAAGTAAAATGAACAATGACCTTTTTTCACATTTGAGCGATTTGATCGAATAGCGAAAAACCTGCTCATTCAGAAGATTATTAAAAAGCGAAAGGCAAACGTAAAATATCCATTCTTTGTGTGTCTAGGAATGGGATCCAAGCAGAGCAATGGCGGCGGCAGTCCAATCGTAGCTAGAAATTATCATAAAAATTGCGCAAACTCCGTGCGTGACTTTAAAACTCGGCAAAAGACGACAACGACAACGACCAGGACAAGGACGATGATGAGCCGGAGAGGATGTTCTGGTGTTTGTGTTGGTTTAGGTGGCTGCAGGGTGGCTCGCTGCCTGTGGTGCTGATGGTGGCTGCTGGCATCTTTTTAATATTCCCGTCATACGCATTGTCATTTTTGTTGTATTTGATTTTAATACGAATTTCACATTTTACAATCAAATTAATTGGTCACGCTGCCGCAGGATTACAACCCGGCAAGGACTGTGACTGCGACTGCGACTGCGACAACGAATGGCTTAAACAAACAAACAAGTCCGAGAACTGGGCGCTAAGGGATGCATCCCGTCAAGATATGATGTTGCCTCCTGCGCAGGCGAATGGGGTTAGGGGTGAGGTGTTAGGGGTGCGGGGTGAGGGGTGAGGGTTGTGGCAACCTATTGAAATTGTCATTGGCTGCATTTGACGCTCCGTCGCTTTGTGCACGTGAATCAGGCGAAGCGTCGCTAATTTATGCAAATATTGAGTCAGCCTGAGATGCGGAACTGAGGCAGTTAAATTCGTTGCACGATATTTATTATTTCTGTTTTCGAATTTTGAATATTTCATTTCGCTCGATTTGCGCGGCGCAATCCGAAATTTCATGCGAAGCTGGCAAATTAATTTGTAATTCGCTGGCAATTTAGCAGTTGAATTATTATCGGCATTTATAGGGTATTAAGCACGCCCATTCAATATTAACTCGACTCGATTTATGTGAGAATCAATTTGCATTTGCACCGGGCACATTTGTAGGCACAATATTTCAGATACATTTTCCATTTAAATTTGAAAATCCAACAAAAAAAGCTGAAACTAGCTGCACATTTTTACGCTCAACTCTGCAGCTGAAGATGTTTACACATGTTTAGATGCATCGCCACTTTCCACACTGCAACATAAACAGAAAAGAAAGCAGTAGTCGAGTGTGTTGTATGTTGTATGTTGTGTGTTGTATGTTGTAGTTGCCGGCAGCACATGCGATCCAATAAAATAGGAAAATAGAAACATAAATCAGCCGATTAATATTTTATGAAGTGTATCTTTCGCTGTGTACCTGACTGCTCTGGTTGTCGGGTCTGCTGGCGCATGAGATACTCGAGCTGCAGATACACTCTCGAGCTGCCCAGTGCTGAGGGGTCGGGCGGGTGGTGAAGTATGCGGGGGGGCGGGGGGTGGGCGTAAGGCTGGCTGAACAAACGACTTCCCTTTGTTTACCATAAATTCGTTAATAGACGCTGCCGCGTGTAAACAAATCACTTAAACATTTTCAAATTGACGCCTGACATGATTTTTTCTACGCTGCCGAACTCCAGCACACACACTCGCACACACACACACAGATAGAAGCGATAGATGGATATTTATTAAGTTGTTGAAGTACGGGAAGTATCACAAATTGTAAATCTACTTGTAGTTGTTACATAGAGTTTTTTTTATGCTGCTGCTGATGCTGCTGCTGCCTAGACCTGAAGCTGAACCACATTAGTGAGAAAAGTGAAAAAGAGAAAAAAAATGAAAATTGAAAACTGGCTCGCTGCTCAAAGCTGCGTCTGTGATCCTGGAGCTGTGCCAGTGCCAGTGCCCATGTCGCTGGCAATCAGCTGGACAGTGCTGGACGGGTGACAACGTGGATTGCAATTAGCAATCAAGCATCGACGGCTCGAACAGCTCGAACCAGGCAAGCCCAGAGTAAGACATTGGCGCACTGGCAGATACGGCAGCAACAGCAGCTAACAGCAAACATGAGCAGCTCGGTAGCTGACGCAGCTGTAGATACAGCTGCAGATACAGATACAGCTACAGCTACAGATACAGATACAGTTGTGTATGTGTTAACTCTTGGATTGGATTGGAAAGCAGGCAGTGTGACGTTGTGCTCGTCTGCATCGTCTGTTCGAGATTTTATGAAAAGCCCAATTAATTAATGTCGCTGCACATTCACAGCCGCATAAATTTATAATAAATACATTTCTTTTTTTTCTGCTCAGCGTCGTCTGCCAGCTGCCAATACAATTCATTTGCGCCACATCAGCCAGCGCTGACTCAGTTAAAGCAGCAGCTACAGCGGCTTCTGTTTCTGCCGTTTCCCACCCACAGACGGCCAGCGATGGATGATAACAAATTGTTGGCCAACTTCAGTGCCAAGGGCTTCAGTAGCACGTCACTTCGACAGTTCACGGTCCATCTGGTCGGATGGGTTTGGATCTGCTCTGGCCTGGTCTGCTCTGGTCTGGTCTGCCCTGCTCTGTCTGACTGCATATTTCTACTTTTAAGTATCTTTACCTCGGTTTGCTTTCGTTTTAGATTTGTATACAATACGCTTAGGCAATATTCCATTCAACTGCAACTACATTGCTTTATCTCCTAATAATAACTTTTACTGAATTACTGCATTTTCATGCCAAACATCATAAATAAAGTGTACTTCAAATATGAGTCAATGGCGCTATATACTTTATCTGTAGTCGAACAGCTTCAACTCCATTCCTCTATTTTACTATATACAAATTTAAAATTAAATAATATAAAGTGTAAAGCAAAAAATTTAGTAACCATTATAATAAATAAATCAAATAAGTAAAAGTAAAAATATAAAAAAAAAGGAATAAGATAAGTTTAGCAAAGGTAAGCAAACTCAGAGGTTTTCCGAAGATACGATGGTATTAAAAACTTAATTAAAGGAAGAGAGAGTTTCACTGAGAATACAATTGATACAGACATGATTATATTTAACAAATACAATCATTAATTTTGCAGTTAATACGCATTCAAATAGTTTAGTTTCACATTCCAATGCATTTACGAAAAACACATTAAATGCACATAAAGCAAACATCAAAAAGGGCGACAAGTTAAATGAGAAGAAAGTGTTGGGAAATTGTTGATGACTGCATAAATATTGTTGGCTACATGCATTGGAAATATGCTTACCAAGTGGCGCTAATTGCCATTGAAGTCGATGCGCTGGGAACATTGGCGCCCGACGCCAATAAACATGAAACCTGAAGGGGCGGCAAAACTTTTGACAATTTAATTGAGTTCGAATGGTCGAGGAAGCACCTTAAGCAGTCAGTAGCGATAAGTCAACGTAAGTCAGAGCTTTGACAATTATTATTGCTCAACTGTCAGCTCAACAAACACAACAACAACAACAACAACAACACAATATTCATATACAACACACAACACACAACAAACAACACACAACAAGCCAAGCCAGGCAGCGATGTCTGTTTTTTTCTTCCAGCGGCAATTAGCTTAAATGGTGTATGAGATACGAGATACAAACGCTGCCTGTATTTGTTGTTGTTGTTGTTTCTTGACTGTTGACTGTTGTTGTTGTTGTTGTTGTTGTAGATGGGCATGCGCAACGTGGACACGTTCGTGGTGCGATATGTGTCGCCTCGAGGCGCCTCCGGTTTGTTGCCTTTAGAGCATTTCTCAGATTTCAATCACGTTTCTAACGATTCTTATGATGTAAAACTGAACCTTTATTTATTTGTGGGCCGCACCGCTCTATTGGAGGTATATCCATCCAACCATCCAAGCGACCATCTTTCTATCTGTCTAGCTGTGTATTCCTACATTCATTGTGTTGTCTGTAATTTTAATTTGTTGCTGTCGCCAATTGGCTTCGCACTGCACACGTTAGGGAATTATAAATTTCTTAATTGCCAGAGTTGTCGCCTGCTTGGTTCCTTCTTCTTGGATGGTAGTACTTCTTTCTAGGCCCATAAGGCAAATTTGTATGTCAGTTTTGCTCGCTAACAAATACCTTAACTCAACTTAATTAATGAGTTTGTGTCGGTGCGAACGTGCTGGGAAATTGTCAATATATTTGCATTTTTCGGCTTCGGTTTCGGTTTCGAAGTTGGTTTTTGGGCTCCTACTATTCGTGGCGTTTGAAAAAGTTGGCAGCAATGCACGGCTCGAAAACGAAGTGATTTGTGCCTGGGCCCGATCATGGGAATTATTTTTGCCACACTATGCCAGCTGAATATCAATTTGAATTTATAAATTATTAGCTTATTACAACTCGTTCAGCTGTCTGCTGACCAAACGAATTTCAGTTCGATGCTAATTGGAACGTTATTTTGGAATGTTATTTTGTAAAGTAGAAAATGTGTAAAATAAAATAAAAACTAGAAAGAGCACGCCGAAGACTACATACCCTTCTAGACGTATACAGATATATATTGCTTGGAGTGTGAAATATTATTATATTTTTTATAATACTCATTTTTGCTCGTAAAAACTATTTTCTCCAAAAAGAAGTTCTCAAATAATTTTCTTCTTCTTGAAAACCAAATTTATCGAATTAAAATTCTATATAGTCAGCTAGTAAGATGAACTATTTTATGCAACTTATTCAACCTTTTTCAGTGCAACTGGAACTCGTTTGCGATGCTTACTGTCTTATCAGCAAATGTGGCCAGAGTTACCTGCTTCGTTTAACTCATTTCATTTTGGTTGCGGCATTGGCCACCGTTAGGGGCTCATGCGTCATCCTTGGCGACACTGGCGAGACGTTGGCTATAAAAAGCAGCAAGGCCACAGGAATTCTATGCACCGACTGGCTCGGATGGACAGCGATCAGCTGGGTGTCATCTCATGTCTGGCTCTCAATCGGAGTCCGAGGCTGAGTCCAGGTTTGACTCTGCTTTCGTCCCGTTTTCTGTGTGTGTCACCTTATCAATATTTTCCGTCGAGTAATTTATTGTGTTTCTGCTTGTGTCTGTGCTGCTTCCTTATGGACCGCTTGCAACATGCCAACGTGCCCCTGCCACATTAACCATTGCCAACCTGTGCTGCATGTGTCGTTCAATCTCTCTTTGCCTGTGTGTGTGTGTTTGAGTGTGTTTGTTTAAACGTTTGTCTTAGGCCTTGTCACATTTTTATGGGTATAGCCGCCTTATGGCATCGATTTTTATTTTTTTCTTGGTTAAAATTATATATTCTTTCATTTTATTATTGCATCGAGTCAAAAAGTATTCCGATCCGATACCCTGTGCGATAAACAGCAGCTCATCTAGGGGCTTGCGCCTTGTCTTGCCTGGCCTTGCTTTGCCTTTTGGTTGAGCCATTGTTTCTCTCCGTCTGTTTAATGTATTTTTAAAGAACCTCAAAATTTAATAGACTCCATTCAGGTATGTATTACAAACCATCATCATCATCGTCGTCACCGTCAACGTTGCGCCCCATAGTTGAAGTGTTAATGTTACCAAAACACATCGCAGCGCATTTGGAACTTGGCCACATTTCTAACAAGCCCAAGCACAAAGACATAAAAACCATTTTCATTGTTTTCAATTAAGAAAGTTAATTATTTGATTATTATCAGCATTAATTGCATGCGCTCCGTCGTATTTCTCATTTCTCATTTCAGTATTCAGATTTCAGTGTCTAATGAGTATATACTGATTACTTTCTGTTTTCCATCTTCAGATCGACTGACACCCAAAAATAAGGAAAAACCGAACTTAAAACGAAAATTATATATTTAAATGGCCAGTTAAACTATTGTTGCATTGATTTCTATGCTCTTGATATACGGCTTTTTCATGGAAATCGGCCATATGACAAAGGCAACAATGATGCAGATGATCTAAGGTATTAAATAAAATGGAAAAACAGGAAAATAGTTTGTAAATCGAATAGGAATTGTTGAATGACTTTGTTATTTCTTACTGACTTTACTGCAAGGTAACAAAATAAAGCAGGTTTATAGTTCTTGGCGTGTTAAACTGCACTCAGCCAAGCACCTTTGTCTCTTTAAGGGCCACACCACATTCAGTTCCAGCTCCACAAATTTAACTTACTCTTAAAGCTCGCCCTGCCCGGGGATTATAATGGCCCAGTCCAAGCACCGCCTCCCCCTCCAATCGAAAAGCTTTGGTTATCCACTCCCTTTGCCATATTCCATGTTCCACGTTCGATGTACGCACTGATTTCAGTTGCCGCCAACAATTTGTCATAATCATAAATCATTTCTGAGCGCTAAATCCAACGCCTAATGCAACCCAAGGACGATGAACAATGGCCAAGTGAACATCAGTCCAAGTCTGGGCGGAAACCAAAGCAGCGTATATTTCACAGCAGGATATTGGCCTCTAAATTACCCCGCAAATATATATAAAGGGCTGGCGGAAGGGGCTCTCGAATTGCCCAAAAATATTGTCAGAGCGTACATACATATAAATATATATATATATAAGATAGACGTCTGTGTTGTATACAAGTATGATTTTCAATTATATGAAGCAATGCTAGAAAACTTGTTTGCACATATGTCGTATCTCATCATATTATTTGTCAGCACAGAAGGATGTACGGCCCTTATCCTTTTGTCCCCCTTAGTCTGCAACAGACAATTGTGCACACACACACATACACACACACCCATACACACAGTGTCCACCCACCCAAACGGGGCACATTTAGTGGTGACAAAGTTTTACAAAAACTGCTGAAAATGTGTAAATGCATCTGGAAAAGTTCTGCGGGGGATGGGACAGGATGTGCACATAAACCTTTTGAAGAGGAACCTGCTGCTTCCTTTTGCACACACACAATTCAATTAATTGTGACAAATAATTTATGAAATGCCTTACGCATGTGCATCCACATATATAAAAATGAATAATCCATGTATCAAGGCGGATATATGAGGAATATGACAAGCATTTCCAATTTGATGCTGATATGTAGTCCTTTGGGGTGGCTAACTAGTTATGTGTCTGCTCAGCTCTGCCAAGCACCCCTCCCCAAGCCCCGCTCGAGCCATCGCTTAACCCCTTTTGAGGGCTGAGAACCACAGTTTTAGTCAGCCCGAAATGGCTGAGTGGCATTTGAGCTTGTTTCGCACTTCGTTGGCTGTCACACTGGGATTGGGATTTCATTTGTCACCCAGTCAGCAACCAGCCAAAAAACGTTGACATGCAACACTTTGTTGGGCTTGAAATTTGATCTGGAATTCCATGTCGAATTCATATATCGTCAGATCTTTAACTTCACGGTCATTTATTGAAATTAGTCAATTAACTGATTTCTATATTGAATATGCACAATAATTGTCATTTAGTAATCGTAACTCATAGATAATAATAACTTATAGACAGATGGGTAACATTTTAAAGATGTTTAGGAAAATATCTCAAAATAATGGTAATAATGAAGGTATATATATCTTAGGTCTGCATTCCATTATGTATTCTTAAAATATTACACTTACTTTAAGCCATGCAAACAGAAGGCGAAAAGAGTCAGATTCTTAGTGAATATACATAGATCATAAATCAATTGCAACTACTGACTACATTTAGTTGATTATAATTTAAGTATACTCATCAAATACTTTTAGAATAAGAGTAATTGTAAATTGATCGATTTGGATACATGCCAAGTCTGCATTTGTTAATATATTTGTTTTGTTAGGTCTGCACTTTTCTATATAACAATATGTATACTTTTGTGTACACACATCCAGTTAATTGTAACCAAATTGGTAAGCCTTACATTAGTCCAGTTTTTTAGTCAATATAGATCATAAATCAATTGCAGCTAGTAACTACAATTTGAAATGTTATAAAAACACATTGTGTAACTCACAGGTAAGCAGGTAAAAAATTGTTGGGCGAGAGACGAAAATAAATAACCTGCTCCCGACCATAATTTAAATGCATGTTTTACTAAAATCGCAAACTGTTGTAAACAGTTTGAATCATTAATTCGCTCAGTTCACACCAGTAAGCAGAAATCCGGTTTCACATATTCACAGCAAATCCACTCACTCTCACTCTTTAAGCGACACCTTATGTTCAATTTCCAAACACCAGTAAAACACCCAACAAGCAACCAGCAACCAGCAGCAACAGCAACACCAACACTCCACCAGCTTGTGCCACTTCATTGTCAGTTGGGCGTTGTTGAAAATCTCTTTATGACATATTTTGATATTTATTTATTATCTTGTCACTGTGATTTGCAACAACATAAGCTACTGCCACACCCCAAACTGGCAATACCCACCCTAACCGCAACCCCTCGAAGGCTGCGAGGGCTGCGAACTTCAGGGCAACTTCAGAGCTTCACTTGTCGCGTGTCGTCGATAGACAAAGGCAAACAAAAAGCTGTCAGCAAGCCCTTCACTTGCCTCAGTTTTTAAAAAAAGAAAAAGAGAAAAAAAGAATACTTGAACCAAATTAAATGCACACTTATAGAGAATAGAAGCAAATCCAAGTGGATTTCTGAAGTCTGTGATAATATTTGACCAGATGCGGTACTCCTGCGGCTCCAGTCTGAAATTCTGAGCTGATTCTCGCTTCATTTTTTATGACATTCATATGGGGATCAAAGCAGATTTGCAAAGTTCGATGTGCTGGGGAATTGGTAGCTCTGCATGATGCTATCGCAAATCGTTCATTCAGCTTAACCCTAGGAAATATGAGCGAATGTATCTTTCAGATACACTGTATCTGACACTGACGCCAAAACTGATACAGATACAGATACTGACACTGACACTGACACTGGCTTATGTGCCTAATTTATAGCATCGGTTGGCTGCTTCTGCCCACCTTAGCAGCCCTCAACTCATCCCCCAATCTTCTCTAGCTCCGCGTACTTCTCTAATGAGCAAGTCGTTCAATTAACTGAGCACGCTGTGGGTAAAATGGGTAGAATAGTGGGTGGCTGCTTGGGTGGTTGGGTGGTTGCCTGCTGTAGCGAGGTGCGGTGTAAGTAACAGAGTCGAGCTAAAATTCCTAATGGCAATTAGCAAAATTGCTTTATATTTCATGCGCCCATCGGCGTCATCATCATTTATGAGCGCCAGCGAGTGTACGTGTGTGTGTGTGTGTGTGCGACTGTGTGTGTGTGTGTGTATGTGTTTTCATTTCACATCTTTGCGAAGCTGAAGGCTAATTGAATTTTGACGTTGGCCGTATTTCATTAAGCAAGGGCAGGGCTCGCTCAGACACGCATGTAAAAGGGATGCTTAACGCAAATGACTCCAATTTGTCAGGCTCGCATCCTTTTGCAGATCCACCAACGACTCAAATAACTGCAATCGATGCAGTTTGAGGCCATGGCCAACATGCTCACACATATAGCTGAGCAAAATAGTCTGGATAATTTTCGGTTGCAAAGGTTCCTTGTCCGGCTGCGTTTTATTCTTATTCCATTTAATTTTATTTTTATTCGCTGCCCAAAAAAGCTGAAAGTGCATCTGATTTATGTGCGTTAGAAGTTTTACAGCCAAACACACACACGTCTGACTGGCACATGCAGTGGGAAAACAACAATAACAACAAAAACAATGGAAACTACAACAACAATGGCACGTAAAGCATTGGAAGCCAAAAGTTGTAGCGGCGGTAAAACTAAAATTCCATAAATTAAGCCTGCACTTAGCTGAAATAATCCAAAGCAAAATAAATGATTACAAAAATCTAAAAATATACATCAGACCCAATATTTAAATAATACTTAAGAATATGTGTGTAATATTTTATTTCATATTTTGGTGGTTTTCTTTATTTATTTGTTTAATATTTTATATTATTTTTATAAGAACATTTATTTGTGCTTACCAAAAATTGTCCACAGTTAAAAATGCAGCTATTAAGTTTATCGTTCGCTTTTGATTTAAATATTTTTAAATTCTATTGTATTTTTCTCAGTGTGTATTTGGCGAAAGCAGCGAATCGCAGTCGTCTCAATCGTGGGGCAAAATAAAAGTTTTGCCCCTAGTTGCTGATATAAATCACAGATCTTTTTACATAAATTTGTGCTTTGCCATTTGCTAAAGCGAATCTGGCTCCTTTCGCCTTTTTCCTTTATATTCCTTTTGCTTGTTTCCACCTGGACTAGTGGTGGCTAAGTGCAGGACACACACACACACACACACACACACACACACACACACAGCAAACACACACAAACATCGCATATCGCCAAAAATATGAAAACTACTTTTCTTTTTTTTTCGTATGGGTGGAAATTTCGAAGCTAACGCGAGTTAAAGGATATGGCGCACTCACGGCACTGCCAGGACCAAGGCTCTTGCTATGCACGTGTGTGTGTTTCTATGCGTGTACGTGTGTGTGTGTGTGTCTACCGTTCCGTGTTGTGTGCAGTAACACGCTTGATAAAGAAAGGAAAAAATGCATATAAAAGTTTCAACTGCAATCGAGAAACTTTTGACCTTTATGCTCTCCAACTTCAACGCTGAACACAAATATAACTGCACATATGTACGTATAAATATATATATATATATATATATATATATATATATATATATATACATATATAAACATCTATATAAAACATACTTGTGTATATAGAAAGTACTTTCTTCATATCCTGATGTGAATTTGCTGCGTTCACATATTGTTATTTAAAAACTTTAACAACTCACACAGATGTGCACATACATATATAAACATCTATCTATATATATATATATATATATGTATATACATATGTGCAGATTATGTACAGATGTGAGCACGTACGAGTTTCTACATTAAGTTAACGCAGATTGTAGCTACTTAGAAGTAGACTCAAAGTGAAATGCGAAATTGTTCCGTCTTGGCCCTATGAACTTATAAATACTTGAGTAAATACATATATACGTATGAGTAACTATATATATTTATATGTATGTACATATGAGTATTCTCTTAAATATATAAATTCCAAATATGTACGTATGTGAATATATAGTATAAATGGTTACGCTCTTATGAAGTAGAGTTGAGATAATAAAGTAATTTTATCCCTGTGAATGAATTCAAAGCATTTCAATATAAAAGAACTAAAAAAGGGAAAAACTTCCTTATAAATATAGGAATTACCACATCTTTCTGCTTTTTAAATAATTAAACAGAACAATTACAAATAAACAATATTTATAACATATATAATTCAATTCCATTCCATTCCACCATTCCTTTTAATTTTGCGATAATTATTTTTAAATTATTTAATATTAGAAGTTGTTTTTTAATTATTAATTCAAGTAAGCAATTTTTAAGGTTTGTGGACTGCTTTAGGTGTATATGAGGTTAGGTCAGACGATTATCGACCTATGGGTCTGGATCAAAAGGGGCTGTTCTAAATACATAACTCAATTTTAGAATTCCTGTGGGTACCAAATTTATTAACTAAGATAGGTCAGCCCAGATGCACTGTTCTGTCAATTCTGCCACTTCCTCCTCTTGGCAGATCCTACAGAAGTCGTTGCAGGTTTATTATTTATATTAAGAAAGAATCTATTTATACTGACAGATAGGTAGCAATGAGAGCCGATGCAGCTGCCAGGATATATTCCGCCAATTCAATCTTTTTTGGATGGGAACACACTGGACAACAACTTCGAGTCATGAAATATATGTAAGCATATTTAAATAAATGCAACTAGCAAATGGTGCCACTTTGCCCCCCTTTTTTTGTATTCAAATGAGCCTAAATGAGTTAACATGGCAACTATGATGATGATCGTGATGATGATGACGATGATGATGATTAAGAGGAGCATGTGACTACCGGTGGGTTACTGTGGCTTAGTGGTGCTGTGGTGGCCGGCTTTGAGCCACTTTTAGCTGTTTGTGACTTGTTGCTGCATTCGAATTCGCATATTTCATGAATCAAGTGGCGAGCGAGTGTCGACTGTGTGTGCGAAATGTGTGACGTTTCTTTAATTTATATGTGAATGCGCACGCGCAGTCACCAAAGCACCAAGTCGAAGTCCCACCAGCTCCAACCCAACCCCTAGCTCCGCTAACTGGCCAACCCCATCCCTCATTCCTCATTATGTCTTCTTCGAGCAATCGCACAACACGCAAGGCAAAAGTCAAAATACATTGCATATTTTGGTTTCAGAGGCAACAATTTATGGCCCACGCTCGTATTAAATAGATCATTTTGGTGATTCGATTGCTAACTAAGGTCTATGGATAGAAATCCGGTTTCCTGGTATATATATATATATATTTGTATATATGTAAATATGTATGTATATCAACGCACTGAGATCGAATAAATGTTGTTGCCTGGCGTCGAGTCTTGTAGCTGGTAGTCGATACAGATACGATTGCTTAGATGCAAATGTGCTTTAATTTGAATTCATTGGTTCGGAGCTTCTTGGCGCCGCCATGGGTTAGTTTCAGACCCTCCTCAGCAGCCCCGCATGCCCCAGCCAGTTACAGAGTGCGCTGCGACAAAAGTCGTGACTAATTACAGAAATTAAAACGCTGTAATTTAATTATGTATCTGCGATTTGTTATCGGTGCCGGCGGCAGTTGCAGTTGCAGTTACAGTCGCAGTTGCAGCCTCAGCTCTATCGTCCATAAAAAACTAAAAACAAAAAAACAACAACTCGTCCAGTTGCCTTCAAAACAAACCTTGCAAATGCCGGACATTGACTCAGACAACAAAATGTCTACAAAATGCATTTCATTTGCCAACTCAGTGGAGGAGGAGGAGGTCGAAAACTTAGTGCCTTCAGCTCATTGATTATGTATTCCCAATATTTTTTATATTCAAAAAAGGATCTCAAAAGCTGCCCCAACAAATAATGAAATCCATGAAAAAGTAAAGCTCAGCATTTTAGTTTTTTAATTTGAGCCTAATTTGAAATTCGTCAGAAAAGAAAAAAAACACGTTGCATTTGCATTCGAAATCGACAAGTGCTAGGAATTTGGCATGCAAATCTGGCAGGAATTTTATTCAGCAAATTGTTTCATTCACAAAAAATTGCAAAATCATCTCCGCTGCTGCTGAGGTCGGCGAGCAAAACTAAACCTTCAATTGCTGCAAAACAATCAACTCCAAACTCTGGGCGCATTCCATTTTGAATCGATTACGAATATGTTGTTCCCCACAAAAAAACTCACAATATACAATTTAAATTACATGTCTGCTGTTTGCAGAAATCTTCTACTATACACATATGTGTGTATGCACACATACACACACACACACACACATTGATATTGATCTGTGAACCGATTTTTATTGCAACGTGCGATTTGCGATTTGTTGTTTGTTTTTATTATTGGCTGCTGCAGTAATTCGCGTTTTTCATCGAATTCGTCTCATTCCCGTTTGCCATTCAGCTACTTGCAATAATCATTAATCGATTCCGTTTGCAATGGGCATGCACAAGTATGTTGCACATACATACATACGTACATGTATTTACGACTTTTTATTGCAAGTAAATATTATCCTACTAAACAATGGACTTGCGCTTTCATTGAGCAACACATTCATTCGCAAGCCACATGCATTTGCAATGCTGAGAAATCGGAAAATCAATGTTGCGTCTTCTGCTAATTTTAAGTCCTTGTTTATCCGTGTGAATTCCAAAAACAAAATTATAGATGTTGACTTCAGAATTTTTCAGTCTAAATTGTTAAGACTTTAATTGAGACCGTTGAATGCAAAGTAGACCGTTCTCTACTCAAGAAGTTGTCTATGAGAATTAATGAACATGAGACTTAGCTAATCAAAAAAAAAAGCGGAAATAATTTAATAATATACTTTTTTCTATTGATTAGTTCAAATCCCGTCGGGTTTGGTATTCTCGGCTGCTGTGCAGTTTGAGTTTCGAAATATATTAAAGCACATAAAAAAAATAATATATAATAAAAACTTTAGTAACAGACAGCCAAAAACATATTTAAATTATTAAAAGAGTTTGCAAAACAATAAATTAATATTTATATTTATGTATTAATTGATATTAACTAAAATATATTTAACAATTAGTAATACAAGAAAGAGCAGCAATAATATTGATTTCGCAGCTAGTAAATTACATATCTTTCGATGTTGATGGATAGATAGTAGTTAAATTGATAAATATTTGAAGAATTCACTGATAAAAATCTAATAATTGTGTTAACATACAGCTTTAGTTAATAATTTGTTAAGATAGAGACTACTTTACAACAACAGCTGTAACTCTACAACACAACAACAACAACAATCAACTCAACAGAAATAGCACCAATCACGTTTTCCGATAGGAGCTAAAAAATAAACACACTCATGAGAGTGCAAAACATTTTGTTGTTATTTTGTAGTTGACACCAAATAAAATCGCGCACAGCTAGCGAGCAGATGTCTTTTGTTTGTTAGTCTGGGATAGGCAACACTCTCAGCTGTGCCCGGGTCTCAATGCAGTGTCTCAGTCTGAGACAGAGTCAGCAGTGGCTGTGTGGAGGCTGCTCTATGTGTATTTGTTGCCGGTTTGCTTTCAATGAGTTTTTTTTTTCGGCAAACTGTTGATTTTGTGGCTATTTGTATGCACGGCTGTGTTGGCTCACATCAATTAAGAGGTGTGTCCGGGCCAACTCAATTAAGTTAGCGGCACTCACACACTCGTGCCGCCGTTTGACAGTTTAAGTTAATGTTGCTGCTTACACATCTTCCATAAGGCCGCACAAATCGCAATTGTGCAATTGGCCATAATCGCTGTAGAACTTTGGCTTGAAATTGAAGTTCAATTTAAGCCGTCGCCATTTTGCCGTTGCGCAGCAATTTGCTGCTATTCATAATAACTGGGCCCGCTACCACCCACAGGGCGGTTGTTAGCCGGGTACTACAACAGGCTACACAGGCCTACAACTCAAACTACCCGAGTTGCTGTCTCGACTCTCGAGTCTAGACTTGTGTGGCATGCAGCAGGCAGCAGGCAGCGGTATCCGCGTCGCCAAGCTCCAATCGAGCCAAGCCATAGAAAATTGCTGCAATTTTATATTTACAGCAATTGGGCGCAAATGCGAACAGCCACAAAACAACAACCGCAACGCCAGAGAGAGAAGGAGAGAGATAGAGAGAGAGATAGACAAAGCTGGAGAGAAAAGTTTGCAATTGTTAAAACATGAACTTAAAAATACATAATTGCATATTCCGCCCGGAATCGTTTTGGAGCCGCACTCACCCAGATTTCACTGGCTCAAAAGCAAAACTCAACTGGGTCCCCAGTTCAAGTTTGGACGGACCGACGAACGGACGGAGAGCAAACTCGTAGCTGACAAACAACCAAACACTCATACGTCACGTTGATTGCAGGCGGCGCACAGTGGAGCAAGATTAATGGGAAAACAACTCAATAATAATTGCCATTTTATAATTGCATTTGGTTTGCATTTAAAATAAACTTTAATTGAAAATATATTTTACATTGATTCTAAAGTAAAGAATCAATCAAATAAATAATAACAAAATAAAATAAAATAAATTAAAAAATGTGCATGAATAATTTCACATTACGGTAAGCGTTCCACTGGTTGTAAATTCAAATTATATTCACACATAAAAAATTTCCAAAATACAAAAAAGAAAGAAAAACAATTCCACTTTGCACTCATCTTGTTTGAGGGGGAGACGCAGGGAAGACAAAGACAAAATGGCAAAACGTTTTGCATCCGCAGCAACAGCAACAGACCTGCACTCAGACAGGCACAACTTGCAGATACCCTGTAATCAAGTTTTGAGAAATATGCAACAAAAACGTCAGCAGTTTTTAGTCCCCATTAAGTAAAATTAAATATATAAATAAGAATAAATAATATGCAATGTGCAACAAAAAAAACCTATACAGTCTCAGTTGCTTATAGTTGATTTGAAGTTATATATATTATATATATTTACACTAATATACCCTCTTCAAGCATTTTAATGTGTACAGGGCATAAAAAGAAAAATTCGAGGCAACTTTCATGACAAGCGAGTAATTTTGTTGTGATTTTTTGATTTGACCCAACACTCGCCTTTACAAAAAAAAAAACGACAGCACACACACACTGGCACAACCACACACACATACACTCTCACACACACATATATATATATTGGCTATTTAAATTGTGCAATTTCTGTTTGGTGCTCCCCCTTTTGGTAATTCTCCGTCTCCGTTTAGCGTCCCCTGCACTCTCTCTCTCTCTCTCTTTCTCTAACAGGCTGTCTCTGTCTCACTCTTCCTGCACTGGCAACAAACAAAACGGCAATTATGCCGCGTTTTTGCTCCCAAATCAGGCGAAAATATATTTGAACCGCTTAGATTTGGCATTAAAACACGACCGGTGGATGGGGATTGTTGGGTGGTTGAATGGCTGTGGAGCAAAGTGGTTTGGAAATGGATTGATTGGGCTGCTGGGTCGGCCAAAAGAGAGCGGGGACCCGCCTGCTGCTAGTAGACACGTCAACAACTGACTGACTGACTGGCTAACTGACTGACTGACTGACTGACTGACTATCTGACTGAATGGCTATTTGGATTTATCAGTTGTTGTTCTCCACTGCTTCGGTCGCTGCAGTTATTTACAGCACAATGCAAAACGATGAATCGATGATTCCAGCATGAGAAATTAGATCGACTCAATGGGAAACCCATCATCAGCATTGCAGCAGTGGCAACCAAATACAACGGCAACCCGGCGAACTGCAGCAAACAAATCACTGCAAATGTAATTGAGAAGGCAACTGAGTATCGTGTGGAGACTGAGAATTGGGATTGAAATTTTGAAAATTGCTGCTGGGATTGCGGGTATTATTGAAGCTGTACAAAACTGTACTCCATCTAAAACTGTAAACGCTGCTCTGCATCTCTTTTGCTCTCTCTCTCACTTTCTCTCTCTCTCTCTCTCTCGCTATCTGTCTCTTTCTACTAGCATAGAGTAAAGTCATTTTCTGCCTGGCAAAAATTGCTTGAGCGTTTTTCTTTCTGCTCTTTTGGATGTGTGGGCGGCAAAGTGATGCAGCCAAGCAACAAATCGCGTTGACTGCCACACGGTTCCACAATCAAAGCTAGTTGCCTCAACAGAGTGGCAACCACTCCCCCACCCTCTCTCTCCGTCTTGCCCAGAGTAATCTGTTTGCTCGTTTGGTCAACGCCCTCGGGGGCGTTCCGAATTATGCTTCATCATTTTCCATTGGCAAACGCAAAGTTGCCAGCCAAGTTATAACTTTGACTCACATCTTAAACTGAAAACTTTGATATATCACATACGTATATATCCGATAGAATCATTAAGTGATTTCAGTAAATGCCTAACAAGCCATTGTTCTGCTTTAAGTACGAACTTGGACTTTTATGGTGTTAAACTTAAAAAGTAAATGCTGCAATTTGACAGAGGCAATAAATCTGGCATTAACTTAAATTTTGTATAAAATAAGAGCTGTGGATTATTTCTTATCAAAGACATTTTTTTTATTGAACATGGAATATGGTTAATACCAGCCAAAAGTGTGGCGCGGCTAAGCACGCAAACACAAACATAAATAAATACGTTGTATGAGCGACCGCAAATAAAAACTAAATGCAATGCCACACGAAGAAGTAAGCAAGCTCAATTAATCTGGATGGGCAATATTATGATCATATCGATTACCCAAAACACAAACAGTTGCAAATGACACGCCCACCCAGCGCACGGACAACACGTGCCTCATTCAAGACAATGAGTATGTTGGCTTAAGGCGGACACAGCAGCTACTCAGCTCTGTCAACTAATCCTGTGCATAATGTTGCATAAATACGAGCGCATGTCAAGATTCAGACTCGGACTCCAACTCCAACTTCGACTCAGACTCAAATGTCGCGCCCAGCCAAGGCAGTCGGGCTGATAAGTGACCATATCCATATCCATCCAGTAGCGTCCGAATCTGCCGCCGTCAAAATGCAAGCGCAACTTGGCGGCGACTCAAACGGTGGCAGGCAGCCGCTGCCATTGTGTGTCGGCCAAATGATGTGCCAAACTGACACTGCCAGATAGATAGATACGGATACCCCCAAACACCATTAAGGAGCTTAACCAGCCGGGGACGGGAACGGAGACGGAGTGGAAGGTAACCCACCAAATGCATCGCATATTCCGCTTGATTTTTGGTTTCTGTGTGTGCCCAATGCCAATGAATCCGAATGGAATGGAATGGAATGGATTCGACTGTTGTTATTTTTATTTTGTGACAATTCAGCAGCAGCACCAGCACCGGCAGCAGCAGGAAATAATAAAAGTGCAAACAAATCGTTAGATTTTTCGTATTGAAGTGTTGGCTATGTTTGTTATTGTTGTTATTCGGCATTTTGTCTAGTGGCACAGTGGCGCAAACACAGTTGTCATGCATAAATGACTAGGATTTGCTTAAGGATTTTATAAAATAAATATCAGAGATAGGAAAACAAATTGTAGAGCTCTAAATCTGAATTTAATGTGAAGAATTAAAATTAAGAAAATGTCAAAACTTACGAATTTTAAAATATTATTATTAAAATATTTTTAATATTCTATTTTATTTAGGTGAATTAATAAATTATTCATAATTGACTACTGTCTTCATAAATAAGCCTACATTTTTGGCAATACGAAGATTATTTTTTTTAAATATAATATGTAAATTTTAATATAAATTAATAAACATAAATCATCAACTGCTTTAAAAGACAAATTGAATTCAAGTTAAAATGTATATATGTAAATAGATGGCATGCAGAATTGTGTAGCAGTGCCACAATAAAGCAATCTGTATTTTACAAGCGTGCATATACTTTTGAGCTCACTGTGAATCAGCCTCGATGATGTCGACTATCTGTCGGATTGTGGGGCCCATTTACTGCTGCTGTTTAGAAGCGAAAACCAAGCCGCGCAATTTGTGAAATTTTTCCTTGTTTAGATTGTTGTGCTGTGTGTGTGTGTGTGTGTGTGTGTTGGTTTGGGCGTGTATTTTTATGCCGGCGATAAGCCGAAACAGCGACCATAACCATTCTCATATTATTTGTAAGGATTTTTGCATTTATTGCCAACGTTTTCCAAGGATTTAGCAGAGACCGAGTCCCAATCCGAATGAGGCAGCAATTGTATGTTGTAGTAGTATCTTAATAGTTATCAGGCTATTCTTGTTGTAGTTGTTGTTGTTGTTGTTATTATTATTATTATTATTGTTGTTGCCGTTGCTGTTGCTGTTGCCATTGCTGCTTCTGCGCGCAGTTAGTTTGAAAATCTAAGCCAGTAACGGCCAACTTTATTTGGCCAGTAAATTTTTATGCCATTTTATAAGCAACATAAATGAGACATTTACCATTTAACCGGGTGTTTCGTGTTTCGGTTAGTCTCGTGCTGTAAATCCATTAACGAGCGACGCGTTAAGGTAAAGCCAAACACACAACCCGACAGAGGAAGAAAAATAAAAATAAAATACACGCAATGCGGTGAAACTATTTGAAACTTATAAATAAACAACTTAAAAACTGTAATCGGCAATTATACGCAGCAAATTAACATGAACACCGTCTGTCAGATACCAGCAATAATTCAACTCAAACTCTGACAGCCCTCGGACTCTGCCACAAAGACACCCCAAGCCAAAGGGTTGTCAGGGCAACACATAAGGGATCGACGACGGATCGCAGGAGCCATAAAAGACAGCTTCATGCATGCATATTAGTCGTGATGATGACAACTTGTGAACAGTCGAGAAATTTCTTGAGTAATTAGCCATTGTCAGCATATTTCAGAAATTACTCAAACATATCTGTCAACAAGGAAAATACTGTCGAAAGGCCAACTAAATTTATTGAGTATAATTATTTATATATGTATTTAAATTAATTTGAAAAATGTATTCTAGTTATTTATAGAAAACGAGCTGTAACCTTGACTTTTAGCTCTGCCTATAAATATAAAAAATAAATATTTAAAATTTTTGTCAACCTTTTGTTTTCAAACTCAATGAAACCAGTTAAAAAATCCATCACACAATTTAAGTCAAAGACAAAACATTCACTTTAATGCACACACACACACACACACACACACACACACACAGTGGGTCTTTAAGAATATGACACAGCATTGTCAACAAGAAATATTTGATTAACGACTAAAAAACTGCCAGCAAGCCAAAAGCGACCGGATAGCCGGCTAGATAGCGACTGGCAGCGAGTCACAGCACAAGCAAATAAATTAAAGCAAAATAATATTTAAGAACACGACAAAAACGATGGGAATACAACAAAAAACAGAAAAAAAACCAGGCAGCAAAAATGTTGAATGTTAAAAGGTAATAAAAATATTTCCCTGCTGCTTCGCATCTGTATCCAGATCCAGTCAGCTCTGAGCCAGCTCTCTTTCCAGCTGTTGGTTAGGCTATCAATATTTCGTTTCGATTTCGAATTAAAAGATTATGACGATAATAAACTTGACTAATCATTTTTATTACAATATCTTAAAGTGGCCCACACTTGCAACGCTGTATTCGTAATTTGGTGATCGAGTCTGAGGGGTCCATGGCCTTTTACCACGAAATTTCAACGCTACTTTTTTTTTCTTTGGTTTCTTTGGTTTTCGTTTTATTCCCAGAACATATCCGTGCCGATCATGATAAGCGTTGAACGTTGAAGTCAACACATGGGTCGGGTGGCCAAAATAAAAAGTCAAGTTTGTTTATTAATTTTTCATAACTTAAATACATATATTTGTTACTTTGTATACTTTTTATTTGTATTTCGTTCGCTTTATGGTTTTTCTTTCTTGTTTTTGTTTTCCATTTCTTCATTTTTTTTTTATCATTTTTTGTGTAATAAATTATGAGACTATGCTTACAAACAGATTGAGATACATGTGTATCTGTATGATTTATGTGTATATGGTAATTTATGTTTGCCTGTCGTCAACTTAACTAACATACTAAGCTAATTAATTAAATGGTTTTGCAAAATTATTAGATTACAATTTTTCTTTTTTGTTTGACAATCGCCTTAAGTTGCACTACCAACTAAATTAACTATGAATGTTAAATATATCTTTATAATTTTTTTAGTTTTGAATTTTTTGTATTTGTTTTTGTTTTGTTCTTTACAATAGTTTGCCAGTTGTTATAAGTGATATGGAAAGCATTTTGCATCAACTTGGCTCCTCCAGCTGCCTCGGCCAACAATTTAACATTTAGTATCACAATTTCTCGTTTTTTTTTTTTGTTTTTCTTTTATGCATTATTATTATTACAACTATATTTTCGAAGCAAAGCAAACTGATTGGATTTATTGCGTGTAGTTTTATGTACAAGAGATTAAAAATAAGAACGTAGGAAACAAAAGCCAGACTAAATTGATAGCGTGTCATATTATTATTGCACATTTGAAATATATATATACTTGAATATGTGTGGACTTAGTTATCATATATCATATACACATAAATGCATATATATACATATATATATATACTTTATTCATTATTTATCGCCTATTTTTTAGTGTTTAGTATTAAACATACCTTAAGATTAATTTAAATTCGAATTTTGATTTTACTACGCCTTAGATTTCAGCTGATTTCGATTTGGATTTCATTTCATGTTTTGTGATTCTGATTCTTTTTGCAAATATTGTAATTACATATACATATACATACACACACATACATATATATATATATATATATATATATATATAATTCTTCTTTTATTAGGTAATTAGCCTGAAACGCTATCAGTCTCATTTCAAAGCACTCCAGCGGCTTTTCGACGGCCTCTGTTAAACTGGAAAATTGCTTTTGATGCATCTTTGGATACGTTTCATGCCAGTTTAGTTTAGTATTATTTTTTATTTAGTGTGTGTCCGTCTGTCTGTCTGTCTGTTGCCTGCTTTCAATTTCTTTAGCATTTGTTTATGGGAGAGAAATGATGAAAGAACTCACAGGCAATCAAGCATCGCGCCTGCTCCCCGCCCACATAACAAAATCAAATAATAATTTTGTGGGCAACAATTTATAAATTTCAAGTATTGTATATGCGCTGTTTAGTTTTTTAATGTTTTTTATGGTTTCTTTTTTTATGGGTTTTTCGTACTTTTGCTCTTGAACTACCTTGTATGTGAGGCTTCTGCTTTTGCTTCGGCCTCTGCTTCGGCTACCGCTTCGGCTTCCAGCGCAGCGTTGTCGACACTCTTTTTGCTCCTCATCACAACTCTGCATGAGATCATATTGGTTGTTGCGAGAGTCTATTGTCACGGCCAATGGCTGATTCATATTTGGATTGTTCTTCTCTATATCATCGATAACTAAGTTAATTACTCGCGTTCATCGCTCCACTCGTTCATCTACAAGTAAAGGGTTCAAATTTGGACAATTTCTATATTAGCAACTTCTACATTATGCATTTCACTGCATTTGTTGTGTGCTTTTCAATAACAATCATAAATTCATAAACTGAGCAGGGAATAATATTTTGTGTTATGTTTGTGTTGCTTTGGAAGACTTACATACTTTACAGCTCGATTCCTGAAGGTCTCCTGCTCCATGTCGCGGATCTTGTGTGTCAGCATGTGCTGCTTGAGGTTGCCCTGCAACAAAATTAAATGAGAGAGCAGAAAGAAAGGCGTTAGGTTATCCGTTTTAATCGAAGTTAAGAATATATGTAGCTCTAAAATTAAGTTCACTTCAATATTGAAGTAACATTTTTCTGTTAATATTTTAAATTTGTGTGCAGTAGAAACGACTGCCTTTAATCAAATATCCTAATAAATATCTTATTTCGTCTTTTCAAAAATTGTTTATATTTTTAATGTATATATAATCGCTAAAGATCTATAATAAAATTAATTTTTCATTTCAGAAAAATAAAAAAAAAACCTTCTAATTTTATTCTGATTTTTTAATTTGATTTCGATTGATTTGCCATATTTTAGGTTTCATCTAGTATTTAATTATTATTAAATTATTTTTTAAATTTCTTAGAAAAAAAACGCTTGACTTAAATAAATTAACTTAAAACAATGTGAATTTATTCACTTAATGAGTATATTTCGATTATGATGTTTATATTTTACTATTTGAAATCCCTTCAGAAAATCAGAAAACAATACTACCTGCAAATATTATATTGATTATTTTACTTTCTGACGATTTGTTAAATTGTAGGTCATGATTTATTTTTAAATTTTATAATTTATGTGTTGATTTTTGTTTTTGTAAATATTTCAAATTTCTTAGCTGTGGAAACACTTGTTAATCCGAAAAATGATTTATTTGTTCTTTTCAAAAGTATTTGTATTTTTGTGAATATATTTAAAAATGTTTTGAATGTTTCTTTATCTTCAACTAATTCTAAAATTCTGAAAAAAAACTAATAATATTATACTATATATATATATATATATATATATATATATATATATTATACTTTACTATACTACTTATATATTAAATTCTGCCGATTTTTATTTTATATTCTTACAAAAATTGCGTATCGGACTTACCTTAGTTGTGAAGCCGCGATCGCAGATGTTGCACTTGAAGGGTCGCTCCTTGGTGTGGCTCCTGTAGTGAATCTCGAGCGCCGAGTGGCAGGGGAATGTCTTGTAGCAGATGCCGCAGGTGGTGCTGCCCCGCACCCCGCTCAATGCCAGCGGATTGAATGGTGCCGCTGGCATCACCGATTGGGCAATCTGATTCATGGCATTGCACATGTTCTGCGTAGTGGCCGGCGGGAAGATGGGCAGATTGGGGAACATGCCGAAGGGCGGCCGGGCGCCGATCAACGGATTGGGCTGCCCACCAACGGGCGGACCGCCAGGTGATTCGCCGGCACGCGTCGGTGGCTGTGGCGATGTCTGACGCTGAGCAGCAGCCGCTGCTGCAGCAGCTGCCGCTTTCTGTTGCACTTCCTGTGCCTCGCGACGCAGTTGCTCCTGATGCTGATGCAGTGCGGCCGCATGCTGCTGCATCTGATGGTGATGGTGTTGGGCAGCCGCTGCAGCTGCCACCGCCGCCTGTTGCTGCATCAGATGTTGATGCTGCTGCTGCAGATGATGCTGCAAACCGGGCGGCAGGCAATCAATGCCCACAGACGGTGCCAGCTGTGAGGAGAGCAGTTGCGAGGCTGCGACGGAGGCAGAGGCGGAGGCATTGGGACTGCGTGCAGGCGTCGACTGCTGACTGAGCGGACTCACCGTCTTCTCCTTGGGCGGCGAGGCAAGCGGCTGCGACGGGGCAGCAGCGACGGCACGTGGCGTCAAGTCGAGCGCACCCTGCGATGCCTCCGAGACGGATCGCACCGGCGAGCAGCTCGGCTTGGGCTGAGAACTGGGACTGGCAGGCGCGGAAGGCGAGGCGGAAGCGGAGCCAATCGAATTCGGATTGCTGGCCGCGGAACGAGGACGCGTCTGCTGATGAAGTGGATGCGAATGCGGATGATGACTATTGATGTTGACCACTCCGGTGGCATCGATGCGCAGCTTCTGCTCGAAGAGCAGCGACTTGAAGTCGTCGCCGGAACGCGGACGTTCGTCACCCAACGCCGGATCATTGGAGAGATGATCGGAGGAGGCGTCATCGAAATCATCGCCATCGCCACAGTCCATGTTGTCGTCGAGATCACCCTGCGACGACTCCGAGCCCAAGCCGCCATTGTGTGCCGCACCCGACATGCCAGCAGCTGCCGCGCCCGGATTATGGCTGCCCGGACCACCGCCAGGCATGGCACCAAAATGGAAAGCAGCCGCCGCGAAAGGATTCATAAAGTGTCCAGGCATCATGGAGGGCGGCGGATCACGTATCTCGGCCGCCTGAATCTGCTCGGGCGTCAGATCCGTTGGCTCGCCCGTGTGCAGCCGGATGTGCTGCTGAAGCACCAGCGCATTGGAGTACTTCTTGTGGCAGACGGGACACTGATGGAAGTTGCGCATTGGCGGACGAATCTTGTGCACAGCCATGTGCGTCTTCAGGTTGCCCTTGGTGGTGAAGGCGCGTCCGCAGATGCGACACTTGAAGGGCCGCTCGCCCGTATGGGTGCGATAGTGCATCTGAAGGGCGCTCTTGCACGAGAGGACGCGATCGCAGACGACGCACTGATTGGGATCACTGATCTTCTTGTTCTTCATCAGCTCCTTGAGCTTCATCGTCTCCGATGTGTTCGACACCTCGATGAAGTTCTCCCACGAGTTGTCGTTGCTGTGGGGGCGTGGCAGCAGCGCCGCCATCTCATGCTTGATCGGATTGAAGAAGGGCGAGCGCGGAATGTGGGCGTGAGCATGGCCAGCTGGCGAACGGATAGGCGAATGGTGCTCGGGGGAGAGTGTCTTTGTGGTGAAGTTGAGGGGGAACCGCTCGGCAAAGAAGTCCTCGCGATGCGGCATCGTTGGCGGCAATTGGCCAGGAGTCGGCAGCTGATCCAGATGCGAATGGGAGCCGGGTGAGCACTGGGCGTGCATTATGGCTGGTGGTTGAATCGGTTGCACAACTGGCGGATAGCCGGGCATGTGGGAGGCATGATGATGATGCTGATGATGATGCTGCTGATGATGATGATGGTGCTGATGGTGCTGATGATGATGATGGTGTCGCTGCATTAGTGGCGGAGTCGCAGACACTGGGTTCGTGGGCGAAGCTGTTGGTGTGTGGCGATTAGAGGATGTTTCCTGTTGTTCCCGCTGCTGCTCTCGCTGCTGCTCCTCCTCCTGCTCCTCATCGACGCGTTCCTCCTTGATGCGCACCTCCAGCGGCAGCGGCTCTGGCTCTGGCTCCAAGTCAGCGCATTCGGCAGACGTCGCTGCCGTCTCCGGCTCCGTCTTCTCCTCCTCGAGCAGTTCCGCTTTGACGGGCAGCCGCACAGCAGTCATATCGTCATCGTCATCTTCCTCCTCGTCGTGTGGTGAACTGGGTCCAGAAGACTTACGCAAATCTGTGGGCAAATCCTGACTAATCTGCTGCTGCTGCTGTTGCTGCTGTTGCTGGCTGTGTTTGAGAGCCGCGCCCAGTCCCGGCATCTGAGGGAAAAAGGGATGCGGCAGTCCGGCAGTGCTGCCAGCAGCTGCTCCCAGGGACTTCAGCAGCTCCATGGGCGGACGATAGAGACCCTGCAGGCCTGGGAAGGACATCGCTGGCGGATGAGCGGACGTTGAGCTGGCCGGCGCCTGGCCGGATACCGGCGCTGGCGATTGGGTGGGCGAACTGTCCGGCGACATTTGATCCAACAGCGGCGGATGAAACTTGTCCATGTGCTCGGGTATCGGTGTCGCATTCATCGGCACATGCGGAAACTTCTGGGCGTGCCGCTGGAAGTGCACCTTCAGGTTACCCTTGGTGGTGAACCGACTGCCGCAGACGTTGCACTTGAAAGGTCGCTCCCCCGTATGAGATCGTATGTGGATCTGCAGCGCCGAATCAGAGCCAAAGACCTTGCCGCAATACCGGCAGCGATGCTTGAAGAATGGCTCGTTGCGTCCCTTGCCCTCGCCGCTCTTTTCCCCGAACGCAAAGTCATCGGCCATGTTGTTGGCCAGGATGCCCTGCGAGGCCGAATCGAGCACCTCCTGCGCCCGTTTCTGCAGCAGATCCAGGGAGTTCGGCTCGGGCAGATCATCGTGATGCGTTATGATGCTGGATGCCAAATCGTTCCCAAAGGGCAGCGGCATATTCTCCATCTCCTTCAGCTTGGACAGCGCATCCTGTGCGCTCTCCACCGGCTGGCCAAAGCCCCTAGCACCAGCAGACTTGGAGCCGGCATCTTCGTCCCGCTTGCGCTTCAAGGAGACAGCCGGCGACGAGGGACTAGGTGAGGGGGAGGCTGAACGGGATCGGGAATGGGAACGAGAATGGAAACGTTCGCGCAGCGGAACTCCCGCATTGATGAGATGCTGGCGCGCCTTGGACTCGGCCATGCGAGCCTCGGCCTTCAGTCGCAACTCCATGTCGGCAATGCGCTCCTCCTCCTCGTAGGTGTCCGTTTCGCCATCCTCACGCTCCTCGGGCTCCGCATCATCGTCAGCGTCCTCCTCGTTGCTCTGCTTAACCTGGTTGAGCGCCAGCTGCGATTGCAGCTGCTGGATGAGCTGAATCTGAAAGAGTTGCTGCTGCTGCAGATTGAAGAGCGTTTGCTGGAGGAAGGCCAGCTGCTTCATGGCCGCCTCGTTGTCCGCACCGGAGGCGCCATTCGCAATGGTCTTGGCCGCAAACTGGGCGATTGCCATCTGCATGTTTTGAATCGCCTCTAGGGTGACGGGTGTTGCCCCAAATTGTTGGGCGGCTGCAGCGGCTGCTGCTGCTGTGGCTGTTGCTGCTGTTGCATTGCTGACCGGTGGCGGCGTCGCTGGACTCTTCTCGTGCTCCGCCTGCGGCATCTCCACATCCGCATCCAGTTGCTTTGGTTGCGCCTCCATGCTGGATGTAGCGGCGGTGGGTGAATTCGGCAACGATGAGTTTGAGTTCGCGTTCGCGTTCGTCTCGTGTTCCTCGGGCGGTTTTGTCATGACCTTGACTTTGTTGCTATCGTTATCGTTATCGCTATCGTTGTTATTGTTGTGGTTGTTGCTGCTGCTGTTGTTGTGATTGTGATCCTCGATAGTCGCATCAGTTTGGCTATCGACTTGCTCCACACTCTCCACGCTCTCCTTCAGCTTATCCGGCTTATCCTGTTTATCCTTTGTATCCTCCTTATTATCGGCAACTTGCAGTAAATCCCTTTCGCCAGCCAACTCGTCGTCGTCGTCGCTGTGGCGCCGCGGACTGCGGCTGGGGCAGGGGCTGTTCCCAGCACTGGCGCTGGCCGGTGTCGCCGTTGTCAGCGGCGAGCAGGCGCCATTATCTTCCTGATCACTTGCGATGTCTGTCAATATAATCGACATGAAATTATATATATACACATATATATAGATTAGCATAGAATCGAATATTTCAGCAATTTATTCATTTAGAAACACAACAAACCAATTGTACAATATTTTGCCAATCAAATATTTAGTCATGTCTGCCACAAATCACAGTTTTGAATGGAAATTGACAACATGAATTTCAATCAAATATATCTGAATTTATTTGTTGATTTGTTGACATAACCAATATAATAATATACAAATAAATAAATTCCGAATATTTCTTTAATGTTCTTGGTGATTTGAATTGGAGCATTTTGATTTATAATTTCAAATATAATAGCTGGGAAAAATACAGAAGTTGGCATCGCATCGCAATTGAGTTCCATTTACCATTTAATAGTATTTCTTCGATTTAGCCTATTTGCGTATATACTAAATCCTTAAAACATGGATAAAACGTGTTTGGTTATTATTATTATATTACTTTAATAATTTTTAAATTTCTAGTTTATTTAGAAAGTTAGTTTAAAGCAATTTTCAGGAATATTTATTGAAATTGAAAAAGTTAAAATAGCTTGGGTATACAATAATTTATATTCCAAATTTACAGCCTCTAGCTATTAAAGTCCCTAAGGTCCTGCAGATAGGCGTGAATATGGACAGAAGGAAAGACGCATAAAGCGACTCAAGAATATATATTTTTTAGGGGGTATGAGATGCTTACTTTTCACTGTTATGCATGTTTTCAATTTTTAATGGTATAAAAATCAATTTAAAAATATACAATAAATATTTACACGTGCATATTATTAATAAATTTGTAAGTAAATATTAACTTTAAGCTACTCAAAATATTATTATAAACATCAAAATATAAAAAATAAATCAAATTTACGCCAAAATCTTCTCTTTTCTGCAGATGTGCTGCGAGGATATATAATATATAAATATTGTCTACTTCGCAGCATTAAAAGATTAATAATACTACTCCCCGCAATAGAATATATTTGTAATACATTTCTAATACGCTTGCTCCACTGTGCACACTTGACAATGATAAAAACAACAAAGGCTGCAACTGCAACAACAACTTGTTGTGCTTGGCAGTGGCAACAACCAAAATAGACAACGCGACTGTTGGCAGCTTGCTGCCTGCCTGGTTTACCGGCAAAAGACGCCCGCAATTCCTCTCCACAACCCACTAGCTTGCCCCACACACACATACACACAGAGTGTGTTCCTTTTGATCTTCAGTTTAGATGCTGTGGCTGCCGCTGCTGCTGCTGCCGCTGCTGCCGCTGCTGACCATTGCCTTGTCGCATATATGACTTAATCGCCAGCAATTGTTGATTGCAATGCAGCAATGTTGCTGGCTGCTGTTGCAGTTATTGCAGTTGTTGCGGTTGTTGCTGCTGTGGCAGCTAGCTGAATGCAATTACATTTCTTGTGCCACAAGCGAACCAGTTGTATACCACCCCCTCCTGTCAACAAGCTGCTGCTCTACCAATTAGCAATTGTTGTTGACCAGCAGCTGATGCTGCTCACCTGTTGCAAGCAGTGTCAACAAAGAAATACAAAATCTGACAATTGCCGACGGAAAATCAAAGATAAATAATTAAGAATCAAAAATGTATCTCTAAGTAGTATGTAAAAAGCGGCCAATTTGGTTCGCATGCGCAGCGGCCATAAAACATAATTTATGATAAGTAAGCGCTGGGCCAGGCCAGGCCAGGCCAACAAACGAGATAAATCTGCAGACATGGCCCGATTGCCTTGCTCAGTTCGATGCTATAATAAAGCATATTTCTGCACAAATCAAAACGAGTCGAGCGAGTTTTGCACCAGATACACATACACAGATACAGATACAGACACAGCAACACAACTAGAGGCAGTCAGATACTTTTGAGCAGCTACGTTTTTCGCGGCTGGCTGCTATCAGCGCCATTTGCATATCGATCGCATCAATATAATTATAATAATAAATAATTATTATTATTTTTAAATCGAATATGACGCTCGATTCTTGTTCCTCATTTGGTATTCGATTATGCCTTTTTTGGTCAACATTTGTTTGACTTGAATAAGTTGTGGGTTCAATGCGAAATTCTGATCAGAATTATTATAATTATAACTGATAAACGAACGTCAATTCAATTAATTAACATTGAGTATTATGTGCCCCATAAAGTTTTTTAGCGATCGCTTTGTTTTCGTCCGACAGCCGACCATAACAAGTAACATCAAATCGGAATTATGATGCCCCGTAAATTGCCTGGCAATCGAGCAATTGCAAAGTCATTTGACAACTGCCCATAAATTCGTTGGCCACGTTTACAATATGTATAAACGCCTTTTTGTGTTTGGGCCCAACTCAATTCTCAGCTCCTTTGTTGTCCTCCCTAATCAGCACCTGGTATTTTTGCAAGCTTCTATTTTGCAAGAAAAATACACCAAAAGTGGTTTTGTACTGTTTTTCAAATATTGTTATGATAATCACACATAGAAAAATACACATATACATATATATAGATATATAGATAGATATTTAAATGTATGTAAGATGTGTGGACAGGAAATTAGATTTCCTTTTATTTATGGAGCAGACTAAAAAATAAATATAGAAACGAATTTAGCTCAATATACACAAGGGACAATGAATTGAATTGTGTACGATTCAAGGTGGATTAAGTCAAGCCATAAATTGATTTCTGCCCCGAGCACCAAATTCAAATGACACACACACACACACGAACACATATATATATATATATATATATAAGTATTCTCCATAAATCCGCACAGTTGGCAGACTTAAAGATTAGATTAGAAATCATGAAAAATGATGCAGCTTCCCATTTGCCATTGTCAAATTATGTTTGCAACAATTTATAATACTTGTTGTTCGCATTTTAAATTGTCATTTCAACCGCACACCCATCAAAATATGTTGTTGCAACAACAACAAACAACAACAAACATTTTACGCCTCGTTTTTTTTTTAAATATCTGACGGATGTTCTCGCTACGAAATTTTACTTCCAGCTCTAAATTTAGTTCGTTTAGCTTTGAAATGTGGAAACCAATGAAGAGCGAGGTCCATGTGGACCACTGAGTAGAATTAAATTAATTAGTTTAGTTGTGAAATCAATTAATATTTAAATAGTGTGCAAATGAAAGCTGTCATTAATTTTGATTGGATTCATTTTGTTTATGCCACAAGCTGCATAATCGTAATAAGTTGAACATTATCAAAATTTAACGCAACTAGCCGTGGAGTGCTGAATACACATTGGATAATACACAGCGAGAAAAAATAACAAACTTAGATAAAAATGAGCAGAATATTTCAATTTTAGCATATTTGCTTAAGTTTACTCCAAATGAAATAAGTTGGTTAGTTTTGTAATTTTTGAATTCATTTTTAGTTTCAAGAAGACATTTTCAAAATTATAATATGGTTGTGAATGTTTTTAAAAAAATACACATATATAAATCTATATATATACATATATACAAATATATTTACGTAATTAAAAAAAACTGCAACAAAATTGCAAGCAAATTGAGCTTTGCTTTGTCTTTCATATTCAATATGCAAATTAGGCGGGCAAATATATGGGGTCTAGCGGTGACCCAATAAGTCAACGATTTTCCGCGTTGTGAAAAAAGTAAAGGCAACAATATTAACAAGAAGCAGCCAGCAGGAGGGCAGACAGACAGACGGGAATTCGCATTATTTTCTAATCGGTGCGGATTGCACGATATGGGCATAAATTGACACCACGGGGCAAATTGGGTTTCATGTCTATGAAATTCAAGCATAAATAAACATACTCAACAAAGTAATACAAAGAGAAAGAATACAGAAATTAACGCAAAAAAAACACAAAAAACACAACAACAACAACAAAAAGAAGAAAACACAAAAGCAACGCATAAATAAAAATAATTAAATAATTAATGTCATTAAGTTATGCGCATTGACTTTTCTGCGTTCGGGTTAACAAAATACAAATGCCAGCAATAAAAAATCCAAATAAAATTCATATACACACCAAGTACACGTATGTGTGTGTGTGTGCATGTATGTGTTTGTGTGTGTGTGTGTGCGTGTGCGTGCGTACATAATCCATATAAACTATATGGAAATTAGCAGCAGATTTATTTTTGCTGTTCGGCTGCCAATTTCGCGATATATCTCAGATTTATTGTGCAACGCTAATGACTAAACATTTATTAATTCTGCGCAGCAGCAAAAGCAACAACAACAACAACAAAATCAAAAACAAACATTTTGAGTAAATGTTTCAGTTATGCATTTGTATTTAAAGTCTACAAAATTGGTATTTGCCAATAAAAATACAAATTTTAATTTGTATACAAAATTTGCATTCTTTCCTTTTCCTTTCCCGTTAAGGTGCAAGAAGTTTTTCTGCTGTTCAGTTGTCAACGTATGAAAATGATGTAACTCAGGTTAGAAAGTCGATTCACTAGTTGAGCACAAAGAATGAATGTCTGCGCTTTGAATAATCGAATTACTGAACCAGTTTCGCTTAATCAACGAATTTGTCATTTTTGCCCAAAAAAAAAAACACACGAAAACACTCGCAAACGAATCAAATTTATGTTGAATATTAAAAGTGTAACTTTGAGTTGGGCATTTGGAGATCGGTTCTTGTTTCTTGGAAAATGCATTCAACATAACTTATAATTATAAGTGTGGCGTTTGAAGATATGCTTTAATATATGCACCACTTTGATTATACGAAAAAGCAAATTTATAAATTGCATTTTGTTGAATTTTGTGTTTCCAGTTTTTTTTTTTTTTTTTGGTTAGCGATAAAAAGTTTTTAAGTGCCTCTCTGTCTCCTTTTGTTTTCACATCTGAATCCCTCTATCTTCCTCCCTCTCTCTCTCTCAGTCTGCCTCTCCCTCCCTCTCTGCCTTGCTCTCTCTTTTTTTTTTTGATTATTCCAATGTGCCACCTTTTATTGTCTTTGGTCATTTTTTGTGATTTTGGTTTTTTATGACAAATCAAAAATTGATTTGAAATTGCTGCTCGATATGATTTAAGTATATGATTGCATATGTATATATTTATATATATGTATATGGAGAGTCGTAAACTTGAAAAGTATTTGAGAGCTTTTTTTTTTGTTAATTTTTGAGGCCTTTTAAGGTTTTGAAAGCTGCGGCCATTTGCATTTGCATATGGCAAATGAATCCATTCGAAACGCATTCAAACGATTCCGTTTCAGATTCGATTCGTCTTCTAGCGGGCACAATTTAACACCACATTAACTAATTAAATACAGAATATACAAATACGGTTGTTTGACTTTTTGTTTATATTTAACGGTTTTACTTTCGAAATCGGCCACACAAAATTATGACATTAAAAATAATATTTACATTTTATGGCTTCTCGCTTATGGTTCCAATAAAGTAGTTAAAAAACCAGAAACAGTAGTTCCCAAAAGATTGTAACTTTAGATAATGAATAACTAATTGGCAAATATCTCGATTTAAAATATTAAACAGTCAAAAAAAAAACAGTAGTTCCTAAAAGCTTGGAGTTGAGGCAATAAATGACTAAATGACAAATAATTAAATTTTCAAATTTGACCATAAAAATGAAAGAAGAAAGCTGGGAAAACTCACCTTTTTCAGCGCTTCTGGCGCGATCCTTCAGCTGTTTGACAATGCCATATTTAACGGTACCAAATTGTATCATTTTATTTATGGTCTCCTGGTGATTATCCTTGAAGTCACTACGCATTGCACACAGAACGTTTTGCAAGTGATTTTTCATCAAGAATGGAGAACTTTTTTTTGTATTTCGATTTTACGATTTTTCATTTAGCACAAACTGAACATCATTTATGTGTGTGTGTGTGTTTGTGTGGGTTGTGTATGTGTGTGTGTGTGTGTGTAGTAGTCGTAGTAAAATTTGTGTTTGTTGTTTTTGGCGCCAGTTGGCCAAAGAAATTTGAACATTTGTCATGCGCCCAGCACGCGATCCATGCTGCCCACTGTCCTTGTGACTGTCTCTGTTCTTGCAACACACGACTGTAACTTAAATATCTGTTTTGACTTTTTTCAATATTTTATTCTTTTGTTTTTGTTGAGAAACCGATATTATTTAGATTTATTGGCGCTTGTGTTTTTGCCGACGGCTTTTGCAGCGCTTATCGATAACAAATCACGTTGACTTTCATCTTCAGCACATTGATCAAACTCGGTTGCCGATGCGGATATATAAATATATATATATATATTTATATATATATATATATAAATATGTTGGTATAGGTGTGTGTATATATTGTTATGAACACTTTGACGCAATCTGATTGGAAACTTGGCGCACTCGCTAAAAATATTGTGGTTCGCAACGGGATTTATAATACATATGTATTTATTTATGTGTGTGGCAACAACTCAGTTTTTGGCTGATACTCGCTGCTCTCTGTCTGCGGCACGAACGTTCAGCACGCGCGTCAAAATAACACTGACACAAAACACAAACAATATCGCTGAGATACTTTCAGCCACACACAACACACACACACACACACGCAGACACACATACACACACACTCAGAAGCAGACACACACGAGTCGCAGTCGTCGTTTTCTGCTTCGGGCAGCGACGACGACGCGACCGGTTTACTATCAATATTTTTACATGCATGCGTCTCTGTGTGTAAGTATGTGTGTGTGTGTGCAACATTTTTATTATTACTGCCACCAACTGGCTTATCCTGACATTCATTCAACCTACCCACCTTCCACACACACACACACACACACTCATATCTGTGTGACGCGCACTCGCTCACATTTCATATAATTTTTCATACATAAACGCTCTCGCTCCCACTTGCACACACACAACCCCCTCTCCACACACACACACACACAGACGCATATTCCCTCTCATCATAACTTTTATTAAATTTTAGTTGTGTGTCTCGCTTGCACTGCTGGCGCGCATTTGTTGCTGTTACTGTTACTGTTACTGTTGCCATCAACCTCACACCGCAGCGTGCTCAACTTACTCTCGCTCTTGCTCGCTCGCTCGCTCTCTCGCACACTCGCTCTCGTTCTCTCTCTCGCTCTGTCTAGCTCGCGTGTGGAGAGCGCAGGATGCTCTGCTGCTGCTGCTGCTGCTTTTACCTGTTTGCTCAACGGACATTTATGAAACTTGTTCGAAAAATTATGAGACACTCACACAGACACACACACACACACACAGAGAGGCAGTGCTGCTTGTGCTGACTGCGCTGTCGCTGCTGCTGTCGCTGCTGCTGTTGTCGCTGCTTCTGCTCCTGCTGCTGCTGCTGCTGCTTTTGCTTCCTTCCGTTTTCTGTTGGCTCTCTCACCTTTTCGCCATTGTTTTTTTTGTTCGTTTTCTTTTTTTTTTGTGCATTTTTCTTGGCATTTTTAACAGCTTCTTCTCTCCCTCGCTCGCTCTTGCTGCCGCACTTGCGCGCTCTCTCTCTCGCTCTCTTTGTTAATAATTTATCATAATTCATACAGCACCTCTACCCCCACACCCTTCCATCCCTTCCCAATCTCTTCTTTCATGCTGCTTATAAATGTTCGGCCCTTTTATTGATGCCATCTCGCTTGCACGCACGCCTGCGCCCCGACCATGTGTTGCGCTCGCTCTTCTGCCCACCTCTCTCGCTCTCTATCTCTCTCACTCACTCTCTCGCTCCCCGTCTATCGCTCTCGCTCTGCCTCGTGCGCTCTCCCTCTCTCTGTCTTTCGCGCAGTTATGAGCGCCGATTGCTTTTGTTGTTGTTGTTCTTGTTGTTTTTTTTAATTTCGGCTTTATAAGATTTTCGGTTCTTTGCTATTGTTCGCCCCCGACTCTCACCCATTCGTCCGTCTGTCTGTCTGTCCGTCCGTCTGTCTGCTTTGGGTGCTTCGCTTATTCGTCAATTCGATTTGTGTGTGAGTGCGTGTGTGAGTGTGTGTGTGTATGTGTTGAGTTTTATGAGCCATTCATCAAAATGTTTGGTTTCCTGTTTCATTCTTTGTTATTTTTATTGTTTGCTTTTTTTCTTTTTTTTGACTTTTGGCAACTCCCACTTATTTTTTTTATTATGTATTTAATTTCATGTTTAGAATTGTCATTCGCCCATTTTTCATTGTTTCGACGGCTTTATCGATTTATTTTAAACTCAAGCCCAATTTAAAAGTTAAAACTTAAAGACCCCCTGTCCTGCTCCTCTCCACCCCCTCTGCTCATAACTGTTTCCCCAAAACATACAAAAATTGTTCAAATATTCATTGGAATGTTTTCAATTGTGACTCAATTTAATTTCAACACACATCTGGCGATAAGTTTAGATTTATTGTGAGTTCTGTTCTGCCATAAACATTAATTGTTTGGTTTTTTTAAATAGTTTTGAGCAGTTGTCAAATTGCTTTCAAATTACTAGCTTAAGTTTTGCTGAATTGGTGAGCGAAATAATTGATTCAAAATTTGTATTTATTATTATTTGACTCATAAGCAGTTATAAATCAAAACGAAAGCAGCTTTAATGGATGATCTCATGCGAGTTTTGAAAGCTACTAGTGAGTTAAGGTTTTAGTAACAAATGTTTTTAGTGACTGTTTAGATTAAGAGCTAATCTATAGCAAGAATATGAGCACAAATGAATATTCACATACACATAAAATTAATACAACAATGAAAATACATATCAAATAGTTCCACTTTCTATAACGAATCACAATAAAATATATAAGAGTATAAAGTAAATATATAAAATATATATTGAGAAGATTAACATTAATTTATTAATTTAATGCCAACTATTATCAGTCTACGTAATAAATAAATCGAACAAAAAAATACGTATAGTAATAAATAGATTAAATCATTTTAAAAATAATTTTACTTATTTCTTTACTTGAGAATCGTGGGGATAATCATAAACAATCCCGATCATCAACACATATACAATAATCAATATTAAAAGAAAAAAATAAATAACAAAACTATTTCTGTCTCTGTTCAAGAAATTGCTGAAAGAAAGGCGGTGCAAAAAGTCAAATTCGTCAAAATGGATGGAGTTGAGGAGGGGTTGAAAGGGTTTTAGAGGGGTGTGGGCGAAGAGTTTAGCCAAATGGGTGTCATAAATATGGCCAGAAAAAAAAGCTAAAGGATATATAAAGCAGAATGCGAGGTGAAGAAAATGCATGAAGCTAAAGGAGTAGCGAAAATTAAACGCATTTCAAAAAAGAAGCAGAAGAAAACCAAAGCGAGACGAGCAGCAGCGAAAGAAGCAGCAGAGAAGAAAAAAAGCGAACCCAAATCCAATCGCCACCTTGCGCACCAGTAAGAAAACAGAAAACAGAAAACGGCGCACTCATAAACCAACAAGAACAACAGCAAGAAATGTACGCCTCCTACCCACTACATATCTCTCTGCTCGCACGCACGCGTCTCTGCGTGTGTGTGTTGGGTGTGTGTGTGTGTGTGTGTGTGTGTGTGTGTGTGTGTGTGAGGGCCAATACATAATTCATAACGCTCATATTCGCTCATTTTGCGTCGCTTCTGCCGACAGCCAACCGTCGTCGTTTATGTAGCTGCCCTTTTCATATCTGCCATTATACTCCAACCAATACGCCAATTCAGCGCACACACACACACACAAACGCGCGACGTCAAGTTTTTGATAGACTCTCATAATCATAACGAAAACAACAACAAGCAGCGCTCATTGAATTCTTACAGGTTGCCAGCCACCACGCGCTCTCGCTCTCGCTCTCTTTTTGCTCTCAATTTCGAATTGTGTCTGCCTATTTCTGTCACTGTCGCCCGCTCAGCGACCATGCGCTGTTAGCACACTCAGTCTTATACGCTGTTAACTGTGTGTGTGCGTATGCGCGCGCTTATCGAAAATGTTAATGTTAAGCATACCCCGCCAACTGTTATGCTTAACATGTGCATTCGAAGCGTAGATGTGTGTGTGTTGTGTGTGTGTGTGTGAATCGGCAGATTTGTTTGTTTTTTTTTGTTTTTGGCATTTTTTAAAAATCCATTAGCTCATAATCATAAACAATAGCGCGATTTTTTATGTGCCAACAAGCGACAAAAATGGCGACAATAAAAAAGTCATTAAAATTGTTAATTGGAATAAGAATCTATTAAAAAAATAATTTGATTATAAAATGCGAACGGAATTTGAAAATGAACTGAATAAAATGTGATCTTTTTAAAGCGAGATCAATCAAATACCCTTTCTTAGACTATCTCTCTCTCAGGATCAATAAGAAGAGGAAGAAAAGCAGGCATTTTTAATGATCTTGCGGTCCCTTTGTGGCCCTAATTAAAAATCGAACTCAAAGAAAATAAAAAGAAGCAGAAATGGAATAAAACTATGCACAAAATGCAAACGAAAGTAAACCAAAAATTCGAAAAGACAAAGAAAAAACGGAATTGCTTCCGCTCGATTTAAATTTATGCAAGCGGCGGTCTTGGCTCAAAGTCCTTAAAGGACTGCGAGAGAAAGAGAGAGAGAGAGAGAGAGAGAGAGAGAGAGGGAGGGAGTTGAAAGTGCAGGCGATCTAAAAAATAATAAAAAGAAATGAGCAGAAACACTTTCAAGTCGGGCGTACCTGACTCGACTACCCTATAAAATAAAATAAACACAATTTGTGTGTTGTGCATTTTGAAATTTGGTTTTTCTCGCCAAAGGATTTTCTTGTCTTCCATTTTCGTTTGTTGCAACCGCTTTTTGTTTCCTTTTGCTTTGAGCGGTTTTCTTCACACTTGTCTCTCATAAAAATTATGCCAGTTATTTGGCTAAAAGAAAAAGCCGCACGAACGCCTTTGCCTCAGTTCTCGAGACGTGCCACACAGCCAGGTTAAAGGCAGGGGCAGGGGCAGGCTAAACAGTGGGTCTCAACATATAAATTTGCTTTTACGGCCACGTCTTTCGCCGTCTTTGCTTACGTTGGAATTTTAACAATTTAACAAGTTTTATTCGATTTTAATGTTGACCATTTTTGCCGCCTTTATTTCGTCTATTGAGTCCAATGGGTATATCTCTTGCCCCTCCACCCCACTCCCACACCCACTCCCCACTACACCAATTGTAATTAGTATTCGGTGCATGTGCCCCACAAATTTCTATCAAAACGCACTCATTTCAATCGAGACGCGAGTGTCGCGCTTCATGTTCGTGTTATGCGACTCTGGATTCATTTCACCGCTCTCTGATCTTTTTATATTCTATAATTCAGTTAGGGGCCAGTGCACGAGAAGGGGTGGGGGAGGAGCTCTATAAGCCGATCTGCATTTCAAGTGGATTGTAACTTAAGAATAACTACTGGACTTCACCGATAAAGAACTTTTTTTATCATTATTAAATAAATATTATTTTGATTTGAATATAAATTAAATAATAAGTAAATAGTATAGAAGATCTGTCCAGATATTTATAATATATAAATTACAGCAAGTTAGAGTGCTCTAGTCGAGAGTGCTCGACAACTTACAAATACATTTCAAATTTGCTAATTTTAGTTTGTTCATTATGAAAATAAGTCTTGATATTTTATTTATTTTTTTATTAATAAGTAATTGAATAATAATATGTGATAAATATTTTATATTTAAAATTTAACTTAATGTTAATTTCAATCAAGAAAATTCTTGAAATTAGACTATAGTTATACTAATAAAATCTCTTATCTTAAAATGTTTAAAGTACAAAATATCAAAATGATCCTTAAGCACTTACAGCATAGTCAATCTAGGTTAAAAAATAAACACAATTTTAAATAAAAATCGAAAACTGAAAATAAATTAACTAAGATCATAAATAAAATGCTTCGTTTTCAATACTGTCATTTAGCTTCAAAAATTCAACAACAATATTTTACAAATAGTTAATTTATATTTATATTTAATGTATTTATTTTAGATTTCATATTGATATTATTATTTATATGCATTAATTTATTTCTTTTTTTATACTTCTCCAACTATTTTTGGTGCTTAGAACTAGTTTCAAGAGAATTACTAAAGTGCTTATCTTACTTAAATTATTAAATATGAAAAGCAAAGAAAAAAAATCAATAATAAAAATGTCTGTAAGTTAAAATATCCAACAAAATAAAATATTTTTATTATTAAAAGAATTCATCAAACAAAAAGAAGAATTTTTTTTAATATTTTTATGTTTGACTTGTCAAGTTTTTCCATACGTTAATTATTGCTCTACTTTAAAGTTTATCTTATTATTTTTTCTAAATATGTTTTCGACCTGTGTTTACTTAGGTATATGTATCTAAGTATATACATATATACACACTTTTATATACTATATATATACTACATGTATGTATTGGGCAACTTTAATATCTTTTGTTCACATGATTGTTTTGTGTACAGTTCATCAAATGAAATTGCCCCTTTTAAAATGTGTAATTAATCAGTGGACTTCATCAGTAGCCAAATACCGAAAACCTTCAAATGATTTAAAAAAAAAGAAGCAGAAAAACAAACCTCAAAAACATAAAGCTGTCAATCTAAAACATTTATGGACTAGCCGAGTGTCCTTTAATAAACTGAAACTGCACTTTGAACAACACTTTGGAGACTCGTTGCTCGTTGCTCAATTCTCGATTCTCAATACCCGATGCGAGAGACATAAACATTTTTATAGAGCGACATTTAAATATTGTCGCCAGGTAAACGAAACCGAAACTGAAACTGAAACTCAGACCGAGTAATTACGCATAAATCAGTGACTGAAGTTGACTCGAGGGTCAAGCGCTGAAAATGCATACTGATATCTTCATAGAGACACACACACAGCCACACACGCAAACACTCACACACACACACACATGAGCCGATCAATATTTCATTGATACGAGCGTAGGACTCAAAGGAGGAAGAGATAACAAAAATACAAATAAAAAATAAAAAATGTCAACAACTTTTCGAGGCTGGGCCATAAATTTGAGAAAACCCACAGCTGCCCCTTGCCAGGCCAGGCAGTTCAAACGATATTAAAAAAGGATTTCCTTTTGTTTCGCCTGGGCCTAAACGCCGGCCAATAATAATTAAAAAATAAAATCGAGAAAAACAAAAACTGAACACAAAAAAAAAGAAGCGCGACTATTAAATACCCTAAATACATAAAATGTGTTTCTCATGTGATTTTCATCAAATTTAACAGTTAATCAATAATATATGTGTTTCTATTTGAAGGCTATAACTGCACAGTCATGTATTTAAGTGCTATAAAAAATCGATTTATATCGATATTTGGTAAATTTGTGTTTGTTTTCTGTCTGTTTTCGATAGACTGATATCAATTTGATCTGCTTCAAATTTTATAGTCTCAGACATGTCTAAATCACAACGACTGCTAATGCTGACCAAGTATATATATATATATAGATATATCCTTCTGCCTGTTTCATATTTTAGGGTATATAAAAAAAGGAGAAAAACTGAAGTCAGCCTATTTTTTACCTGCCACACTTGCGGCTCTCAATGAAATGCAGACAATTGGCGACAACTTGACAACGCACCATGAAGGTGTGTGTGTGTGTGTGAGTGTGTGTGTTTTAGGGACGAGGACGAGTGCAAGGACGAGGGTGAGAGCGGGTATTTCAATTGCGCAATCGCTGCAGGTACGACACATATAAATAAAAACAAGTCGGAGAATCGTGAGGCGCCGCTCAGCTCACAATTCACAATTCACAATTGCGATAAGCAGGCAGTGCCACAAATGGGAGCGTTCATAACTGTTTTGCTGCTCTCTCTGTGTGTGTGTGTGTGGCGCCACTCGAGTCCTGCGGATGTCCTGTCTGCCCAACTGACTGACTGACTGACTCACTGACTAACTGCTGCTTGACTGCCTTTTGCGCTCAATTGACCCAAAAATCGAATCACATCATTTGAGGCAATCAAATATCTGCGACCGCAACTTGCCACCAAGTTGCCGGGGCAACTCCCCTCCCCTCTCTTTTACATGCACGCATAATTTGTGAAGTGCTCCTCAACGGAACTCAACTCATCAATTCATCAACTCCTCCAATGCTCGCTTCCTTTGTCAATTGCACTCACTTAGCGCGATTTCTCTCCCTCTCTCTCACACACACACACAATCTGTCTCTCTCTTTCGCTCTCACTCATTCATTTGTTGCATTTATTTATTGCTGTGCAAATTATATTTGCACAATTTTCAACAGGCGGCTGTTCAACTCAAGTGTTGTTCGTTTTGATTGCGGTTCCGTCTGCTGCTGCTGCTCCTGCCGCTTGTGCTGCTTCTTCTTCTGTTGTGGCAAGCCGCACAAAATAAAAAAAAATAATAATGTTGACAGTCAGCCGTTAAGCGTGGACAGGGCACAGGCTGACGCACACCCACCCCGCCCTTTTGTATTTGCGCAATTTGAGCAATTCAAAAAAGAAATAAAATTCAAGTTAAGCGCTTTTCATTAGGCAAACATCATTTTGACGGCGTGAAAAAAGTCAAATTCAATACAATTGAGAATGCTCGACTAAACGTTACTCCTTAAATCCCCTATAGATGCATAGATGCTTAAAGATTACTCATTTCATCCCCAGTTAAATTAAATACACGGAATACTTTGTTGAATATCTTTCAATTTCCATATTTATCTCTATATTTATCTATAACTATTTTCTATATTTTTCCATTATCATAATATTCTATTCAATTAAGGCTGCTTATATGTCAAAATATCGGAATAGGATCCACTTAAATATAATATAATTCTCAATTCTGTAGAGTCCATTTGGGATTATAAATATATAAATTTGTATTGTAAGATTTTGTTGAAGTCAACATATAAAAATAAATGAAACGAATGAAAACATTTCATTTAAATAAATTCCAAAATTCAACTGATTTTTCCTATAAGCAATATAGTAACCTGATCTCAAATGTTGGCAGCATAAATTCACTTACATTAAGTTATTTTGGTATGAATATCTTGGTAAAAAAAACAGATTTTCATACATGAACTCATCTTTCTACAGATTGTCTATATGGCAAATATAGGATGTAGTGAACCGATCAGGCTCTGATATATTTACATATGTGATGGGACGATTATGCACCAAGTTTTGTAAGATAGCTCTTGAACTGATATATGCACGATAAATGTACTTGAAGAGTTGACCAAACACAAAAATATTTTACTTAAATTAAACATATTAAATATAAAAAATATTATAAATTTTAATATAAATAAATGGTGCTTAGTTCCCTTGCTAAGAATATCCTTCAAGGTTCAATTTAGGTAAATTAAATTTAGAATATACATATATATATATACATATAAGTGTTTTATCTATGTGTACTCAGTTGAGCAGAGGCTCAAAAAGGTTGAACGCCCCTTTCGTGAAAGTAATTAAACTCACAATTAGATTAACGCAATTAGTCGCAATTAGAAACAGTTTTGGGAGTTTCGAGATAACAAAACCTACTCGTTATTTCCAGTTTTGAGGCAATAATAATTTTTAATTGTTGCATCGATAAGTTCGCGTATAAACAAAAGTATATTTCGAAAGTTTTACGAGCACGAGATGTGTGAAGGATAATGCAGCCTCGAGGCAAACACACACTTGATGGGCGCAACCAGGTAACGCCAACAGCTATACATATATATATATATATATATATATATATAGATATATGTGTATATTGCATCCTGTTCGCTGCATTCGACGAAAGGATAAAAGGAACCAGAAGGCTATAAACTGAGTAATGTTTATGGCCAAAAGGCCAAAAGGGTCGCTGATCGCGCATTGTGATGTCTGCTCTAAATGTAAACCAGACAATTTATGTTCTATTATTGGTAAACATGCCCACCCGTCCGCCTGTCCGTCTGTCCCTCTGTCCCAAGGCCAAGGATGAGCTCGCGTCTCTCAGTGGAAAAATCAAAATTTTATGATCATGTAACAGAAATTTCTACGGGTCTCCTACGAGTTGCGGAAACATTTGAAAAGCAATAAAAATGCAACCCCATAATGCACACACACACACAAGCACCCACACATTTATTTATCTGTGTGTGTCCATGCACCTAAAACTGGTGGCATTATTACCAGCGAAAAACAAATATCCATAAAATCGTACGCTTTTCATCATCAAGATTTCAAGATTTCAAGATTTCAAGATTATTCAAGATTTTCGAGTTGCACGCGTGCATTTTGTTTTTCTTGTGTAAAATGTGTTTCAATTTTCCCTCGAGTTTAATGCGTTTTCTATTGAAACAATGAGACAGTGATGATGAGACTTGGGAAACTTGTTTCCGTGTGAGTTCCACCGATCAAATTATTTATGTATCTTCGTGCCACATTATTGGTTTTATTATGCAACGATTGCGGTTCATTATCGCCCCTTCCAATTCCAGATGCAGATACAGATGCAGATGCTGAAGTTGCAGTTGCAGTTGGCGTTGCAGTTGCAGTTGCAGTTCACCTTGCCCCGTCGATCTGTGGCAGCCACACAGTGAACAGTCGACAGCCTTTACGACTTGTAATTGATGTTAGTTTTAGCATAATTTATTGATGCATTTTACGGCTTCATTTGAACCCTTTTAATGGCCCAAACGTGGCCAGCTATTCGTCGGAATCAAAAATTATGATATTTTTAAAAATTTTTATGACCAGCGCCTGCGGGACCACAGAATATGCTCATATCCCTATCCCCATCCCTATCCCTATCCCTATCCCCATCCCCATCCCTCTCCCATCTTCATTGGCCCGATCGGCCGCAATATTTATGGCATTTGTGTGGAAACACTCGCATTTCCAATTTTGGGTGTCATCATTTCAATGGGGTGATCGCATACATCCATAAATATATATAAATACATATTTATATATACTCGTAAGTCAACAGATATACAACTGCCAGCAGACATTCATTTACAACCAACAAATACTCTCAGGTTTTCACATTTTCGGCACTTAAAGTTTTGATTAGATTGCCGATGGAAATATGTTTGTGGAAATTGATTTTATTTTCACTTCATTTATTAAACAAAATATTACTAGAAAAATATGCATCTTAATATCTAAGCCACGCCTATATAAATGTATACAACAATAATATATGGAATATTTAAGATCTAAAATGTTCTACAATTTGAACTTAATTCTTAATAGAAACGATTTATTAAAGCATTACTTTGGAACACAATTGATCACAGATTAAAATTTAACTAAAAAATAATTTAAATTATTTATAGTAATTATATAATGAAAGTGCGTAAAAAAAGAGAACAAAAAATATTTAATTTTGTTTATTCTTAAATAAATAAACTCTTAGAATATATTTTATTTTTGAATTTATTTTTATTTTATTTTAATTTAATTTTTTTAAAGATTGAGTTTAAGTTTTGCACTAAATTAAAAAAATATTTATTATGAATTTAAAAGTCCTTTTTTAAATCCATTAAAAATGGGAAAGGCTATAATAAAGTTGTGTGAAAGTATTATTATTATTAAGTATTTAAGTATTACTAAGTATATATATTCCGTGTCTGTCTGTCCGTCTATCCGTCTTTATGAAGTTCAGTAACTAAAGAGCTAGGGACTCAGATTTCGAATACAGCTTTTGCATGCCCAAATAAAGTCAACTCCATTTTATAGATAACTTCGTTTCACAAGTATCGATACAAATCGATTTCCGATAACACTAGTAAATTAAAATTCATCGCATATTTGGCAAATCAAAACTTATTTTCACTTTACATTAAGCTTTTCTGTTGAGGGTATCTCTGTGCTGAGCACTCTCGACTTAGTTTTCCTTGTTGTTATTTTGCAGGTCAAATATGATCCCTTAGCCTAATCTTACAACGATTTGCTCTCATTTCGCACGATAATCGCTGAAATATCAACTGCAAATTTAAATGGACTTTTGAACATCAACAAAAAATTGCGAAGAATTTGAGCAAAAGTTCAATGACAATTATATATGTGCACCACGAGCAACTTGCAACTTGACATTGACGATGAATGGCGCCGTGGACAGTTGCCCCTCGCCTCCCTTCCCTCCTCTGTGCGTTTGTCCCAATGACATTCTGCAAACCCGTTGTTTAAGTGGCGCTTAGACGGTTTTGTTGACGTTTCCCGCAAACGAATTCGGGCATTTCTCAGCCACAATTTTGGCGTCGTTTTGAGTTTGGTTTTTGTTTTCTTGTTGCTGCTGCTTTTTAATAAGTTATGCGGCGTGCTGCGTACTTCTGGCCAAGTTGCCCCATGGTCGATGTCGTTTTATAATGTGCCCGTCTTAATATGATTTTTGTCCCCAAAGCAGCGGACATACCGCAAATTCCAAAATGCAGCATTTAATTCGGCAGTCAGCGGCTTCTCGAATACTGCCAACTATTGCTGGGGGGCTTTGGGGCCACTTGTCAAACCCTTTTGGCCGTTTGTCAAACTGTCATATGCTTGTCGCACGCTGGCCAATGTGGACACAAAAAGTGGACGAGGCTGCTGCTGGCCTGCAGATATATTAGCTGAAATTTTAATTACCGGCTGGAGTTTTTTTCTTATTTTTTCTTCCTTTTTTTTGGTTTGGTTTTCGCATATTTTCCATGCGCTTTATAAAAATTTAATTGATTGATTTATTTTGCAGAGACAGTTGTCAAGCGACAGTTTGTCAGAGATCTTTGGCTTCTGGCCCCGGGTCTCGAGTCCCGAGCACTGCGGTAGTTCAGGCAGGTAGGTGGTCAATGAAAAACTTTGGCATTTAGTGCGGCTTTTGACAAATCAATTTCGCATTGTCGAGCAGAGACGAGAAACGGGACGGGAGGAGAGCAGAGAAGAGAGACTAAAGCCGAGCTAAATGCTCGGTAAACTGTCTCAATAGTAACGCCCACAATGGGAACGGTACCGGTACTCCTTCTAATCCCTTGTACCCAGGCACAGCTGGATCTAGCCCGGACTCTGCAAAATGGGTCTTTGTTTGTTGTCCAGTGTCCGCCTCACCGCATCTTGCCAAAGATTCCACACAAACAGGATCAATCAGCAACAACAGCGCTGATCCTGAGGATCATGCGCGAAAATTAGTGCAAATTTAAAGGTACTGGAATGCAGGAATACAGGCAGTACCGACTGCAGGTAGTACCTCTAAGTATGACCGCTCGCTGACCGGAAAATCCGATCGAAGGGATTATAATTCTTATCCTTCCGCCCATTGTCTGTGTGCGACAATTAAGGCAAATATTTTGCGTGTTAATTAAGCAAGGCTCAAATCCAAACTCAAACGCAGGCAGCATTTGCATACTGCGCATCGGATTTGCAGCCAATTACCCTTTTTGTTTTTGCCAAAAGGATTTGGCAGTGGGCGTTGCAAGTAGAAACATTTCCCGAACAGTTCCCGGAACTGAAGGACAACCCGTAAAATATACTGTGTATACAAACACATATCACAGTCGTCACGCTTCACTCGCAATATGTCTGTGTAAATGATATGCAAATGTTGACAGACATCATTTTTCAATATTTGAGCGTGAAATTTTCTACGTGGCCGGGTTAAGCAAAGGAGTCTAAATACTATTCAAGGCCAAGGTGAACCAAATTGAGAAAATGTTCGAGGCCATTACAAGAGTGCATCTCTCTCTCTCTCTATATATATATATATATGTATATATATATATAAAAGTATATTAAAAGTGTTAAAAATTCTTAAACTTATTATTATTAGATGGTAAATAATGTTCACATTCAATCCTAAGATTTGAATATTATTATATTAATGGTACATATTGATAGCTTTCAATCCTAAACTTTTGAAGTTTATCTTAATATTTTATTGATGTTTTTCCTATCATTGCTAAAAGCTTTTTGCTCAATTTTCAGGACATTCCACACAAATTAATTTAAATTTTGCCAGGATAATTTTTCTATGTTATGGATATATTAGAATCATATATTGTTTTTCTTAATTTAATTTCATTATTTGCTTACATGTTACTTGCAAATTTAAGAGACTTGACTCAAGAATTTACATGTTGATTTTCAGATAAACACTTAAACTGCAATCGAAAAGCGAGGAAAAGAAACAACAAAACTAAATCAAATCTGTTCTTAATACTTTTTAAGTGTGTTCAGGGTGCAATGAATCTGAGCACAGCCATCTGCTCTTTGTTCTGCTGCTGAATGTATCTTAATTTATTTGTATATCTTCGGCAAAACAGCTGATTCGATTTAATATCAGCCCAAATCAATCAGCGAGCATGTTCTCAAAGTAAAACCGGATTTGCATCCAGAATACAAAAATGAAACGTGCAACAAATCCTTTGGCAGTTGACATCAAAACTCGCTTTTAGCGATGACTGAATAATTCTGTGTATTGTAACAAAAATCGTAAAATGAGCAAATAATTTATTTTATTTGTTTAATTACTTTATCATGAATATTAACCCGAAATTATAATCTACAAGTTGCATTCAATCATTTGATTGACCTTATATAACTTTCACAGCTTATTTTTACTGCTTGAGTTGTTTATTCACTCGCTGAGCTTTGTCATTATGATATTTGAAATATTTTTATAAGCGATATATACCGATAAATATTCCCTTCCTTTTCAGTTTGTTCTTTTTTTTGACAACGTTCCGGAAAATACAAATCATCTTTGCTGGCAGTTAGCAGGGATCGCTGTCAGTCTGGCGATGACAGGATAACAGACAAGTCATGGCTGGCTGCCCCAGCCCAAGCTCCGGCCTGAAAGGACATGGAAAATATGTTCGCAGGATAATAGACGCTAAATAGCGGCACGCGTCACACATTTTCCGGCAGCAAGTCGGGCATATGAATATGGAATTTGAAATGAGGAAATCCAGATCGAAATCGAAAAGGAAAAATAAATGTTGACTTCTTGTTAACAGCAAACAAAAGGACGAGGGGTGATGTCGGATAAGAGGACAATGCACACACTCATTATGGAAAATAATTTCATAACTCGCGGGGAGCCGAGTTGCCACCCTTCGCTCAATGTTGAACAATGTGCGAACGTACGAGGGACGACGGGCGACATGCAACATGCGACATGCAACACGCAAACGGTTTGCGCCTCTGCTGGTGTGGCTATAATTTTATGAGCGATTTCATTATTAATATGTTACGTAAGTCTAAAAAGGGGCAACAGTCGTCAGCCCTGGCGTCGCAACGGCACGTGGCACGTGGCAGACAGGAAGGCGTTATGTTTACATTCAGTCACTTGCCCACCACTTGCCACTTGCCACTGGGCACACTGCGATTTAATGAAATGATTTCGTGGCTAATGTAAATATTGGTTTTTGGGCTGCTCGAAAGGATTCACGCTCACGCCCACATGCACAGTTATTAAATGGGGGCATTCAGCGTTCCTCACTGATTTATAGATCCGAAAAGGAAGCAATAAAAAATATCAGTTGCCGGCGACAAATCAAATTGACTGCAAAAACCAAACATCTTCAAGGCTGAAGAGGAATAATGCACAACTTTAAGATGAACTCAATAACAAACATTCGCTCCCTAAATTGTTGAGTGTAAGTGAAATGCGAGTCTCGTGCCCCTCCAACCCCGCCACACACCCCTCCTCTTGCTGGCCGAGCAGTATCTTGTTCTAATGTGGCAACGCATCTGTTGCCGTTTCATTTTCATTTCGAATTCATTTTATTCAAGTGCTTTCATTTTCACTTTCACTACGACTGCAGCAAACTCTGGACCAGCCTTGCTTCCCCCTGTCTCCACTCCGCATCCTCCTCACCCTGCTTGCCACATCTCACAAACAACCCCCTAGCCCAGTCTGCTCAGGTTGGTGGCATGTAAACAAGGAAGCGTGGTGTAAAATGTCGCTGGTGCCAATTGAACCTTCTCAAATGCCTTAACTCGAGCTGTTGCTGTTGCTGTTGCTCTTGCTGGAACTGAATCTGAATCTGAAACTGAAGCTGGAGCTGTAGCTGGAGCTGGGTCAACAAACTGTGCTGCGACTCTCACTCGCTGTTTGCTCCCCCAAAAACTAACTTCAAGTCAAATCGATGCTTTTCCATGTTTGCCCTGCCCATGAAAACATGCCAATGTTTAAATAGCGTGTGTCTCTGCCTCTCTCTCTGTGTGTGTGTGTGTGTGTCTGCATGTGTGTGTTAAGGATATATGCCAAATGCATCGCAGCTTATTTGTATTTAAGAAGAATGAGAGCGAAAGCGGGTAAATACTTATTTGTGTATATTTTATTCTTGGATTCTACTTCTTAGGATTTAAAAGCTTAATTATTTAAGCAAATTGTTTTTAAATGGACATAAAATTATTATAATTATTTTATTTATGTTTTTTTATAAGATAAGATAATTGTAAGTAAGCAATAATATGCACCACAATTTGAGTTGAAGAATTTTAATTTCTTAACTTAATTTTAATTTTTTTATGCTTGCTAAAACCAATGGTTATTTTTGCTTAATTAGGCAAGTTTTTAAAAATTGAAAAGAATTGAATAAAATAAAATAAATAAATTTAAATATATCAAATAATTATAAAATATATATACTTTTAATAAATTCTGAATAAAAATAGTTAACATTTCTTTGGTAAGAATAATTGTGACAAATAGTTCATTTTAAACAAAAATAATTTCGAAATATAAATAACTAAAAAATAAATAAATGTAAATAAATATAAATAATAAATAAATAAATGTAAATAAACACTGCATTTTCGACTGTGATGACAATATAAGGTCTATTGTGGCCCCTTCAGAGCCTACAGCTCTTCCATCAGTCTCAGCTCCAGCACGAATGAAAGGATCTTTGTTGGGTTGAGGGTTTCTGTGTCCGTGGGCCTCATGACATGCTGCCCTAGGATGCTGCATCTTTTGCTTTATATTATTTTATATTATACATATTAAATTATTATATATACATTTTTCCAAGACCATCTCTCCCCATATAACAGTTTTCCTCAAACTAAGGGCACTTTTCGAATGTATTCAACTTCTTTCAGATTATTTGAAAATGCACTATAAATCAGAATGGAATGCATTTCTGTATTCATCTGCGTGTCAATTAGTCTTTATTAAATGTGGAGCCACGAACTGGTGTTTAGCTAAGCGAGAGTTGAATTAATTGGGCAACATTATGAGTCCATCACGTAGACTGAGGAAAAGGATTAGTTTTAGAGTGCTTTTTGGGTAGCCGAGCGACATTAGCGTGGATTACACTGCGGATGCGCCGCATCTGAGATGCACTTAAAAATAGAAGTCATCATTAGTTGATGAAATTTATGAGAGGCAGCCAAGGCGAGACACCAGAAACAGCGGCAACTGCCGCGGCACGTTCCAAAACAATTTAGGAAATAATAAATGGCAAGCATAAATTAAATTATTGTAATATTGAATTTTGTGTAAGCTTTCAAATGAGCCGCCTAAATTAACCAAACTGTCAACTGCGCCCAGTGCACAATTAACGAAAATCTTGTCCCGTTCCCCAAAGACTTTGCCACCAAAAAAATACAATTTGTCTGCCCCCATCGAGTATCTATTCTGGAAATATGGAATGAGGAATGTCAAAAACGCAATTATTTATACAAACTGAAACATTTGAGAATCAATTAGAAAATGTGGCGACGCATGGCGCATGACTATTCCAATCTTGTGGACGGGAGGACGGGATGACGGGAGGAGTCATCCTCAGACTCTGCCTCAGGCTGCTGCCTGCTCCTTCTAGTTGCCACTTTGTTTATCCAAGCGGCACAAATGAAGTGCTCGACGCATCTCGGGTCTCCGGGTTGAAGTGTTGCAGCCTGATTGTCTGCATCAAATCGGGGAATGGCCCAGTCTGTCTGCCTCTCCCCCTCTGTCCCTCGGCACCCTCCCACTCCCCTCATAACGATGTCAATGACAAATCACGGACGCACGTCAAAAATCTGTCCTGAAATATTTGAGCTGTCAATTTGCTTCCATTCACATCTATGTATGGACAAGAGGCCCCCAAAAACAGCGACCAATTTTTGTCGACTTCGTTTCTAAAATTAGTTATCAAATATTGTTACAAATGTGTTGATTCTAAACAACTGGAAACTAATGATGCTGCCCCGCAGGTCTGCCTCAAGTGGATGCCAGCAATTTATGCATTTTATGAAAGACGAGGGTGCAGCCAACGAATGCAGTCAATTAAACTGCAAACTAAATCACTTCAATACACAAACACATACCACAAAACACATTACTTACCAAACAGAACCTATGCCAATTGTCAGAACTATATATATATATATATTTATATATATATATATATATATATAAATAAAACACGATTTCTACTCAAATTTGGTATCATATATTTGTATCTAGTTCGTGACAGGGCACTGTAGACTGAGAAGTCACCTAACCAAGTTAGGTATTTATAGTAGCGATGTATGCAGGTTTTGTGGAAGCGAGGAGGAATCCTCAAGGCACATCCTAGCAGAATGCGTCGCCTTAACTACGAAAAGATGCAGCATCCTCGGGAAGCATGTCATGAGCCCAACAAAGATTCTAGCATTCGTGCAGGATCTGGGACTGATGGAAGAGCTGTAGGCTCTGAAGGGGGCACAATAGGCCTTATAGATCGCAGTGCTGGTTCCCCAATAATAATAATTATAATCTAGCATTAAAATCTTTTCTTGTACAAATATTTATTTAAATTTGTAGTAAAAATCCTGAAATAATAATTTTGTACTGAACTGAAGCATATTCCAAATAACTGCCACTTACCAATTGAAATGCAGATTTAGTTATTACTTATTATTTCAATTGTTGCACGTCTTTGCAAATACCATTTCACTTGTTTAAATTTAGTCAAGTTTCTTGTTATTTCTGGCTATATTATTAGGCTTGAGATTAAATAACAGCCCAAATAAGGCGAGGAGTATGCACTCAAAATAAAAGCGCCTGTAGCAACTCGAATACAAAAATGAAACGTGCAACAAATCCTTTGACAGTTGACATGAAAACTCGCTTTTAGCTCGGGATGACTTAACATTTCTGTGTATCGTAACAGATATCATGCTTAAGTATGTGAGTTGGAAATGGTTTGAAAACCCTTTAGCGAAATTCTTGTAAGAGTCGAAAGCAACAACAGGCCGAGTAATATTAATCTCGTGTGATTTTCACGGTGATGCATCAAACAAGATTGACAACGCATTATTCAGATCAATAACTTGGTCTGCGCGTACAACCCCCAAAAGTGAAATTGGTGACAGTTCTGGCAAAAAGTAAAAAAAAAACATAAAATAGATATGCGAAATAATGCGTACAAGTTTATTTTTGCAACCCTTTCGGCGAAAAGAATTTGAAGCGGCGTAAAAAATTGCGTCACTCGAGGGCGAGCGGAACAAACAAGTGCTTGGTGGGCAGGAGAGGGGTGTGCGAGTGTGCGTGTGTGTGTGTGTGGGGAATTCTGTGAAGCGGAAATGAAATTAAGCAAAATATGCTCACGACCCGCCAACATGGAATTAATCAATTTAATCTGTTAAACGAAAGGCAAGTCTCAATCGAGGGTTGCAACTGCGCCGATCGAGTTGGGCATTAGTCATTAGTATGATTTAAAGCGAGCCCAGCGATGATGCTTCATTAGCATTAAAGCAAAGGAAAGAAGGAAAGAAATGAGAACGTTTTTTATCAACATTCTTGGAAACCACGGCAACATCGACACTTTTCTCGTTGTGCTCAACAAATTTACAGCTTACAGATTGTGAAAGCTGTGCGTGTATCTCCGGCGGAGTATCTCAATCGCTTACTGTATAATTTTTATGATATTGTGTGAGTGGTATTTTATTTTTTTATTAGTCGTGCCTTTTGCTTTCAACATTTTATACTCAATTAATTCATCATTATTCGAGTTTTTCTTTCCATTTTGTCTGCCTCAGATGAGGCTCCAAAAAAAAAAACAGCACTCACCTCGAAGATGCCACATCTTTGATTCATCGTCAACCATCAGAAACGAAGCCATCAAAATTTTTTTTTATGATTTCAAGCGAATTTTCGTTTTGTGTGTTTTTGGGTTGAGGTTTTTGTTTAATTTGAATTTATTTACTTTGAAATTCAATATTTGGTAAATGTATTTTTAATTTTATTGCCCTTCGTAATTATTTACCCAAAATGGTGTTAGCTAGGCTCGTATCGGACGCGTTGATGTAAAGGCATTTTTTAAACAGAATACCATTCAAATGAAATGAGTTAAGATGAGTTGAGTTCAGTTAAGTTGAGATGAGTTGAGAGAGCTTTTGAATATGGTTTATGTGTTTTCTTGATCAGCTGGCTATTGAGATAGTGGAATTGTAATATTTGACACATCTCAGCAAATTGAAAACATTTGTTTTCTTTTATGGATTTGTAAGTTTGATGCTCTTCAAATTACACATTAAACAAAATAGATAACATTTAATTGTGACTTGTTTAATATAAATGGAAATTCAATACAAACATATCATTAAAAAGTTATGACTTTCAAACATATTGTTCACAGTATGGATTCTTTGAAAAGACTAATTAAATCTAAACTTTATTTTTAAAGGCCCAGCTTAACTAAATATAATTAAACAATTTTAAATTATTTTACCACAAAAAATATTATTTACTTGTATATTTGAATACCAATTTGAATTTTTAAATGAAAATCCCTAAACTAATATAATTTAATTTACTTAATTATTTTGGTGTTCATTTTTGTATATGGAGATTCAAGGCAAACAAATATTATTTTCAAAATATATTCAAATCTTCAATCCCAATATGGATTTTGAAATGAAATAAGCTTTGTCTCAGCCTAATTTAAAATCAATTATTTTGGATTTTTTCTATATTTGGAGATTCAAGACGAACAAGTATTACTTTAAAAACTGAAGCATTTTATATACCTCTAATCCATTATTGGTTTCTAAAATGGGATTCTCAAAGGTAAATGTTTTCTTAAGATTGTGATTCAAGATTACCTTAAAAAATGAAGACTTTTATATAGATAATCCTAATCTTTAAAAAAGGGAATCTTATGGCTTAAAACTGGAAGGAATGTTCTTTATAAGCATTTTCAATTTCAATCTGGATTGTTGACTGAGCTTCCCTCAACTAAACAACTTGGTCTTAAAAGGCCCAGGCTCAAACAAAATTTAATTGCATAAATCACTTGGTAGCAGCAGCAAAAACAACAACAACCAAAATTCCGATAAGCTTCGGACTCGATCAGTTTTGCACGGTTTGAGCAGCCATCAAGGAACGAATTGTTCCAATCTGGGGCCACACACAGAAACGGAATAGGTAATGAGGGGAACAGCGCGACTGCAGCCAAATCCCAGTGCAATTCCAATATGTACCCAGTGTAACCAGTGAATGTTTAGCTGTAGGCGACCAGTACAGACAGTACTGGAGAAAGAGTGGGAGGGAGGAATGGAGGGAGACTCTAAATAAGGTGGTGCATTTGCGGAAATGTGTGCACAACATGCAACATAAATGAAAATGCCCGTTTCGAAAACATATTGTTTTTGTGCTCCAAAATGCACTCATTTTCGTAACGCGCCCCATGGGATGGATTTTGTGCATTAGGCTTGGCTTTGGGCTTGGACAATTTGGAGCTGGACATACAGAAGATACACACACACACACATACACACACATAGAGATATATATGCATATGCGCCACCCTCAGCCGACGCACACAATTTAGAAATTGGACGGCATTTTTCGTTGAATTGTGTGCTGATTGTAATTCATTCGGTGCGTGTGTGTGTGTGTGCGTGTGTGTGTGTGTGTGTATGTGTCTGTCTGTCTGTTTGAGCTGTGCACACATTAAGTACCCAATCCCACACAGAGAGAGAGAAAATTTGAAAATTTTGATTGCATGTTTCGATACAAAATGGCAAATGCAAAGCGAATGCTGTTCCTCATGATGATAATGATGATGATGCTGATGCTGATGCTGATGATGATGATGATGATGAGGCATGCCAATCCCGTTGACGACGAGTGAGCGCTCCGTTGAAAATTGCCCCCACATAGAGTGGGGGTAAAAAGGGGCCGTTTCTAAATTGCAGTGCGTGTGTTGTGCTCTGGTCTTTTGGGGCGCCTCGAATATGCTCGGCAACTCGGCAACTCGGACGCTGAATGCAATGTGCATTTTGGAGCGACGACGAAGCGTAAATTAGGATTTCGAAAATGACATTTGGAATATTTACGACTTTTCCAACGGAGACACGCACGCACACACGCACACGCACAGACAACGCCAGGATACTAACCTCGAACATAGTTCCACGTTGAGCGTTTGTTGTTCATGGTAATTGCGTAGCCTCGCCAGGATTTGGGGGCGGAGGAGGCCTTTTGACTCGTCCGAATGTTTGCACACAGGTAAAACTGCAAAAGAGTCCATTGTTGGAGTTGGGGATTGGGTTTGGGTATTGGGTATTGGGGATTGGGGATTGGGCTGCGTTTGACGTTCTTTGTTGAATTATGCAACTTAAAAGTTGCACACATCGACTCAAAATTGGCAAAATAGAAGCTTTTGATTGGAAAATTGTTTGATTGGTTGCAATTTCAAATTTAAATATTTTCACAAGCCCACAAAGGCGCCTACAAACTCTCACATGTTGTTGGCTTTACACACACGCACACACACAACAGCCAAATGCAAATACAAATGCAAACACAAATACCTAAAAAATATTTCATTTGAACATGCAAAACCACTCACAGCTCGATGGGCTCTGTGGGTAATCAATCTCTCTTTTTGCATATAAGTCAAACTTTGTCGTGCGTTCCGAGCGCAAAAAATGAAGTGGAAAACGTTGGCAGTCGGTGAAACCATATAAAGATGAGGCCAACCAACGGCAGCAGTCACCCAGTCACCCAATCAACCACCCAACCACCCAGATCCACTTCGATAAGCTCCCCCAATGTCTCCCCACCAACAAATAGTGTGTTGTGCTAAAAAAGCAAAACAATACAAAAGACAACAACAAAAACAATGGCCAGAAAATCGAGCATGCCAAAGAAAAATTACCAAGTACCAATATATGTGAACACACACACACACACATACACACATCCATATGCAGCGCATGTATAAATATGTGTACATCAATGTACATTTTGTATATTTTCCATTTTCACCGAAATAAGCAAACATCATCAATGTCAAATGGAAATCACCCTCCGGAACAAGCACTGGTCGGCAGGGGGAGCTGCTGCGGGGTGCTGAAACTGCCATTTTGCTGCTGTGTGTGTGTGTTTGTGTTTTTTATGAAACTATTTCAAAATGCGAAACCAATTCGCATAAAATTTTGTCAGCGGCATGTGTCAACATGAAATAAAAGCAAATTCAGCATATAGCATACAAAATAAAATAAGAAAGTTTTTTTCCTTTCTTTTTGCATTGAGTACCATGTACACACACTCACACACGGACACACACTGAGCACGGCACAGAAACCGAAATAAATAAAATAACAAAAATAAATTTCGTCCGAGTTTATTGACATTTTGGCAAACGTAAATCCAAATCTGAAACAGCGACAGGAGGACGCCAAATCGCTGGGGAGTTCGCTCATTGGTATTATCCCTGTACTCAGTTTGCTGGCAAATATTTCAAAAGCCATTGGCACATGTCCTTATGAATGATGTGTTAATGTGACAGCCACTGACGAACCAAACTCTGGACGTGTGTAAGTTTGAAATTGACAGCACACTTCACATGAGATTCCACAATGTATCCAAGTAGCTGAGCCTGTGCCAAAGAGTGCCATTTTATTCTGCACCTGTTTAATATCGATCTCAAAAATAAAAGAGCTATTTGTAACCCACTAAAAATGTGAAGAAGTGTGCAAAGCATGTCAGACTCCATGAAGTATATATTTCCTTGATCAGCATCTCTGTCTTGAGCACAAATCGATCTCTGAGACAATAAGAGCTAGCTAATTTAAGTTATCTGATGCCAAACGGAGATCAAGCTTATTACATTTTATTTTATATGTTTCTTTTAACTATAAATGACTCAATTGTACAGATACTGCCTTCCAATATATCCAAACATATTATTGAGCAACTGTAAGGACTTTGTTCCGATCGCATAAGAAATAATGATTCTGATGTTAAACAAAACACTCGATTTAAGCACTCTGACTTAATTTGTCTACATTTGTCAATTTAGTCTACAATAAACTGACTAAATATATAAACTAACATATATAATATACAATTATATATAAAATATAAATAAAATTGGCTTTTGAGTCAACAATGTGGAGTATTTAAAGTTAATACATGCACTACAACTCTCACAGGTCTCACTTACATGCTATCCTATTCAAATTACTAATTACAGACAAAGGTTAAGCATTTTCCACTCCCCCCCCCCTCGTCCATACAAATCGTAAAAAATCAAAATCTCCCCAGGGCTGCATAAATTAAAGGCTTGACTGGCAGGCTGCTTTCGTCTCCTGGATTTTTCCATCCACGTGCTCCAATAAAAAAAGAAACGGAGACAGAAAAAAAAGAAAGAAAAAACGAGTGTAACAAAAAGTCGCTCTGGGGCAATGACAGCCTCAAACGCAGACAGCACACTTTGCTATAAGTGTAATTTCGTATCCTTGGGAGAGACTCTGGCTGATGCTCCTGCTTCTGCTCCTCCTCCTCTTCCTGCTGCGGCTGCTCCTGCACCCTACAATTTCCAAGAATATGCGACAGTTCCCACTTTTGGAGGGGGTAAACTGACAAAAAGAAAAACAAGCGGCACGCGGCGTGTGACATTTATCAAAAATAAAAGAAAATTTATATATATATATATATATATATGTATATATGTATATATGTATGTATATAAAGAAAGCAAGAAAGGAAAATCGTCAACAGACACATTAAAAAAGAAATACTCGTAGTAAAGAAAGCTGGAAAAAATGAACAATCAAAAACGGGAATTGTGATTGATTGCAAGGCGAGTGTTTCGGTTAGAGAGTTTGAGAGTGGAGCCCTGTATAATAATAATAAATAATATATATGTATGTGGCCTGACCTTTGCACTCTGATCCGTTCGAACTGTGCCCACGTGCACATTTAATGGCCTGCAAAGAACCCTTTTTTAGTTGTTTGTTGCATTGCGAACAATTTTATTGAGGGAAATCAATCATTTGGTCGAAACGCTGCCTAGAACACAAGCGCGAATTCTTGTTGCCAATTTAAAACGATTGGCTGATTGGTGTTACCATAAAACCTGGCCGTTCGTCTCCAACTGCCCGTGAGCCATAAATAATTTGATTGCCCCCTTTTTTGTTGCGATTTATTCTCAACTAGCCACGAATTTATTAATTGCCAAGTCCCATAAATACTCGAAGCTCCGCTTTATGACCTACGGTGTGTATTTTTTGTGCCTGCTTGCCTCATTCTCTCTAGCGATTTATGTGCTCAGCTTTTGCCTGACTTTTGTCTTTCGCATCATATTTTGTGACATGGGCATTACTCAATGCACAGATAACTCACACAGAGGCCAAAGCGATTTAATTGCGATTCCCTGTCCATATCTACCTGCTGCTCACACGGCATGTGGAGCACGAATGGAAATTGCCTTGACGACAACGCATCCACATTCACATCCACATTCACATTCACATTCGCATTCACATTCGCATTCACATTCATACTGCATTCATTCATTTATAATTTAATAACGGCCAGTGTCGATATCGCTCGCCTCAGATGGATGGCTGGATGGATAGCTGCATGGATGGATGGCTGTGGAGCATTCGATGTTGCACTGGGGCAACTGGGCGATCGTAAAACTTTATGCTTGCCTCGTTGCCAAGTTTATGAGCCAAGTTGAAATCTCAACTCTCTCGGGCAATAGCGACTCATATTTTTGTGGCCTTTATGGCGTTTGCCGAATCGTTGGCCATAATTCACAATTTAATTAAGAGTCGCACATAAGGCGAACTGCAGTTTTTCATTCTCACAACAAATATGATATAAGTTGGCATCCATCAGTTAGGCCAAGTTAAGCAATTGCTAATTTTGGCAGCTTAAGAATGTAATTATTAACTGCTCAGCTCGTGTGGTTTTCTATGCTCAAACTTAGTTGATCCTTTCAGTTCAACTTTCATTTTGGTTGCTCTTAATTTTACACACACAAAACTTTACACCACACGCACTCACACACATAAACGAAGAAGAAGAAGAAGAAGGTGTTGTCTAACCGGGCAGAAGCCAGAAGTGCGTAAAAGTAATTTTAATCGAAAATTGATTTATAATTGAAAAATCTCATTTGCAGAAATTGATTTACCGCCAAAGCCGCAGCGACTTCTACTGCTCAAGTTTCGCTGCGTGCCTGGCAGATGCGTGCAATATTTTTCTATAGCCAGGAGGGTGGTGCGTGTTGGGGGGAGGTGGGTTTTTAAGGGGAGCTGCAAGAAGTAGATAACCGAGCGTCAAGCGGTTGCTCCAGCAAAAACTTTTGCCAAGCAGAAAAATGTCTGCTGAGGACGAGAGCAGCTGCAAAGACGTATTGTGGGTAAGGCATCCGTTGCCATCCTTCTTAGCTGCCTTCCTGCTTACCTCTTGCCAGCCCACTCCTCCTTCCCCACTACCCATCCCTTTTCGTACTTGGCCTTTATCACATAGCTGATGCCGTTGGCTACTGCTGCCGCTGATGTTGGTGGCGTCGACAACTTTTCCGATTGACTTTGCTTACGTTCAGATTTTTCCAGCTTCTTCTACTGCTGCTGCTGCTGTGGTAAGCGCATGCTTGTGGCAACATTGTAATTTTGAAAATGAGTAAAGTTTGAAAAACCTTGTGGTTGCTGAAGCCGCCGCCACTTACCAGCTTTCTCGAATCCAGTTCAAATCCTTTGCTGCGGCCCGACTTTAGCCAAATCAAATTCTTACAGAAATCCTTTTGTGCTCCTTTTCCCATTTAAACCCCCCTTCACCTCTATCACCATCACCATCCCCATCCCCATCATCATCAGCACTCGTCACCGCTTCCGTTTCCGCTTTGACACTTGTTTTGATGTGTTCAGCCATCCATGGCTGCATCTTAATTGAATCGTTGACGCCTTGCAGCGACTGCAGAAAACTTCTGCAAATCATTTAACAAAAGTTCTCGTGAATTATGTGCGCCGTCTCAAGTGTCATCTTTCTTTGTCTCAGGCAATTGTCCTGCGAGTGCCCTTCGCTCCTGTCCTTTGACAATTATTATGCAACGCTTTCGCGCACCTCCTCAAATTCCAAATTAATTTTCACTCGCAGACACCATTTTCGGGCTAACGAGCTGCAAAGACAAAGGACATTACAATTTATAATCAGTTGGGAGTGTGATCACTTTTTAACAAACAAAAAAAGTAGAAAATGTACAATTTAAAATGAAGAAATTTGATAGTTTTTTTTTTGTTTTTAGCTCGATTAAAGTTTTCCTTAAAACATTCTATATAAGTATAAGATTAAACAAAGTCTTTTGAGTGTAATTGTCTCATACTATGCTGAATTGAAATTCTTGCCTTGAAAGTGAAAAGTTTCTTGGTATATATTTCTTTATTTAAGTTGTTAGTACTATTTGTCAAATTATAAGTTATATAATTCCATTTAAATAAAAATAATTAGGCGTGCATTTAGCACTGTTTTCGTGACACTGCGAGTTGCAATAACAACAAAAATTACTCACAACAAATTTGGAAATCAGCCGTCATTTGTTTAATGACAGGCAACAACGCGCTTTCTGATGACGGGGCTTACAAATTGATTGACGGCTGTCGCTCACAAATGGAAATGCCACGGCAAGTGCAGCAACTGCAACTGCAACAGCAACAGCAACAACAAATGCAACACTCACTGATTGGGTGCGGCCGGCGTGACAATACTGACGTGGATGCAAAGCTGGGATTACTGGGGGAGCAGTGGGAATCTGGGCATCGCGATCTGTGTATCTGTTGCAAAGTTTTGTGCACCGATTTGACTTTAATATAAATTAGACGGCCGCTGTAAACGAGCCCCAAATTTGCCCCGGCCAGCTTGGCAGTAAATCAAAAACGAGTTAAGAAATTTGTGTCACCTCCGATCAATCGATCGATCCAACGATCGATCGGCAATCGATCGGCTCGAAAATTGGCGAGGCGCTTTGTACGTGATTATTTTATTGAGCACATTTGACTATTATTAGGGAAATCGCATTGCAGTTTCGGTATTTATGGAAACATGATTTATATCGTCGCCCCAACGACATTACGCATACGCCGTGTGGCGACCAATTTGGCAAAAACTAAAAATAAAACTAAATCAAAATAAGAAATACAAATAAAACTCAATAAAATGAGCACAATGCATTTTGATTATGATGACTATGAAGCAGACTATTTATATAATATAATATATTTATATAATATTAATAATATAATATAATATTTTTCCATATACATTTATTAATTTTTAAGAACACTTTTTATGCCCCGAGCCCATTCAAATGGGAAAAAGTGTTAAATGAAGTTGTGGAAAAGTATTTAATGGGCAGAGGGAAAGATTCCCGACTTCATACAGTACATATATTATTTAGCAGCACTAACAGCCAAGTTTAGTCAGCAATGTCCGATCAAGCAAATCTCAGAGACTTCAAATTTGCACATGTGATATATCGCCAGACAAAATATTGATCAATTGTAAAAACTCCATCAAGTTCGGATATCGAAAACATATATTCAAATCTAATATCAGCAAGTCTACTAAGTATTCAAAAGCTGTTTTCAGGATATCTCCTAGTCGAGCTGCAGCGTCTACATCATTCTAACTAGTTATAATTGTGTATTAGTTTTCATTAGTTAGAACACCTTTTATGCGCTGTGCATCAAATCAAATATAAATGTTAATCATTTACTATTAGTTAAGCGGGCATTTAAAATTGTAATTTAATCATTTTAGCATTTTAATGTGTCCATTTGTGGAGTGAAGTTGAATCCAAATAAACGTTAGTTATTACAAATAATCAATAACAGTCATAATGCTCGACTGGTCGACTGGCTGACAGTTTGGTGAACGTGATTTAGCCAAACGGCTTTTCATTGCATAAATGCGTCTAATTAAAAATTAGTGCAGTATTTAATTAAGAGAAATACGAAAATGAGACTTCATAACCAGTTGCCAAAAACGGCGGAAAAAAGCCAACAACAGAAATTAAATAAATAAAATTGAGCAAAAAAATTGAACTGAATACCAAAACGACACAAAAAGGCAAAAGCGACAAAAGCAACAACAGACAACAAGCACACACATACACACACACACACACAGACCCGCACACACAAACAGATGCACACACACTCAGCAACAACAATATGAGAACATAACGCGTTAACAAAACGCTGCCTGCCATTTATGAAACTCATGTTGACATGCGCCGGGCACAGGCGGCTTGCCACTGCAACGCGTGGGGAAGGTGGTCGGGGGCAGCTGGTGTTGCAGTTACAATGCGTATGAAATAATTTCTGACGGCGTCGCTGCTTTTGGCCTGCAGCGGCATTTTTGCGACAATTTGCCGACAGTTGCCACCAGTTGCCACCGCTGGCACTTTATGGTCATGCGCTGCGCAGCCGACTCGCTCCAAATTCTTCGTGGCAAGCAGCAGTTGCTGCTGCTGTTGCAGCAGAGCAGAGGAACGTGCCATAAATTGGCTAATCAAACGATGCTTCATTCTGCTGACCAACTGACTGACTGACTGACTGATTGCCGACCAGTTGAGATATAATTTGGGTATAGCTGCCATATCCCCACGGGTAATGAAATGCGCAAGTGCATCATTGCGTCACCTTCTCAATCGGAGCCTGTCACTTTTACTGCTGCGTGTGGCCATCGAATATTGAATATACCCAACAACAACAACAATGTATATTCAATATTTGGCAATATTAGCAGACAGCAACCGTAAGTCTTTCTTGGCTCTAATGTCTCCTTAAAATCGAGAATTTTGAACTCGAATTCAGCACAACAGTTCTCCAAATATTTTAGTATTTTTTTTCATTTTTTACTCATTTTGAAGTAATAAAACATGACAGATTATTTCTCAAATTAATAACTTGATTAATTCCAATAATATAATTGGATATTTTTGAAGAATTGAATAATCTTTGGTAAAAATGTTTGAATGGGAAGGCGAATAAGAATTTCAATTAAGGTTGACTCAAGAGTTGACACTTAGACTAATTACATAAAACAACAAGCTAAAACGGCTTCTGAGACGCGCCGAATGTTAAATACACTTACCAACCGAAGTCGAGTTGCTGACATCTGAATTCCGCGAATCCAGTAACTAAATTCTGGATAATAAGAACTCAAAATTGGACCGATCGTTGCTATGACAGATATGTGATATAGTATTTCGATCCGGCTTGCTGCGACATATGTGCTGCCAAAATGGATAAAGGTCGAGTTTAATCAAAAAACAGACAGACAGACAGACAGAAGACCTATGTTAAATAGACTCGTTTACTGATTCTGAACAAAGATTCAAACTTCACTACAAATGGAATACTCTGCAGAAATTTACTAATTTTCGCAATAAGTATTTTGTACTCTTACTTTAAATCTAAATAAGAAAACGTAGAAGATTCTATTCCGATTTGAGTGCACGTATGAATTTTAACAAGTAATAATCAGAACTAACCTCGTTTCTGAAAAATAGCAAACTTACTTTCAGCTGCACATAATGTGGGTTATACCCGAACCATATCCATATCCATAGTCCATGTCCATAGCCTAAGTATGTCTGATAGTAAAATGTTAAATAATTAATGTAGGCTTGCCTTGATACTATAATTTATACACTGTAGAAATAGCTTACATATATGTACTTATGTCACTCTTAGTAAATACTTCTGCCTGGTTTCACCTTGCGCACTTATCAACACGGTCGAGTTGTCGGGTCAGAATGCTCGTACTTAGCCAGTCAATTTATGCATTCAAGTCATAAAAACAAAAATCAAGAGTGGCAGATAAGGCTTACATTTGTTTTTTGTTTTGTTTTTTATTTTTTTATAGGTATTTCACATAATAATTTCAGTGGACGCGCGCGGGTGAACGTACGCCATATAAAAAACAAGAAACCCAAACGACATTTACAAGAAAAACGATAAAATTATGAAAATTTTGTTCAACAAGATTGTGCGTGTGTGCTCCCCCCATACACACACACACACACACACACCTCTTAAGCAGCACATGGACTTCCATATATGGGCATATGTATGTCGTTTATGTGGAGCGCGCTAAATGTACATGTAACTTGTCATAAGCGCAACTTATTCAGTGCCTCGTTTGCCGACAGTTCAAACTCGACTCTGAGTACACTCAGAAAAACGAAATCTAAAGATTACTTAATTTATTTTATTGTTTAAGTTCGACTTATATCAATTGTCTCAGAATAACCAGAATAGAATCAGAACTTAAATAAGAACGACACCAGTTAGTTGAGATGACCAAGCCACAAGTGCCTGTAAAAATTATATTCCTGAAACAAGAAGCTTAAAATTGAGGTCTTAGTGGTAGAAATAGAGGACCCTGTATTGGATGTTGTGTATCTTAATAATAATACATAATTTAATTCAAAAGACATTCATTTTTCTTAAAATAGAAAATATTTATAATTTTAAAATTGCCGATTGACAATAAGGTCGCTTTACTTGTATTATTTATATATAAATATTTTATAGTTGAAAATAGAATTTTGGTTGGGAATTTTTCTGGTAATTTTCTAAATTTCTGTATATATTTTTTGCAAGTGTAGGAGCCGAACACGTTCCACGTCGCTGCTGTTGTTGTTCCAAGAATAATTGGCCAGCACGCGCGGCACTCGGCTTGTCATAGGAATATGACGGGGCAAGCTGCTCTCGCCTATCGCGCCTTCCAAATCACACGTAGGTGAGTTGGCCGGGCATTAAAATGTCGTTGATGTCGGAGAAAATTAAAATGAAATCCAATAAATTGAGAAGGAAAGGAAAAAGCATAAAACATTAATTGGAATGCGTTTACACAACACAAGCACAACAAACACAACAAACACCTCGGCCGCTTGCTTAATCGAATTTGCATTAAGCGATGAGCAGCTAATAATCTGTAAACCAAATTAAAAAGAACTTTGGACGCGTTCATGAGAAAACACATACAAAAAACACACAAACCCAACAACAACAACAAACAAACAGAAACAACAAAAAGGGAGACTCACGGCTGCAAAATATTTCCAGAAAATTTAAGCTAATGAAAGTGCTGCCAGAGACCACCTTAAGAAATACTGTAAGCCATAATTCATGGCCATCGTCTGGGAGGCCGCCCCCAGACAGCTATGCAAAGCAAAAGTAAAAGCAGGAAAGGAAAAAAGAACCACTTCCTTTGGGCCCCGCCCCCGACGCCTCGTCGTCCCGGCGCAGACTTTTGTGAAAAATGTGCTGCCTCGATGGGGCTAATGATAATGATAACAAACAGGCCTCTCAAGTCCTGAAGTCAGAAAGTTTTTGACATGCCGCGCTTCGCTACAGTCCCCAGCCATCCACCCCCCCGAAAAAACTTGGGGCATTTGACGCTTACATATTTGCATATAATTCATTCATTTGCCTGCTATCCATCCATTTTGAAAATGTGAATTCTTGCGCATCATCATTGTTTGATTACTCGTGCTTTATACTTATTTATTACAAACTTTGTTTCCATCTCCCTCGCAGGGCGACTCGCAGCGACTTTTCACTTTCGACGAGTTTCTTTGGAAAATCGCTTGATAAATTGGGGTCGAAATCATTATAAGCGTTACTGTTACTCATAGCCATTAATTTTTTGTGCGATTGCCAAACAGGCATATCGGATGGAACACGATAAAATATAAAGGATGTGCGAGTTTTCGAAAAGGTTTCGTCTTTTGAAACTTACACAACGAAATTGATGGCATTCAATGTGTTTGATGTTTCTTTCTACTTATTTTATATACATTTTCTTATATTGGCAAACACAATCTGAATATTGGGAGTGTCGTTATTAATGCATCTGATGATAGGCCTTTTTAATATTATTTGGTATGTATTCAAAATCTTTGTTTTCAAAGAAATGGCAATCGAATCGAACCACAGATGTCTTACTATATTCATTAAAAGTGTAAAACACATTCAAATTGTGCTAGCCTTAAAAAGAAAATTGAACCCGTTTAACCCGAACGACATATGTATATAATGAAAACTTATTTATGAATGCATAATTTGTGGCTACAATGCATAGTGACGAGGGAATGATCATCCCCAATCCGGGTCGTTTTGGATGAACAGACAAGGCACTCAAAGGTTTGCCGATCTTGGTCTTTGCGAAGATTTTCAATAATATTGTTCAAGTCGACATTCTTCTTGCGTTCCTCATCCAATTTGTCCATCAAGATTTTTGAGTTTTTCTCCGCCATTTCCAGTTTCAAGAATACATTCCTGGCTGCCTCCGTATTAATCAAGGAAAAGGATGAGAGATCCAGAGTCAGTCGCTTGGGAGACTGTTTGATGTCGGCATTTGCAAACTGTTAAGCAAAGTAACTACGAAAAACTTCGAAGCCTACTACATCTTTAGTTTTGAGAATATTTTGTTCGAAACTATTATTAAATTTGTGCCTATAGATCAGTTTTTGATACCACCCCATTCCCCGATCCTTTGAGGTATGACTTTGTACTTAAGATAATTTGAATCCTCTACAGAAATTGTGGAAGAATCAAAAAAATTTTTTAAAATTTAAACACGAACTGAATCCAGCAAAAAAACATATTTCAAATAAATTAATTCGATATAGCTGGATTCCAAGATTGATTTCAGTTCCGAAAATATGTCCAATTCTTTTTAATTTGCCAATATTTAAATAAGAGACGAAAAAAACAACGCCTTGTTTAAAAAAAATGCCAAACTATCCATAAATAATCGTAATAATATAATAGAATTTTGAAAATTCGTAGTTATAATAATATAATTTTGAAAATTCGTTGAGAGGAACGGTTTTGTTGCCGAGTTTATGTATAGACTAGCTGTACAGATCTTAATTCACATCCCTCGTCATCACACATGCTAGCAAAACAAACAAACAGCTGGAACTGAAAAAGCCGGGTCTACTTAAAGGCGCCGTTTACCAGGGGTGACTTTGTCCATGAATCACTTTTTAAGTGAGTGCCGCATAAGTTGCCCACACCCCGGAGCCGTAGATGCTGCCCGGCTGCCAACTGTCAGGGTGGTGGTGTCAAAAGGACAAGTGTTGGTGTTGGGACAAACCGTTATGAAAATTCAATTTTGTGTCGAATTTATTAAAAGCAGCTTAAAAATCGTAAGCGCGTTGAAAAGTAGACATTTGGGAATTTCGACAAGTGCAGTTTTGAACACTTTTTGCCATCATCTGGGGGCGGTTTTTATTACGGGACCAATTTCTAGATCATGTCTAGCCCGCAGGCGTTGGCCCTAATGGAATAATTTGGGTTTTAAGTTAATCAAATGAGAGAGAGAGAGAGAGAGAGAGAGAGAGAAAGAGAGCGAAAGAGCGGAAGAAAGGGAGATACATATAGAGTGGGGGAACAGCTGAAGATATGCGAAACTGGGATACCTCTAATAATTTTCAGTTTAAAATTATACAAAAGCAATTCCAAATAACTTTAAGGGAATACATAAGATAAGATATATATATATATAATATAATAAAACACATAATATAGTACTTAGTTATATTTGGAATATCTACCCCCAAAGAGAAAGGGGCGTAATGCAGCCACGCCCTCAAGCACCCCATATACTTGTTCAACACTTTGGTATTATTAAAAGCACACTCCAGGGCGAACAAGTGCATAATATTCCCATTGTTTTGTTTTATTTGCGACTTCTTGTTGTCCTGTGGAGGGGATGTTGCACAAACGGGCATCCGCTGCTTTATGGCCGAACAATGTAAACATCAACATCATTGCCGTAAGACTACTCAGAAGCGTTTCAAAACTGTATTATATTAATTTAATATGCAAAACAAAAAAAAACAGAAAAAGGTTGGAGAGGGATATCACGAGGGTTAACAGACATTTTGACATATTTTCATTTTCATTTCCATTTCCATTTCGTCGCTTACCATAATTTCCCCTTTCGTTGTGGAGATTTTAAAACCCGCCCGAAGGGTGCCACAAATTCCTCGTGGCAAGTGCGCAATTTCAAACGCAGTCGGCAGGTTGACTTTTGTCTTGGGCCAGGAAGGGGGTGCGTGGTTGTTTAAGCAACCCTTGGAGGGTTGAAATACCGTAGAATGCTATGCTTATGATTATGATATTATTTCGAAATTATCCGCTTAGTTTCACGGAGTGGAAGCAGGACATATGTGCGTGCCATTGTGTGGAAAATGAAATCATTTCACTGTTAATAATGATGACATATGATTTTCATTGTCAAATTTGTCGTTGTTGTAGTTATTCTGCTGATGTTGTTCTTGTTGTTGCTTTTGCTTTTAAGTGAATTATTTTATTGAGCCAAAGTCAACTCTTCCATCTCTTCCAAAGGGCATGCGACAATACGGGTAAAGTCGAGCCGGTTGTGTTCAATTTGTTGGCACATCATTAGTCATGGCATTTTGGGCATGGCAAGGTGCATAGGCGTCCATTGACGCATCTGTCCTATTTTTGCTGCTTGTGCTTTTTTGTACTCTGTTAATGAAGGTATAAAAGTATATTGCTTTAGATATACTCGTCTGTTAAAATGTTGATATTTCCTTCAATTGGCAAGAAAATCGATGTAATCGATAATCGCCGATCGATAAAAGTCAAATACAGTCGTAAAAGGAATGTTTTCGCCTAATTTGGCTAATTTCTTGTTTGTAATGTGATTCAAAAATAGGCAACGGCGATGCCCGCAATTTTAGAGCAGGACTTAAGAAACTTGGAAGGTGGATTATTAGAAACCTTCTTCTCAGATTGGAAAATAAAATTTCTTGGCCACAAAAATCATAATTTTGTAACTCGATTTAGAATGGAAAGCATTTATTTGAAGAACCTACTCCTACGATTAGTTCGAATATTTCTTTTGATTGAGTTACCAATTTTGAGGTTCTATACCAGTTGTGATCAGTTGGAATAATACTAGTAACAGGGTATGCCGCAGTCGATTGAGCCTGACTGCAACATACTCCCTTGTTTTAGCTTTGCGAATCGGTTGAAGGGTTTGCAATATGCCGCAAACAATTGACAAATTTGTTGAGTTTGTTGTCTGTTTGGTTAACTAAAGGTGAGCCTATCTATGTGAAGTTTTTTTTTTATTATTTATGACTTTAAGCATTCAATGTCTGATAACGAACTATAATTAACTTTTTGATTGATGACGTCTGCATCTACGATCTGATAACTAGCTATATAAAGGAAGTGCAGAAACCCTGAGCGACTTCAAATTAAATGATTATAATTTCTTTACAATGTAACATATGTTAAGTATAAAAGAAGAAAACTTTAGAAATTAAATTTATATTTTAATATTATATTATAAATATTATTAACATAATTTATTTAACTTTTTTGAAACTGATTATTCATATCAGACAGAGTAGGAAAAATATGAATAAATATCAGTAAAAACATATTTTAATTTTTTATAATTGGATTTACTAAGCTTATTTCTATATTTTTTAGAATAAAATCAAATATTCAAATTATTAAACTAATTGAAAATAATTATATATTAAACTAATGGATTTAAATTAGAAAATAATTGCATTTAGTGGAGACCTTTGATCTTTTTTGCTGGTCCCATAAAACTTTGCAATAGAAAAAAAACAAATATGACAAAATATATTTTTCCTTATTGATCACCTCTATATATTAACCATATTATTCTGCTATTCTAGGTAACTTTAATCTCTTTTGCCGGCCGCATGGAACTTTACTCAAATATGGCAATCGGATCACGTTCGGATCATCAATCACATGGCCGGCGGGGCACTTTACAAAAATTTTTTAATGGCCGCCAATCAATGTGAGGCCAAAAAATTACGACATGTCACTGTGACCAGCACCCTAACCCCAGCCTCTGCCTGACTCTGCCTGACTCTGCCCGCCTCCACCCCTTTCCTTTTTTGTTAATTCAGTTCCGCTGCAGCGCCCCCCTGTCCGTTTACCACCTGCTGTGCGGCAAATTGTATTTCTGTCGTGTTGATAAACGCAAAATTCACTGACCAGGACTTAGTTTGGGGCAATGAGTAGACTTGATTCGGTTATAGTGGATTACGAGTACGGTCGAGTTGAACATGACAATGCGTTCTCGCCAAACAGGAACAGCAAGACGGGAAGTCGGGAAGACGGGAAGACAGGAATATCGGAGTGCAGGCGTGCAGGATTTGCTAGAAACAATGCTAGGCAAATTAATAAATAAAGTGAAATGGGCCGACGGGGGAAACTGGGCAGGAAACAGCTACAAAAACCGCTTGACAATTGACATTTACAAATTTCATGCAATATGTTGTTCGTTGAGTTCGTGGATCTGCCGCAACTTGTGTGGCGTCTTCGTTATTCGCTCGTCAGACGGTGGGAAGGAGGTGGTTGGGTGGGTTATAAAAATAAAACCTGCCTTTTGCCATATGCCATTTAAATGATAAAAGGATTTCAACGTAACACACACACACACACACACACACACACTCACTCAGAGCACGCTGACCACCCCAAAACAAAAACAAAAAAAATGGTAGAGAACACGTGGTCAATTGCGTTTGGGGTCAACCCTTTCGCACGAACGCCATCATTCTGCACCGGCGCCTGCCCCACCCGCTGCTATATGCCTCTGCTCCGGCCTCGAAGTGTCAGCACATTTTTCAAAGGAGCATATAAAATGGCAGTCATACATTATGTCCATATCTGCCCGCCGGCCGTTGTCCATTGTCCGCTGTCCATTGTCCGCTGTCCATTGTCCGCTGTCCCCTTGTCCCCTTATCCTGTATACATTGCTCGTCGCTCGTTGTCCATTCTCCGTTTGTCCGCTGGGGCTGCAGCCAGGATGGGTAGCCCGGCGACAAATGTGACCCAAACCTCCCCACATTTTATGTGTAATGCCTCGAACAGATTATGCATTAAGCGCTTATTTAGCATTTTTCTTATATAATGTTGTGTCGCTACCACTTTGCAATTGGTGGGACCATCAATTCCCAACCAGCCCCGCTGCCCAACCGCCTTGAGATGGGCAAAAATGCACGAGCAAATTTCCTGCTTCTAGATAGCAGGCAGCAAAGGGTTGTTCAGATGGACAAAGTTGTCGAGCATTTAACAGTTTCACTGCCAGCTCTAAAAACTCATATGTGTACCTTTATCTGTATATTATATATATACAGATTTATTGGCATAAAAGTCGATACAGCTCACACTCAGAAAAAAACGCACTGAATTCCGAAAAATCACCTTAAAATTTGATTTATATATAAAATGTCTTAAAATATTTCTGAAATTTGCTCCATCGACATATGAAAAAAACACACCTTTAGTTAGTAATTTTTTTCTAAACTTTAGGAAATCATTATTTAATAAAACGAAACAAAACTTAACTTTATTTAAATTTATATATATATTTTTTTAATATAAGATTATTTATGAAATGAAAGGGAAATAAGAAACTACAAGAAAATTTATTCGTATTGGTTAATGGAATAAATTAAGCAAGATTGTTGTAATTGTTAGATCATTTTTTGAAAAGCTTTTCAACTTGGATTATGTGGATAGACCTATCCGATTAGGTTATGTAACATTTCTCTTTTGGGAAGTCGAGTGTACATAAAGTTAATCCCCAAATTGCATTAACCTGAAGATGGGCAATAAATTGGTGTGTTTCATTAGAAACGTAAATTTCCATTGGTTGGTCATTCAATTGAAGTGAATCCAGTGCTGAGACAAAGCGTAGACCAAATAATTGCTTTTTGCTAATTAATTTGCTGTTTTGACTTAGTCTTGAGTCTGATTTTTTTGTACTTTTGTAGGCACAAGATGTATAATTAAATAAGGCAGCGAAATGAATGGCACAGCAGGCAAAAAAATAACAAAAAAAAAAGGAATGTAAATCCCCTGTTTAATGAAAATTGCATTTTAATTTCATAAAGGACAGTTATAGAGGACTAAAACACTGGGAGCTCTAAGCTGTTTAAACTAATTACCACCTCCGAGCGATTTGCCGAAATGTGACCCATTATTAGAAGAAGCCAGAGCAATAAGAAGAAACCACAGAGAACCTTCATAATTTGTAAGGGAAATTACGAATGCGGCTAAAAATAATTGCCAAGCTGGCTTAAAATGCTCTTAAAGAGTATCAGGCAGTAAGTGCCGCTGGCGACACAACAATGCCAAGGCCCCCAACCAAAAGGAGGAGCAAAAAATAACCAAAAAAAAAAATAAAAAATAACACACAGGAGCAAAAGAAAAAAATGGTCACTCGGAAGTGTCCGTCTTTTTTTGTTGTTGTTTTTTTGTTATTTTTTAGCTGTCGCTCACGTAGGCAGCGTCCATGTAATTAAATTAAAATGGAAAATTTAGTCGAACTACGGATTAAATTAATTTTCATTTGCATTTGCATAAGTTTTGCCAGCTGCCCACTCAGCTGTCGGCTCGTCTGTTCGTCTGCTCATTAATTCCTTCATTATGTCATTTATTGCAGAATTTGCTAGAAATGTGCCTCCGTCAGTTCTATCTCTCGGCCATTAGCTGTGAGCACAAGTGCAGCATGTACAATGAATTTGACCAACTCAATAAAGCGGAGTAAGTAATTAAATTGCCAAAGTCCTAAACAAAAGCTAATTATATAACCACGACGAATATACCATAAGAGCTAAATTAAGTATGCAAAACTTACTAGTACTAGTAAATTAGATTCAATCGTCAAACTATAGTATACCTTTAGGAGCTTATAATCCTTCGGACTTGTCCGATATCATATATAAATGAAATGTGCAAAACTTACTTAAAATGCACATGTTAATTTCAAGTATACTCTTAGTCCTTCGAACTAGCTCCTTATCATTTCTTAGTATATACAACTGATTATTTTTGTCAAATATAGAGTTGATTACTTTCCTAATTAATTGTCGAAATGCCCATGACTGACAACATACTTAAATACCTAACTCCACAGGCTTAGCTAAGTATACAAAAATGTGCATATTTTTTCTGCCGAGGGGCTTACTTTTTGTAATTACTTTCAAATAGCAAACAAATACCAAACGATCTTATTTTTAAGCCTTCTACTCGCTATACATATATTTATATATATATCTTTTCTTTTTTATTTGTGTGCAAAAGGGCAGAAGCAAACCGAAATGTTTACAAGGTAAACCCAAAGGAAGCATGAAAAAAGAAGCTGAAACTGAAAATGCAATTTTATTTATTGTTATGTAGCTTTTTTTCAGAGAGCTTATGTAAATTTATTTATTTTGCGTAATTTTTCTTGTTTTTACAAAAGAATAAATTTGCCTTGTTTTCCGCTGGCAAACCAAAAAAAAACCCTCCAAGTCGCCAAGTCGTCTGTGCTTAAGCGGCCTTTCACGCCCAAAAATTTAATTAGAATAAAGAAAATGAGGAAAGCGAAGCACAAAATTAAAATGAAACGACCAATGCAAAAAAAAAAAAATAAAATAAAATAAAATAAACCGAACAAGGCAGCAGCAATAGCAAGGCTTAGTATTGTCCAAAGAATTCTGCTGTAAATTTACAGTAATAAGAAAAAAGTTGTGCAATTTTCATGTGTAACTGACAGCCTCCATTGCCCGTAACATTTTGTAATGAGATCTGTCTCAACGAGCTCTGGTCAATCTCCCGACATGGGGGTATATACACAAAAAAAAGGTAACCCCAAACCCAAGCTTAAAGTCCACCTCTGACGTGAGGGGCAACAAAGTATAACCAATAAAATTTTAATAACCCTTAAAAAGAGTCTGCGATAAATTACATTGGTTACGTCCGGCTGTCTAAGGCAAGCATACTGCCAGTTATTTCATACATATGCATATGGAACGTATCCGGCTTAATTACGCTCTTGGTTTATGACTTAATATAGCATTCTAAACATAGTGGAATACGACATGAAACCCCCAAAAAGCTCCCCCGCTCTCCCTCTCTCTCTCTCTCTCTCTCTCTCTCTAGCTCATTTGCTCATATGCGTGGCTCAATTATGGAGAGCTTTACGTCGTTACGTTTACGTCGCATGACGTTAGTTTGAGGCAAATTTAATTACGTCGTATTATGGAATTTATATGACAATGGCAGACAGCACATACCCAGCAAACACACACACACACCCACACACACACACACACACACACACACCCACACCCACACACACCCACACCTACCCACAAAATGGAGCAATTGAAGTGGATAGGGATTAATTATGATGTGCCTAAATTGTGCAATGAGTTTTAAATTAAATGTAATAACTTTTGTTGAAGGATTTTAATTTGGTATTTGAAAGTTATGCACAAAATAAATTTGTCAGCTTACAGCTGCAGTCAATTTCATACAGTGTGTGTTCAGCATATAGATGCAAATATATACCTGGATATTTGTGAACTTATATTTGTAAACTCTTTTCTAAACGTGTGAAGAAGAAAGTAGAAGGGAACCTTGTCAGACCTTTTGAATTTGTGGCAAACAAAACTAAATTTTCTTTCTCTTTAAAACACTCCTGCTCTCTTTTTTTATTCACAACGGTTAACTCTTCTTCTTCATCAAGTTGGTGATCACACAATTGATATCGATGACGATCGATAAGCACATAGTTGCATTTTAGATTACAGATGTTATGTTACAGTCTTAGTACTACATCACTAGTGGTCTGTTATCCTACATTACAAGAAGCCTGCAACAAATTATAAAAAGTCAATAAAAAACACAATTATAAATATATTTAATATACCTTGACATATTATTGATTAACTGTAAATTTTATTAAGATCGAATAGGAAGCACAAATTTGTTCAATCAAAACATATTTCACATTGAACAGACTACTATCTGCTGATAATCTACTAAATATTTAACAGCTGGCCTGAGGGTATCTCCTCATGGAGCATTCTAACTTGCTTATATATGTATATATGTATGTCCAATACGAAAGCCAATGAATTTAACTAGCCCCATGCAAATTGTATTAATAGAAAAGTTTGTATACTTGAACGCTGTGCAAACAGCAGGAAGCATTCCAATCACCCATCAAAAGGACATAATAATAATTAATGGCATTTGCTTAAGGAATACATAATGAGGACATGGGTCCCATCTTTTCAACGCAGGTGGCAAGTTGGTACGTGGACGACATGTTTCTATTTTTATTATTTTCCGATTGGCAGTGAATTAATTTAAATTTTGCTCTTCTATTGCAAGCATTTTCAGCCATCTTTATTGACATTCGACAGCAAAAAAAAAAAAGAAAAAACAATAGAAAAAACACAAACTGGAATTCAAATGAGCTGCGTTGGGTGGTGATTGAGACAATGTTAATATAATGAAAATTAACATTAATTTAGAAACAAGAAAATGGGGGAACCAAACACAAAAAAAAAAAAAAACATTCATATGACACTTCGACGCCTTGGCCTGGAATTTTTACAAGAAAAATATGTAAATTGTCTCGTAATAAAAATGTCCAGTCCTTTTGCTAACAACAGCGCGTATCTGCAAATATAAATTTTATGAAGCATTCCCCAAAAGAGCGTAGGAATTAAAACAACGCGACAATGAAAAAATGCAAAATAAATAAATAAAGTGAGAAGAAAAAAAAAACAAACAAAATAAAGCCAAGTGACTGCGACAGAAATGTTCTCCAGGAAAAAATTATATCCCTGCAGGACATTATTTTAAATACTAATCCGCATCAGTTTTCATTTGAATCTTAGTGTTTGGGGTACGCGGCAGCTGAGCGGCCTGGGGCGGTACGAGCCTGGCCTGTCAGCAACCCCAGGACATCGACATCGTAGCCTCTCAGTGTGTGCTCCTGCTACTGCCAGTCTTCATCTGTTCTTTCTCGTCTTCGTCCTCGTCCCCATTCTCATCCTCGTCCCGTTTTGCAACGTGCCTGCCATCTTTGCTTGTGCGCCGTTACATAAATTCAGATGTTATCCTAAATGCGCAGCATGCACGTTATTAAAATAACGTCAGGCAACGCCTGGGTCCTGGAATTAAATGCCCAGGAGAAGGCCGGAAGTTAACAAATGAAAAAATAACGCACGTCGCCTGTTTCGGGTCCTGGCCACAAGCTCTCTCTCACGCTCTCTCGCTCTCTCTCTCTGTCTCTGTCTGTCTCTCTCGCTGTCCTTGGGAGCGCACGTAGCGCCAATTATGGCAGCATCCCATGGTCTCTTATTCTTGCCTGTCTAATGAAAATCTATATAATCGACGTTCGTTCAATCACAAAAATGCCAATGACAATATTAATTAATCAGGCTTCATGACGCATACGCAATCAAATTGGATAAGAACCAATATTTAAGCAACAGTATTTATTATATTTATTGTTTGCTATATTCATTTGTTACAAACATAATTCATTAACAAAATTAAACGAATTGAAATAACATTTACATTAATAAAAGGTATAGCATACTTTTCGGAGCAGACTAGAATTAATACAAAACTAAATTAGAAAAATATTTTAATGTATTTTGCAAGAGATTTATTTTTATTTTATATTAATTTGGAGTTTTTTAACCCGAATGCTAATTAAGTTGAATTTGCTGTATCCACTCTTTAAACTTCAAATTCATTTTTGTTCCTATATGTAGGTTTTCCAGTTATTGTGTTGTTTCTGCTCCTGTTCATTGTTGTTGATGTAAAACGTCCAGCAAAGCCCAAAACAAACTGCCACTAATTGGTGCACTTGCCAATCTCGTTCCCTATTTCGCCATTTCCATAAACATGAAGTAACATTTGTGCTCTTTTGTTCCGCAGTTGGAGAGCTGATGCTGCCCGTGCACCTAATTCGAATTTGTGGTCTGGGGCCCGTCTATTTGAATTAGTCGCCAATAATTACATGACCATATTTCAGGTGAATCATTTGCATGGAAAAGCACTATAAATGCAGCAACCGAATCGTCTATCGGTTTTCATTCAATTCGCAGGTCGATGTTAATTGGACAAGTGCTCAAAATAAATTGGCACGTTAAGAACAGTTTGAATAGGTCTGAGAAAATCTGAAAATCTCTACTGAAGATTGATTCCCGAAAATTTTATGTTAAGAATTTTAATCTCAAATCCAGCGAACCTAAACCAAGAAAATATTCAGGAGTTAAGCCTATATTTAGAACAGAAAAAAGATAACAACCTTATATCCAGAATCAATAATATATTCTTGACTTAGGGGTGCTATTTTTTCTCTGTTAAATATATTGTACAAATGTTGAGAGTTTTTATAGATCTGCTCAGAGCAATCGACTACTAAATTATTTCCAATATATTTGCCAAAAACAACAAATAAAATCAAAGCTCCATCTAAATGGTGAATTGGGACATGAAGCAACCCGTGTATTGTGAATGGTATATGAGACATGAGCAAATGGTAAAGTAAAGTGAACAAATTGTTGTTGTTGTTTGCTGTTAGCTATAGAAAATTCTAAATGCTTCAATCAACAATTCGTATTATTAAATATTAATGCAGAACTCAAGTCGACCTGTCTCGTTCTGGTCCAAAAAGGTCAACATGTGTCTGCACACACACACACACACACACACACACACACAAACACACACATATGGACACTCATGAGCACTCCAGCAATGCCAATTGGACACTCACTGACTGGACCTGGAATCTTGGACATTTTTCATCATAAAGTGGTGGCTGGCTTTGATTTCAAATTGGATTTGAATTTGGAATTTTTGGCTTTCAAGCAGCAGCCTGCAGGCGTCTGTCTAGATGGAACTGGTCAACGCATAAATATTTCTCTTTGTTCAGCACTGGCTGAACTAAAAGAAAAAGATTATACACACACACACACATACACGCATACACACAATGCTGTCAATATACCTGCAAAAGGGGAAAACTTGGCTCAGAACTGGCAGCAGACAAGGCCCCAACACAAACAAACAACCAGCCAGAAAGAAGAGACTGACAAGTGCCCAGAATAGTGCATATGGTCAGATATGAGCAATGCTCCAATGGTCCAATGGTCAAGTCATGGTTATTGACATGTCATGTATGTGTAAGTATCCACCAGTTGCCCCACAGGCACAAACCAATTGCATTGTTCGGCATTTTCAATTTCCCTCAAAATGCCATTCAGTACAAGTACACAGAACAAAAATTTTGACTCAGATAAATGAAGTTTTTCGAAATTAAATTTCGGCAAATTCATTCTTAAGATTTTCAATTTTCAGAATAAATTATGCGTTCTAGATTCGATTTTGAAAAATCAGCTTAAAGTGGTGAAATTGTTTTGCATTTGTTTTCCATTTTTTTTTTTGGCTGTTTAAATTTTTTTCAGTTCTTTTCGACTTCAGACAAACCGATTTGGGTTTACTTTATTTATTCATTTTTAGATTGCTTCATTGACTACAGCCTAGTCAGATCCATTTTTTTTCTTCTAAGACAAGAATATAGAAATAGAAAATCTGTCGTAAGAACCAAATATCTGAATAAATACTTTTACAGAGTTTAGAAAGTAAGTCTGCCATTTTTTAATATAAATGTATATTTTTTTTCTTGTGTATCGCAGCTTGGCAGTGTTTTATATTTATGCGTAGAACAGCTGAATCGCCTTTGCAAATTGACAAACGTAAATTATATGCGAGTTGAGCTGAAAAATGGACAAACCATCTGAAATTTATTTGAACCCATAATTAAACATCATGAGTCGGTGTGCAGCTTAAGGACAGACAACTAATTTTGAGCACCGCAATTTGAAAACTATGCCCACGACAAAGAGGTATTTAAGCACTCAAGCAATCCCAAGCAAAACAGCAGGTTGGGTTTCTACTTCAAGTCGTTCTGTTGTTGCTGCCACATCACACACAGTTGGGGCAAAATGTAAATACAGCCTTTCTAATGGTCACTCCCAGGAGAACAAGATGGGGCAGCCCACAAGGCGAGAAACTAGCCAATAACTCCGAGGCGAACTTCTCTCGCATCTTTTGCAAAAGTTCAAAGTGACTTAAGTGAAATTTTGCAGCATGCGTCGGAAGCAGCAGCAAACTGAAGGGGCTAATGTGCTCGAGTTCGCCATGAACATGAGTAAAAATTAAATTGATTTTGCTTGGACATTGAAAAAGTTTTTGCTTGGCACAAATTGCCTTTTCATACTTTATGCTGAGGGCAACCCTGAGTAAAGTCGTGTTTGTTTTTCACTTTCTGCTTAGGTTGACTTATTTATTGAAAGCTTTTCGCTTGTTGACAATCCAAGGAGTGACCTCTTCTGGACCGCCGCTCGCTCCGCAATATTATTTAAATTTAATTATAGATTATGCCAAACCCTTTCTCAACTGAAAATGGCAAGTAAAATTTTAATTCCATCTTACAGATAATTTTCGAAAATTGTTTAACACTTCAAAGTCATTATGAAGATAGCAAGCGCTTGAGTTGAGTTGCTACCCAAGATCCCCGTCTAACAAAATTCAAGATGTGCCGGCAATTAAACTGGAATCTAGACATTTATGCACCCAGGTCGTAGAGGATAGACGCGCTGGCATTTCCTCCATTTCAATTTGCCCCCCACATCCACTTGGCCATGTTGCTCATCCATCTCAACTGTTGGCTTGGCTTCTTCACTCCTTCATTTTAGACTGACTGCCTGACTTGTCCTTGTCTCCATCGCATTCCTTCATCTCTTTTTGATGTAATTTTGGCATTTGCCCAAACAGGAAAGAAAAAATAGCCTCCTGCCTTGCCGTAGATGTCTATGACGCGATAAGGTTGTCGCCAAGTGTTGTACGGAAACCCTACCGCCCTTGGTTGTTGAGCCTTGGGTTTATCAATCTAAAAAGGGGTTCAAGTGGTAGGCGTCAAATGGCGACGAAGCGCACGCAAGCGGTTTCCGAATGAGACACGCTTAGGTAAATGGAAAAAGTGGCGGTAAATTAAGAAAATGCTGTCTGCCTGGAAATGAAATGAGCAAAATGCTGCTCGATTCAAATCTGAAATTAAAATTTTAGCATTGCGCACATAATTTCATACCACTTATATAGATGTACAAAGGAAAGTTGCCAGTTTCAAAATTTGTGGGAATGGGTCGGATTAATGACTGAGACGACGGAGTTGTTTCAGGATGACAGTCAAACAAATGAAGATGCGACAAGAAGCAAACTTTTGCGCCGCAAAATGCCGTTAATGAAGATGATGTCGCCAAGTTGCTAAGGGTAAATGTTGACTGACTTGCCCATGCCATGCTACGGACTCCCAACAAGCACGACAGCACAAAACCACAGTTAGTAGACTGTACCTAAACTGTTGCCCTTTATGTCTATTGAAAATGTTCTAATGTGTATCTATGTATAGTTATCTCTACAGGCTTTGGTGTCACTCTTGCAAGAAGAGTGCTGGATTCAAATCCCCAAACACAATTGAAACACAATTTGTTGGTTCAAATTCCAGTTTGAATTTGAAGCCTGGGTTACAGCCACTTAAGCCAATATATTTAACAGACAAAAAAAAATGGCAACCTTAAGTCAAGAATCAATAATATATTCTTGCAATTTCTACTATATTGTACAATTCTTCAGAGTTTTTGTAGATTTGCTCAGAGCCATCGACTACTAAATTATTTCCAATATAATTTGCCAAAAAACAAATAAAATCAAAGTTCGATGTAATCTTCTTCTTCAATCTTCGGCGTAGCCAAAATAATTGGTCATTCTTGGTGGGAGTGGACTTACAAAACCCCTATAAGATGTAGTTGTTCGATTTATACCATCTTTCATGAATACTGTTTAAAATAGCCTAAAAAAAGAGTATAAAAACAGAAAGAGAGAATTTATCTAAGCTAATTTGTTTCAATTATTGAGCAAGTGGCACATTCCTGATTGAATACAGCATTTTTAAGCAGATACTTCTTCCGTTTCAAAAATAAATAAAATCATAAAATATAAACCAACAAATTAATCTCATTTGAATAATCCGCAAAGCCAATCCTCTTCCAGGTTTGGCTGAGTCCATTGTCCACTTTTGCAATGTGTATGACTGACCAAGGCAAAAATTGGATTGTGAAAAAATGCGCTTCTTCGTGGTTAAGAGTATTAGTTGGGCAAGGCAGAAGGACTGAACGTCCAGGACGTCCAGAGGTGGAAAAATAAAAAATGGCGCCCGTAGTGTGCTCAATCTCAAGATTCATGGAAAATGTGAAAAATGAGAAAAGTGCAACGCAAAAGAAAGAGCAGAAAAAAGACAAGTTGTGTGGGGAAGAGAAGAAAACCCCTAATAGCCACATACAGCAATAATAGCAACAAAAAAAAGAATTATATATACACACACACAAATACACACACACACACAGCGCTGAACAGAGAGAACGTTGCAAATGAAAAGAAGAAAATTAATTTTAATTTCTCTTTTTTCAGTTACTTTTACGTTTATTTCGTCGCGTTTTCCATTTTCACCTCAGCCAGTGGGTGTTTTTTCATTTGAGATATGTGCTGGAGGCGCCACAATCACTGTTGAGTAGATGCAACACTTTGCCTGCCCCCACAAACATTTGCAATGTGAGCGCGGAAAAAGGAATGCAAATTCTTCTGCCATACAACTACAACAAATATGATTTGCTGCCTGCGTCTTTGGCCATCTGCAAGCAAATACTGCGCATACGCAGTGAAGCGCGCCATTTTTAATCGACATCTTTTTTATGCAATGCCAGTTATGAAAGTAACCACAAAAATTATTAAGTTGCATGGAGTTGGGGACTGTGGCTGCCAACCAACCAATGCCAGAGCTGCAACAACGCCTACCACACAAAATATCAAACGGAAATCGTGGTGGTCGCTTATTACATAAAGTTATGTATATCATAATCCATAAAGTTCTATATACAAACAGCAAAACAAACTTTTTGCATGTCGTGGTTGTTGTTGTTGCTGGCTTCAAATTACAACCGCATACATAAAGGAAACGCAAGCGGTTGTGGCAGCCTGGCCAAGGGGCACTGAGGGTATGGGAAAACATAGTCAGAAACGAGAGCAGCCCTTAAAAATACACACAACACACACTCACAACACACACAACTTAGATATGGGGGCGCTTAAATCAACAAAAGAAGGCAATGATAAATGCAATGCGCTTTGGGGGTGAAATTCGACGCCGTGGCGCAGCACGTCGAGTGCCACCCTTAACAGCACCCTTGCCACGTCAATGCCACCCAATTATAACCGTATATTTGTGCACACACACACACACTCATTTGAGTGTGGGTGGCAGCATGAAGAGCTCATTTGAGAAACGATTTCAACTCCAACTGCGTTCTGTCTATCTGTCTGTCTGTCTGTCTGTGTATCGCGTTCGTCCTTTTATTATTGTTTCATTTTTTCTTCAATCTTTCTACCAAATTTCGTATGTGTCTACATATATAAATCTATATATAAAAGGGACAAAACAATAACAATAAAAATCATACATACTCATGCTCCCCAACCAAACAGCCAACTTTGATATCCAAAACCCAAAACCCACATACACATATAACACTAAGCGCACGTGCACATACACATATACACACACACACACACACACACACACACATACACCCCCACACACACACCCACACACATATTTTTGTTATTTTTTCCACTACGATATATATATACTGATATGAATGCAGGATGTTAAGATATGAGCGTCCTAAAGGAATACATACATCGACTAACTGCTCTTTCTGTCTATGTACATGTATGTGTATTTATGTGTGTGTGGGTGCTGGGGCGTTATTTCCCACCCATCAATGGCCAAATGCCACATTATATCTGCATGCGTATGTGTGTATGTGTGTATTAATACATAATGGCCAGAAAAGTATCCTTTATGAAATTAAATTTATGCTAGATAGCTGAGCTCATTTCGCCTTATACCTTATTAAAAGCGAGGGATGGCACAATAGTTAACGCAAAAGATTAACTGTCTTGGACACGTCGATCATTAAACACGCAGTTAAATTGCGTCAAGTCTTTTTTCCTATGACAGCTATAGAATATAGTTATCAGATCCGGCTGACTTCAACAGCAAGCAGATGAAGATCCAAGCTTTCGAAGTGAGCGAATAATTCTCATAGAATCAGACAGACATGGCTATATCGAATCGGCCAGTGATGCTGAACAAGAATGTATATATTTATAATTGATGGGCTCTGAGACGTCTCTTACTTACACGACAGTCTATAATACCCTCTTCTAGAGTATTAGTAGATTAAAATACGCTTTTCTGATCAGTCTAATATTGAAACTTATTTAAACCAAATTAAACACAATTTTATAGACTCAAATATAATTTGTATTTTATAAATCGAAGTTCTATTTCTAAAAATAATCTTAATTATTTTTAATCAACCAACCCAAAAAATAGTTTTATTTATTCATAATTTACAAATGAACTTTCTTTATTTGCGAAGCAGATCTATTAAGAGTGGAAATGAAAACTTTTTTGGGCACTTCTTCATTATTTAAGTCTCATCAAAAAGATTAAAAATTTATTCAATAACTTGCAAACAAAGTTCTGTATGAATGCATAATTTAAATATTTAAATTTTTAAATAAAAGATCTGACAGATGAATTGCGTAATTAATTAATTAATTTCCTCGATAATATTATATGAATCTAGAACATTGACGTAACTAAATAAGACTCAGAAAATATTGATTTCAAATCCAACTGCTACATTAATGTTAAATAAAATTGAAATAGTAAGACTTAACTCAAAACATTAAAAGAAATTCGAATTTTGACATGCGAGTGACTTTAAATCAAATCGATATCTTCGATTATATTAAGCTAATTTGGAACAACTGTTACATATTGAATGACCCTCGTTAAGTTGACCATCGCAATTATAGCAGCAAATAATGGGCAATGTATTGTAGCGCCTCCCTGGCCACTGACCAGTCACCAATGACCAGTGACCAGTGACCAGTGACCAGTCACCAGTGTCCAGTCACCAGTGTCCAGTCACCAGTGTCCAGTGTTCTCAGTTCTCATATATATCTATTGATTTTTTTGCGCATTTGCTGCGAACAAAAACACATTAGAGAAACTAAACCTCATCCACTACTGAGGATGGCTGCGAAGGCAACTTGAAATGCGCCCTCACAAAAGTAACACAAGGCTAGGCACCAAGGTAATCCACATTTGGAAGCTCCTTGTGGCCGCCCCAGTTTGATAAAATGCGTTAAAACGAAAATTAAGCAACACAATTAATGGGTCTCGGTTTATCATACAATTTTAATGGCTCAAATAAATTGAACAAAACTAGCCAAGGGCAAAATTGCCAAATATGCTTCTACAGCACCAACTACAGACACAGGCTCAAACCCAGATACACATGGACATTAACAATAGCATTTTTAATGGCAATGATATAAATGTTTATGTGTTACCAGATGGACTTGTTTTCCTTCATTTTTGTTGTTGTGCAATTGCCAGACTCGCATCGATTCTTGAACTTATCTGTAGCTTAAGAGTGAAGATGGAATTTTAAAACTCTTTTTGTATTCTGTATCCATTAAAAATTGGTAAAAGGGTAGAATGGAGCTGTACAAAAGTATGCAACAGTTGAAAGTATGTCCGACCTTATTAGGTATATGTATATATTTTTAATCAGTATTCTCAGTGACTATAAGATCGAGACACTTCAAATTTTGAATTTGAAATCTTGTGTAAGCAGATCAAACTCGAAAAACGCATATTTTTATTATAAAAAAGAGGTCACCAAAACAGAAAATAATTAAGTAAATTGAGTAACTAATATATCAAATATCAAGTTAAGTACTAAGATCGACACAGCATCGAAAATTACTCTAAAATCATTATAAGGAAAAGTCTCAATTCTCCATAGAGTATGCATCACAGATCACGCTGACAACACTGGCGAATACATCTAAACACCTGCCAATGTGTTTGTGGGTAAACACTTAAACATAAATATTTGGCAACATCGCGGCAAATAAATTCGAATATCATGTTGCAAGCCAGAGACGGCAATTGAAAAACAGACTTTGCCAATTTGCAACAATTCTTTTGATGTATAAATGTTATCTGTATTATGAAAGCTGATATAAATATGTTAGTTATGTTGTATGCATTATAAGTAAATAATAAAATAATAAATAATACATAAATACATAATTTTTGTATTAATTAATATATATATTTTTATTGTACATATTTACATTGACAATAAAGGCAACAGTTTGCTGGAAGGCGAACCTAGGCGAAGATTGACTACAGATTGAATGCAGGTAGCTCAGCTCTCTTCAAATTTGGTTATAATTTATAATATATATATAATGTATATAAAATATATATATATATATATATATTTTATCCATAATGTGTAATTTGCCGACTTTTTAATAGAAAATTTAAGAGCAGTTTTGAGTTGCCAGATGGGGTAAACACCCCAGCCAGCGTGTGTAAGCACTTATTGGCAGATTGGTCGCTAAAAACTAAATAAGCAATAAAATATATGGCAGCATTGGCAGCGTGTGTAAACCGGCTATTATACATACATATAATTAAGTTTAAGTTAATACACACACACACATATGGATGAACTTACATTGAGTCCACGTCGTACTTGCCATATTAGGAGCAATGCAGAGAACTATAAAAAGCATGACATCATATTTTAGCAGCACAACCACAAACTCAGCGCCCCACCAGAAATGGTAACAGCGGGTGTGCAGGTTGGTGGTGGTGGTGGTGGGGGTTGCAGAGAGGAAGGGGCACCCTGTGGGTCGTTGTACCAGCCTGGACGCCACCCAATCCGCTAACATTGTTATAAAAGTGCAAACAAATACATGGCCAACAGGCTAACAGCGAAGTGGAAAAAAAATAAATAGGAGAAGCAGAAGAAGCAGAAGAAGAAGAAACGAAATTAACTTCGGTCGAGCTTGACCCATGGCACTCAACCCATGACTTGGGCCAGACTTGAGATGGAGCATGAGATGCAGCAGCGAGACAGAGAGAAGCCGAGAGAGGGCGACAGATTGAGAGAGGGAGAGAGAGTGAGAGTAACGGCGAGAAATTATGAAGCTGAAGCCGACGAAGAAAGCGGATGACGACGACGGTGATGTGGCGCATTGGGGATGGGAAAGGGAATGGAAATGGGAATGGGAATGTTGCCGACCTGTGGCCGCTGGCAAAAAGGAGAAAAATGAAATAAAATAAAATAAAAGACAAAAAAAAAATAAGAAAAATACAGAGAAAAAAAATGAGAAACCATGTGGTGGTCCGCTGGCTGGGCAAATAAATCGCTGGACATAAAAACCGAGCGCAAGCGAAACAGAAAATCAGCTAAAAGGGAGCCAAGGCCCCCGCCCCACCGTTGCCCCATGTGGAACAGAGCGAGAGCGAGAGAACGAGCACCGTCGGCACAAATAAAAAATTGAATGAAATATTTTTATAACCAAAAGAAAAGGCACAGACAAAGACAAAGAGAGCGAAAAGGAGAGAGAGATAGAGTGAATGGCCAGCGAGTGCAAGCGAGAGGAGTGGAAAGAAGAAACAGACAAAAAGAGAGAGAGATAGAGCAAGGCAGCAACGGATATTGATGGCGTGCAACAGTAAAAGCAAGAACAGAGCAAAAAAAAACAAAAAGGAAGAAAGAAAAACTTGCTTATCAAATATGAAGGAGCGCACAAAAGTGAGTCGCTCCTCCTCGATAAATGTGTGTGTGTGCGAATGTGTGTGTATGCGAGTGTGTGTGTGTGTGTGAGGGGTATCATAAAAGCCATGAGCTCACCTAGCATAAGGCTGAGCAGACCGCACCTAAGGGTAGTTAAGTCCAAAGTTTTATGGACAACGACAGGTGGGCGGGTGGGCGATTGGGTGGTTGAGCGTTGGGTGGGTCAACTGACCCAACTTAACCGCCCAAAGAGCTACCCACGCCAATGTAACTTACAAGCGAATGTATTCTTTTATTTTTTTGTAGTCATAAAATGCTGTGTGTGTGGGTGTGTGTGTGTGTGTGGGGGTGGGTGTGTAACTGGGAGGCTGCACACGTGCGAATAATAAAAAATGTTTTACTTTTCAATCGACCAATAATATGGCGTTCAATGGACAGGCCAAAACGTGCGCAACCCACAACTCGTAACAATGACCAGCACGAACAGATACAGGATATGCGATACAGATACAGCTCCAGCTACAGCTATAGATACAAGCTTGCCCACGTACACACCAACACACTCACACTCCTACTGTTTAATTGTATGTTAAACCGAGTCGACTTGTAAGATCGAACTGAACTGCTCTGACGAGCAGGCTCTTTATTTATACAAAAATGCTTAGCCTAAGTACATGTAAAATGCAGCTGGATCGGGGCCTGTCTATGAAGGCAGCTGGATCGCGGCCTGTCGATGAAGGCATCGGCGCCTAACAGGCGCTGGGTAACCGCGACCGTCGCGAAGGCGGCCGCATCGCCGCCTAACAGGCGCTGGGTAACGGTGACTGTCGCGAAGGCGGCCGCATCGCCGCCTAACAGGCGCCAGGTACCGCGATGGACAAGGCTGGGCTGCATGGGTCAGGCAGCTGGATCGCGGCGACCGTCGCCCGCGAGCTGCCGGCAACCCGTCGCCAGCAAATAACGGTAGTTGCGCATCGAACTTCAGCAGCAGATACCGTGATGAGTAAGGCTGGCCTGCCTGGGTCAGCCATCAGCTGTTCTGAGCGTCACATGCGCACTTACACTAGTACATGTTAAATATATATATATACATATAGGGTGTTCTTTTTGAACATTGGTTATATATATATAGGGTGTTCATTTTTGAACATTCTGCCAAGGGCCGGCCGAGAGTCGGCGTTATCATTTAACTATTAGGCCGCACAACTTTATGGCTTACAATGATTTTTCTTATTATATATCTTATTATAATGTGTTCATTTTTGAACATTCTGCCAAGGGCAGGCCGAGAGTCGGCGTTACAATGATTTTTTTTTTTTTTACAATGATATTTCTTATCGTATATCTTATTATTATTTTTTTTTATATATCTTATTATAATTATAGCTAAAATTACTGTAATATGTTTAGATTAATTCTAATTAGTAGACTTATATTCCTTTCTTTCAATCTCTTGGATTCCTTCTAGAGGACATATTTTGTGAATCGGTCTTGTTATTGAACCTTCCTGAACTTTAATTTTGACTACCCTTACTTTCCCATCCATTCCTTTGTGTACTTGTTCAACTTTTCCTAATGGCCACTTGGCTGGGTGGCAGTTTTCATCTTTGATTAAAACTATCTGGCCTTCATTTATATTTTTTAATTCCTGCTTCCATTTATATCTTTGTTGAAGCGTATATAAATACTCTTCTTTCCATTTTTGCCAGAAATCTCTCTTCATTTTTTGAATTAATTTCCATCTATCCAGATTTCCTATCTTTTCTTCTGTTATGGCTTCTACTGCCCCTAATGTTGGTCTTCCAATTAAGAAATGGCCTGGAGTCAATACTTCGTGGTCATCTATATCGTCCGCAGATGTATACAGTGGTCTTGAATTTAACACTGCCTCTATTTGACATAACAATGTCGACATTTCTTCGTATGTCAATTGAGAGTCTCCAATTACTCGTTTTACTAGCTTGACTTGATTTTTAGCCCATTCTATGACGTCGGCTCCTGTTACTGATTTTACCCCATCCTCCCAAATACCTCCGAAGTGAGGTCCTGCCGGGGGAATAAAATGCCACTCAATTTTCTCTTTTTCCAATATCGGAATACTTTGTATTATTTCTGGATCTGTATTTCCCACCTCAGTTATTACTAGCTTAACTGGATTTTTAGCCCCTTCTATAACGTCGGCTCCTGTTACTGTTTCGTTTATATAAACGTCATTTTTAATTGTTTCTTCGACTGTTTTGTTACTGCGGTTGTTTGCAATAAAATTTTTTACCCACATGGGTACTTCAATTTGAAGCAATTCTGGTAGTTTTTCTGAAACCACAACATTACCACGTATCCCTTGCTCACATATACTGAGCATGTTTCCTACATCGAACTTTAATTGTGCAACTTGCTTCATCATTCGCGAGTTGTTCTCCAATTGTTTCGTATTGTGTAAAACTGCGTCCCACAGAAAATAAATTTTATTTCTGTGCAACGCTAGGATTTTATCATTATTAGTATTTTTTAAATCCTCTTTTACTTCCCTTAGATATTGTTGCAATGTGTTTACAATATCCCTCAATTCTTCCTCACTGTCTTCTTCTGATGTCTCTTTTACTGGTGATCTCTCTCCTACCTCTTCCGCAGCCTTCTCCTGCAGTCGAGTGATTGTTAGTATGGCTTGATCAAAATGCTTTGCATTGAAGTAATCATGGTCGATTACTCCCATTTTGATCAAGTCCCCATTATTAGATATTAGTTTTGTTTTTATTTTTTCTACCTCCTCTGGGTTGAATTGACTAAAATCCTGCTCTATTGCATTAAGCCTATTAATCAAGACTGCCTGCTTCTTTAAAGCGTCTACCTTCCTATCCGAAAACATTTTGTTATCTTATAATTTAGTTTTTGTGTATAAAAATTTATATTGAATGATAACTTATCCGGATTTCCAGCGATGAATTTGTCCACCGACGACGATGATCACCACCACTCCCTCGACGACGACTCCCACGACGACTGTCCCACGACGACTTGTCGAGTCTCCAAAAACTTTCTCCCTCGACGACGACTCCCACGACGACTTGTCGAGTCTCCAAATGTTCTCGCTCGACGACTTGTCGAGTCTCCAAAAACTTGCTTCCTCGACGATTTGTCCCACGACGACTTGTCGAGTCTCCAAATGTTCTCGCTCGACGACTTGTCGAGTCTCCAAATGTGTTCTCCCTCGACGACGACTCCCACGACGACTATCGAGTCTCCAAATGTTCTCGCTCGACGATTTGTCGAGTCTCCAAAAACTTTCTTCCTCGACGATTTGTCCCACGACGACTTGTCGGGTCTCCAAATGTTCTCGCTCGACGACTTGTCGAGTCTCCAAAAACTTGCTCGACGACTTGTCGAGTCTCCAAAAACTTGCTCGACGACTTGTCGAGTCTCCAAAAACTTGCTCGACGACTTGTCGAGTCTCCAAAAACTTGCTCGACGACTTGTCCCACGACGACTTGTCGAGTCTCCAAATGTTCTCGCTCGACGACTTGTCGAGTCTCCAAAAACTTGCTCGACGACTTGTCGAGTCTCCAAAAACTTGCTCGACGACTTGTCCCACGACGACTTGTCGAGTCTCCAAATGTTCTCGCTCGACGACTTGTCGAGTCTCCAAAAACTTGCTCGACGACTTGTCCCACGACGACTTGTCGAGTCTCCAAATGTTCTCGCTCGACGACTTGTCGAGTCTCCAAATGTGTTCTCCCTCGACGACGACTCCCACGACGACTATCGAGTCTCCAAATGTGTTCTCCCTCGACGACTTGTCCAGTCTCCAAACACTTTTTCACTTTTCGATGTTTCTGGCCTCGAAAACGCCCAACACTTTTTTGTGTATATTATTTGTATTAAACAATCTTTTCTTTTGTTTAAACAAATTATTTTATACAATGCCTCTTACCACTGTTGGGGGAGAGCAAAGTAATTTATATTTGCAACCTGTAGCTGACTATCAGACTTTAAGGTGCTGGTTTAACTCTATGTCTCTTACCACTGGTGGGGGAAAACAATAGAGAGTCTCGAAGGACCAAATGTTTAATTGTATGTTAAACCGAGTCGACTTGTAAGATCGAACTGAACTGCTCTGACGAGCAGGCTCTTTATTTATACAAAAATGCTTAGCCTAAGTACATGTAAAATGCAGCTGGATCGGGGCCTGTCTATGAAGGCAGCTGGATCGCGGCCTGTCGATGAAGGCATCGGCGCCTAACAGGCGCTGGGTAACCGCGACCGTCGCGAAGGCGGCCGCATCGCCGCCTAACAGGCGCTGGGTAACGGTGACTGTCGCGAAGGCGGCCGCATCGCCGCCTAACAGGCGCCAGGTACCGCGATGGACAAGGCTGGGCTGCATGGGTCAGGCAGCTGGATCGCGGCGACCGTCGCCCGCGAGCTGCCGGCAACCCGTCGCCAGCAAATAACGGTAGTTGCGCATCGAACTTCAGCAGCAGATACCGTGATGAGTAAGGCTGGCCTGCCTGGGTCAGCCATCAGCTGTTCTGAGCGTCACATGCGCACTTACACTAGTACATGTTAAATATATATATATACATATAGGGTGTTCTTTTTGAACATTGGTTATATATATATAGGGTGTTCATTTTTGAACACCTACACACACACACAGTTCGTTCAATCATCGTTACAAAAAAATTTCATTTTGAAAAATGCTAGAACTTCAATAAATTATATTGCTTGGCCAGCAACACAGAAAAAAAAAAAAAAGAGAAAAAACCCAAGCGCATCGTAAAAAAATGGTTTCGCTGGCAGGTGACCTCAGCGGAAGGGTTGGGTGGCAAGCGGGTGGCAAGTGGGGTGGGGCCACAGCCAAGTTTGTGGCTCGACTTGCTGGCACCTTCACTATCATAACAACAATACAAAGAAGACGTAGAAGAAGTTCGCAGTGGGGATATATAAAATTCACAGAATAACATGGCGGACAGGTGAATCGGGTCAGCAAAAGAGAGCAGCAAGCAAGCAACGGTCAGCTATTGTACACACACACACACACACACACACACACACACACACACACACACACACACACACACACACCACACACAGATTCTCACACTTGCTGCCCATACACAGAGAGTGGCAGCAAACAAAAAGAAAAAAAAAGAAGAAAGAAAAAAAAAGGTTGAGACTGCAACTGAGACTGGAGATGGAGCTTAGAGTCTGGATTTGAGCCGTTGCCACAGAATGAGGACCAGGACAAGCCAATGGCGAGCTGAAACACACTGTCCGCTCGATGGTTATTGGTTCGCGTTGCAATAATATAATATACACACACAGTTGCAAGCACACACACACACACACACGCACACACACACACACACGCACACACACACACACACACTTACTTATATAGAATATAAAAATTGAGAAATAAAAAATAACACAGGGGAAAAATATAAGTAAGAATGCTCGATGCGAATACACCCAGCAGCCAAGTTTCAGTTATTAAGCAGCTATAGATTTCTTAGAAAATTTCAGCGATTCTGTGTAATTTGATTTCGTTATCACATACATTTGCACAGCTTGATTATAATCCCCCATCAATTTGTATTGGTTACAGGGTATGCCGGGGGCAGGAATAGAAAACTCTGCTGTGCGAAAAAAATGGTAAAATAAATAAGGAAAGGGAATCATTCAACTGGGTAGCAAAATGTTCCTCAACTTTGTAGCAGCCCTTTTTAGCTAGGGGGTGCATTCCCCCCGCTTCCCCCCGGCACCAGTTGACATTGTCATAATGACGGGCATTCCTGAACGTTGCGCTTGGATATTGATTGCAGTTTCTTTTGCGTCTGCATTTTGCCCAAAGCATAGCACGGGACACACCTGATACCTGAAAATTCGCTAATTAAGTCGCCAACTGAAATGCAACAAACTAATTTTGCTTTAATATTAAAATTATTGCTTAAAAATGGTTAAAACAAAAAGAAAAACACAAGTAATTTAAAAATCCAACACGATACTTTATTAATGAATTATCATTATTTATTTATTTTGTTTATTTAAAAAAGACACAAAATTGATTCAAGATTCAACAGTTCAAATTTAACGATCTAAATCAAAGCATATTGACTTGTTTTAAGATCTTTTTCTTATAATCTAAATAGGAATTTGGCTGGCTTCTGGAAAAGTTTTGAAACCTTATCCATACAAGAAAATATCTCGGTTTTATTTTTATTCTCCAATTATAACTAAAAAAAAAAAAAAAAAATTGTGTGTTTATCCTTCATTATATTTGAATCACTTCATGAATTTTTCACACTAAAACTGAACGGCCTAAGATGTTTATAATTATATATATTTATATATTAATTTAAATTTTCTGAGCTGTAATTATAGCAAATGGATGATGGATGATGTATTTTTGATCTTAAGTACTAGCTAATGAACTAATAAAATATTTTAGTTTTCTTTATTCTAAACTGAACTTTCAAATATATTTAGTCAGAAATGTATTTATACCATACACTTGCTATGTATATGTATTATTTAACTGTATACATATATAACATAGATCTGGCTAACTCATGGGATGCAAAGTGCCAGCATTTTTGGTAGTTAGCTCGCTAAAAGCTAATCAAGCAAAACTCGCAAACATTTTTGACAAATTCTGTCAAAGTCACGCGCATTTAGCCCGCGGCATGGGAACGACCGTTACTGGGGCATACAACATTAGCCAGGCCATAACGAGAACTGGCAGACGAGGCTCGCACATGTCACTTTGAATGTCCTGGAGGCGTGTATTGGCATTTGGCATTGTCGCCCTGCATATACATATCAGCGGCATCGACAATAAGCCCCAAATCAAAGGCACAAAAGCCCCAAAAAAAAAATATATATATACATATATATAAAGTAAAATAGAATTTATCAATATCCCCAGACAGCTGGGAAAAAAGCGAGTGAACGAGTTTGAGGAAATCAGATACTTTGGTTATTTTCCCTGACAAGATGCGCGTCAAACTTTCCAGCCGCAGGCAAAGTAACACAACACAAAAAAGCACAACAAAACAACAAAAAATTGTTGCGTGTTTATTTGAAAAATCGCTAAAGGATAACTAAAGGATTCCCCTAAGGGCATTTGGCGAGCACGCAAGTGATTTGTATGCGAATTTACATATACGGCGAGGTTCCACACACAACCCACACCCCCAACACACATCCCATTCCCCCCCCTTTATTGAAATCCAACTCCCTGGGTATTTTCCAACTCGTTGAGCAGCACAGAAAAAAGAAGAAGAAAATAAGTTCTCATCGCTGCCTGAATTCAATGCGTTGTGGCAATAATTTTGCATATTGTAGCGTATAAGTAAATGTATCCAAATTGAATCTGCAAAATCGATCTGCATGAAAAAGGGAAGCAAGGTGTTGGTTTTCCCTTTCAAAGCCCAGAAGCGCTTGCCGCACTTAACGGCGCTAAGTACTAAATTCAATTCATCTCTGAGACGCCACAAAGACACCACTGACCAAAATAAACATAAAAGGGAGCGAATCTGTAATTCAATTTCTAAATTACAATTAAAATGTAAGAATAGCAGCAAAATGTATGTATGTGATATATATGTACATATATATTCCCCCTCAGCAGGGGTTGGCTATGGCTCAATGTCCGGCCTGGACAGACAGTTGTCTGCGCCCTTTGCGTCATCATTGCTGAGCCGTGTGTCCAATAAAATTGCCCATTTGCTCGCTTGGCAATTATCCCGATAAATTAGCAGCCAAATCGCACAAGGGGGAATGACCGAAAGTTTACATTATTTGTCAATTTAAAACTCTTATGATCTTAATAAAATACCAAAAAAATTTTTGCCACATACAATTTCCAACATGTTTTGAGTACTTACTCAAAATATGTTTCTAGTAGGCATTGGAATTTGCACTTTCAATTGGTAAGATGCTGAAACAAAATATATCATTTCAATCCATTTTTTGTGACGTTCACAGCTATAGCTCAGAGTAGGCATTTTTAAAACATTTTTAAAATATTTATTAAGCAAAATAAAAATAAAAATATAGTTATATCGTTATAGAAAATGGACAAAGTGCGAACGGGATCTGCCAATGATAGTTTTGGAACTCTGGCTGAGCAAAACATTTATGTAAGGTTTTCCTCAAAGAGAGAGATGAACCATTGGACGAGGAGCCAACAATCACAGGCGCTGCTAAGAATGACCCAACCTTGCTCTATTTTATAGAGATTGTTAAGAAGTTCAACACTTATGTAACCACGTTAGAGTCGGAAATGGTACGACAGCAGCAGCAAGCCATAAAGGCCTTGATGGGCCAATTAAATGAGGAACGCAAGAAGATCGTCGCCTTGCTGAATATTATTGTACAACTTCGCAAAGACTAATATCTGCAAATAAAATGAGTTTCATTATTGATTTATTAAACGGATTCAATTTTATTTTTAGTGCTAGCACAATTTGAATGTGTTTTACATTTGTAGTTTGATTCGATTGCCCTTTCTTTAAAAAGAAAGATTTCTAATCCTATATAATATCAAACAGCCCTGTCTTCAAATGTATTTATAACGAAGGAAATTTGGGCTGTGGAAAGGGGCGTGTTCGCATAACGCCCTTTTGTTTTAGGTGTACAAATTGAATACTATGTGAGCGGAAGTTTCACAGCCTCTTTTGAAGATTTCGAATTCGCAGAAAATCGAAAATGATTTATTTAATAAATTGCAAACAACGACAAAATTTCGAAATTATTTTCCCTGCACCCATTAGAATTGGGTAAAAGGGGTATATTGGATTTGTGCAAATGTGTATAATAGGCAGAAGGAAGCATCTCCGACCCCTTAAGTACATATATTCTTGATCGGGATCAATAGCCGAGTCGATATAACTGTGTCCGTCTGTCTGTGTGAACACGCGGATTGCAGAGACTATAAGATCTGGAGAATTCAAATTTGAAATATAGGTTCTCGTATACCCGGCGCAGATCAAGTTTGATTATTTTAAAGATAACTGCCTCCGCTTCTGGAATATCGATACGTTTCGATTTCCGATAGCAATCAACGCCACAACTTTAAAGGCATAAAAATATGCGCGGCTTAGTTTTTTACTCTGCAGTTTGCAGTCTCAGTGCCTGCCATAAGAAAAGAGTGCTGAAGACCTTCTCACATTTGGGTGCAAGACTTTTGAAAGGGAAATTTCCCAATAAAAATAGAATAATAACTTGGTTCGGGGTATATCGTAGTTGATCTCACTCAACTACAGCATTCTTACGATAAGATATTTCACGTATTTAGAGTGACTTGAGCGCAAATTTAATGCTCTGTGAGTTATCGTATAAGCGGACAGACAGATGGATAGACAAAAATTGTAATATCGCCTACTTTTTACCAATCACATCTTGAAGTTGTTTAATAGTTTCAAATAAAAAATTCTCATAAGTAAAGATGTAGTAGGCTTTTGTATGACAACTTATCTTACCACTTAAGGCTGAGCAAATATTTCAGTTCATGACATTCACAGCTCTATGTACGTCTGCCTCTTGAAAATATTTCAAAGTATTTATATTCAAATAAAATATAAAATAAGCGAATATATAATAAGGTATTTGCAGAGTCTTAGCATTTTAGAAAATGGACAAAAATGGAACTGCCAAACAGACCCCTAAGAGGCTAACTCCGGCTCAGCAAAAAAAGGATCTCAAGGCTAAGTTGGAAGCACTAATTAAGGAGAGAGATGAACTCTCCGAGAAATTGAGGGCTGATTCAGTAAAGCAGAATCCTGGTGAACAAGACTCAACGAATTTGTACTCGGCAACAATAAGTAACATAATAGAGACGGGCAAACAGATAAGCTCACATATGCCCGAGGACATCCTTTCAGATTTGGTAAGGCAGAGTGTAACCTTAATTGATCTGCACAACAAGTTGGAGGAGCAGCGCGGGAACTCGCATTGTCATACCTGTACAGTGTGCATTTCCGGGACGAGCGAGTTTGGGGAGCATCGGCTAGTGTGTCTGCCGTGTGGCCACATCTTTGGCGAGAGTTGCATTGTCCTTTGGCTGAAGCAGCATGAGTTTTGCCCCCAATGCCGAGAAGAAACTCAAGTTAGTCAAATGCGAAGACTGAAGTTTCCGAAATGGGATTTGTACGACTGATCATTAAAATAAAAAATCGGCTTTTTTGCAAAAAAAAAAAAGGAAAATGAAGTGGGACTGAGTGGGGGGAGGCAATAGTAAATGCTTAATAGAGAAATACTTTTCAAAAACGAAGTCTTCCAGTTGAATCAATCAATAAAACAAAACGCGTATACGCAATGTTGTACACAGTGCGTCAAAGTAACAAATGAGCACACACACACACACGTCTCGTTTCGCACTGCTTTTCGCAAAATACCGCAAAATCTATTTCGATTCGCAATCAAAATGCCCAAACTTCCATTCTGGGCTACAGTAGGCCGCATTTTGTTTTTGCTATTGCTGCAGCCCCCCAAAAAAACAAAAAAGGTGGGCCTGTTGTCTGTTACACGTTGCCCAGTTGCCCCGTTGTCCGGCTGTCCGTTGCCCAAGCGGTTAGCTGGCAATCGTGACCAACTTGTGCTTGAGTGCTTTCGTTTGTATTTAGTGGTGGACTTAAAAATACAGAAAACGTCCGCACCCACAAAGGCCGTGGTCGATGCATCCGGCTGCTGGCCCGGCCCGATGCCCGGTCATCCTGACATTCAACGCTAAGCCGCAGTCGCATTCACATCCTCCACACACGCATCCACAGTTGCGTCGCGATGTCCATGTCCTTGCATTCATCAGTTGCCATGTTTTCCAATTTTCAGCACACTGCACTCGCGATTCGGGCATGAACGCAACAACAAAGAAAAATACTCACGGCTTTTTCTCTTCAAAATTTAGTCATCCTATGCGAAATTGCTTATAAACGTTGGCCGGATCGAGGTCGAGGCAACGAGGCACCCAAATTGCGTTTCACGTTCTCTAAAAACCGCACTCAATCCTGACCTGCCATGTGTCGACGTGCACCAACTAGCTACGCACACTAAACTCCCGTGCCCCTCCCATCGTCCCTTTTCAGCTTTGGCGGTTGCACAACCAAAGTTGGGCCGCGTTTTTGATTGTTCGGGCATTGGCGTAAAAATATTATTGCACTCCCGTAAACCTTCTCCACATGGCCCTACGGAATAGGAGGAAAAAACATTCACTATGGCTGGCCTTTGTGCCCAATTGCATGCTTAGTCGCTTGTAAACTGGGCAATTTCCTCAACCAAATTCCAACACACACAAATTTCTACAGATATAATATATATGCTTTTGGGTGTAGTAACTTAACTGCTAAAAAGGAAAGGAAACTAAGTTTAATCGCCTCGTGAAAATCAGTTGATTTTTAATAAAAATGTTAACAAAACAAAGTTAGCCATTTAGCTGAAGATAACATTGCATTTTTCTCAATTTCCCATTATTAATGAAAGCTGTGCATATATTATATGATATATAATAGATATATATATTATGATATAACAAAAAGGATCAAATTGTATGTGTAGTAAAATTTTTTGAGCAAATGTTATGAATAAATAGTGAGTTTGGTGCGATCATACAGAAACACATCTTGCTATTAGTTGAGTAAGTTCCCTTCCTGAAATAAAATTATATCTCATCGTAATCCGATTTTCCTTCTCGAGATACATCTTGTCATCAATGATAAACAGTTTAAATTGTCCTAATATAACCCTACTTAACCCAGATTCCACAATGATTCTTAAATTATAAATTATAACTGTTGTTCCGACATCAGATACGAATTATTTAGCGCCATTTTTTAATAAGTTATATTTATTTTACGTTTATTAAATCTATATAATAGAATTTAAGGTAACCAAAATATATTCTTCTGATCAGGAATTCAAGTCTCGAAGATTATATAGTAAGGTAAAGAAAATGTTATTAACATGTTTTGGAAAAGAAAAAATAACGATGGTGCCCTAGTCGGGAATACTCGACAAGATAAACTGTACCCAGCTTCAAAGTGGTTATCAGAACTTTTAAATTATATATTTATACATCATGGAATCAGAAATGCCGACCTTTGGCAACTGGCACATAGTTAAGTTGCGTCAAAGACTCTAGAGATATAAAGGAATCAAGGCGAGGGTATCTCCAAAATCTTTGGTATTATACAAAATTAATCATGAACAAAAAAAATTACAATCAACTGGAATCCGGGTTAACCTTCAGCTTTAATCGGCGCATTAGTTGGATCTGTTGTGGACACAGCTGGCAACGTCGTATGAATGAGAACTTTGGTTGGCAGCAGATGCTTCAGTGGCTCCAAGATCTGTGTCTGCTGCAAGAAGGTGAGCTGCTGTTGCTCCAGCTGAAGCAAACTGATGCCCAGATGCACGGTAATCGACTGGGGCGGAAAGATGCCGTGAATGCAACGCTGGACATACGGCACAAGATCGTACGCTAGGCAAGAGCACAATTTGACAAACGTCTCCCGTTCATTGCCCGTGAAAGCTTGCTGCTCCTGGCGATAGAAGGCGAGGACCCTTTGGGCCACCAGCTGCAGTGACTTCTGCAGGCAGCCCGTCACATCGGTGGCCACAGCAAACGGGGCACACAAACGCAACTCATTCAAAGCATTTAGATAGCCATTGCAGAGCACGGCAAGTGGATAAAAATCCAGCAATGTTTCTGGCGGCGCATATGATTCCGACTCCGGATCTGTGCTCATCGCTGCTGCATCGAGATGTTTGCGCGAATGCAAGCTGACCTTATTGATCAGTGTAAATTTATCCAACTCCTGCCCAAAGTTTTGATTCACCTGGGTAATGCTCGTCTCGAATTTCTGGCTCACCACACGCACAAAGATGGGCGCAATCAGGGCACGAAAATCGGCACCGACACGACTAAAGGAGAGGCCAAAGTACATGCACTGGCCCAGCACCGTTTCAATGGAGCTCACGCCACGCTGCAAATCCGCCTCCAGTGTTAACAGAAAAGCATTAATCTGCAAGGCAAAAGGAATACAATTTGAATGCATAATCTCGGATTAAGAGTTCATTTTACCTTGTTATGCAGCCAGGCTTGAAACAGGCGATCACCATTGCAACTGACGCCCTGCAGCGACTTCAACATGCTCGATTTGTCAACAGTTTGTTCGCTATCCGGAAATATGGCCCGATATTGTGTTATGATGTTGAACAGATTGATGCGCGTTATTTCAATCGTTTTGGTCAGATGCTGCTGAGCTATACAGGTGATAAGCTATATAAATACCAATATCTATATTTATGCCTTTGTCTTTGCATAAGCCTACCATCAGCTGTTGGAATCCCCTCCAGGCAGGTTGTTAGCCAAGCGTCACGAGCCTGCAAAAACTTCAATTTGAGCTCGTTGTCGCCAAAGGCCTGCATGCGTCGCAGATAGCCGACAATCTGCAGACACTTGGGCAGCTGCAGATCCATGCGCAACTGCGCCACAAGCTGCACAAGCATCGTATGCCACAAGGCCTCCACGGAGCGCACAATGCTCTGCAATTGGGCGAGAATTAGCATGGAATGAGTAAAATAAATGATTACCACCTACATTCACGACGGGTATGAGGTGCCCCTGATGCTGGCCCAGTCGCTGCACATAGCTGGCCAGCTCGAGTGCTTCCTCGTAGCGTGCCTCGCGTATGCAGCGCTCCATCAACTGCGGTAACTCCAGAATCTCCAGCAACTGGGCATTCTTATGGAGTGTTGTACTGTTCAGGCGACGCTGTTCGTTTAACTCGGTGGAATGTTGCAAAAACTTCTCGCATTTGCCACTGAACGCTGGCAGTTTGCCAATCAGAGTATCCACCTGCTCCTCGGCCTTCTGGAACTCGGTGAAAATCGAACGCGAATTCTCGGCGGTTGTGATGAACGTCTTGTAGTTCGAAATGGCCAGCTCCTGGGTCTGCTCCAATATGCGCTTCGTCTCGTCGGCCAGGCGAGTTTGCTCCTTCTTCAGCTGATCCACTTTGCAGGTGCCCAATTTGGACAAATAATTATCGAGTTCCGGATTGCCACGCAAATTTTCTACCAAACAAAAAACAACTATGTTATTGACAGTTGAACATGTCCCGTATTGCTGTCAGTGCTAACCCGGTATGCCATTCGGGAATATCAATTTCAGTACACGTTCGTTTTCCATATCCATTTGCTCAAATAACTCCATTTAGTTTAAAAATAATAAAAATGATTTTGTTGCTTTGCGAACAATTTTACATCGATAATACGATACATTTCAAAAGCCAAACTATCGATAGATATGTGTAGCAAAACAACAAAAAGCTAACTGATGCGAGCATAGCACTTAGTGATTTGTTAGCCATTCATACGTTTTCGGTTATATTTTCAATTTGATCAATATCAAAATTAGTCATAAAAAAATTTGTCATATTTGTATTACATTGATTCTACAGAAGTCCACCTTGCAGGCGTCCAATTTAAAAAAAAAAAAAAAAATGATCGATTTTCGGGCTGCCAAGCAAATTTTCTACCATTCAAAAATAATGATTTGTTGGTTTGCGAACAATTTTACATCGATGTAACGATATATTTCAAAAATATCGATCGATATATGTGGCAACACAACAAAAAGCTAATTGATACGAGCATAACACTCAGTGATTTGTTAGCGATTCAAGTTATAATTTCGGTTATAATTTGAATTTCAACATTGTCAAAATCAAGAAATCAAAAATAGTCATATTTATATTGCATTAATAATACAATTATTAAACAGTTGTACTTTCCATGCTCGAATAGTTTCTCTTTGTGGTTGTTAATCGTGCGTCTGGTTTGGCCGACTGCACTGGTGAAAGTAGAACATTTATTTGTCTATTTGCTAAAATTTATAACATATTATCTGTATGTCAGTCAGTCAGTCTGTCCGTCCACCACACAACGATGACGCTAATGAACTTGAGTTGAGTTGCAGTCGCATGGGTTGCATGGGAAGCAATCCAATAAACCAGTCGCGCACTTTCATCTCGTTCAGGCTCCAAAGCAAGAATCTTCGCTGTGCTTTTAGCTCTAGACATTTTGGCGTCGTCGAGACAATGTTGTCGTTGTTGTTGCTTTTGTTGTTGTCGTTGTAATGCTGCATTAAAAACCACTCCACCTGTTTAGCGATTGGAAAACGAGTTGTGGTCAGTTTTATGCGAATTGATCATATATGTAACTTCATATCTCATCTTTAATCACATTTATTGGCCAGAAAGTGACTTAAATTCTATACACAAAAATCATAAGTAAATTAAAAAAAAAAAAACAAAGGCTTGCTTAGCCAAATTAAATAAAAAAGTGTTTTCATTTTTATACATTTAAATTTAACAATCAAGAAAATTGTTTCTTTTGAGTAAGAATTTAACTAGACCTCGAGAAAATATACCTTAATCTCAAATGCCATCAAATGCCTTCAAGTGTTCTACATTCAAAAATATTTTTAATTCATAATTACAGTAATTTAGCTGATTGCTGGATTGGAACACAATTTTTTGCAACTGACAAGTAAAAATTAAATTGCATTTATCAAGCTTCTTGAGTACGCTTCAGAATTCCAAGGTAGCTCAGCTGTGTGTTATTATTTCTGCACTTTCACTTTAACCCAAATATATAATGGAGTGCGGATTCACACACCAAAACACACGCACATACATATTTGAAATCAGTGTGTTTTTGCCTAACATTTATTTAATTATAAGCTCAACAACAAGATACCCTTTATTATTCAAATAGACTTTCATAAGTGTTTTAACTATAAATAATCATCCTTTGAGTACAAATTTTACATATATTGAATATATTCAATAGAGAAATTGAAGTTTTCTAAATTTGATGCAACACGCACCTATTTCACTGTCCAGCTCAATATGAACTTTTAAAAAGAAAAAAAAATTAGTATATTGTATTTTAGATATTTTATTTATTTAATTTTATTTATTTTATATATTCAGATGTTATACTCTTCACAGATATTTTACTGTACAGGTGTGTGTATACATATCTTCTTTTTTTAATTTTTTTTCAAGCGTATATTAAATAAGTAGATAAATAAATAGTAACTGTATTTTTTCTTATATAACTATGCTACTTATTAGTTTTTTACAAATGCATAAAAGAGTAGTTAGCATATGTTAAAAATTCGACAAGTGGCGAAAGAAATGTAGAAAGGAAACACATAATTAAAATAGCGAAGAAATGCGAAGAATAGTCCAACAATTACCCACACCCACAACCATTGAGTGCATCTCGAAGCTGTCACTCATTTATGTCTTGTGTGTATTCCAACATGCATTTTGTGTGGCTAATCTTTGACTTTAACTGCAGGCGATATTGGGCTCTCTTCTTTCTCTTAATCTCTCTCTCGTTGTCTGTACGAAAGTCATTGACATGCAAGGAGAGAGAGAGAGAAAGATTTAGTCAAGGAGCTGTGCGTGTGGATGCATGCATAAGTATTTGTGTAGTTGTTATGGGTTCATTAAAACCAAAAAAATTTTTCATAGACATCACTCAATTAGCTTAAAATGCATTTTGTAGTTACAGCAAGCGCTCTTTAAGTTAATTCATAATCCATAATTTTGAGTTAGATAATTTACACAATTAATTTGATTTTCGATTCGCGTCGGAAACAGCTGGCAAGCTGTGTAAATTATGCTTGGCAAAAACGCACTTTTTTCAAACACGAAACGCAGCAGCAGGCGCAGCCGCAGCAGGCGCAGCAGCAACAATAACAACAACAAAGGCCTCCACTACTGACCTACTAAACAGGCGTCATCGTCTTCGCTGCTTCCCACCAGCAGCCGCAATCAGAGACAACAACAACAAAAACAAAAACAACAACGGTAGCGAAGTCGTGCCTTCGTTTCGTTTCGGGCAACATCTTCGTCTTCGGGTCTTTGGTGCTTTGCTCTCTCGCACTCGTGTGACTCTTTTTCTTGTTGTTGCTGTTGTTGTTGTTCTTCTTGTATTATTTTTTTGCACTGCTGCTGCTGCTGCTGCTGCGCTCGCTCGTTTTTCAATGTTGTTTGTTTTACTGCGCCCGCCCGTTGCTAACGTTTCGAATAATAAATAAGAAAAAGTTTTCCTGCAATCGCAAAAAAACAACAGCAAAAAAAAAAAAACAACAAAACCTGGCAGAGCCGTAAAAATAACAAGAAACAATGTTCGAGTTTAGAAGAAAATACCAACAGATGTATACCCTGTAACTTTTAATTTGATTAAATAAATTAAATTAAATAAAGATAAATAATTAAATCATTGATTTACTATGGTGAGAATGTTTAATTTGCTTGTTATATTCACCACAGAGTCTACACACAAATCTTTATAAATCTGTTATGTAAATGGAGGCAGCAAAAACAAACTGAAAAACTGTTGGATATACAAATACTGTCAGAAGAATAATGTCTACAGTGTAATTTAATAAAATTAATTAATGAAATATTTAAATTGGATGGAGTTTATGCGTTTCAACTGAATAATATGAATATAATACATTTTTGAGAGCCAAAAGGCACAATTTACTTCATTGATTATCCATTGAAACGAACCAAATTTTTCCAGTGTAAATAATTAAAAATAGATTCGGATTCATTATGTCCGAAAAGTGTAAGTGTAAATTAAATGATTATAACATTATCATATTGTGCCTTATATACATTCGAAAATGAATTGTAAATTTATGTATTATGACATGGCTATATTCTGCTTTATATACCCCTATTTTGCAGTACCTGCATACAGGGTATGAAAAGCGTTTTCGCTTGCGTCGCTTGCTTTGGCCGTCTTTCTGGCTCTGTCGTGAGTCGGTTTCCGATTTTTCGGGGTGGCAGCGGGGTCGTCACAACACTCGCTTCAATCGGCGCTGTCGACGCCGTCGCCGTCGTCGTCGTCGTCGCCGTCGCCGTCGTCGTCGCCGTCGCCGTCGCCGTCGTCGTCGTCGTCGCCGTCGCCGTCGTCGTCGCCGTCGTTGTCGTTGTCATTTGCGCTGACGACTCTGCTTGCTGCCAGTCTGTGGCGCAACTCTCGCCGCAGTTGCAAACGTGGTTGCGAAGCGTGTAAACGTGATTTTTGAATTTCGGCTTTGAGCTTTGGGATCGACTGTTGTTGTGGTTTATGTGCGCCTGTTTCAGCCAACAACGGGACAGACAGCTGAGATCACCGGAGTGCAGTGCAGAAAGGCGTTAACACACTTTTGCAAATAAATACAAATGCGAAATACTATATTAACAATTATTATGCATACTATGCGTTGCTCTTATATAAACGCAAATCTCAAGCCGCATCGAAGTCTGCAACCAAATCCCAAATAAATTGTTAAGCAAGTGAAATACAAAAAAAAAAAGAAAAAAAACAAGGTGTTACGGGGTCGGGTCCCCAAAATCGAAAAGCAAAGTGAAACATTGCGAAATCCTTTGACGAAATTTCCAAAAGCCACCTCATTTTTTTGGGGTGCTATTGCCAAAACAGAGTGAAAGTAAACAATGGAGCTGACGAAAATGGATAGGCGATTGCAAATCACAAAGCTAATAACGGTACACACACATACTATATATATATAAATACATTTATCTATATATTTATTTTGTGGCAGAAGTGTTAACTGAGACAACATTGTCACATAACATGTATTCAGTCCATGCCTCATATCAGCTGATCAAATAAGCGATAAGACATCAACTTCACTCATATTTACACACATATGTAAATATGTATAAATGCACACACACACACACACAAGCTCAGCTGTTGCTTTTGTTGTTGCGTTACCGGTTGGGAGAGAGACGAAAATTAAAAAAAAAAATAAATAAATAAAATTTCACTTTCTTTGAGTGCGTTGAAGCGATTTCTTAGTTTTGCTTCTTTTTTTGGGCCGTCATTTGAATTTAAATGAAAAATAAATAACAGCAAATCGTGTGCCAAATTGGATTAAATGTTTGTTCGATTTTTTGGGCATCTTTTCCGGTGTGTAGGTCGATAAGTGAAACTTAATAATTAGCAAAACAAAACAATTCATCGATTAAAGCAATCAAATGAATATGCACATTTTATTTAGCATGGAGCTGCACGTCAAGTTCGTCGCCTGAGTCTTTCTATTTTGTTGTTGTTGTTGTTGTTGTTGTAAGTTTCACCAACAGCTGCAACAGCTGCGCCTGGGAATGGCAATTAGCCGCGCACAGAAATGGCCATAACGAAAAGCCAAATTTGGTTAAATGTAACATCAACTTCATTTGCAGTTGACTTCTAAATTGATAAATAATTCATTGGCCATCTCGCAGATCTCTCGCCGATCGACTGGCAGTTAGTAAATGAAGACACAAACGGGCAGGCCGAACACATAGGCTGACTAGTCAGTGAGTCAGCCAGTCAGTCAGCTGGTGGTGGTGCAAGTGGCAACAGGAGGCTTCTTAGAAAGTCGGCAATCCTAATCGCACTGACACATTAAAGCGAGTCGCGTCATGGACAAGTGACAAATGTCTTCCTCGATGCCAGTTGACTCAAAGCGCCCGTTTCGACATATTGATTTGTTAGTGCATCTGCTGACAGCCGAACGACAGACAGAACGACCGGCCAGACTGTTGCTCCAATTTCCTTATGGCATTTTCTAGGTTTACCAAGAAATATGACAATGTGTTTCTGTGTGTGTGTGTGTGTCTGTGTTTGTGTGTGTGTGTTTGTATGCACTTGAATCTTTCAAGTCACCCGCGTTCGCTGTGTTCCATGATATTCTTTTTTTAATTGTCTCTCTCTCTCTCTCTCTATGCATATATATACATATACATATATATATATATACACATACATGTTCAGCTATATGTACATAGTGTATATGTGTGGATATAGTTTTGGCGTGGAACGAAGCGAAAGCAATTTTGCTTTCCATTTCAGGTTGTGTGTTATTTGACCCAATTTCAATCTGTATACAAAATATTAGTTTGAGAGCAGGTTCGTCGCTTAAGTCATTTGTGGCTTCATCTTAATTTGGTGCATTTTGCGGTTGTTGAGTAAACTTGAAAGGAATATAACAATAATCAAATAACAGTTAAAGTAAATGCTACTTAACCAATTACCAAAATGATCTTCTCGAGTTTGAGAGCAAGCTCATTACCAAAGTCATTTGTGGTTTCATTTTAATTTGATGGTTTCTGCAGCTGTTTGGTAAGAATAAAAGATAGAAGAAGAAGAATATAAGTAAATGTTGCTTATCAAAATTAACAGAATTCTCTTCTCATGCTAATAAAGAGAATGTAAATAAACACTCAAAGCGAGTTCGTTGCCTGAGTCATTTGTTATATCATTATACATTCATGCTTTCTCAGATATGTAGTATAATTATATAACAATTAAGTCACACTATTTTAAAATAAATATTAGTTTGGGATCAGGTTCGTTGCATAAGTCATTTGATTATTCATGTTAATTAAATTAATTTTACGGCTATTTGCTACAACTTAAAGAAAAATAAAATAGATATTTAAGTGAATATTAATTATGTTTCAATATCTGTATTTATCGGAACTATCTTTAACTATATTTAAAAGCAACTTTGTTGCCTAAGACTTTCGCATTTTCATGCATATAAGAAATAATTTAAATAATAATAGGTAAATATTTAGGCCACATTTAAGTAAGTTAAATTAAACCATGAATTAATTAATTAATATTATATATGAGGCATATTCGTTGCTTAAATCATTTGATTTTTTCTATCTTAACGCATACTTAGTTTGCTGTGCTGATTCGAACACATATCTTATCCTAAGGTTCGTTTCGGAAGAATGGTTTTCCACATCCATTAACCCCGATTTTGGTTAAACCTTTTTTCACTACATTGTTCCCGCTATTCAGTTATTAAATAAATACATTCACTTAGCGAACGGTTTGGTTCAAGGTTTTCTATTAACTGTGCTGGTCCAAGCCAATTCCTCATCCTTAGCTTCGGTTAGTGAGACTGATTTCCATGAAGTCATGGATTATTTCTGAATTTTAACGGAAGCCTCTGCTGAAAACTACAAAAATTAAACAAATCTGGAAATTGTTCATAGGTATATATTTTGTAAGACTTCTTTAGATATGATTGACGCTTATAATAATACGACGCTAATGTTCTGGCTATATCCGGCATTTGAGTCCCACTATAGTTTGAACGCATGTGCGGACAACCAGGTGGCATGGATGAAATACTGAAGTATCTTTGGATTCTTCAACACGATATCCTTCCTAACCAGTGGCCTGGAGACATGGCTGCCATTCCTCAAGGGCCTCAAGTTCGCCGTTATATGCTTGATGCAGCCTCGGCGGCGGCTGCCAGTTGATTCCCGACACGTGGCTTGATCCGCTTATCAGACGCAACAGTGCCACAATCCAAGCCCACCTCGATGTTGTCAGCATTATTTATTTATTTTTTTATTTATTTATTGTTTTTATTTTTTCTATTTACGCATTTTTATTTTGTGAAAGGTTTTGTTCTGCTTAGGATGGGCTTAAGTTATGATTTAAGGTTTAGTTTCAAGGTTTGGCTTGTAGAATAAAAAGTGACATTAAAGGAAAATGTAAATAACTGAAAATGTAGTTTGGCATTTTGCTTAAAGTTTTTTGATTACGATTTATATTCATTTGCATTCATTTCCATTTTCCAGTTTGTTGCGCAACAAATTTCGTGGAAAAAGCAGACTGATTTTATACATGGAGTTTCCAAAAAGAGTTGCCGATACGCAGATCGATAATGCACATGGCATAGTTACCTAACCCGCTGACTAAAGCAAGCTAGTCTAATGGTCCCACTCACACACACACACACACACACACACACACACACACACACACACATGGCACAGCACTTTCTTTTTAAGCGCACGCAATAGTGAGGTGAATCATACAACAACTTACAAAAAAACCGCATGCAAGCTAAAATGATAACTGAATGGATATCAAATTTGAGATCCATGTATAAAAAAATAAAACAAAAAAAAGCAAACCAGTTCAAAAAGAGACAGAAACAGACAGGCTGCTGCTGCTGCTGCAGCTGCGGTTGTGGCTGCGACTGGCTTGGGCTCCGATTTCTGCTGTGTGTGTGTAGCTCCTTGGCCAGCCGCCGATTGTGCAACAGAAAGGGAAAGTTTAAGTAAGGGACCCCATTGAATCGAGTCGACTTCAGTTGAGTTGAGTTGACTTGACTCGAGTAGACCAATACCAATACCAATACCAATACCAAAACCAAAACCAATACCAAGATGAAGACCAAGGTGCTTTTCACAATGCCTTTTGCGGCACTTTACTTTTACTTGGCTAGCCAGCCACTCGCTTTTAATTGCTCTCTTTTGCTCTTTCTGTCTGTCTCTGTCTTTGTCTCTGTCTCTGTGTCTTTCTACACTTCACTTTTTGGCCACTTAATGCTTGAGGAACGGCCCCAAAGCCGGTACCAGAGACCCCCACGACTTATCCAAGGTAATTGCGGCCATTCTCTCTCTCTCTCTTTCTCTCTGTGTCTCTCCATTGGATAACACCCCTCTCAGCCCCACTCCATGCAAATGCACATCGATCATCTGCTCGTGGCAAGTAAAGTGATTGTGTGCATTTTGTGCCACTGTGTGAAAGTAAAATTTGATGAGCGACAGCGACACACACAGACTGACAGATAGACAGTAGGAGAAGGCAGTAGGAGAAGGGGAGATGCAGTGGGGGCAAGGCAGAGGGAGAGGCAGAGCAATAGGCGTATTTTGTTCGTTCCGCTTTTGGGTTTTTACCTCGTCACGCTGTCCACGAACTGTTTGTCCGAGTGAGAGCCGACTGAATTCGTTGCATTTATGTCTGACTCTAAAGTGCAACCACAAATTGAATTCTTTCGTGATTTTTAAATGCATTTTCCAAATGCCGTCAATATATCCATGACTTTTTCTTTACCTTTCAAAAGTCGCATGTGCATTAAGGTATGCATAAGCATCTTTTACTCTGAAAAGGTTTAAAGCGTGGCATATATATTCGGGTGCTATGCCCTGGGTGGTTGACATTGATAAGTGTAAATCGATTAAGCCATATATCTCTTAAAATTTAAATATCTATTAGATTTGGAGGGTAGTTTGCTGGTGACATCATTATAAGATCGGCATACAATTTTCCTAAATATATATATTTTTTATTTGTGTAATATTTGATAAAGTTACTCAGAAAGTTTTTACCGATAATAACATGAATAAAATTTAAAAAATACAATTTTCCTGCTTAAATGAAGACATTTTTAAATAAAAATCGAGCTCAAATCGAAGCTGAAATTTAAAAAATTAACACGCTATAAGAAAGTGTAACAAAAAACTATAAAAAATAAAAGTAATATAAGAAATATACTTTCAAGTAGACATTTTTTTTAAAGCTGTAAGTTACAATTTCTTTATTATAATCAAGATTAATTAAAGTCTTTTTCCAATTGCAGTGCTCTGCCCTCTTCAAGCTACTGTTTTTAAAATTGAAGACACAATTTCTTAATTATAATCAAGATTTCTTCAAATCTTTCTTCGTCTTTCTTGCAGTGCTCTGCGCTGTTCATGCTACTGTTCATGTCTGCCGTGGCGCAGTCCGTTGGCACGCCGAGCTTCGGTTTCGATTCTGCGAACTCGTGCAGTCCGAACGGTAAAGTGTCTCGACGAGGTCGTGCCCAGATGTTGGCGGCGATACCCTGCGATTTGGGCAAGCAGGCGTATTGTCATCTGCCCGGCTCAATATATCCGTGGCATGCCGTGCGTCGCTTTGTCCATGAGAACCAGGGACTGATGAAGCGCATGTACGGCGATGTGCGACACATTTCCATCCTACGGGATGAGATCCAGAACAATGAGGTTGTCGACCCGGAGGACATCGAAGAGACGGCACAACGCTACTCGAAGATGCCACGCGGCGCCAAGTATATGTTGCATGGTCGGGACAGCGATCGCGATGATTATAGCAGCTACAAGGGCAACGATGTCCTGATGGAACCACATTTTCGACCAGTGTCAGTTTTAAGCACCACAACAACAACAGCAAAACCAACAACGACCACAACAACAGCAAAAACAACACCAACAAAAGCAACAACGACAACAACTGACGTGTCAACAACAACAACACCGAGCTCCTCCAGCTCAACTGCGACAACAGCTGTTGTGCAGCCCGAGCAGCCCAGTGTGGATTCAAATAGTGTTTATGAAGTACCACCCAGCACCACCTCCACCAGTAGCAGCACAACCACACAGCGCCCGATTGCTGGTGAAAATATACAAATTATTGATTCACCACAATTGGGGCAGGGACTACGCAATCTGAGCATTACAGCCGCCGCCGCACCTGCAACACTTGCCACAGTGGTAAGGACCACAACGGCAGCACCCAAACGCACCACAGCGATGCCACTGCGCAGGCAGACCCCGACAACCAACAAGGTGGTAGCAGCAGCAGCCGCAGCAGCCTACGTTAAGGCAGCACCACCACAAACAACAACAACAACCACTGCTGCAACACTGAGCAGCACCACAGCGGCAAGCAGTGCCTCGCCACCGCGCAGAAATGTGACGAAGACGACGCTGGGAGCCACAACACCCTTCAGCTTTGCCTCACTCTTCTCGCCCACCTTCAATGCGGCTTTGAGTGCGGAGAAACAGCGCCGGCCACTAACTGTAAGCACCACCACCAGCAGCAGCAGCACCACTGCCGCGCCAGCTACCAGCACCACAAAATCAGGACTTTTGCGTGAGGGTGGTCAGCTTTTCCAAGATGCCATGAAGCAGGAGCCGATTGCGGTCAGCAGCAACATGCGTGGAGTGTAAGTATGAAAGAGATGAAAGATTTATTGGTAACAGTCCTCTTAGGTAAGTGCACTCAGAAAAAAAATCAGACAGAATTTTAGAAAATCTCCAAGGGTAACTCACTTTATTTTACTATTATATATATTATTATACTATATATATATAAACCAAGGTTTTTATTTTCTTTATTTCATGTTAGATTTTCCTGAAATTACGAAAGACAATTTCCTTTTTCAATTTAAATTATCTGGAAAATCTAACATGAAATTTGGAAACAGTGTGTGAAATTTGATGTATTTTTTTAGGTTGCCCATTAAAGCAGACAGCAACTACATTCTTGAATATTATCTGAATTTCAGAAAGGATTTATTCTAAAAAAAGTTGATTTTTATATTTATTTATTTCTCCCAGAGATACAAGTTTGAGATATACAAATATCTCAAATAAAACATAAATAATATTAAGCGTTTTGCATTTACAATTTTTACAAATAAATTCTATTTTGAGAAACATATTTCCGAAAAATAAAAGTGTTTTCAGTTTTGAGAAATTTATTTTTCGTATATCTAGAAATTATTTCGAGAAACAATGTAGTTTCAGGGTAATTTATATATTATTGCGATTTTTAGGTAATCCTGTTTAAATATTCCAGTATAGAGAAGAGTAGAGTAGGAAGAACGCATGTCAGAAATTGTTCTACAGATTCTATTCTATCCTATGCTAAGCTATGTAATTCTGAGAACATATACAAGATTAATATTCAAGCACATGATACGGTATTTATATATAAAGAGCTTTATTCGTATTATCCTTTATTCCGGATATTCCAATTCTTTTGTATAAATTTGTTTAAGCTATGAGATACTTGGCGCAGTGGACATTATTTTACATTTTCCCTTAATTTTGCAGTAATAATTAAATTAATATTTCATAAGCTAATTTATTGATATACCCATAAAATAGTGACAAATAGTGATTTTTAGAGGATTTTTAATTATTTATAATAAATAGTTGACAAGTTCGAAGCAGTCTTTTTTATTTATTTATTTTTAATTATATTTATATTTTTTAATTTATAGTTTATTTTCACAAATTTTCTTAATCGACATTCATTGATTATTGCCGCTCTCTTTGCAGCAATGCTTGTCCTGTCAAGGATGAGGTGGTTGCTCCGTTTTGGGCGAACAACACACGTGGCGAGGTGCTGGCCCTGCTCAATCTGTATCCCTTCGAGCAGTATGTACACTGGGAGAAATGCACGCACGAGTTCAAGCAGATGTTCTGTCGCGACGGCTGCCGTTGCGAGCAGCAATATCGACTGCATCGATTGCTGGCCTACGATCCGCACAATGAGTGCCGCGGCATCTTCTCCGACTGGTTTCGCTTCCCCTCCAGCTGTATATGCAAGTGCTACAATATACCCATGGATTTTCGGGCAACATCGCGCAGTCCGCGCTCCGACAGCAGCTTCGATGGTGTGGCACAGTCTGTGCCACAACCGGACCCCATTCGGGCAGCCGAAGCGGAGGTGCAACGTGCCATCTACGAGCATGCCACAGATCAATGGTATCGGCCACGCGATGACTTCGATTTCTTTGAGGGTTAGCTCACACAGAGAGAAAAGTTTACCTAGTCCTAGTCCCTCCCATGTACAAAAAAAAACTAATAAACCCACTGTAATTAAAACAACTCACAAACGAAATAACCTTCAACTGGCCCAAAATTCAGTTATGCTAAAATTAAGTTTCACTTGAAATGGACAAATAATAAAAATGAGTTTAATAAGTTACCTTTAAGTAATTATTGTTGTTTGAATTACAATTTAAGTTAATTGTTAAACGATTCTAAGTTAAGCCAGCCATTGTGTTATTGTATATATAAAGAGATCAACATAATGTGTTTCCCAGCGAAAACTTTACAGAGCGAATGTACCTTGAAATATTTATTAAACGAATTCGATATTCAACTGAGTTTAATAGTATTGCTTTTATCATTAATTTCGATTAGAAATAATATTGCATTACGGACGTGTGGCCATAAAATATTAACAACTAACTATATATATATATTTTGAACTGTAAATAAAGCCAAAAGCAAAACACAAAAAAAACATTCTGGAAAAAATATTTATTGCAAAAAATATATACGTGCAAGTATATAAAATGCTTACATAAGTAAGTTTATATATATATATATATATATATATATATATATATATATATTATTGTATAAAATAGATTGTAATGTATTTAATACGTTCAAAATTAACTCAATTATTTTTTGTTGTTGTGTAAATTTGCATTATATAATTTGATTAATGCTAAAGGCATTCGTATCAGATTTAACATTTAGATATTTTAAGGCTAATATAGCATATACATATATATAGTAATAGCATTTTTTCTCAATACCCACTTTGTTCATCAAATAAAGATTTTTTTTTGTATATTGCATAAATATACCTTGACTTTTTTTAGTGGTTTTCTTTTCATAAAAGACACTTTGTTTTAGAGATATGTTTTTCAGTTTGAGAACGACAATTTTGAAGAATAATAAACAAATTATTTAAATATTGCCATTAAGTAAACACAATTACAGTTGGAACCGTATAAAGCCAAAATTTTCTATTGCCACACAATTTGATGAAATGTGTTGAAGTGTATAAATAATTTAGTAATAAATATGCATATATATATATATATATTTATATATATATATATATATATATATATATGAAGTGTGCACACAAGCATTAATAATATTCATTCTTCAAGACTTTTGAAATATTTGGAAATGGATTCAAAGTAATTGATGTGCATGTTGTGCTAGCCTGGATAAATGTAGAAATGGAGGCGAATTTCACGAAAGTCGAGGGTCTCTGCACCGGGGCTGCCTATTGCCAGTCTATGCACATGCTATTCCCGAATTCGATGCCAATTTGGCGCATCAAGTCTTGGGCCAATCAGGCGCATGAATTCGTGCACAACTTTAAGCTGCTGCAGAAGAGCTTCCAGAAAAAGTCGGTGGACAAGAGAAGGTATCGATCGATTGTCTGAGCGAGGGTCGCTTTAAGGAGAACTTTGAGTTACTGAAGTGGCTGCGCGAATTCTTCATCGCCAATTACAATGGTCAAGCCAAATTAATTGAACTGGAAGTATCAACTCATTGCCTGAATAAAAAAAACGGGACTAACACTTTACAATGAGAATTTTCGAAATCCGTACGTACAGGCAAATACCTTCCACAAATATTGTATATAAATTAAATGTAAAGAGACATTAAACAAGCATACAGAAAATACGCCGTCCTAAATATGCCAACATAACATGTATGTGTTGTGCTTAGCATATTGGCGACCTTGAATACTCTGCGTTAAGCGAAACGAATACGAAACCTAAATAATATTAATACGCATTCAATTATTATGCGTAGCTGCACAGAGTAGCAACTAAAAACTAGAAAAAATATCGTAAATCTCGTCGAATTGTGCTAACCATTCGTAACAGGCACCCAAAGCAATTTATCCTGCTCCTTGTCGACGGAGTCCTTGATCTGAGTGCACATATGCTTGATGCTGACGCCAGGTATAACGGCTATATACAAAAACAGATTAAATATATTAATAATATATACCTAAATATATATTATAGTTGACTGCTGGGTTTCACATACCAGATATATACTGTTTGTAGTCGAACTCCAGTTTGAGAGCGCGCTCGTACATCTCCTTGGCAGCTTTGGCTGATATTTTGTCTGTGCCAAAGTCGCGAATATCGCGTATTTGTTTGGCCGACTTAAAGCGTAGTAGCAGCACAATCGGATAGATTTGCAAGCGTTGCAATCGCTCTACGGCTGAGATCGATACATCCAGTATGCAGTGGCGTCGATCCTGCAAGGATATTGGTGGACATTTGTTAGCATATTGCGTAGTGAGCATATTTCACACTGATACTCACAATTTTGCACGCATTGCTGATGGCTTCGACGGTGGTGCATTCGAATTTGTTGCCACGTCGCCGATAATCGACAAAGATGTTCTCCTTAAGGCCCTCCTCCATGACCTCTTGGGAACAATCCATCGCTGTTACCTCGCACAACTTAAACAAATTAGAGAAATCAATCTTTAAACGATCTATTAAGCACTCGGACAGCGGTCCAATGATTAGCACAGGTCGACGTATTGGCGCTGAAAAATAATAAATAAATAAAACTTATTATACAAATGAACAAAGATTGGGCTTAGTGAGCACTCACAGTCTAGGAGCTCTACACGCTGATAGCTCAAGACGCCGCCATCATCGTTGAGAATGCCCGAGTCCGGAAAGAAACTCAGCTGCGTATTGCTGAAGCTCGCTATTTCCGTCGAGTCGCGCGATGAGCTGCGCTGGTTCTTCTTCCGGCGAAAAAATGAACGTCGCGCCGAAGTGCTGCCACGTCGCGCAGTGCCCGTATCACAGTCGACTACCTCGCCCGAACGCATCTCCTCCTCCACTCTGCAGAAATTAAAAAAAAGAGTAGTTCATTAGAAAGGAAAAAAATAAATGTGTACTTAAACTTCTGCCTTAAATTATTATTATTGTTATTGACATTATTACATTACATTTAATTTATATACAATATTTGTGGAAGGTATTTGCCTGTACGCGGATTTCGAAAATTCTCATTGTAGTGTTAGAGTTAGTCCCGTTTTTTTTTATTCAGGCAATGAGTTGATACTTCCAGTTCAATTAATTTGGCTTGACCATTGAAATTGGCGATGAAGAATGCGCGCAGCCACTTCAGTACCTCAAAGTTCTCCTTAAAGCGACCCTCGCTCAGACAATCGATCGATACCTTCTCTTGTCCACCGACTTTTTCTGGAAGCTCTTCTGCAGCAGCTTAAAGTTGTGCACGAATTCATGCTCCTGACTTAATGCGCCAAATTGGCATCGAATTCGGGAACAGCATGTGCATAAACTGGCAATAGCCAGCGCCGGTGCAGAGATCCTCGACTTTCGTGAAATTCGCCTCCATTTCTACATTTATCCAGGCTAGCATCCAGAGCGAACAAGCCATCTTCGTCGAAGGCACAACATGCACATTAATGACTTTGAATCCTGCTTTGTTTATACAAAGTTGCTCTATGCGAGCAACATATAAAATAAAAATGTTAAACAAAACGCTGTGTGTAATGTTAAGTGTAGATATGTAAAATGCAACTCTGCAAGTAGTGTAACATAACATTATAAGTGTGACATTGTTCCAACTTAACAGGCATATTTATTATTAAATTATTTATACACTTCTACACATTTTATCAAATTGTGTGGCAATAGAAATGTCCAATTATACTTAGTACTATTTAGCACGCACATAAGGTAAGTTTGGTTAGGATACGTTGTTAAACCATAATGTTTTTCTTGCAAGCATAAATATATAGACCGATCGTTCCTAACACTATATTATATTACTATTTTCAAACAGGTCTGCTCCTCCTCTTTCTTCAAGATCTTAGCACTTATTGCAAAACAATAAAACTTAATCCTTAATTACATTTAGCTTGATTCCTTGAGCAACTAACTTTCATTAAGACTTTCAGTACTCACTTCATTTGACTTGGGATAATGCCGCACTCCTTGCGATGTCCCATCGAATCCAGTTTCCAGGCACGCCACAGACCAAAGGTGCCATTAAACACCGTGTTGTCCACATAGAGCACCTCATCCTTGACGAAACGCAAATCGTCCTCGTTCAGCTCACCGAAGCGATCAAACCCCACACGCACATAGAACGAATCGCCAGGCTTATCCTTGATCTGCTTGAGTGCTATAAACATATATAATAAGTTATATTATTTACTATTTTCAGTATTATTTACAGTCTGCCACTTACTTTGTAACTTGTTCTGGACGAGCATTGAAACCGTGTCGGTGAGCTTGGAGATCTCATTGGCTGCTTGCTCGGCGGTAACACCGCTTAGATCGACACCATTGTACTCCAGTATGAGATCACCCTTGCGTATGCCGGCATGATCCGATGGCGAACCAGGAGCCACATCATGCACATAGATGCCGACCTTGTTGCCGCCAAACAGCTTAATGCCCAGATTCTTGGAGTTATCCATGTGCAGCGTCACAAAGCGCAGAGCTGTGCAAAAAATAGACGATTAGTCATATACCGTCTGGTGTCTGAATCTGATTCCACTTACACTCTGCGGCGACACTTGCCGGCGCCGGGGGCAGCGTCAGTTTGGCATCCTCATCGTAGACCGTTGAGGCGGCAGATGCGGTTGTTGTTGTCGTTGTCGCCGCCGAGGATGGCATGTCCTGACTACTACTAATGTCCGACTGATTCTCCAGGCTGTCCGTAAAGCTCTGATCCTTGATCGACTGATGTGAGAGTGGCGCCCGTGTCACAGTTCCCGCTGATGGCAGCAAGGAGAGCGTCTGCATCGGTTGCATCGGCAGCGTCGCCTGAACACTGCGCAACGGCGGTCGCGGCGAATTGCGGGGCGTCGGCGACCCCGAATGATTGTGGGGAGATTCTGGTTCCACGTTGTGGATGCCTTCGTGAAACTCTGCAAATGAATAATAAATTAATACAAATAAAATAAATAATAAAATTGATCGCATTGCAGATTAAAGTTCAAATAAATAGAAGAACTTCTTTAAATCCCTGATATTAAGTTTCGCAGTTGTGAAACCATTAAGGAAAATTTGAAAATTATTTAGTAGAAAAAATTTCGAGAAAAACTAAATTTATTTTCTTCTGATAATTAAAACCTTTTTATATGATCTAAACGTAAAGCAATCTGCCTAAATTACACATTATCTCAATCAATGACTAGGCATTCTTCAAAAGTTCGTTATCCATCCACAAGCTGTCTACGTTCCGACTTTCTGCTTCCTTTGCGCTCAAGGATTAACCCATATGTTAGATAGCTGTCCAAGACTAAGGAGTATGAGAAAAGTCCATTTTCCTCATCTTGTTGCGCAGAATAATAAACTTAATGAACGCAGCATCTAAATTCTAGATATATATCTAGATATAGATTGTAGAATATATGGAAAATTATTTGTGGCCATGAATGGAACCAAAAACGAAACAGGAAAACATTTGTAAAAATTACATATTGGAATCAATTTAAATGTTGTAAATCAGTTTTTATGCACTTGAAAATTGTAACGTCTCTGACACCAAAAAATATCTATCTATCTAATATATCTAAATATCTATCTATCTAATATATCTATCTATCTAATAATCTAAATCAGCATTGGAATCCGAACCAATATAGGCATGGTTTGTCTATCCGTCTGAACGCATATTTTTTAAAATATTGAACTCCCTCATTTTTAACACCATATCATAGACTGAAACAATTCAGTTAACTGTTGTAACTTGTTTCAATCTGGAATCGAAACTGGTTTCTATATATATCCAAACTTAGATATATATTATTATTTGTGTATTCTGAACTTACTTTCTGGATTGTACTGCACGAGCATTGTGAATGAATCGCCGCATTGGCGCAGCACATTTGCGGCAATTTCATTGGTGGCGGCACGCATGTTGATGCCGCAGACTTCCAAGAGTTGATCGCCCACCTGGAGACCGGCACGCATCGCGGTACTCTTGTCCGCCACCGTGGACACAAAGATGCCGCCGCCATTCTTGTTGCACTGTATCGTAATGCCCAGCGACTTGTCGCGCTTATCGATCGTGACTCTTCTAAGGTCTCCAGGGCATAGAAAATCCGTTGCCACATTCGAATTTCGTTTGCCGCTGCCATTTGGCACCTGGCCATGACTCAGCACCTCCACATGCACCTGCGGCATCGGTGAGCCACGTCCACTGCCACCACCACCACCACCGCCACCACCTACGCAACCACCATTGCCACTGCCCTGAATGCTGCTCATATTGCCACCGGCATAGTTGGCGGTGTGCAGCGATGTGCTCATCAGGGGATTATGTGCGGAATTGCCACCATAATGATGATCAATGGAGCCGGAACTATTCTTGACCAGACTGCTGCTGTTCTGTCGATTGCTGGCCACGCTCGGATTGGATGGAATACGCAAACGCTGATTGTCCTTCTTGCGCGGAAATGTGCCGCCCTCGTAGATGACACCATTGCCAGCAGCCGCAGCCGAAAGACTGTAAGGATAATGCTGGGACTGCTGCGACTGCGACTGATTGTAGTCCATGTAGGGCGGATGTTGATGTTGATGCTGATGCTGAAGTTGATGCTGTTGCTGCATCTGATGCTGCTGCTGATGCTGATGATGACCGAGCGGTTGATGAGCCAACGGATGCTGCTGCTGCTGCTGATTGCTGCTCGTCGGCATGTAGACCAGATCGGATGGTATGCCAATGCTGCTGCTATTGCTGTTGCTCTCCACGGCTTGGGTTGTTGGAGGCGAGGGCAGAGTGAGCGGACTCGAGCGACGCATATAGCGCATGCCATGCGTGCTGGGCGGATAACTGGGAAAGAGCTGCGTATGCCGATTGTTGCCCACCGGATGACTGACCAAATGGGAGAGATGCGGCAAATAGTTGTGGCCCGTGCCGATGATGGTCATGGAACCAATGCTCTCACTATCGCTCGGATATTTGGGCACATGCTTGGGCGGCATTGGCATCTGCATCGGCGGCATCACACTGCGCTTTGGATACACAATCAGGTTGCAATCGTTGTGGGGCGGCGGACTCTTTGTCGACAGCATGGACTCGATGGAGTTTTGGGATTTCAGTGAGATGATGTCGACCGGATTGCCGGAACCCGAACCGGAACCAGCCGAACCACTGCCCGCTGACAGCCGTGGCGGCGGATGCAGTGGCATAAAAATAGAATTCATTTTGGGCAGTGGCAAAGGTGGGGCTGCGCCTGCTCCTCCTGCTACACCAGCTGTTCCTGTCGCTGTTGATGGCGTCACTGCGGATGCTGCTGATAGTGGTGCCTGTGCCGGCTGCTGAAACATATCAAACATTTGCTGTTTGCGTGAAACGGGAAATTCACCGGCAGCAATGGCGGGCACCACCTGCTGCTGGGCCTGCTGACCCGTCGTCTTCGGCTGATAGAAATCGCCGCCACTCGCCGGTATATTCAGGGAGAAACGATGCGGATTATGATTGCGCCCGGTGCCGCCAACGTTGCGCTCCTGCTGACCATGCAGCTTGACCCGCGCATTGGCGCCCATCAGTGGTGCAGTGCGCTTGTTGCTCTCATCAGGTGTGGATAGGACGCCACCGTAGAGCGAATGCCGCGGATAGGTGACATTCCCGGGCTGAAAGAGTGTGGGGGCGACCACATTGCCAACCGGATTCGAATTGCGATTCGGATGCGTTTTAATTGCACCACCACCAACGGCACCACCTCCAATGGTAGCAGCACCACCACCACCATTTAGATTCCGCGGCTTGGACAACTGCGGTGGCAACGGAGGCGGTGGCAAATCTTGGAGCTGTAATTGTGGTTGCTTCGATTCCAGTGGATCAACAACATCGTCATCCTTATCGACGTTGATGGGGCCGGCGGTGAAGAGGGACATCAGAGCACGTTTCTTTTCGCCGCCACGCTGAACGATGGTCCCAGTGGGATTGTCATGGGAGATATTGGTACGTGGCCAGGTGCCCATTGTTTTGGCCTCCTTTTCGCCCTTTTTGCCACGCTTGTGACGCTTGAAGAGATTCTCTTTGCTCTTCTCCGAGCTATTCTCACTCAGCACCGAGTCCAGCGCAGCAATGGCCACATCGTGCTCCTGCTCAAAACTATCATCGGCTGTGCCCGGCTTACTAAACGTGAATTTGCGCAAAAAATCGGCAAATTTCGAGGGATGCTTGGCGGCGCCACTATTATTGTTGCTCGTTGTGGTGTTGGAGGTGGTGCCAATGGAGCTGGCGACACCGCTGCTGCTATTCAAGTGCTGCATGGAATCAATCGAGCTATCCGTCTGAGCCGATGAGCTGGTCATGCGACAATGCTGCGCTCCTCCACCATCCGACTCGGGCACATATTTCAGCGCAAAGATGCTGATGGTGTCGCTGTTGAGCAACTGCATCACTTCATCAATGGATTGCAACGAATCCATTGACTTGTTATTAATGCTCAGCACACGATCCCCCACATCCAACTCGGGCTCATAGAAGGCCAGCGAATTGGGCTCAATCTTCGCAATGAACACACCCATATCCAGCTGGAGTCCAATGGCATCCCGACTATTACTCTTCAGCTGGACGGCATACGAGTGCCGTTTGCTGTGCCGAGTGCGCGAGACGAGCAACTGGCAGCGTGGCGCACACGCACGAATCTCGTCGAGCACCATACGCTTGGAGACGCCCTCGCACTCCAGATTGTTCACCTTGCAAATGAAATCGTTGATTTTCAGTTTGCCACACGCCGGCGAACTATTGGTGACGCCACAAACCAACTGGCGCCGGTTGCTATCGTCCAGTATGATGCCCAGATCGGCAGTCTCGTGATAATTGCACAACTCAATTTCCAAGAGGTCGGCGCCACTCTCAAAGCAGCTCAGGCGAAAGCTGCGCCGCGATGCTGTGTCCGAGGTGGCAATTGTTGATGTGGTTGTTGCTGTTGTTGCCGTTTGATTCTCGAGCTGCTCTTTGAGCGCATCGATTTTGCGCTGGGCTTCGTCCTTTTGCTTCTTGATCTTCTCGCTATCGCGTATGGCCATCAACAGATCCGAGATGGCCTTGTCGCGCTCCTTGCGCAAATTATCACAGAGCGTCTTCACCGAATCGCGCTCCTGGACAATCTTCTCACGCTGTGAGATGGCCCAATCGCGTACACTTTTCGCCTCCTCGGCATCTTGCTGGGCACGCGCCACCTCCGATAGGGCCTTGTCCAGGCTCTTGCGCAGCTTGTCGAGCTCCTCTTTGTTGGTATCACTGCTGTTGAACTCCTTGGACCAGCTGCTCTCCCTTGACTTGAGCAGATCACGTTTCTTGTGCTCCGCATTTGCCAGTTGCAACGATTTCAGTTCCGTTTTGTAGACGAGTTCATCCTTTTTGAGACGTTCGATTTCCTTGTTGGCCAACGCCAGATCATCGGACATTTTTTGATGCTCCTGCAGCACATTGTCCTTCTCGGACAACAACTGATTCAGTTCCTCGGTCAGCGAGACCACATGTTTAGTCTCCTTGGAGAGAAGAACTTTCAACGTTTGATTCTCATCGCCACGATCACGATAAAAGCTTCGCTCCTTTTCCAACTCAATGTAGGATTTCTTATATTTCTCGCGTTCCATGGCAATCAGATTGCGTTCCTTTTTCAGCTCGGTTAGCTTCTCGCTGCTGCTGCCATCGCAGGGCGTTGACATTTTTCCATAATAGAAGGTATTGTTGTTGGCAGTTGTTGTGCTCTGTGCAGCTGGAGGATTGCCATTGTTTTGGCTCTCGAGCAGCATTAGTTTGTGCTTGAGTCGCTTACTCTCCGCCACAATGTCCGTGAATTTGCTGCGATCGGCCATATAGTGCTCCTGATAGATATTCAATTGGGTGGCCAACTCATCGCAACGACGCTCCGAATTCGAATGCTGATGCCTCAATGTGCTCAGCTCCAGCATTGCTGATTCGTACTGTGATTGCAACAATTCAAATTTCTTGGCGTTTGTCGGCACACCAACTCCACCGACGCCTCCTCCACCACCGCCGACGCCGCCTCCTCCCCCGCTGCTGACCACCTTGGTGGGTCCATTGTTGTTGGCCATATTGGCGGCCGTTGTACTGCCGCTGGAATTCGAAGGCGGTCGCAATGTGCTGTCGTAGCCCACATACTCGGAACTTTCCTCTGGCAGGGCGTCATAAAAGGATTCAATTATTTCACATGCTCCTTCGGAAGAGTTTTCTTTCTATACTCACCCTCTTGACTGCTTGTGCTGGTCAGCGAGAGGTCACCAGATGCCATTTTCGCCATCACAGCATCTTTTTCATCTTTTCAGCTGCAAGAACAGAAAACCAGTGTTAGAAATAATCATTATCAATGATTATGCTATATGTATGAGTGGACATATGTAAAAGATCAGAGGGTATTTTTTACATATTCCTCCTAAGTCTATTGTCCATTCTTTAGATAACTCTTACTATATATCGAACGGTTCTTTAGGCAGCTAGTCTAAACGTAGGTTAAGAAGTTATTTGTTAACCCTATTTTTAACAAATAAATAAATATATTTTTATATACTATACAAATTAATTAAAAAAGTAAATTGTCAACATAAATATTTGGGCTATAAACTCAAGATTTAAAACAGAATCTATATGTGCAGAGGGTATAATTTTGTCGGGAAGTTTGCAACACGTTGAATGAGAGATCTACAACCATACAAAATATATATTCTTGAATCGGACTACTATACTATATATAACTTTTATTTATTTTTTTGTTAATGAAATTTAGATAACGGCAAGTTGACTCAGGTCTGCAAGGGTATCTAATCTTCGGCATACAAGAGATAAGCTTTTTCACTTTTTATATACTAAATTGTATGACTGTAAATGCTAATAATAATAAAAACTCAGCTACATATAATAAATATAATAATTGAGAATATTTAATATATAGCTCAATTTAATTTAAAAAAAATTAACATCAATAACAAAAACAAATTAAAGTAAATTTTTATCTAATAAATCATACGTAATATCTTTTAAATCACTAATTCCAAATAAAATTGCCTATAAATCCCTTAAAACCCTAACTCAAATACAACCTATTTATTTTAGTATCTCTCAGAATGTAAATTTTGTGCGGTGGCTTTCCTTTAAAAATCAAATTCAATTGTTATTCAAATTTACGTTCTTTTATTTGGCACTTGCATCAAAATCAGCACAGCGGAAAAAGCAAATCAAAACAAAACCGATCAGCTGTTTAATTTGCATGTCATTCACATGTCAACGACGAATGGAGCATGTTATGTGTGTATGTATGTGTGTGTGAATATATTTGATGATGATCAAATATGTGCTAGTGGATTAAGGGCAGAGGGCGGTTCATTTATATTTTAATTGTATTCAAATGAATACAGTAAAGATAATTGTGAATTGTAATTAAAATCACATATAAAAAATACACACACATTTAATATGGGAAATGAAACTTTCACAATGTGAAATCGCGATTTTCATTCATTGAACAAATGAATTTCAAATTTAAATACAACAGCAAAATCAAAAAAAAAAAAAAAAGAGAAAGAGAGATTAAGAGAGAGAGGACTATAAAATACATATGCATAAAGCTTGCTTTCAAAGGGGCTAATGACTCCATTAACGCTGCTTATTGTTGTTGTTTCTGTCGTTGTTATTGTTGCAAAATTTCAATTTAAGCACAAACGTAAGAGAGCGGCAATAGTAAAAAAAAAACAACACGAAAAGAATTAATTGAGTCAGCCAAGCAGAAAGCGTAAATTTGACGCAAGAGCAAAATAAGTTTACGTAAAAAGAGCGAGAGACAGAGCGAGAGCGAGAGAGAGAGATGGACAAATAGCAGGAAATTTTTTTCTTTTGCCTTATAAGCAGCAGCACCAATTGGAGTAAACGTAATGGAACAAAACATATGGACATACCCCAATACATACAAACATATGTAAAATGCATATGTGTGCACACAAACACACACAGACAGAGCGAAGCACACGCAACAAATGAATGAAAATGAGCAATGAACGACGACGACAACACCCCAATTTCAGCCCCTGCCCCCATCCAACAACCGTTAAGAGGCGGATGCGCAACTGGTGAATACGCCTTTTACCGTTTGAATGCAACAAATAACAATTACAACAACCAGCAAGCAGGCAGAGCCAGGAAAAATGTCAAATTCCAAAGCAAAGGAAAGCAACAATAATAATTGTTCTAAATAAATTAAATTACATATCAAGAAAAGATAAAGAAAAACAGTCAACCTTCAGAGTTTCAGTTTAGAGTTTAGACACAGTGCAAACGTCACTTCTTTAATTTTCACTCGGTTCGTTTCATTACTTATGGTGATCTTCGGATCTTCGCTGCCGACGCAGCAATTTGTAAACACGTATTTTACAATTTTTCCAGCGTTATTTGCCGTATTAAGCTTATGCACATTGTGTTTATTTGCATATATTATAATTAATTAATAAATAAAGTAGTTTGATTGCAACACAAAATAAATGAAAAACTAAATAAAAATAAAAAATTTTTCGCTGCGAAAGTTATAGTGTGACCGCAAACTCCGACACTGAAATACTGGTTCGTCGGCCGCACTAAATAAAATACATGCACAAAAAAATACCAACAATAGTATATTGCAAATTGTACATTTCAGGTAGTCCTCAATAATTATTATACAAAATGTCATAAGTGATTACCTTATAATTAAAAATAAATACATTTATTTCATAGTTCTTACGTAATTGGCGATTTATTTTTAACTCGAAAGCCTTTTTTCCTTTTTTCTTTTTTATGGTTAATGTTATGTACAGTTTACGGTTTATAGAGAACGGTTAGTTTAACAGAATATGGTAACGAAAAACATCCCGACACATATTGACCCAGAAACTTTTTCTTTTAAACGATGGCGCTGTGTTTAAAATGTATTTCGAAAGTTTTATGTACAGCGCCATCTGTCGGTAAAACGTATAGTAGCGCCAATTTACCCGCACAAATTTATCGTTATCTCCGATAAAGCGCCATCTGTCAGTCGTGGTCCGAATCAGAGTGTACTGTGGCGCCAGTTTACACTCACAATATTGTAAATGTTATTTGCCACTTATGCATACAGACTCATGCGGAAGAGAACACTTCCAAGAATATGTAATCTTCTATATTGTATCTCCTGTAAACTGTCACTTTAACAATGTTGAAAGAGAGCAAACCTTGTAAATAGTGTGACCGTAGATGGGCATAGATTCCACTGCTGGCATGTGGATGGCTGGAGACCCTTGTGATCCGCTGTTAATACTCTCTCACTGAATTACAGAGTTCTCTCTAATATTAATTAAATTATTCTAATAAGATTTAATCAATTCAATATAATACAAATGGCGGCCATTTGCTTGTGGATTCTGCTTGGCTAATTAACAATTTGAGTGAAGCTTTCATGTAATTACGATATCAGGTAATTACAAAAGTCTCTTAAAAACTGATAAAGATATAAAACCAAAAGTAATATAGATTATTTAAGCAATTTAAGAAATGGATAGCTCTGATAGACACTTCTATGTCTGACAAGATTTCTCCTTCACCTTATGTTGTTTGTTCATCGATATTCGATTTTAGCTCCCTTCCTCGCTAAATCGATAGGTAATTGATAAGCTTGAGGCGCAAATTTAAAAAACAAGACAACTATGTATTTATTTACGGAAACATATAGACGGTAAATATAATTTAATAGTATGGTAAATGTAATTATTGTAGTTTCTTTGTTTTTTTTCTTTTCAATAGTGAATTGTCCTAAAATAGACAACACCCGACTAGCCTAGTCCTAATTTAGTTTCAATTGAAGTATGTACTAAATAACTATATCCGCTTCCAGCCCCAACGACTCCGAGTGCTTCTTGGCCTTCATCCGTAGATCCGCAATGCTGGAGTTCTTGTGCGCGGCGGCAAATGCGGCCAAATGCAGCGGATACTGTGGCAATGTGAAAAGTCCGGCGGGTCTACTTCTATTACTAATCGCCGCCGCATACTGTGAAATAATGGAATAATGGAATAATCCATAGAGAAAAAAGTAATTGAAGGAATTTATTTACAAATCCGAAAAAATAGTAGCACCACTACAACCGAATGTAGACTAACTCGAGGCACTTACCTGATGAGCAGCGGCTGATAAAATTGCTGGATCGAAGGCCGAGAATGCTGCCGCGGCTGCAACGCTGCCGGAAAAGTGTTCAGCGGCAGCAGCTGCAACTGCGGACGGCGACGGAGCCCGGCTGCTGTTAACCAGACTAACGGCACTTTTGCCGTTCTGCTGCTGCTGCTGTTGCAGACTGCCTGCCGGCATTATCGATGTGCTGGTATTCCGGATGGTGGCCAGGTTAACATAGGGTGCCACACGACACGGCTCGAGAGGCGTTGCCACCGGCGGACTTCGGCTGCTGAGCAAAATACCTAAAATATTTCCAAACATTTTGCACAAGTCAAAACAAACAATCATAAAAAATATCAAAAATACACACAGCAAAAGCTATGACTCGCATATATGTAAAGGAGGGTTTTTCAGTTTCGTACTGAAGTTTGTGACGCTTTAAGGAAGTTCCAGAATAGAATTTATAAAATCGAATTATTACTAAAATCTGACTAAGAACCAGAAATAGCTTTTGGCTTATAGGAATATTGTGGCGAAGTAGAAACTCTGTCGTAAATCAACCATCCAAAAATATTTCAACTATTTTCAGTTTTTAATAAACAAAGGAAATGTACAAAAATTTAAATCAAAGAATGCATTTTAGTTTTCTTGAAAATATATACAACATTTTGAATCAAAACTACCCATTGGGAATTTTGAAGGAATTATTAACGGTTCCTAGCCAGTTTAAGCCTGCTTAAAAAAAGGATTTGCGATTCTTCTATATTGTCATATACATATAAAGTGTACACATACATATATATAACCGTATTGACAGGTGCAAGTCAAGAAGATGCAATCAAGAATGTTTTTTGATAATCGAAAAAACAGTCTTCAAAATCTGCTATATTATTGTCTTAATTATAATATATTTTTATTTTTTAATATTTCTTACAACTAGTTAAAAAAAAGAACAGCATTCATCAACTTAAACAATTAAAATTTAGGATTTTAACATAATCGATTCTTTGCAATCTGTAAAGAAAGTATTTTCACAAGCGCTGTTTATGATTTTCATTTTCAGCCGATGCCATTTCTATTTTTATTTCGTCTTGTCTCTTCTCTTATATTTATTTTTTATTTTTATATTAGCCAACACTTTTTATATTCTGCTCAAATTTAATAATAATTTTTTTGAAAATAAGTGTCAGAATGTTACCGTTGCTTGTTGAAAATACATTTAAAAACAAAATATGTTTAGGTCTTCTGATTAGTTTCAAACCTTCCAAACGACACCCTGTAAAAGCTGTCTGCGACTGGCTCTGCTAAAAACTCTTCACAACTCTGGTCACTCTAACCGATCCCTGTTAACGTTGCATAGCTGCCTGCTATGAGATTCCGTACAGCTTCATCCTTTCAAAAACACAATCAGTTAAAATTCGCAGATTTAGATCCAATATCGGCAATATATCCGCCAGGGTATTTCATCTACCACCCAAGCAACTTAACCGTCAATGTTGTTGGCTTTATTTATTTAAAACCCCGTCGCAGCCCTTGGCAAATTGTCGGACTCACGCTTGAGTTCGTTCGTATGTTTTTGTGTGTGTAAATAATTTACATAAGGACATACCTTTAATGCCATAGTACATAAATACAAATGAACATCCCAATTTGGCAAATCGGTACAAAAATTCGTGACAAGTAATTGAATTCATTTTCTAATTTATTGCCATGAAAACACCCCCAAGGTTGAGATGCTCGCACCCCCCGCGCCCATCCCCGCTGCAACAAGCCAAGGCCAGACGGACACATATCAAAATGACACTCCAGGGACCACAAGGCCAGGACCTGAACCAGGACCTGGTTGGTTTCTCTTCACTTATGCAGTGCTTTGCTTTCAGGGCTATTTCTCTTGCGTGGCGATAAAAAGTCTGAGAATTGATATAAGTCCATAAAATGATACCTTGCGCCATATGAAAAAAGCCAAAGAAGGTTGCTCTTTTTTTATTCGAATTTTAATTTGATTACTTTCGTTTTGGTTTCCACACCGCCCCCGCCCCCGCCCCCCTCTACGCTCCTGCTGCCCGCCCCCTCGAGCACATTTTCCCTAGCAATTTATATACATATGTGCACTTGAGCACTTTCGCAGTTAACCTGGAGTAAACTAAATCATCACAAGCAATGCTTTACGGATTAAACCTGTTCCAGTAAGGCACACACAACTTGAACTAGAATAGAAACAAGTCATAAATATGAATTATGAGAGACCCCTTATCATTATTTCGGCTGTTGCCGACGCCCGTGGCTAGGGCTGTCACTTACTTTACTCTTCTTATATAACGAAACCCACAAGTATAGAATATGAGTTGCTATCAGCCGGGGAACTAGGCATAGATATGATTATTCAAGTTATAGTATTCTCAAATCCTGCCAGACTTCCTGATATGATAGACTTCAGATATAGAATGTAACAAAGCTCTTTTCTCGACTCAAGTTAGAAACTCTCAAATCAAATCAAATATATTTTTGCATTTTCCGGTTGTTATCGACTTATAGGTTTCGAGTTCCTAGCATCTTTCAGATGTTCCTACATATTCCTTAACATAAATAACGTATATATATAACCTTTCATTGAACATATATGGTCTGTCGGAAAATTAGCAAACTATCATGTCATCTAACCTTAACAATTTCCGCGTTTCCCCATTCGTTCTCAAATTGCAACAAAAAGATCTGTCCGATCTTTGTAATCGATAATGGACAACACCAGCCCTTAACATTTTGCATTTATTGATGTTATCGATTGAAAGCCTTATCTTTTGCGGGCATTTTAAATTTAATATCCTTTGGTATCTGAGTATTATTGTTATTATTATCATTGAGGAAACCAGCACTGCGACCTATTTGATTATAGCAACCTAAAAGACTTCTGGCTTGTCGGAGTCCTGGTGCCTCTGCCCAGCTCCGCTCCCGCCTCTGCCTTTGTTCGTTCCTGATTTGTCTTCCTATGCCACAATACGGTTCAGGGCCTATTAGGGGTCTTTCTGCCCCCATTCTTGCTTGCTCGTCAGCGGCTTCGTTCCCCGGGTATCTGAGTATAGTATGTTTATGTTTATTCTCTCAACCTTTGTCTATTTCAAAGAACTCTATTCTAAAACTTGCAGCCCGTAGCCAAAAGTGAGTTTCATCTGCTGCTATCAAGTTTTTCAACGCTTGGATTTCCACCATTCTTCATTAAGAAGTTTTCAATCTTTTGTCTTTATATCTGAAACCTGGCAAATTAACAACTTAACAAGAAATAGATAAATATTCTAAAGTCATTGACTCTATGGAAATAAAAATGTTCTTTCTCAAACCCCACTCAAACCCCACTCAAACCCCTTTCGCCGCGTTGTGTTTGGTTTCAATTTGTATATAATCAGCGTTTCTTTGCAGCTATAAAGCTGAATCTGCACCCTTGGTAATCCCCGGCTAAGCCACAGTCGCACTGTATCCACATTCAACATGGAGTTGATTTTAATTTATGCACATTTAAAAGAGAACTGGGCAATTAGTTAAGTAAACGTTGAAAGTTTACAGCTTAACTGAAAATGCCGCAGTTGTCTTAATGCCGGCTTCCTTCCATCCTGTGACCTGCTCGCTTAACCAACTGGTTGACGGAATATGTCATGGTTTCACAGTTTATTCAAATGTATCATCATCAATATATCAAATACGTAAAGCTGAACCACCCTCTACCCTCTGCCCGCCACCCTCTTCGCGTTTATTTTCTCCTCCCCCAATGTAGATTCATCAACGCCTCCCCCCGCCACTATCAGCCGATAACATTTTTATTTTCCACTTTTACGGCTGGAATATTTAATTTGATTAAGTTGGCAATGATTTGTGTCCATGTATATCCAAAGGGGAGCGACAAAACCAAAATCACAGCAGATGCGAATTTAAAAATTCAGCAATAATTTAAATTTTAATAACACACAAATTTTGGGAGTATATATATGGACTATATACAGGCAAATTTATGGCTGCTTTCTTTGAGTTAACACCTTGTCGTCAGAGTAACCCCTTCAACTTCACCTTTACTCCTGACTTTTATTTTATTTATATTTTGCTTTGCTAGGAGCAGTCCTAAGAAGCCCTTTCCAGCATTAATAACCATTAGAAACTTCAAATGCTGCTGCAAACAATTTTGTAAATTAACTGGAGAACTTTGCTATTATTTTGAGCATATATCCTTTGTGTTAATTAAAAGAAACAGCCTTGTTATCATCATAAGGAAATGCTTCAGCCATAATTAGAAGCTAAGTAAAAGCAATTTCATATATGATTTTTATTGTTTTCACTCACCTTTGTGCATTTGGTTTTCATGTTTTCGACATTTTGCTCTTCGGTTTTGAAACCAAACCTAAAAAGATGCAAAGTTAAATTCAGAGTTAAAGCTGGTTAAATATATATATATATATTATTTATTGAGTTTTGAAAGAATTCTTAGAGGTAAACTGTTGGTGTTGCCTCAGTCACCATAATCTTCATTGTGTTCATCTTGCGCTCTATGATTGAGTTTAATAATCTCGAAGGAGTTCGTATTTTAGATAGTTGAAAATTTGGTGGCACAAGGAAAACTTTTATGACTCGAAACATATTTTTATTCCCCGATCCATTTAAAAATGAGAACAGGAATAAATGGAGTTTTAAACAGGCAGTAGGAAGCATATCCGACCCTATAAGGGAATATATATATTCTTAATAAGCATCAGAAGACACGTCGATTCAGCCATATCCATATCCGTTCGAATGAACCGTCAATCTCAGATTCTATATACGTTAGAGACTTTACATTTAAAATATATATATATATATATATTCGTGTATACCATATGCAAATTAAGTTTATTTAATTTTATCGAGAGCTAACCCCGTTCACGAATATCGATACAAATCAAATACAAATTTCCGATTGTAATACAGGTAAAGTCTTGCAATGGATATATAATATACTATGATATATAATTGAGTACAGAGATACTTATTGAGTTGGTTAAAAACGGTGAGATTCAGGGAATCCTTCAGAGAGTCATTATCTCTACTAAATTTGTACTTGTTTCAACCTCTTACATCATAGACCAATACTACAAGTTGGCTGATCTGTTCTTTAACTGACCAGAGGTCTAAATTACACTTTTTTGTGCAAATGGACAACAAGTTCTTCGAGCGCTAAGTGTAAGCATTGCTCATCGAATAAATTGAGTTTACAAGACATGTGGAAGGGCTTTGTAATTTATAGCACTTGTAGAAGCCAGTAGGTTGTTCATATATTACCACAGAGCGGTCCATTAAGAACCGCCCTGATTGAGCATTTAAGTTGTAATCGGCCCCCTGTTGTTCCAACGATTTTTCTTACTTGGGCATAATTGTAACCAAGGGCGGCGTAAACCACTTAACACCCCATACACACACATATATCCCTGGGTCTGTGCTGGTGGTTGAAAAGTCAAATTTGTTACTCGAACTTGGGGACACCGGACAACGAGCACAACTACAATTCTAATGAATAACAATTGAATTTCAATTTGTGCTGGCTGTCTGTGTGCCTGGTCGACTGCTGGGTGAATTTGTCTTCATCTGGTTACCACACCAGAGAGATATGGTCACAACTTATGACACCCAATAATTAATTACCTGCACTCGCGCTTCACTCAGTCCCAGTCGCTGACTCAGCTCCTCTCGCATAAAGGCATCTGGATAGTGGGTCTCATCGAAGAGTCTCTCCAGTTCGTTGAGCTGCTCGAGCGTGAAATTTGTTCGAGATCGTCGCTGTTTACTGCTCAATCCGGATGATTCTATTCGGGATAGATTCTCTCCGATGTTGGCTTGTGGCTCGGGAGATATTGATTTCTCCGATGCATTCGCCGCCGCCGATTTGTGCAACGATAGCTCTGGGGAATTGCTGTCATTTGAACATTCGTTTAAGTTTATTGTAATTGTTGCAGAAGTTTTCATTTCTGTAAAATGTGTACATTAAATATTAGAAGACACAAACTAGAATGAACTCCCATCATAGTATTTAAATATACATTGCACATTATTTTTACTATAATTATTATTATTCATATTATTACAATTATTTTTTTATTATTAATATATAATATTATTGCGCTTCTTCAGTGTAAGAAAAAAACACAATGACTGTCAAAACTAATATTAAAATTTAAAAAAAAAACACCTCTTCAAAACTTGCTTAAACAAAACCCGAGAACAAAACTTAAAACCTGTGAAATTTGATATAAATATTTTAAATATTGAATTTGCATATTTACTTGGCGTTGCATCGACTTCAAAGTGTTGCATATCCTTGACACACTTGCTGCTGGTCTTACAATCTGATTCTTGGCACGTTGAGCCCAGATCGCCATCGCTTTTGGCACTATTGTTAGTCGTATTTGGATTATTCGCACTTGGATCACTTATGCGAGCATGAGAATCCTTTTCACATTTATCATCTGAAATGACAAAAAACCGAATATGTTTCTTGAGAAACCCCCAACATATAATAAAAAACCAAGAAAGATTAGCTATCTTAGGCTTGCCAAAAAATGCATACTCTGTAAAATGGAGACATATGGCCAAGGTCTAAAATTCACTATAAATTGATATACGACTTAGTTGTTCGACCTTAATGAGTTTTATCTTAAATGTGGAATGCATAGTAATCCGCATATTGGGTAAGTTTGGATTAGAAATCTGCATGAGCAAAATAAATGTTGTTATATAAATGTTATATACTGCGTGCATCAAATAGACGGATAGAGATTAAAATAAAGGGTGGGACTAGTTAGCATAGAAACATGCAAACGGAATGGCTTTATCGATGATTATATTTATTGGATGCTGATCACGAATATATATACTTTTTGTAGCCCAATTCTATCACATCTTAGCTTCAATATTAATGTACAAGTACGACAGGTGATTCACTATCTGTGCTCCTTGAAGAAGGTGAATCGGCACTTGATGGAATTACATGTCACTATATAAGTCTAGTCCGTATAACAATCAAGTTAATTCGTAACGCTAACCGTAGGACTTCGTTTCCAGTTGAGATTTCACAAGCACATGAACGATTTGCAGACTTCATTTGGAATTAATTTAAAATGTTTATTCTTAAACCTTTTTAATATATGTGAATATGTTAAATAGGTCAATAAAAAAAAGTTAATAACTAAATAGATGAAAGTAGAAACGTGTATTAGGCGATTTTCATTGAGTTTTTGTTAATCCAAACGAATTTTCATGCTGAACAAATTGCAATCAAAATTAGGGGACTTATGTCTTTGAACTTTCATCTTGAGTGATTCATGCTCCCAAATGTCTTTTTGTACTTTTTTCCTTTTAAAGGGGATATCTCAGTTTGTAAAGTATATATAAATTCCTTGTCAGCATCAGTAGACCTTCGGCTGCCATAGGAACTATCTGTTCTTGTCTTACGCAGCAGTTACAAGTTTTTTCAAAATCCTAATTGGCCCATCAATTTAAGACTACCATAACTATAAAATGCACAGGAGCAATCAATGGGTTCTATAAGCACTTTACAACATACATATAAATTTTGCAAGTTTTAAGGAATATTTATTTTTGAAAATTTATATTCACTAAATCCCCGAATACCTTCTGAATGTGCGTCCGTCTCCAATAGATCCGATATTAACCAGTTTTTGGGCTTAGGCGCAGGTTCAGTCTTACGAAAGTGTTCACTGGGCGAAGGGGTCACAATTGACTTCGGTTGAAGCGTACGAATTTTGACCAGCGACATTGGTTTGGACACAACCGGATCATCCTCATAGCTGCTCTCCTCCGCCGCCGAAATATCGGTTATATCAATATCCATGGATTCATCCTCATTGGCGCAATTATCCACAGAATTTCGATCCAAACGATTAGTGCTCACTAAAATGGATTTTGCCGTTGCTGCGTCGGTTAGCTTATGGATACGGGCACTTGTCATCGAGTTAAACAAGTGATTAACGCGATTATTGGTTAAATTGAACTCAAACGACTTGTTTACAAACTGTGCTAATTGCTCCATGTTTATCAATGAACGGATTCACACTTTACCAATGTTATTATGGCAGAAGCTGTACACTTTTACTCCGTCGCATAGTTGCTTTTACACACTGAAACGCTCGACTACTTCGCAGGCAAGGCCAATCGCATTACAGGCCCTTTGCCAAACCAAATAAAAACTAACACAAAGAACCCACTGCCTCAGTCAGTTGGGAAAAATTTCTATTTCGCTCTTGAAATGCTGCGCATGCCATTCAGCTCCGTTTCCGGTTTGGCTTTTTATTTATTTTTTGCTGCTTCCTGGAGAGAGAGACTTTATACATTGTGAAATCAACAAGCGTAATGCAAATGGAATGAGTATGCTTTTCCAATTAGCACATACTTGTTTAAACAAACAACTAAGTGGATCTTTATGACTACATTCGAATCAATAAAAGATTTATTACTATTCTACAATTTCAACCATAACCAAAGTTTAGCACTACTTTTGATTTTGATTCGCATTTGACTAAATTTCCCCACTTGCTGCAAAATATATATTTAATGAAATGTATTAAGTATTATTATGTTGTCTATTTGAACTTTTATAGTGCTCTTTGCATAAATTGCTCAATTCACGGCAATTCGCTCTTCTTGGCACTGAGCACCGAAACAACCCCTAAAAACCGTACGTAGAATATAAGGTGTCGCCCTGCCTACGTGTTTTCAATTTATTCTCATTGGTCTTTACGGGGCTGGTTGTTGTTCTTGTCAAGTGGTTGTAGGTCTGCTGGCTCAACCCTACTTTACTGTTATTGGTTATATGGCCGCTTTATTCTGTATACACACATTAAGCGTGTATAAAACACCTAATAATTTGTCTGTGCAATCGCATTCGCCTATGTGGGTGGAGTTTCATATTTGATGTTGCCACTAGCTTACCCCTGCACAAATTCCATCAAATTACTTCAATTTCCCAAAAAACAAAAAAAAAGCAAGCAATCTCTACATATATATATTCAATATTGGAATTTAAAGTGCAAGTCTTAATCAGAATGAGCTACATTTAACATGTCATTGTTAAATGTGTTTGGCAATCACTCACTTTGGCTCACTTTATTTTTAAGCATGAAATTACTCTCGGTTTATTTTGATTAAGTGTCTTTCATAACTCGAAACAAGAGGAATGAGTATTTGAAATATTTTGCTGCTTGCACACGAAGTGGCACATTCGACGCCAACTGTTGCAATTAAAACTCCGTCGGCCTAAAAACTCGCTAATAAAATTAAAAACAAATTTAATAAACAAATAAACTCTTCTATAAACACTGACATTATTTTCTTTTTATGAGTGAAGCTGGTGTCGTTTAAAAGTTTAAAACAAAAGTAATGGAACTCAAGTGGAACTCAACTCAAAATCAAGTTCAACCATATAAAACAACATCCGGTTCATTTTGAAGGCATTGGAGCATTTTGTGTTTCTGTTTAATGGTGTACGCTTTGACATCACAGACTTATAACTAACATACAATACATGCACATACATATATGTGATACTACAGTTAAAAGCAACATATAATTATGACTTGAGATTCGAAGCTATGACAGCTATAATTGTAGTTTTATGCTTGCAGAACTTTTAATCCTTATCTTTACATATTCTTGATGTCATTTCTTGCAGTGGTTCCAATTCCTTGCTCGATATCAGCTCAAATTCCTGCACAAAATAATAAAAATGCTTATAGCAAGCATTCACATGGGCTTCCTGCAATCACAAATATTAAATTTAGCCATCTTTGTTGTGTATTTCAATAAATAATACTTACGGCACCGATAGTGACAATCCTATCAAAGTGATGAATGTAGACATGGACAAACACGCGAAACAATCTTGTTAAAATCTTGCGACTGAGTGACACAAACGTTTTCGGGAAAGGAACATCTGCAAACGAGAATTAATAATTATTTCAGATGAGTTATTTATTTATCTGCCTGACAGACACTCAGAGTGTTAACTTTAATAACTATTCAAGCAAGTTGTTTGTAAAACGATTGATTTACATGATGAGCTCATTTTAATGCAAGAAAACTTCTTCCGAGCGATAGTTACGATATGACAAATCATCTGCTGGCAGCAGATATGCATATTCAAGATTGCCTTATAACTAACAGACTATTTCCATGAGAGAGCGTTATAAAACTTGTAACTAGTCTATTGTGTTTAGATTTTGGATTTTGGAAAACAAAAAAGTTGATCATACAAGAAGATGACAAATCTACTAGAAATCAAAATGTTTCATAACGATTGCCTTACATCTGACAGACTAGTTCACATATAAGCAAACAGAATTGCTATATCTAATCGATTATTGAACTCGCAGACGTCTCTTTGACTACGCTATTCAAATTATAATACCCTCTGCAATGGTTTAAGAATTTCCTACCAGTGGAAAAGGGAAAAACGGCTTCGTTGTTAATCTGCGTCTCAATCCAGTCCATCAGCAGCTCAATATATTTCTGTGCAGGCAGCGCAGTGGGTTTCTTGTACCTGCAAAAAGATGTTTATTTTATTAATTTACTCCCTATATACATATAGATATACTCACAGATCTCTATCTGCCCATAAATACTCATATCGAGAGCCACCTGACATTGTGGGACATGTTGTTTCATTGCAGTACTCGGAAACTGTTCCGTAAATCAGATTGATGCGGTTGAAAAAGTCAACAACTATGTAAATATATACATAATTTAATTAATCAAATTATTCATATTTATTTATAGTTACACACCGTGCACCGCCAGCCAGTCGTTCATATTCTCGCCTTCCGGCAACCGCACCACTTGCCGCAAATTGATGCCGGACTGCAGGCTGGCCTGAGCCTGTTTGTGCAGCGAATAGCGAATGGTGCCGGCCGTGAATCTCTTTTTCGGCCTGAAAGTCTATAAATGAATAAATGTGCACATGAATTATGGATTAGCTCAACGCGTTTATTTACTTATGTAGAACATTATGCGGTGATTGGAAATGTGCGAAAAATTGCATGCAAATATGCATTAGTGGCATACTTAGGCCTTTACTCTCATACGTACACACGCATTTCCCTTATGAAAGAATTCGAGAAACCCATTAAGGGCCATTTTAGTTGTCTTTTGATTAAAATATTTGTTTTAACAATAATTGAAACTATTAGCGAAACATATGTAAGCACAGTGTGACCAACGATAGACACTACAAAATATACCAAAATAAAAATGCGCCGCTGTTAATTTAACATTTCGATAGAGTATTGTCAGCAAAAGCCACACCAATTACAGTACACTAATAATTATTTTTATTCATGAAAATGAAATAAATTGCCACTTATATATTTATTTATTGTTTTTTTTTTAAATTAGAAATAAGTAATACATCAATACAGTTTGATGTGCAAAAATAAAATTTCTGCTTGCGATATTATCGATAAGTGTCTATCGAAAATTGATCGGAGCATCGTTGTCGCCATGTTGTTTAGCAAATTGTGCATCTCTGTTTTGTTTGTGTATTAAAAAAATCTAAGAATTGCTAAGAAAAGAAGTAAATAATGTTCTACGAACACATAATATTGGCCAAAAAAGGCCCGCTAGCCAGAATTTGGCTAGCAGCACACTGGGACAAGAAAATAACAAAAGCGCACGTCTTCGAGACGAATATCGAAAAGTCAGTGGAGGGCATTTTACAGCCAAAAGTAAAATTGGCGCTACGCACTTCGGGTCATTTACTACTTGGAGTCGTCCGAATCTATTCGAGAAAAGCAAAATATTTACTTGCCGATTGTAATGAGGCATTTGTCAAAATTAAAATGGCATTCAGGCCGGGCATGGTCGATTTGCCCGAGGGCCACCGGGAGGCGAATGTGAATGCGATTACATTGCCCGAGGTGTTCCATGATTTTGATACAGCGTTGCCCGAGTTAAATGATATTGATATCGAGGCCCAATTCTCTGTGAATCAATCGCGTGCCGATGAGATCACAATGCGTGAGGATTATGGCAGTTTGTCGCTGTCGCTGCAGGACGATGGCTTTGGCGACATTGGGTTCGAGGCGGATACGCCCGAAATGATGCGTAATCCCTTGTCGGGCACTATGAATGATCAACTGTTCGATGATGATGTGTTGGCTAATGTTGTGGAACCCAATGATCCCAATATCAGGCTAACACAATCCGAAATGCCCAGTGATCGGTTGGATGGCGACGGTTTCGGTGACTCCTTTGGCCAGCCAACACTATTCGAGGACGATCTGTTTGGCGAACCGCCACAAACTGTGGGCATCAACGAACAGTCGGCGATCAATGAAGCAAACAATCCACCTGATTATTCGGATGACGATGGCATGGGCAAGTTCGATGATGCTCCATCGCCGGCTTCGTCGTGTGCCGATTTGGCAACTGGTGACAAGGAGGATGACTTTCAGGAGAAAGATCACAGTTTCAGTGAGGACGTCAATGCGTGTGGCGCTGACGCCGCCTTAAATGACATGACTCTCGTGCAAAACGATGACGAGGGATTCGCCCTGGCGCCCATCGATGCAACCACTTATAAGGGTGCTACGAAAGCGAAGCGCAAGCGAAAACTCATCATTGATGAGGTCAAGAATATATCTGGTGAGGAGATGAAAGCACAACTCGCAGATACATCCGATATACTCACTACTCTGGATCTGGCACCACCAACCAAACGGCTAATGTACTGGAAGGAGACGGGTGGCGTGGAGAAACTATTCTCGCTGCCCTCGCGTACGATTCCTGCACGAGTCCTTTTAAATAATTATAATCGTCAGTTGGTTTCACGTTCGACACAATTGGAGGACTTCTCAATTATTGCACCCATGGATGTGTTGGGCCTGGAACTCTATGCCCAGGAGGGCGAAAGCTCCATTATCATTGTGAACAAGAAGGGACGCAAGCGTAAAAATGATTTGTCTGCGAATGCAACTGCAACGGATCCGGCTGCAGATAATACCCTCACACAGAGTTTGGCGGCACCAGAAATGATTCGAGAACAGGAGAAATCGTTGGGTGTGTCAGCCGTATCTTTGGATATAACGACAAAGGAGCAGCAGGAAAGCATGGGACCAGCACAGAATGATGCAACCATATTCGATAATATGCGTAGTCCGGCTCTGTTATCGTTCAACGACATGGAGAACTTCTCTAATCTCAATGAGTTGCCACTGACGCCACGGGATGGCCATCATCATGATATGGGTGATGATTTCCATCATGGTGATCTAACGCCCGCTGGTTTGGAGCATGGACAGATGACGCCACGACATGGCGGCGGCATTGGCGACATCGATTGTATGCCCAATTTGCCACCCGATCAGGTCAGCTCGATACTCAACGAAACGGAATCAAATGCGAATAACTTTAACAAGACATGCGAAATATCAACGGATTGGAATGATTACGATTTTCCACCATCGGTGAGCGGCTTGCCCAATGCCCCCGCTGACGAGCAAATGGAAAACGAGACGGACGAACAGTTCGAGGAGCGTGTGCTGAACAAGCGAGCTGCTCAACTCTTTGCCGATGTCAGAGTTCATTTCAATAACAATGATCACTTGACCCTCTCCCAGTTAACCGTGCGCAACTCGAGGAAACAAGCTGCACAGAAATTCTACTCGCTGCTGGTGTTGAAGAAATTTAAGGCGCTTAACATTACACAGGCGGCGCCGTATGCGGATATAACCGTCACTCGCGGTCCCCTCTTCGACAATGCCAAATTGTAATTGGACGCCGGACAACAAAGTTCTAATTTTATTGCCCGTACACGTATATACATATTTCTAATTTTGTAATAAATCACTTTTATGTACACGTAACAGATTTTTAAAAAACAAAAAAAATAAGAAGCCATTACAACAATCGGTTTTTTTTTTTTTTTTTGTATACATATTATTTAGAAAGTATTGCAGTATTTATTTTATGATGTTTAATGATTTCAAGTATACTTAAATTATTTAACATTTAACATGTTTCAATTATGCATTATGTGTAAAGCAAAAGCAAATGTTATTATTATACTTAACACATTGTCGGCTAATATAAAAATTGTTTAACTATTAGATGGAAATAGCTTTTCGTATTTCTTCTAGACAATCTGGATTTGCCATGGTAAACTCCAAAAACAGTAAGTGCAACAAAAACTAAAAAAAAATATTATAATCCATATATATGTATGTCATTTACAGATGGGCTGGATCAGCATCAAGGGAAACCTCATCAAAAGTCCCATTTGGAGATCATCGATGATAAAATACAGCACACCTAAACTGTAAACGCCTTGTAAAGAGCATTTGAAGAGTTTTCGAGTTTTGTAGCATAAATGTTGTTCCATTAGAAGTAGGACCACCAAACAGAGTTTAGCTTTTAAACTTTAATATACAGGCATCATCACAATCTTAAAAGCAAACACAGACACATTTGAATCATAGAATATTTACAAGTATGAAAGTACAATAAAAATTATATATATAAAAACAAAAGTTTATTCCACATTGTCATAGATGTCCTCCATGCCAGGCACATCTCGTAGCTTCTGCACAAACACATTGTAAGCCTTGTGATCCTCTTCACTCAACTGGACGAGATTCTGTAAGGATACACATCAAAAAAGGACCTTACACATTTGAATATATATATTCGCTTCTAGAGTGCTTACATTTGGTGTGAAAATATGCTCGCTATTTTCGATCGTGTATCCATTTTGTGCCAGTGTCTTGCTCAGCCCACTCAAAACAATTGGACTGCAAATAAACTGAGAGCAGAAAGATTAGTTTCAAATTATCAGAAATTTATAATTTTTCGCATAGCAATTTAACTTACATTCACAGTCGCATTCTCGGCATCGACAATTTCCACTTCTTCGGCGCCAAATTGAATGGCATCTTCGGTGGCCTTCTCCTCCAAACTGCAGCCATCTTTGGCCAATGCTGTGGGATCGTAACGCGTTTCGATTAGGCCAAAATCTTCAAACATATGGCTAACATCCACAAGGACACCGCTGCATGAATATTTTCAACTTGAGTTTGAGTTATAAGGTTGATCATTTTTATATGCAACTAGCAACTGAGCTTACCCGGCTTTTTTAATCATTGGCGTTGCATCCATTTTGAGACCGGGCAGATTATCACTATATATGCTACAGATCATATATATATTCCTCCTGAATCGTATGTCCATTCGATGCTTTTTCAGTTGGGCCTTGTTGTGCTGACACTTCTTGATCGTATTCTGTATCGTTCCAATCGGCATATTCTTCTTCAGCGCATTATCAATTTCCGATCGAAGCAAAGAATTTACAGCCGGATCCCCAGATTTGCCCTCCTGCACAGCCAGTCGGATTTGTCGGGAAATCTTTGTGAAAAGCGCCGCTCGCAATCCATCTTTCTGTGCCTTGATGTGCTTTATGTTCGCCCATTTTGAATGGCCAGCCATGCCACGTATCGTCCATTCATTTGAAATGAATTTTATATTTTGAATTCCGAACCGGGTGCAATGTCGTAACATCTTCAACAAATTCTCCTTATGAATGCATATAAATTCGTAGTTCTTGTTCTTATTCAAAAATATACACATGGGTCGTGAGTACAAAGTATCGATACCAAATACATTAGAGGACAGGGCTGTTATTTTGAGAAAGTATGAATTTATCGAGTTTTGTGTTTTTAAACTAAACAATACACAGCCGATTTCAAAATCGTGTGTGATATAATTAATATCTTCTCCGCTCAATACCAAAATATTTAATACCAAATGTATATGCCTCATTTCCCATATTTCAATTTCGGTTTTATGGTCACACAATTAAATACCAAAACAATTTCTTGTTTACTTTTACAGCAACTATTTAAAACATAAATATCTGTGAACGACGCAGTTGAAGTTGGTAAAGTTTTAAAATATAATAAATATGAAAATACTAGAAATATAATAAGTAATATTATTTAAAGTTAACTGTGACCATTGAAGTGGCGTAAATCAGTCTTAAACATAATACTTTTCCTTACACACACATACATACACACAAACAGTTTCTTTATTTCTTTTGAATGGTTAAGAAACCGGTTTTTGCGTTAAATGTGCGCTTAAGACTTAAAGAGCTTTTGCTGTGCTTAAAGGTTGTTCGTCTTGCTCAATTGCTAAAAAAAAAACAACAGTTTGAGTTAGCTGAGTGGTGAATGAAGTACAATCGGTTTATTGAAAAACAAATCTGGCTAAAAATCGGTGCCTAAGCTAAGCACCTTGTTTTGCAATAAATACATTTGTGTAAGTGTAAGTTATTTGTCTGCACCTTCTAATTGTGTCTGCAAATAGTTACTACTTGTGCTAAGGCGACAACTTTCAAGGTTGTCTCAGCTAGTTTACCTCTTCATCTAAAATTGCACACTTGAGAGAGAGTTACGATTGTTTAGCCTTCGATTTTGTGCATCCTAATAAGGAAAATGAGACAAAGTTGGTTTATGTTTACGTGTGGGCGAGGTTTAAAGTGCTGACGCAGCTTTCAATGCTGATGAGATCATTATGAAGTGTGCATCATAGGTGAAGGTGAAAGACTCAACTCAAAGACCGTGTAAAAAAGAAAAAAAAAAAAAATAGTTTTACAGAAACTTGATCCAAGTCGGTTATAAAAATATATTTGTAAGCTATGTCGAGTTTCAGTTTCATGTCTGGAAATAATATGCATACAGAAAGGTTTTTCCTTGAATTTATTTAATTACTTTTATGTTAATTGCAGTCATTTCATCCATTATGAGGCAAAGTCAATTGGCGATCTTTGTGTTTGCAACACTGCTGTGTGGCACATGGGCTACACTTAGTGGCAAGGCCATTCTCAAGGAAAAGGACATGATGAGGAAAATTGTGTTCGACAAGAAGACACCAGATGTATTTTATTGTCCCATACAGAAGCCGTCATCGATGAGCAAAATTATTGTCACGTAATATGCATATTTTTAACTGACCTGAAATACCGTCATTATATGTATATATATATATGTAAATTTAAAAATTGTTTAGAGCACGGCCCCTGCACAAGTTGTGTGAATATGAGGGAAACACACTGCCAGCCGAATATAAGTCGGACTGCTATCTGGATATCGATGAGTCCGATTATGCATGCAAGGAGAAATACAGAATTATGGTAAGCAATGCGAAGAAATGTATTATGCGCAGACACGCATTCATGTATGTGCAGTCATATGAATGTAGTTTCTCTGCTGTTCGCCCGAGCAGTTACAGTGTATTACATATTGCCACGATTGGTTGCACACAGATACGTATATAGGAAAAGCAACAAAGTGCAATGGTCGGGTTGTTGAAGTTGAAGTACCTTGTACTAGCTGGTAAACTCCTCTTAAATGAAATATCTTAAAACTAAATATCTCAAATCGAAAGCAGAACGATTCGAACCAATGTCTCAGTTCAATATTGAACTTATCTACGGCGGGGTGTCAGACCAAATCGAATTTAGTTCCCGTGTTTACAATATTAAGTGAAAAGGTTTCAGAAATGAATATAAATATTCTCCAAAATATCACATGAATATTCTCCAAATCGTTAAAGTAAAGACAAAAGATTGAATAGGAATATGGTCTATCATTTACTTCATTGTTTTGGTCAATAATAATATCAGTTCAGCTTACTTGTTCTTAAAAAATGTTGAATTTCGTTTTGGATTGTTTTTCCGGTTATAAAATTCAATTGGTTAATTTTGGTTAAATGTTCCTGTTCCGACTTGACACCCACTTCTTAAGCCAAACCGACGCCACCGTTAAAAAAATCCTTTTGGTTTGGTTATTTATGCTATAAGTCCTGATACGAACCGGTTTGAAACACATCCAAACATGGTTATACTCGTACGAAAATAAAGACTATGGAGAAATCTCTAGTATTTGTTGAAACTCAGAAAGTATCGTTTGTATCACCCATTAAACCCAATTTACATAACGCACATTACTTATATCTAAGTACACCATCGATTTATAAATTTCACCTCGATTTTGAAAATCAATTCACCATTATATTTGTATGTATCTACATATATATTTTATAGCCCATTGTTTTTGTAGCACTCATACACTAAATACCTACGAAATAAGTAATACCCCTCAAGACATTCTAATACTGAGTTTTATCTAATTACAGAAACGATTCGCCAAAGACGAACCCTAATTAAATATTCACAAACAACACAACACAACAAAAATTGACAATTAACAGCTTATTGTACATTTTCATTGCACCAAATGCTGGCAGCTTTGAGTAACTGGATAACACAGCTAAATATCGCAATTTGTTGCTGTACTTAACCTACATACAAATACATACATATACATATACATATGTATATATATAATTATACTACTTACCACTATTACATATATTTATTTGAAGTAATATAAACATAAATACTGCCAGTAGTTTAAATATTCGAATTTTGCTTAGTTGAGTTCAAAAATGTTGAATATTGATTTAAAAAAATTAATCTCCCCAAAAACTATTTATTTCTTTTGGTCTTATTAACAGAACATTGATTTTTATTGTTATATTTTTACTATATTTTATTTTATTACATTTAATTTTATAAACGATTTATTATTTTTTTTTTACAAACTTTCGACGTGTGAACTCAGCTAAGTGCAATTTAATTTTTTATGGGGTCGTTATTAATTATGATAAAAAAAATAAAATATATATCTTGACATGATAGAAATATGATTTACATTAATTTGTTCATCTATTAAACACGATCCAATTTTTAATTACTATTATTATTTGTATCATGTCTTGCATGTATATTTAATGGGACATTTGGTTTGGGGGTATTCGGATCAAGTTTATATTTCCGTTAAGTATGTGAAGGAGTGTAAGTATAAATACATTTAAGAATACGCAACTAAAGAAAATATTTAAAACTTCACTTGAGTAATTTGAGTGTTTTCTTTCTATAACTATTTAGATGCGTAAATTTCCACCAGGCAGCGAAGAACCGTTCAACGGCGCCCGACTAAAGCGATTCATGAATTATGATAAGGAATTCAACTAATCCGCTGCAATTCCACACTTATGTATCTGTGAGATGTTGAACTATGTTGAACTTACTTTAGAAATAAATATGTTTTCCACATTGTGCGACCCTATAAGTATTCTTCTTCAGCATCAAGAGTCGGGTCGATCTTGCTTAGTATACCCATGTCTGAAAAAATATTAATTCATGCACAAAAACATGTTCATAAATTAAGCATAACTTAATAATAAAAAAATAATGGAAATATTTTGTGTATTAAAAAGCGAAATCATAACGGGCACTGACTTACAGCAGGCACTGTTTATGAGGTGATGTAAGTGAGTGGGTAAGTCGGAAAGTGTATTTGTCAACCGCACATGTCACTTTTGGATGGAAATATGAATGTACATAAATATACATTTATATATATATACATATATATATATATATATATATATATATATATTTGCCTCTTATCAATGAATAATAGAATTGCGTCTTCTATTCAGGCATTTAATTTACGTAGTCTCACGTCATTCATTCAGTCTTGTTCCAGATCGCAGCATCCCAATTTCAATTTGAGTCTCTCTTCAGCAGCGCAAGATGAACAAAAACGTGGCGCTGATTTGCGCAGTGCTGCTGATATTTTGGGAGGCGGGAGGCGTCCTGGGAGACAGCGATAGTGATAGCGATAGCAGCGATAGTGGACACCGTCATCGCAAACAGAAGCATAAATACAATAATCCGGCGTATCCGAGTTACCCTTCAAATCCATATCCATATCCATATCCCTATCCGTATCCATATGGCCAGCCACCGTATGCTCTATACCCGCTTCCGCCGTATAGCCAACAGCCAGTGAATCAGTATCCCGGCCAACCGCCAGTGAATCAGTTTCCCAGCCAACCGCCTATGAATCCATATCCACCCACTGGGTATCCACCCAATCAGCAGCCTTATAGCCCATACATGCCACCACCACCTGCACCGCAATATGGACAACAGCCTCCTTATGATTCCAATCAGCAGCAGCCTCCCTATAATCCCAATCAGCAGCTGCCGCCAGCTTCGAGTGTGATAAATCACTCACTTAAAGTCAACAAAGAGTACAAGGAGGATTTTAGTAATCATGCAAATAATCAAATATAATATTATATAGAAATAAAAAATAAAATATAATATATAAAATGCGATAAATGTTCAAAAGATTTTATTTAAAATAAGTGTTTTCTAACAGTGAAGTTGGAATATTAAAAAGTTGATTTACTGATACACTTATGGTCAAGATAATAAGTATACAACTTGCCTTTTATATACGATTCAAAAATAATAATACATAAAAACATCAAATATGTATATACATATATTTATTAGAGTTCAATAGCTTCCGTCGCCCTTGTCCTGTTATCTATAGGCAAACACATGTTCTAGAATTCGGTCTACTGCTGTTATCTGTAATACATACATACATACACATTCATATAAATTGTCTTCCTCGTAATCACTTGAGGTTAAGGCAGTCTGCTTTTTATGAAAAAAATAAGACTATTTTCAAATGTTAGCATTCTCTGTTCTTTTCCCTAATTCTTCAATTTTATATTTAATTCTTAAATTAGATATTTTTAAACGACACTTTGAAAGAAAACCCACCACAGTCAGTGTGGCCGCACTTGAGGTACTTTTTGCTGGTATTTTATGTTGGCATTTTGCAGCGGTGTTTTCTTTTAAGGTAATTTTCAACGTAGGTAAAAACTAGTGCGTTTTTTTAGTGAAACAACTGCAGCAAATAACTACAAATAAAAAACAATTCGTATTTTGCTGCGAAAGTTATATCATAAATAATGCGTGACAAAAGTGTTTCATTGATTTATGTTGTTTTTGTGTTGCTTGTGCAAATTGACAGAGGTGAGTGAAATTACTGTTCTGCCTTTTCGAGTGCAGAAATGCTGCACTTTTCTGTTTTGTTTTGCTGCGTGATCACATGTACCTATGTGTGTGTGTGTATGCGTGAGTGCGCGGTATGTTTTGTTATTCGATGCGTAAATATAATTATAATTAAATTAGGCATTTGCGCGCTTTAACATAAGTGTTGCAAGTTCTTCTCGTTGACAATTCTATATAATAGAAAATGCACAGTTGAAAAGTCAATGAGCCTGTTGGAATTGTGGCAGCTGTTGCCTGCCGAAAAAGCAACAATTTGTTAACAATTAATGTTATGTTTTTAACCTAAATTGCATTAATGTGAACATGACTATTGCACATCAGCTTTTTAAAATATATTACATGTAGTTGCAATGTTTACAATTTGTATATATATATATAAATTTGTATACAAGACTCCTGTTTTTTTTTTTGTAGGGTTGCCATCACATTTTTGAATTTGGCATTTTTAAATTTTTAGTATTTGCGTTTTCTAGCTGCAAATAACTGTTTATGTTTGTGGAATGTTAAGAATGTTATCTTCAAACTGGGGTCTCTTGTTTATTTATATAAATTAAAAATATATTAAATATTTTATACAGCTGCAAAAAATATAAAAGCACTATTAAGAATTTTTTCTTATAAACGAAAAACAAACCTTTAGTTTTACAACTTTTTCGAATATTTATTTTTATATATTTTGTAGCATTTCCACTATATATTAAAATTAGTACTGCTCCTGAAATTATTTTCAATAATATATATCATTTTAATTTTAATTGAATTGAAATTAGTTGAAAACGTTGAAAAATTTGAAAAGGGCACGTTTTGAAACATTTCTTGTGTGAGAGGTGCGATTATATTTTTCCCAACTTTGTATGATGTAAACTGTGGCAAGTTGTCATATTTTACTGCTGCCGCCGTTTCAATTTAATGGCAACGTTTTTCTGGGAGCGTAGAACAATGCCATATTCGAAAATAATGTCTTCCAGTCGGGTCACAGGTAAAAGTTGAAAATTCTGCAATATGGCGACCAGAAGCACTTTCATCTCCAAAATGGCAAACTTTTGGCCAATACAATTCCGTTGTCCGGCACTGAAGGGAATAAATGAGAACGGATGACGATCCACAGAATTTTCGGGCAGAAAACGTTCCGGCTGAAATTGTGAGGGATTGGGAAAGTGCATTGGATCACGCATTATATCGTAGATATGCAAACAGATTTGGGAGTCCTTGGGCAGGATGAGACCATTCACCACACACTCCTCCGTGCAGTAGCGTCCCACAAATGGCACAGGAGGGAAAAGACGCAACGACTCCTTAATCACACACTCCAAGTAGACGAGCTCATTGAAATCGAATACGCTCAGCTCCTCAGTACCCTTGTCGCTCAATGGCTGCACTTCCTCAAAGCACCGTTGCTGATCATCCTCGTGCAGCGCCAACATGAGCAGCGTGAAGATCAGGCAAGTGGAGGTGGTGTCGTAGCCCTCGAACATAAATGTGTTCACCTCATCACAGATGCCCTGATGATCGATGAGACCCTTGTTCTCCGCCTCCAGCAGTGTGTCCAGCATCGCATAACGCCCTTTCCTCCCAAACTCATCCACAGATCCAGTCCGCTTCTGTTTGCTCTGCTGTCGCTTCTGCTCGATGATGCGGCTGGAGAATTCATGCGCTATCTTCAGATGCTTTATGTGCTTTCTATAACTGCCGCACAGGTAGAAATAGGGCTGATAATATAGCAGCGGATTACACAAACGCTCTATAATTACATCCTCCAGGGCGTGTATAGCTTTACGATATCGGCTACCTTCTTCCATATCATCCAGTTTTACTCCAAGAGCGGTTTCTGACGAAAATAATTTTATAATTAATTTGAGTTGGGAACATTTAAGAAACTTAGACAAATGCTGTAAATATATATATATACTTGCAACTGTGCTTGTTTAGGTTTTAAAATAAAAATTGTATTTTCGTGAACTCAGTTTCAGATGGGTCAACTCAACTATTTGGCTGCATCTCAAATCTGTTCAGTTGAAAGGTTATCGCTCTAACCCCCACTTGCCGAGAATACGAGGCACTTGAAGCAATGCAATCGAAATAGAATTTCAAAAAATTGAAAATGTTTATGATCAATTCCTGGGTTAGATCCACTCAGCTTTCATAACTGATCAAAAATATATATTCATATGTAAATACATTAAGACAACTTGTCTAAGAAAATATAAATCGAATATAAATCATAAACATCATTTAAGCAAATTATACCAGCTGATAACAGATGGCAAAGTACAGAGTGGTTTTGGCTCATAATTAATAATTAATTTTATATAAATATATAATACATGAATGAATTTGCAGTTTATCCTTATCCTTAAAATTGTGGGAGGTATGTGCTGATCGATTGGTAATTATTGATTTACCAGTCCCCTAGTCGAAGTAGCACCCCAACGAGGGTGTAAAACGAGTGTATATTTCAAATATGACGAAAGGTTATCTTCGATGTCAGAGTATTCAAACTTACCGCAAACATTGTTCAGAGTAAACTGTGGAATCACATGATTCAGATCCAATTCGTCGCCAACATTTTGATGTAAGACATTTACTAATTTGTGGCATTCCTCCCTGAAATGGTGCACAAAATTAGAGGTATATATATTTATATATATATATATCTGTATCATCTTCGCACTTGAATATATCTAAAAACAATTGCAGCACATTAAAATGGAAGGCGGGCGTCAGCATCTTTCGTCTAAAGTGCCACTTACGATCTAGAAAACAGTGTGCAACCAGAGATAAGCTTCTTTTTGTGATAATACCTCAAATTTCTCACCTGTGCTGATAAGCAGGCCTTCACCCATGAAGGGTTTTAGTAGGTCGTATATAATATTTTTGGTTAGCAACTTAGTACTCTGCAAGATTTCATCAGCTTCCTCAGCGCGCACCACATTATAAAGTGGTGCGAATAGAAAATACCACAGATAATTGCGACCCTTGGCCTTCTCATGAGCATCGCGCACAAATCGAAAAATCATCGCTTTGACAACACAACAATATGATCACAAAAGATATCGCATCTAGAACAACGGGGATCATACTTACCGGGCGTCATTTTGAGCATATCTAAATTATTACCGAATCTCGTCTTGCCCGGAATCACAAACACTTTGCTGTCCAATGCACTGCCATCCTGGGTCTGTACTCGTTTCACCAAAGACAGGATAAAGTATTTCCGATTGAGGCGCCTAAGTAGGATCCAAAGTGCTACAATTAGCGGCCCATAAGTTAGTAGTGTGATGAACATAATTGAAAGACTAATTCTGATGCCGACTTCGCAAGTAAGTCAACCTTTAAAACCGATTATTTCAGCAATATTAAATACTCATGATGAGTGTTGATAAAGCTTATCACCATTTCATTTTGAATTTATATATATATACACGTATATATGTATGTATATTAATTTTTATATGCCACATTTGTTTAAAAGATTACGCTAAAGCAGATTATTTGCTATTGTGAATGCAGTTGATTACAACGTTTCTATATAAACAGTGTCCTGTGTCGAGTAAGAAACAGAAAGAAGAAGAACAGATTTTAAGCAAATAAAAGTAAAATTTGTATATAGTTAGTCAAAGTTTCTGATGTGTTTAAAATATTCTTAAAATTAAAGATTAAGGCTGCTTGCAATAAATACATCAACACATTTTGTGGTAATTGCATCTTAGCTGTTTCAATATAAATCAAGTTAAGATGCTCCAGTCGAGAGCGCTCGACTAGAAGATTGTAGTTTACTCAATATAAAAATACGTTTTGGTTTAAAAATCCTGTGTGTCATTTTAGATTTTACATTTTTACAGTTGATAATAAATTTATTTAAATACTAAAAAGCAGTCTACAAATTTATAGTGCTATAAATTTCAGTTCACAAAATAGTTAAATATAATCAGAGCACAAATAAAAGTGATATAAATATAAATATTGTTACCTTAACATAGGACTTAAGGCTTAAATTTAATTAGGTATTACAATATTAAAAAAATAATTTCATAGATTTGGTTATATGTTATCTTTATCTTTATCTTGTGCGGAAAATGGGTTTCCAACATTCGTAGATTTGGCTTAGTTGCAATTTGAAATGAGATCTGAGGGGAGTTGATACATATAAATGCCTTTTACAAGCAATACCAATTTCAGGTTCTCAAAGGCCTCAATAGTAGCAGCATTTAAAATGCCGCATTGATTATCTCTGTCTGCGAGAATTCGCAATTTGGCTAAGAGAATTCAGTTTATATCCAAGTGAGTAAATATATAGAATGCGTACAGAAATGGTCGCAAGCGGTCGCAATTACAATTGCATTTGAAGCAGACGAAGAAAATATCAGAAATACTCTAAAGGAGAGTACACCACCTAGGGGATACCCTGAAAACATGAAAACTGCAAAGCGTAAAGATAACTAAAGAAATATTTTATTTATTTGTTTCGAAATTCCTTCAACTTGATGTAGGATTCAGCTTACAAAATATTCTTAAAAAAAGTATTTTTCTGAATAAGGAAAAAGTAAAGTTTTAATACAAATCTTATTATTTTATTCGTTGTTGTTTAAATTTATTCATTTTACAAAATTATACACTCTATAAGTAAGGTCGAAAGCGAACGATTAGTATCCATATAAGATTATTTTATTTTTATTATTATATTTACTGCAAAAATGTTGTAAAATTAAGTTAATTTATAATATTACTTAAAGTTCATATTAAAATCATATGGATAGATTCCAGAACTTATTCTATATAGAAGAGGATAGCAGTTGTATTCTGCTAGACTTTAACCACTTTCTAGTAATTACAGGGTATTTTGTGAAATAACAGAATTACATTTTCTGTGGAAAAGAGACGAACGCGCAAGCATGCTGACGGACAAGTGCGTTGACGTCAACGTCAACGTTGACGACGACTGCGACTGCGACTGCGACTGCGACTGCAACTGCAACAGCGACTGGCAATGACAAAAATAGCCAATGTGACCGATGTGAATGCAACTGCAACTGCAACAGCAGCATTGAGTGTAACTGCATTTGGGCATGAAAAGTGCGGTGCCGACAATTGGAAATAAATGAAGGAAAAAAATGATTCCCGTGCAGATCAGACTGCTGACTCTGACTCTGAGTCGTGTGTGATTGCTGTTTGGTATTGAACAAATAATAATGCTAAAGCAACATCAGCAACCGCAGCAACAACAACAACAGTAACACAAGTAGTAACAACAGGAATAACAACAACAACAACAGTTGCTCATGTAGCTCATTAAGATGCGAAAGGCGTTGCTTGCTGCCTTTTAGAATTACTAATTGAATCGACGCGATCAGTGGCAATTGCAGCAGCGCTGGTTGCACGAGTAAAAAAAACAAAAGAAAAGCAAGAAAGGAAGTCTAATTGAGGCAATCCGAAGATTGCATGCTCTTCGCAGAGTGGAGTCAATCAGCCAATCACTAATAATTAAAGAACTTATGATGCTCTAATCGTATGAGCTCGACTGGGAGATAAAACTGAACTCAGTTATTAAATAGTATGGTCTAATAGGATAGCATAATTCTTCGCTCAATGAGGAGATTGATGAGGAGAACCCAACTGTTAATGGTATATCTTTAAGGTATATCTTTGTAATGGAGTTGTTTACGCATTTATCGGTCAAATATGTATGTTCTCTTCCGATCTTAATGAAATTTTTATAGTTGATCAAAAATATGTCTGCGTATATTATATATAAATTTTAAGGCTATATCTTTACAACTGCATATTTGATTGCTATAGGAACGCGTATAGAATGAAATAAAATTGATCTGCTTATGGTAAACCAGAACTAAGATTCCAAATTGGAAGTATCTGTCTCTTATAGATACATATACAGAGAGATGGAAGCGCATGATTAAATCGTCTCGTGATTTGATGCTGATTAAGAATATATATAATTTAGTAGAAGACGCTTGCCTCAATGCAATGTTGCAACCATCACAACAAAATTAGAATTCCCTCTAAAGGATAAAAAGCCGGGAACCGGCTTCACTGTTTATTGTTGTTATTGCTCTGAATGTTGTTGTTTGGATTGCTGCTGTTGTTGTTGTTGTTGTCTACAGCATCCGCTGAGTTGGGAATCTTTAGCAGGTACATGTTGCAAGCTGCATTTATTTATAAGTCCAAATTAAAAACAAGCAGCAAACAAAAGTCGCAAGGCCTTGCTGGAAGTCAAATAGATTTTGAAATATTTCTAATTGGATTTGCTGTGAGTGTGAGTGCATACTTAATATGCATTAAGTGTTGCAAATGCCAACTCAGTGCAAACTCATGTCCGAACATAGAACATGCTGGTGGGCGCTGGCAACATGTTGCACGTCTTGTGGCAACATGCTTTTTCAATTACTGCCGCAGCATGTTAAATTTGTAGCATGCGTTTACATATTTACCTTAACACCTCGTTAATTTCGTGGTTTACCTACAACAACCACAACAACAACAACCACAACAACCTCAACAGCAACGCAGACATCGCTGGCGACGCTTGTCGTCCATGTTGCCCGATCGCATGACACTTGTTGCACGGCATTCTGCCTCAGCAACCTTTTGTAGTCATTTCTTGAGTCTTTCTCTATATCCTGTAATTATTTTATTTATGATTATATACCAAACAGGAAGGACCTTGCCGACTCCATATGTGATAGATAATTCATAATAATATAATATTCCTGAACAAGCTGGTATATATCATATATAAAATAATATAATATATTAATATTAATAGGGATAATTATTTGTTTAAATTACAGAAAATTTAAATTATTAACATTACTTAAGCGAAAAATATTACTGTAAATATTTATAAAATGTGGTTGTAGAAAATAATTTATTAATAGAATTATTTTCCTATTTGTTGGACTTATTTTTTAAACATTGGATTTTGAAACATTTTTGAAGATAGTTAAAAAAAAAACAATTTAAACAAGAATGGAAAATTGAGCAAAAATTGTATTGTGAATATTTATAAAATGTAGAATAATATTTATTACCAGAAATTTTTCTAGTTTTTCCTTTGTTTAATTTATTTCGATTCCGGTTTGGTTCTGAGTGTAATTTCGGCCAACGACTTCGTTTCCGGCTTCAGTTTTATTACCTGACTTAAATTAAACATTTAATCAAACAAGTTTAGATTCAATTAAGTTGGCGACGATTGCATTTCAGTTTGCAGGCTATTTGCAAGTCGCTCACTCTCGATGCGATTGTATTTACTGGTTTTTGTTCCTGTTGTTGTTGTTGTTGTCTTTGTTGTCAAGTGATTCACGCCCTAGTAAACTATAATTAAATCACTATAATCATTGTGATGGCTGCTGCTTCCTTTGCAGTTGGTTGCACGTTCATGTGGCGCCACCAATATTTAGTTTTGATCTTTCGCAGCCTTAATCTTTAGAGCTGCAACGTTCATCATTAAGTTGTCTACGTTTAAAATTGCCATATAAGGTAGGCCCGATAAAAATGTACACTCTACACACACAGTCCGTGTTTGGTTCGACAGATCCATCAATATGGCAAATAACTATGGACAACTGTCAGTTAAACTTTCCCAATGCAATTGCAGCAATTATCAAATAAACAGAGAAAAAAAAACTATCCCACAGTCCAAATGTTATTGGAGACTTTCGCTAATAAAACCTTGTTACGATTTTTGCCAAAAGATTTATCGACTAATTCGAGTGGCAGCTTCATAATTTATTTATTTGGTGGTATTAAGTCGTCTTGGCGCCTGCAAGCACATCTATCATTAGTTGGCGGTGATTAGACCAAGTTTTCAAACCGAGTGGTCATAATGCGAAAACAGGTTTAATAGATGAGGACGCTTTGTGTGCTGGATTGTGGATAACCAATTACACTTATGCATGCATGCAACTGATTGATTGAGTGCACTTTAATCTGAATGACATAACTACTTGGTAACCAACTTACTTAGTATTGAGAGCTCATGCGAAACCTAGTATTGTTTGCAAGTGATCAAGAGACACCTCTGACTATCCTACAAAAGTGCAGCTTAATGTTTGCAGATTGATGTTCTTGAAATATAGATTTGTGTGACTCCCTGTGCCTGTTCCTGTTACTCCAGATCAAGTTTATTTAATTTATCGATAACTGCCCTTATTCTGTGAATATCGATAACAAAATTGATTTTAGATTGCAATTAAAGCATACATCCAGATGTAATATTGATCAAATTTAAATTTTCTTAAAAGGTATTTTCAATTTGATATTGAACTAACTACCATTAGTTGAGTTCAGGGTAGAGTTAGTCATATTGCCAGGCTAATCTACCCCGGGCCTCAACAAGAATACTACCTAGGTTTATATATATTTATTTTATTTATGCATATTTATTTATATAATTGTAAACTGATTGTCAATTGCCTGCCAACTTTGAGCAGTCCCGCCAGGTGTTGGGCGTATGGCTTCAAAGGCATGCCGCGCACACTAATTGAGTGCGACATGGGGTAAAAGTGGGAAAGTGTGGCTCTTCTCTTCGCATATCCTTTGTGCAGAAATAAATAAAGTTTATTTCATGTCAGACCACGAAGCCCTCATGAAGGACACAAAGAGCCGCCGCCGGAGTCTGTGGCTTGTGCGACTTGCTGTTTTATTTATTGCTTCCAGAAAGCGCTTGCCTCGTTTTTTATTTTCTTTTCTTTTGGCTTTTTCTGAGAAATGCATAAGCCTTTAACGCAAGTTGCCCACTGCCCAATCTCCGGTTCGCACTGGACACAGCTTAGCCTTTCAGTTACCTTATTTTTTTTTTTGTGCTTAACAAGTCGACACATTTCTTCACACCTCGGCATAGTTGAGCAGAATTTGCAGTCTTTTTTTTAGCCATCGGCATTTTGGTGTCTTAAGTGTAGGGGGCTAAGATAAATGCTGTGTTATATACAACTGTTAAGCTTTTGCCCCAAATATTATCACTCAAGGCAAACTGAAAAACTACACACATTCATATATATACATATTATTTATATATATATATATATATATATATATAATATCTGCGATTCCTGGGATAATTTGCATTTATTGATCAGAATCCGTTCAACAATTGGAAACGATCAGATAACTACAATAAGAAATAGCTACATTATCATCATTATTTCGAACTCTTTGTAGCCCAGGTACATGAAAAAGAAAAACTAATCAAGTGATTTGTTGCGCTTGTTTCCTGCTTCTCCTCGGCTGAGACTTGGGGCAATGAGTTATGCCAGCAAAGGGTAAAATCTGTTTCGATACGATCACGTTTTCATCTTGATGCGAAAAAATGCTGCTAAATATTTCGTGCACGTAAAACAATCTTTCATCTTTTCTCGACATGAACGAAAAGCATGTCGCTTGCATATTAGTGGTTCATGCCTTAAGCACAAGTATGATTTTTTAATTTTGTTTTAACTATATTTTTAATTACTTTCAACTTTCTGCACAATCGATGTGCACAATAGTGCACATAGTGGAGTGATTATTGTAATAATTAGACTCATATTTTCTGCATGCTTGTACTTATTCGATTTTGTTTATCAGAGAATAAATTCGACAAAGCCATTAGAATTTTCTTAACTAATTATTAATTATTATCAAATTTTGTTACTAATTAAAATATTTTTATAAGTACAGAATCGATTTAAGCATTATGATATATATATATATATATATGATTGGATACATTATAATGAAGTTCTGCAAAAGTATGTAAAGGGCAGAAGGAAGCATGTGCGACTCCATAAAGCTTATATATATTCCTGATCCTGAGACTTAGCCGCGTCCCTCTGTATGAGCAAACCGACTTCGGAGGGAGAGTCTTCAAATGTAGAATATGAGTTCAAGTATACCCCGCACAGCCCAAGTTTATTCCTACCGATAACTGAAAACCTGATAAAAATCGAATTCCGATAGCATTAATATACACAATTTTAAAGACTCAGACACCCAGACATATTATTGCACAGCTGAAAAAATTTCATAATAACTTTCAATATTTTCATACTACATAAACTACCATCAACAAGTCTACTCAGTATTTAACAACTGGGTGTCAGGGTATTTCCTCGGCGAGCTCTATTCTAACTTGTTGGGTTTGAGTTTGCATACAATAGTTTTGTGATGAATGAAGTTGCTCGTCATCAAAGAAGACATTTCGTGCATGCCAAGCAATATTTGCCTTGGGCCTTAATCAATATGTCAATAGTTGTTGGGGGCTTTTGACCAAACAATTTTTGATGTGGCTGGAAAGTGTAAACAATGTGTAACCTGTGTCCCCAGCCATAAGCCATTAAACCGCAGCACAGCTCACAGAACCCATAATACAGTCGTATAAGCAGCTTAAGTACATAGTTTCAGTTCCCCTCCGGGTTAAGCACAACAAAGCTGTGGCGATTTTTATCGCTGTCACATTTATGACAATATCAGTATGTCAATAATTAAATGATCGCCACCTCGCCGCTTATACCAAATGAGAAGTGGGCTATATACATACGGATACCATATAGCTTGAATTGTGTTTATTGAGACTGTTATTTTTGACAGGCTACATAAATAACGCAGCCATGGAATTGGTTATTTAAAAGCAAGCACAACGACTCGAGTGCTGCCACAGCCCATAAAGATTAAACTCTTGACGATAAAATGCAACCACAACAACAGCAACAGCAACTGCAACTGTTGCATGGGGCATGCAGTTAAATTTTATACGCACAGCACCCACAAACGAATGCAAACGTAATGCTGAGTCCATTAAAAAGCTAGTTAAAGCCCGCTGGTCGAGCGATGTCGACTGGGTGATACCCTGGAGCCAAGTCTTTAACAATTACCTGCTGTAATAATATTTAATTATTTTCCTCCGTGCTTTTCCACCGATATTGATGAAATTTTTACGGATTATCAATATTATGTCAAGCTGTAAGCATTCTCGATTAGAGAGATATATATTTAAAATTGGGGCTTTTTCCTGTTAATAATCGACTTTTTATCGAAACGGAGTTCTCGATAATACGAAATAAACTTTATCTGCATTTGGTATATAGGAACTTACATTCCAATTTTATGGTCTCTAGAGCTGCTTCCTTCTGGCTGTTACCAGTTACATTTACCCAACTTACTCAAACCCGTTTTATTACATTTTAATGGGTTCAGATTATAAAAATACAGCTTATCAATATTTAGTTTGTTAATGTCCGATCACACAATTAAAAATATTGTGGCCTAGAGCGCTCGACTTGGTGTTACCATTTAAAGAGGTCGAAATTAGTCACACATAAAAGAATGTAAATCGGTGTATAAATATAACAAGGGCAAAACCTTAAAAACTAAAGAGAAAAAAATAATAAAAAAATAAAAGAAAAAACTAAACTGGTTTTTAATTAAAACGACATTTTTAGGGACTCTATCAGAGAACTCTATTCATAATCATAGCGCAACAAACAATATTAACTAACAACTGGTAAAACTGTACAATTAAACTGATAGATGTGTGGAAATGGATGGAAATATTATCCATTAATCAGATCTGTGAAGAAAGTCAAAATTGATCCAGGAAAGAATTTCATTATTTTGGGTCGAAGTTTGCGAAATATATATAATGCATAGTTTTAAGATTTAAGAAAACACTTTTATTCACCATATATATTTCCTTTATCAGTCGAGTCCATAAAATGTTACTTTGTGTCTACTTCTATATAGCATTGCTTTTTATTGATGACTCTTTAAAAAGCGATTGTCCAAACGTGAAGTATGAATCAAGGAAGTATTTCCGTTCAGCATATATATTCCTGAACAACATCAATCGAGTACCTCTGTCGAAGCTGGAAATCATTGCAATTTATTGATTACTTCTCTGATGTCACATACAAAGCGGTCTTCTGAACCTGAAACGGAAATCAAGGCTCTGCTTTAGCTGCTAATTGAAAATTAGTTTCACTTTTTTTTTTTTCAAATCTGTGGCAGGTTAAGCGATTTGACAACGTTTAAAATTGTTGCTGCATAATGCGCTCTGTTGATTCCTAAAAAATGGCAACAAAAAATAAATGATAGGGGCGTGCCACACACATACATACATACGTACATATATACATGCATGCATATGCAACTGGTAACGGCCAGCAACAATAATCAAGCGAAACAGTAGCATCTACTGCGGAATCAAGCTGCCACATAATCTGTCAAAAGAAAAAGTTCACAATAAATCAAGTGTCACGTAAATAATATTTTGAAAAAGAGGCAGTCAGCGAACCTTTGCCACGGCTCAGACAGCTACTCATTAAAAAAAGAGCCCAAAACAGCCCACGGCCGGATCGCATGCATGCAAAGTGCGCAGGCAGAGAAAGAGTGTGTGTGAGAGAGAGATAGGGAGATTTGGGGCAGGGTCTGTGGCAGTGTGGCAGTTGCAGCTCAAGCTGCACGTCGCCTGTGCTGCTTATCTGTGGCTGGCTGCCGCTGTGGTAAACATAACGAGCGAAGCATTTAAGCTGCTAGCCACAAAAAGGTTCCAAACAGCCTGCTCCAGGTAGGCAGACAGACTTAAAGACAGACCGACAGACATACAGACGGACGGATCGTTTGAGGTTTCGGGCGATTTTTTGTGCAGCTTCTGCGCGCATTTCGACGTTGATGCCGTTCATAGCGTTGTTGTTGTTGTTGAGGAGTGAAGCACGACAGCCAGCAGACGAGAGACGGACCACAAATGACAGACAGAAAGACAGACAGACAGACAGCTGGTAAGACATTGTGCCAAAAAGGCAGAACCCAGAAAGGACAGTGGACGGTGCAACGCGCACATCTTGTGGTCCACACGCAGTCACAGGTACGCGTTAATCACACTTTACGTTCATCGGTATTAGCGTTAAATACACCCTGCAACCGTAACACACATTTAACGGGTATACTTAAATTCTGATCATTTATGCAACAAAAAAATAAAAAATTGCATATTTCCTGTATTATTGATTAAAGTTTAAGCGTTCCTATTAAGCTTATGATTTTTTATATGATTTTTATCGATTTCATTTCCGCTATGAAACAATGTAAACTAATAAAATCGATTTCTGTACCTTAAAATATTTTTGAATTTTGTGTCGTGTCTGAATTTTACCCTCCAAAAAAAACCTTCCAAATATTTATTTTATTTCATTTAATGTGAGCATTTTTTTAAAAATGTTTTAAGAATATGAAAATTAAGTTTAATTTAAAATTTGGGTTCAAAATAGGTTCATACAAGATAAAAATGTATAATTCAATTGAAATATAAAATAAAAAAATATATAAAATAAAGTATATTATTAAATAAATAAATAAATAATATATTAAATAATGAAAAATAATTAAATTAAAATTTTAAACACAAATTATATTTCTAAGTAAATATTTAGAACTGAAACTAAAATTGATTTGCAATATGTCAAAGAATTATGTTTACTAGTACATCCGAACTGCGAACAGTGTATAGCATAGTCGAGTACATTTTAGCAGAAGCGGGTGTTGCAACATTCTCACTTAATTTGCAACGCTTGTGTGGATTGTGATTCCATCCTACTAAGAATATATTTTCTTGATTTGAAAAAACAATCAAAAATCTATTTCATTACAACTTAAGATCTGAGCAGCAAATCTGCCAGTCAAGTCTCTCAAATTTCAGCTGTCTATTCATAATATAAATATAATTTTATAAACGATGTTTATATAAACTTATTTGTTTTTATTATATTACATTATTAAACATAATCTGATTACTAGTAATTATGCCTCAGATAATGGGCCATTATTTGAGTACTTTTTATTACAACATTTTTTAATGGATTGCTTTTGGAAACTTATAAAATGTTTGTTCGGATCAGGGAGTATAGAATCCGACGAAGGTTCAAAGATGCTTTCCATTTTTAGTTTTCAAGATATGGACGAGTGTTTTTATGGGCCGAACTTATCTTATTTCTTCTATCTTATATAAACCCATTACTAAATATCAATAGGGTATTTGTGTAGCTGTTCTTTCTTGTTTGATATTTATTGCCTTTTGTTATTGTGGCTTTTGCCAGCAAACATGTTTTGCGGCCTGGCGAATTGACTTGACATTAAATTAAATTAAAAGGGGTGTCTTCAACCAAGAAGGAGCAAAAGAAGAACATTTTCCCCGCTCCTTTGGGGAATAAACGCAACGCATCAAATTTTACACCTTGGTTTGGACAACGCTGTTTCCGATTTTTGAGGGCGTCAGAATAAGTAAATTGACCTATAATAAGCGTTAAGTTCGTTGAACCAGCAATTGCCAGCAAATGATCGATAATTTATTGCTTGGCCAAAAGGAAATTGCATTCAAAGTTGCGCATAAAGAAAAATACGAGCTCTCTAACACTAAACGCTTACAATTCGACTTCTCTGGCCCGATGATCAGGGTCAGTCAGCACAAGCAGAGGAAACAAACACAGACAGAGGAAACCAACTCGGACTTGGAATGGGACTGGGACTGGGACTGGGACTCGGGCTCAGATTCAGACACACGTATTTATTGTTGCTGCTCTATGTCGCGTACTAATCTGCTGCAGCACATCGACTATTCAGGTTCGGCTTTGACTGGAGTCGCGACTGGAGACCGCTGCCTGACTTGCCTCTGCCTCGTATTCGTATTCGTATTCGAATTCGTATTCAGCTTGCTTGGCTTGTGAATTTATGTTTTAAGCATTTCCAGGCATAGCCGTAGCGCAGCCACGTACTGTTTTCGATATGAGATCTGTTAAGTTCCAGCAAAAACTTGGCCATAATATTTATGCCGTTTGTGCGCTGGCTCGCTGGCTTGGGTCTGCCCTTTGCTGGCTGGCTGCCTGGCTGCTTTGCTGCCTTGCTGGTGTGAAATAATGATGCCGTTGCCCAGATAAGGTGCCTTCGAAAAGTGGACCTCTTTCCAGCCAGCCCCATTGTGCTGCTGCTGGCAGTCCTTATAAGCAACATCAGCAACAGCAACAGAAAGACTAAAATGGCGTACCAGCAAATAACATAAATGGCTTCAAAAACGTAGACGTTGCAGCAAATCTTGCCACTTGCATCTTCATGCAGGTTCGGGCACAGCTTCAGTTTCATGCAGCACACTCAGTAATTTGAAAATGCAGCCTCAACGTTGCAATTGCAGACTTCTTTTAATATGCCTTTCAACGCCTCGATGCCATTGCCAATTGCAAATTGCAACTTGCAACAGGCTCCCATCATATTATTATATACGTGTGTCGAGAGATCGACTCGAAAGCGCATGGACTGCTACATAGTACGACTATAAATATATACATATACATATATATATGTATATATATATATATATATATGTATAACTACCATGGGGGTCAGTTCAAGGCCCAGTCAATTAGTACAGTCGTCTTCTGCAGCTGGCAGTTAAGTTTCACAGCTTCCAGCGATGCTGGGATAATTTACCTTGTCAAAGCTTATTTAAGTTGCCACCTTTTTCGCGCCGTCTGCTTCTTCCTTCGCTACTGCCTATTTCTGAACGTGGAGTGCCAACAACAGCAACAAAAACAAGACACAAAGGGAACTTTGAATATATGTTTGTAATTCTTCTTGTGGCACGTTTAAGAAATTCGTCAACATCATGATATGAATATTTCTCTGGCAGAGATTTATTTCCTACGTGTTCGGAGAGGGTATTGTAATTTTGTTGAGTTGTTTGCAACGCATTGAAGGAGAATTCTTCGACTCCATAAGATCTATATATAATCTTGATAAGCGTGACTAGCCGAGTCGTTATAGGCCTGTCCAACTGTCTGCCTGCTACCGCGCGAATTAGTATCTCAGTTTTTCATTTTATATCTGTCGAATCGGAGCTCTATATCACATATCTGCCAAGGGACGATTGGTCAAAAGTTACGGGATTTATTATGCTTTTAGCATTTGCACAAAAAATCATCGAAATAAATGAAAGTTTTATAAAAACTATCCGACAGTTTTTTAATAAATTTTGCGAATTTTAGGTGTCGTTCTGCAAGGTATTGAAAAGAGTATAATTTTTTCTTATTCTGTTCTCTTTATCCGCTATATATATCTTTTATTATAAAACATTAAAGTTAAATAAAATATTTGATTAACTCAAACTTTTATCTTTAAATGTTTTATGATATTGATACTTAAATTGTTAACGAGCGAGTATATAATTAGACAAAAGTACATAAGTAAAACAAGCCTAAAATAATGTGTCAACTCTTTTAATTTACCTTAAGCTGGCAATATTCTTGTTTTGCTTGCATTTGGCAACTCTACTGAGCTGGTATTCATATCATATATCAAAAGTCAACTTAAGCAGTTTAAATTGCAATCCAATCGATCTCTTTCTCCTTGTTTTATTTATTTTTAATAATTGTTTTTTTTTTTAAATTTGTTTGAATATTATAAAAATTATTACTTATTTTGTATTTGAATCATAAAAATACAAGATTCTGTAAACTTTGATCGGGATCTTAACTTACTTTTTTACAAATTTTACTCTCCACAAGGAATTTTAAGAAGTATTCTTCTGCAAGAATTATGTATTTAAAAAAAATGGCTAATTTATACTAGACATTTTTCATGTCTTCGCGGATTAAGTAGAAGACAGACCGACAAACGTCGACAATCGGCGACTTGTTTTTGGCATTATTCTGTGTAGCTGAGAAACAAACTGAAACCGAGGAACTAGAAATGGCTAGAAGTGGCTGCCTCCTAACGATGATGTCTGCATGCGGGGTCGGTATTCAGTATTCAGTATTCATTATGCCGTATTTTGTTGCTTGCGTGTCTAGCCAAATAGATGGGGTCCCCATATCAGTCACAGAAGCCATAGAAGATACCGAAGTTATCCAATTAGATTTTTTCCCCATCAAAATTTGAGCAACTGTCTGTCGCTGCTGCCGCCTCTCATTTTGGGCGTATTGTCGTCTGCTGTCCCCTGTTGCTGCGGCCAAGAAGAAGGAACATGTTGTTTGACACCACAATTTGTGTTGTACTTCATGTAACCAGCAACAACAGCAACAACAACAGCAGCAACGGCAAACAACAACAAACAACGGCGACGACGCGTTGTCGCGTCTTTTGCATTGCAAAGTACAAATGGAGAAGGCTGTGCAACGTTTGCTGTGCAACGACCCTGAGTGCATGCAGCAGCAGCATCCTGGAGTCTCGCATTGTGTTTCGGGCCTGCAATCAATTGTTGCATCTTCGTTGCCCAACTTGTGGCATCTTGTGGCAGACAAGCGGCAGCGCGTCGCCGCCTGCAAAAATGGCCAGGTTTAGTTGTTGGCTGCTTTTTTTTTCGTTCTTTATTTTTTGGGCCCGTTGGGCTTGGCTGGCTGGTAGGTGATATTGCATTATCTGATATGTCATTTCTGTTTGCCTCTGTCTGTGTGTCTGTCTTTGTTGCTTTTTATTTTTTGTATTTTTTTTTTGGTCAATACAGTTTTTTGCTTGTTAACGTTTTGAGTTTTCTGTTTTGGGCCGCAACCTGAAAACCGTTTGTCACATTGCTCAAATGCTTTTCGTTAGCTGCGCGCTCTTCTCTCAATTATGAGACACGCACCAAAAATTCGCCAACTTGGCTGAAAGTGTCGATATTCATTAAAGAAATAACTTTTAACTGGCTGTTGTTTAAACTATATTTATATCTCTAACCAATTTATAGATTCTTATTAGCTGCTCCAAAATTGTTTATGCTAAAAATTTGTGGACCATTTTTAGTCCATATTAAATGAAAAATAAAAAATAAAATAAAAGCGATTCTCTCTTAATTTTCAAATTAATTTCTCTGTAGAAACTGCGTTTCACATTGTAAATGAGTAATATAAATAGTAAATTAGTATAATAACTAGTAAATTAGTATAATAACTAGTAGAAAAATCACATTTGAGTGACTTCAAATTAGTTTGGTAAAAAAAAAAAATAGAATAAAAAAGTGGAAATCGCCCCCGGGTGGACTCGAACCACCAACCTTTCGGTTAACAGCCGAACGCGCTAACCAATTGCGCCACGGAGGCAGTTGAAAGGGGCGAGCAAATTCGCTGATTAAGTACCCATAACGATTACGAAACCAGCGAGAATGGAGGAGACAACAAAAAATGAATGCAAATATACTATAATTTTAATGCAGTCAAAAACATTAGAGAATAATATTAATTTACTTATTTATTGATATAATTATAATTCAATTCAAATGAAGTAATTAACGGTAGAGAAAAATAAATAACTTATTTATTGATAAGGTGTGCTAAGCATATAGTAAAAACTTAGTGTTATCTAACTAAATAAGCTGTGCAATTTGACTTGCAATTGCTTGCCTTCTCTTAGAGAGTTATCATATGCTTGAAATGGGTAGTATAATTGTGTGTGGTTGAGTTTGTAACGCATATATATTCTGTATCCGCACCACTAATCCAGTAGATATAGCCATATCCGACTGTCTGTCTGTTTCTACACGAACTTCTTCCTCAGTTTTTATTTTTTATTGCTGAAACTTGTCATGTATCAGCAGATAGTATTATATCTTAGACCCTGCCGCTTCGAATTACTATATCATATAGTTAGCGTAGGAACAATCCGTCGAAATTATGACTTCTTGTATGAAAAATGTTGTTTATCAAAATATTCAAAAACAAACTCATTTAATTGCGTGTATATTATGCTCCTTAAATTTCGACCAGAAATCAACAAAATTTGATCACTTTTCGTATATTGCAAGGATATCTAATCTTCGGCTTGTCTAAGTGAAGTAGTTTTATTGGGTATCTGCTGTCTGCATTATTGTTTGCTTCGGATTGAATTACTTGCCGACGTATCTGCTGACATACATAAATATAGACTTTAAGCAGGGATCCGCATCAGCATCAGCATCCCCAGCATCCATCCATTGTATTATTAAATTGCCGTGTCAACAGCTCACAAAGCTCACCAAGCCGCTGTCTCGTTGACATTATCCAATAAAAAGTGCTCGCTTCTGAATCTTTGTCGCCCTATTCACTTGGCACTGACCGGAAGTCTTCAATTAATTCACTGTCTAGCCTTTGAAATTCAGAACTGTATATATATATATATATATATTATATATGCATATGTACATATATTTATATATATATATTCTTGCCACACTATGTCGTTGTGGGACCACCCAAAATGTTTACTTACAGCACATATAGTAGACAGAGATATAAACAGCAGAAAATCATTATGCGCTGCCATTTCAATTACACATCAAACGTCAGTCATACTTTTGACATTGATGATGCCAGGCAAATAAATAGGAAAATATTTTGAAAAAGTTCAAGCGTACAACATAAATTATGATTACATGCGGCACCAACCAACTTTACTTGGGTGGCCACCAAAAACAAAAATAAATCAAATACAAGGAAAATAAGCTTTCTGCTGCGACGTGCCTTAAATAATACGCAGATCTATAAACAAATATGTGAAGTAAATTTTTGCAACACTATAGCGTAACCACATCTTTATATATATACATTAATAATGCTGTTATTCAGAAAATCGATAAACTGATCTTAACCAAAATCAGTTCAATATTTTTGAATATGTTATTTAAGTTGGAAATTTAATATATTTTGTTTTAACAAGAAATCGTGTTTGATTTCTGATTATAGATCTTATTTTTAGGTTAAAATATTAATTAATTGGGCGGCTACGTTCACTGGAGTGCTTATCGATCACATCGATAAATGCATATCGATGATAACACAAAGTTTTCCCAAATTTAGAACTAAAGTCATGAAATTTGGATGGTAGATTGATGATTGATGTTCTTCAAATATGGAAATACTATATAATTGGGTGGCTACGCTCACTGGAATGTTGCATAATCGATCGCATCGATAAATGCAAATCGATAAAACCACATTCAAGTAAGGTTTTTTGCCATCTGATATCAGTTGTTATTAAGCTTATGCCAGAGGAGTTAGTGGCAAATAGGCTCTTTTGTGAGTGCTACGAAAACAACAGATATTATTTCTACTGAGTCGTAGAGGAGGAGGAGGACGATTTGTAATCTGTAGCTATGCATGTCCAATTGCCAACACCTGCAGCACTCTCTCCCTCCCCAGCATTGACAAAGAACCGCCCATTGATTCTGTTATTATGCCACGTATGATGAGTTTACAGTTCGTGCAGCAAAATCAAAATTAATGCCCGATTGTGTTGCATGCGATATGATTAAGCTGAAAATGCTAAAGTGCTGTCTGCATTTGGTTTGAATTCAAATGGTGAACAGCCAGTGTCAGAAAGTGTTGTGTGTTGTAAACAAATTTGAAGTGGCAACGGTTCATGTTCAGAGGGTCGATCGGATAGCCACTTGCCTATGCCTCCTATATGACCATGTTGATGATGATGATGACGTCCGCCGCATCCATGTGGCGTGGGCAGACAGACGTGCCTTCATTAGGCCATGCTCAACGCATAGGCCAAAACGTAAACATGGCCGGCTTCTTGTGAATTCGGTGTGTGTGCGTGGAATTTTAATTGATTTCATTTACACACTCTTTTTTCACTATTGCAGTTGTGCGGGGGAGCGCATAAGTATGCGTGTGTGTCTGAGCGTGTGTGTGTAAGATTTGGATGTGGCTGCTTTGCACCAGTTATTTTCGAGTGTATCCCAAGACGGCACCAAGACTCACTGCAGCATGCCTCATTTGCCACACACATTTTTCTTCTAATTTGTGCCCGCTGTCGCTGGCTTACTTTCAGTTCAAAGCATAATTTTGCGTATCCGTCTTTCAAATCTAAATCGAGAGTGACAAACAAAAAAAAAAATTTATATATATATGTATAATGCACTTTGATCTATTTTTGAACAATTCCATCTAAAATGTTGCAAAAATTACAATTTACCGGGAAAAGATGATCTATCCATCTATGCCGACTATGAAATACCCTGAAAATAAACCCGCAAACTATTTTAAGTAGTATATTTTTGGTAGATATAAGTATGCCTTCTTCTTCCGTATTTCTCAACCGATCTTGATGAAATTCTTTTATTTATTTATTTAATGTCAACTAAATTCAGTCGACGTCAAAATTACACAAATTAAAATTTGAATTAAATTAAATTTAAAATAAATTTAAAAATTATATATAAATTTAAGAATAAAAAATATTTATCCGATTTCTGGGGGTATTTAAATGCAAAATGGTTCAACATTGGTTGCATGAATTGGGGAAATCCAATAATTATAGATGATCCTTATTCATATTGAAGACACGGAGTTATCGATAAAATAAAATTATAGACGAGAACTTTTGTTCCAAATTTGAACTCTCCAGCTCGTATAGTTTTTTTTAGAGCCTTTTAGCTTTTTTTTTAGCTTATCTATACAGTCAGACAGACGGACTTGCCAAATCGACTTGTATGCTGATGCTGATGATCAAGAATATATATGCGGAAATCATGCCTTTACCTGTTACATACCTTTGAATAAATTTATTATGATCTTTCTAATAATTTGCAGTGTTTGAAAATAAGGCGATCTATCGATCAATCTATCTATATCTTTATCTTTATCTGTCTATCTACAAATACATAAGTATAAAAACCAAATCATTCATGTTGATTTTCGCTCACGTTTTCAGCAAAATGTGGAGTTAAGTTTGTAATTAATTGATTTAAGAAAAATCAATCAATTTGAACTTATCTAATTAATATATATTTTGCGTCGAATGTGAGAAAACTAAGAATGAGATGAGTTATGCAATCAGCCTGACCAGCTAATAGAATACTTGGGAACAGCCAAGATAATTTAGTTGAATTATATTGATTGGGCACGTTCTAAACGTTTTCTAGGTTCTTCATTAGGACTTGGCCAACACGGCCGGCCGGGCAATTTGCCAATTTGAATTTGGCATGCAGTCGGCATTTGCTTTTATTTCTATGCAAGTGCGAATCGTTTGATGCGATGAGAGCGACGTGAACTATATCATCGCAATATGCATGTTGATGAATTATTGTCTTTGTCGGGCAGCTTTTTACGTTTTATAGTTTTAACCATATAAGTTTGTTGCACTCTTATTACCACCTGTTGCATATGAAATGAGTCTCAGCGTTGCATAGTATTCTTAACTCTTTTGCTAAACCTTGCTGCACCCACTGTGCACCGTTGCCTGTCACGTTTCTGTGTTGTGTTTGGTTTCTCGGAAATTGCATTATCTTTTTGTGTTTTCCATTCAACGAACGCAAAACGATTATTTCCAGCCTAATAGCTGGTAATTTTTATAAACGGTTCATGTAACGCTGCATTTCTTATCTGTAGTAAAAAAAAATAGAAAATGTTCTAGGAATTAGCGGTTTTCTTCTCTCTTTTATTGTTATAAAGATAAATAATAGGGAAATAATAATATTAAAATGGTTTTTATAAACGAAATAAAAAAAATTAAAGAAATAAAAAGCTTTGTTGATAAACTAAACTAATACGTTGATTCGCTTAATTTTTTATTATTTTTTTTATGCTTACTTCCCCTATCAACATTTAATAGGTGTAAATAAAAAAATGATACTAATACGTAATCAAATAAACTTTTTATAGAGTTAAGATGACGAAGGCAATATAAAGCTAATCGCATGTATATTAAAACAAGAAATAATTGCTATCTTGGGCACACCGATGATTATTAATCCTTTTGGCAGATGGTTCCCATGTAAGCTATATTATTTAATAGACTGACGCTGTTGTTTTTTGGATGAGTTAAGTTTGGATGATTTGGAAACAGATTTTGAGCGATTGTTCCCATTTGGTGTTAATGATTTTTTGTAAAAAGTATAAAGCTGAAATACACGCATATTGAGTAAGTTTTGTTTTAATAACTTGGCAAGCAAAAAAAAACATTGATAAAATAAGAACCCATCCATGAATCGATTATTCCTGTGCTTTATGATATAGTAATCCAATTCGACAGACTGATTTGGCTATAACGACTCGGTCGTTGATGCTGATCAAGAAAATTTATATTTTTTACTGGGTCGTAAACGTATTTTTCACGTGTTACCAACTTTGCCGCAAAACTAAAATACCGACTACCAGCAAAAAAAAAAAGATGAAAAATAAATGTTTCATTTGCGCTTATGCCACCCAAAGAGTGGTTTCTAATTGGCTGACACACATTATGAGAGAGGAGACACAAGTAAACACGCAAACAAACTGAAAGATTCTTGATTTGTGGCTCTTCTTCAACTGAAATGCATTGCAGGCAATTAAATATGATAAGCTGGGGGCTTAAAAACAATTGTTATTAATTCAAGTGATTGGCGCTTGTTTATGCATTTTTAGTTCATTTATCAGGAATGTTGTTTCCCTTGGGTAATTCGCAAAAAGTGTTTTTAACGTAAACTGCTCACACACACAGAAAAATTATTTTTATACATATTTAATATCTGTATAAATTGTGACAATGAAACCCAAGCAACGTCAATTCGCTTGAAATTAGTTAGTGTATTTTCATTAATATAATTTGCTTGCTTATTACTTTGCAGGTGAGCTGAGCGCCTATGTTTTATCAGCGGACGAAGACGTCACCGTTGTTGAAGCGGCCTCTGCAGCTGCTCTGCTGAGCGGTGCAGTGACAAGAGTCACACACGAGAAGCAAATCAAAAGCGGTGAGTGCAAAAAGAGAGTGCGAAGCGACCGAACAAACGAACGGAAGAGTAGTGAGCAAAATACAAATGTATTTAGCATCGCTTGAGTATAAGTTCGGGTTGCCCACACATAACATCCTCGATAGTATAGTGGTTAGTATCCCCGCCTGTCACGCGGGAGACCGGGGTTCAATTCCCCGTCGGGGAGAGATGTTTACATTTCTTTTTTTTTTTTAATATTCTTTTTAAAATACGTTGTTTATTTTTTTATTTGCAATTTTTTGTTTTATGACCATTCATAAAACCATTATTTTGTATAAATTGAATAAACATGTACAAAATATACTAATGAGAATTTAAACAAATATCAAACAAAAACTGTAGAAAAATGTGAAGAAGAGGGGAAGCCTGACCTCTATACTGCAGAGAATGTAGTATTTATTCGTACTATATATATTTTTATTTTAATTTCAAACAAATATATTCAAATATATTTTGTTGTTGTTGTAGTCACTAATAAAAAATAGAACATGTCAGGGCCGTGTAAACAACAATGATTTAACGTTTTTCGTGGTAAGTGATATTGTTATTGATACTATTTCGCTACACAATTGCGTAATACAGGGATCCTAATTGGTTTGATTTTTTGAATGGGTGTATGTTGACTTACTGGAAACAATGATAAGATAATGGATGGTTTTTCTGAGGAAAAATACATCTGTTTTTATGTACAATTCATGTTGTTTGAAAAAGCAATATCTGATTTATAAAAGAGGGCGAAGGTAGATAAGAATAAGGTAGATAATTTATAAACATTAATACATTTACTGCAAAAAACTTTCATGCCCTCAAGTTGTTTAATCAACTTTTGAATTTATACATATGTAATAATAAGATTATTTATTAATATTTTTATTTTTGGTAAGCAATTTTTATAATTTTGAGTTACGTTTTGGTTTTTCTGCTACATATTTTCACATTGCAAAACTGAATTTGTGGAATTTGATGTTGTCTGAGAAACATGAAATGCTTTCAGTCTTATTTTTACACACCGACACAAGCAACTCGCCCACGTTGACACAAATTTTGTGTACAATTTCCATGCAGATACAGATACAGATACATAAACATACACAGATACAGATACGGATACATGTGTCTTGTGTGTTTGGTATCTGCGAGTTGATGTTGCTCCCAGCAAGGAAAATTGGATGCATTGTTCTCAGACGCTGCTGCTGACTTTGATTTAGTGCCCAGTCACACTCCAAATGACATTTCTAACCTTTGGAAATAACTTCTTTTTTGTTGTTGTTTTGTTTTGTATTTCTTTGGGTTTCTTTTTACCCTTGTACAGTTGATTTTTGATTTTTTGTTGTTGTTTTTGAATGCGTGTTGCGTACATCTGTTGGCCATGCCGTGTTGCATTGACCTGCTGCTGCTGCATGTTGTTGTTGCTGTTGCTGATCTTTCGCTTCTTTATTTCTTTTTTCAATCTGTATCTATTGTACATTTTAAATTGTGTTGATTCGTTCCAGACACACACACACACACACAGACTCTCATACACACTCTCATACTTGGCCCGCCACTCTGTCTGGAGCGTTGTCCGATTTACACACAAATGTGTTTCATCTATTTTTTTTTTGGTTCCCAGAAATACTCAAAATCTTCCATGAAAAACTACAATATTATACACTGCTTGTTGTTTATTCTTCGCTTCTTCTTGACTTTCTTGTTGTTATTTTTTATTGAATTTAAACACTTTGCATTGCGATAGGTGCTAATTTATGAGATTTGAGTGAATCCTTTCGTTTGTATTATTAGTATTATTGTATTAACTAACAAATTTCGCGCCTAGCTGTTGTTTTCTCCAAGCATCTTTTGTTCTTCAATGTATCCAATTTAACAGCAGCTCTCCACTCTCCTCTCTACACTCACCTCTGTACACTCTCTGCTCTCTCTTTGTTCTTCTCACTAAAGATGTGTTCTCTCTGCAAGCCAGATAAACGCGCAACTGAAAACAACTGTGTGCGTGTGTGTGTGTGTGCAAGAGAAAGAGATGGCAATAATGAATGCACGTCTGCTAAAAGAATGAAAAACAAGCAGACAGATGCTGTAGAAAGTGCTAGACGAGTGTGTACCATATAATCTGCACAGGTCTTCCATTTACCACAATAATACCTGAGTACCAAAATAGTACATGAATAAAAAAAAAAAAAAAGAATAGACGGGCATCCAAAAGAGTGAAGAGCGGGCAAATTTATCAAATAAATATGAACAATTATTATATTTAATATCTTATTAACATATTTAAATCTTAAGTTTTAAGGTATAAAACACATTTATTTTCAATTCAGTTCAGGTCTTCACTCATTTTTAAATGGCATATAAATTGTTGGCCGTTAGACAACCCGCTCTGTATATTGTGCAGGGTATGTCAGTGTAATGCCCTAGCAAACTGCATCTCCAATGTCTGTGGAGCACCACAGGCAGGCAACGCAGGCGAGCACAATTTGTGCCCCTTTTTTGTGCCCGACTGTGCGCCGCATGACTCCTACACTTGAAAAATCACACCTCGCAGGTAGCCACCAGCACCTCCAGGCTCAAACATCAGCAACAACAATTCAAGCATAAAACAGCAGCACAACGAAGTCGACATACTCTGACTGCTTATCTCTAATATGTTAATTATCATTATTTTAATTATTAATTTATATTTTCCTTTAGATAATTGATAAAGAAAACTAGATTTGTAAACCGCTGAACCCCATTACAAGTGGGAAAATAGATTTACGCAATTTGTGCATAAGTATGTAACTGGCAGAAGAAAGTATCTACGGGCCCATTAAGTCCTGATTAGCATAGCCAGCCGAGTCTATATAAGAACTATAGACTTACAATTTGGATTTAAGTTATCGTTTAAGTTGATTTCATTTGATGTACAACTACCAACGTGTCGCAATCATAGATATAATTTGATTGCTGTTAGCAATAAAAGACACTTCTGTACAGTTATAGGCGTCCAATATACACATATAATGATATATAATGATAATGATATATTATTGATCAACTGTACAAATTGCATTAATGTCGAATGAGAAACATCGATTTTTTTTAATCAAAAGCTGTTTAACTGTCACAGCTTATGTTGGACAATAAAGGAATCATATTTCATGGCATATTTAAAATACTCTCCGCGAGTGTATAACGATTTTCTTAATGATTGAGTGCAGCAGCTAAGCATTTAGAGAGCTCCCCTCAGTAAACCTGAAAATGCAGCTCGAAAAAATTAAAGCAAATTGCTAATTTTTTTGTTGGTGGTTCTTTTCTTCTTGACTGTTTAAGGTTATCTTTGTGGTCATAAATTTAGCGCGAGTTCAGCACAGGTTGCTGACGCCTCGCTTGCAATAATGCCAAATGCGTTTTTAATGCCAAAAATATTGAAATGACTACCTGCTAAACGCTAAGCGTTTTGGTCATTTACCTAAGCGACTACCGTTTGACCTGCAAGTGCTTAGTGTAATGGTTTTGACTGAGAAAAAATTACACCAACGTTAAAATGACAACTGCAGATGGCCATGAACAAATGTATCTGTATCTGTATCTTTAGAATGTGCTTGTTGCGATCGTCTCAAGCAATAGCTTAACAAATTCGATAAAATACGGTTATTATTTGCATGTTATTCTAGACTGCTGTCGCTTAAATGGAATTTTTACAAAAAAGGTCTGGCAATTATCCAGCGACAGCAGCCACAACGGGCAGTCTCAAAATATTTGTTATTTGTGTATAGACAGGTCTGTAATAATAAGCTAACCTAGCACGATCGACAATTGAACTTTGTGCAGACTATCTTATTTTGAGGCACGCAAATCTTTTGGCAACACAAAGAAAAATTGACGGTGAAATGCTGCACAATTATGGCAGGACAACGTTCTAAAAATAGTTAAATGTTGTTAATGGTAAATTGCCTACAAAACACAATTGCAAAAATTGCTGTAGTTTATAAATATTTTTAAATTTAGCATATATCAAATAAATATGGGATAGTCTCTTAGCACAGCATAAAAGATCTGGATATTAAGCGCATGCACCAATACATACAAACACCAACACACGCAAACAATCAGTACATTCAAAAACTTGATATACTAGTGAGCGTGACCAAAAGAAAAACAAGTTCTCTGCTTACTCTTTTGTAAATCTCTCTTCTTCGATATCTCTCTCTCTCTCTCTCTCATTCGCTTTGCCTCTCTTCTTCGATATCTCTCTCCCTCTCATTCGCTTTGCCTCTCACACACATACACACTCGCTTTCTCTCTGGTCACCCACACGTTTCCGTCACAGCGACGCCAACGCACTCATGCACTCTGCATTTTAGTTCTTCACTACACGACAGAGAGAGAGAGAGAGAGAGCTAGTGAAAATATCAGCAGTGAGTGGCATGTTGTTCTACAGATGGTCTCTCGCTAAGTTTGTTTCGTGGCTGACTCTCTCACAGCTCGCCTGTTGCTGCTGTTGTGCATTCAGTACGTAAAACGTCTTGGTCGTGTTGCGACGTATTTCTGCGCATTTCGCTTGTTTGAGGCTAAACATTTTTCTGTCCATTCGTAAATAATTTCGTATGGTTTTAAATTAGCCATCAAAAGCAAAGATTAATTGAGAGTTCCTATATATCAAATGGGGCTACAAATTAGCAAAAGAGTGTTAGAAATATATATAATATTATTTTGCTGTGACAAAAAAAAACAAAACATTGTGTGTGTCTGTGTGTGTGTGTAAAGCAATCAATTAGTTAAATACAAAATTAGCTGAATTATTGAATAAAAATACACATTGTTCTCACACATCTGATTGACTGAGCAGGATAAGCGTCGGATTTCAACTGATTCGTATTGCCACCTTTCGTATATAATTACAATCAACGTGCTGATCACGCGCTCACACCACCAGCGACAACAACAACAACAACAACAACAAACAAGCAACAGCATCACCAAACTAACAACAACAAAAGCAACATAAACGATCCATAAAGAACAAGAACAAACGAAAAAAGCAGGAAGAGAGCATAACTCCAGTGCGCTTGCGGATCAAGTTTGCCAAAACCCATAATTTTTTTTTTCGTCCCCAAGTCTGGGCACTTTATAGGGCTCCATGGTGTCGCCAGCTTGACCGACGCCGCCGCCGGCCGCAAACCAAACCAAACCAAACCAAAAACAAAATAAAAATCGAGCCAAGCCCGAACCCCGAACCAAAAGGAAAGAGGAGTCGTCGTCGCCAGCAACAATATATATACACATAAATATATATATATATATATATATATGTATACAATATATGCGAGCTGAGTTCTCGTTTCTCCACACGATCTGTGCTCTCCGTCGACGGGCGGCTCGGGTTGCTGCCGCAATTATTGTTTTGTTGCACGGCCAGAGAGCTAAGCAACTGGGCCCCAAACACCCAAATACAACAAAAGCAGCAACAAGAACAACATTCGAGGTTGCATTGCAAGCGCTTCAACTGCTTCGCATAAAAATCATCATCGTTTCTGTTATTGTTGTGGTTGTTGGCATCTCCAGACATGGCGCCAATGTCCAGAAAGAAGAAGGCTCATGGTAAATATTAATATAACATTTCTCTTCTTTTTTCCTTTTCTTTATTTTTTGCTGCATATGCTCAATAAATGCTCTCCCTTCTCCAAAATGTATGTTTGAAGCGATGTGTGCATATTGGAACGAGTAGAACACACTTTTCGAGTGGTTATTGATCTAATAATTTGATTTACTTTGATACTGGGAGTTGAACTGAAAACTTCATCTTTATCTCTAGGAAAACTCATGTTTAGATTTAACTTCAAGATAATCTAAAATTTTAGGTTAAACTTTCCAACCATTAAAATTGGTTGAAAGAGCTTCCAGCCACCAAATTTGGCATACACAATTTTCTGTATTTCTATTTGAAGTAAAATCTAATACTTTATAACAATTAAATACGGGTAAAAGATTAAACATGGTTAATAATAGACTTTATATTTGATATAAAAGTCACTAGCAGATATAACTTATTTCATATATATCGATCCTTCTTCTATAAACGATAAAATTGAAGTTTTTGATACTCAAATATAAGCATATCATTCCATAGGAATATAACTTAGCTTTATGTCAACCAACATTTGCAGTAAGAAGACTACTTAAAGGGCATCTATAAGTCGGTCCCCATTGACTTAAACTCGCTTGTTATTTTTATATTTGCTTGTTTAATAATTCTGTGACTTGCTTGGGAATTTGATGGGGTCTACAGTTGTCTTTGTTAGACTCTGTTCCAATCCTGTCCAGAACCCAGAGTCAGGGAGTGGAAGAGATAGGGAATTGCTAATGATTGTGGCTCATAACTATGCAACGCTCATATTCCAAATCAAATGAATGTCGAAATAATCCTGCTGTTCAGCACATAATGTTTTTCAATTCAAATTCGTTCTCCTGTTTGGATTTTCTGTTTCTAATCGCTTGGCATTTGTATGTTCTCTCAGGGGTATTCAGCGGCAGCAGAGGGGTATTCGAAACAGTCTTTGCCTCGCCTGTCATCCCATAAAGGTGGCTTAAAATATGCGACGTCTTCGGGTTCAGGGTCTGTCTCCTTTGCACCTTTAAATATGCCCTCTTCGCTTGCTGAACATGTTTTCTTAATTTTTTATGGTGGATCATGGTGTGCAGGTAGAACGCAGCAAACAACCAAGTAATTTAATTTGACTGACTAACAGATACCCCATATTCTGTTTCCTTTAGTTCAGCTTGATGTAACCTTTTTTCAGGGCATTTTTAACGAGCACAGGGTATACAAAAGTATTAGGCAAGGGTTGCCCCTTTTTTATGTGATTAAACTACTTTGATATGCATCTGAGCATTTGATTAGGACTACAGTTTGTATATGTTTTTGTGTGCTTAGACTGAGTGGTTGTATTTGTAAGCTAAAAGCAATCTTTGATTACTTGTCAGCACTGATCTTTGAGATATATGTATTTATATATATAACACTTGTATGTCATACTCTGTTTGCTCTACATAAAAAAATTAATTAAAAATTATTATGAACAGCAAGCAAACAAAATGCCAATTAACAATTTGGCATACAGTCAGTGCCAAACTATGCCAGGTGTTTGTTAAGCCCCTCTTCTTTATATATATATATATATATATATGTCATTGTTTGTGATTTAGTTTGCTGCGATTTTTATAATGAATTCGCCATAGGCGGTCCAAGCTCCCAATTTATTCAAACGCCCGTGAAATGGAATTAAAATTCATAAGGTGCGACAAATGCAAAAATATATTTGGAAAAAATAAAATACGTTTGAGATTGTGAGAGCCGAGCGGCGTTTTTGAAACGCTTTTGTTTTTGTATTGCTTTTAATTTGATTGAAACTTTAAACCGCTCCCAAATGTCATAAACGCATAAAGCAGAGTAATAGAGAGACTTGGAGGGAAAGTGCTGAAGGTGCTATCATTATTTTCATTATTTTCATTTATGATTAAATACGCCACACATAAAATGTTCCAACGAACAACACACAAAACTGATAAAGCGACGTGACTTGCGTCTATGTCTGGCCCACTAAACTAACTCAGGTATAAATCGACACACACACATATATATATGTATGTACATGTGTGTGTATATTTATATATATATATACATTTATTTGGATCGACAACTTGGCCGACTGCTGGTATGCTAGGTTGACTCAATCTTATCAGCGCGTCGCTAGCGTAAACAAACAAAACTATTAATAACAAGTCAAAATGCGCAGGACTTGTGAGAGTGAAAGAGAGAGAGAGAGAGAGAGAGTCAGTTAGACTAGCAGATACCCTGTTTGCAGCCACGAAACAGGCGTGACTTATCCAATAGCAAGTCAAAGTGCACATGACGAGAGAGACCGACAGACAGATAGACAGAGAGAGATATGTACTAGCGGATACCCTCTTGGAAGATATAGATATAGATATATAGACTAACTAATGCCCTGAATCTCTAAGATTCAATACACCAAAGGTAGACAATCAATCTAAAGCTTATCCGCTTAAAATGTATAAATATAATTTTTTTTTAAAATGTTAAACACATTTTTACAATATATTTTTTTGCGCATATTTCTTAAGGTTTGTATTTTTGCTGACATTTTAGTTTACTTATAATTTTGATTTTTTTGGATTCATTAATAAGCCAACTTGGCGACTTTAGCACGCAAAGAGGTCATTGATTTTTTAGGCCTGCATATTCGCATTTTTCCACCCATTTCACTGCCCCTCCCTCTCTCACTCTCTATCTTTTTTGTCAGCAGTATATGCAACCATCGAATTGTTGCGTCTTTAAAGTAAAATAATGCAAATTTGTTTTGACTGCTTGGCGATAAGAGTTGTTTTTGTTATGGCTGACATAAAAAGTTTAATCTACGTACTTGAGATAAGAATTTTAGCAAAAAGTGCAATTAACTTGGCTAATTGCCAGTTTCGATAATTGCAGTGTTGCCTATTTTACATATATTATCATAACTGTCAACTTTGCATTAGGATCAGATATAAAACACTGACTTAGTAAACTAAAAGGTTATAAAATAATATCTAATATTTATTTTAAAATGAGATTCAGTGTATTTCCCAGTCGAGCTGTCTCATCTAGAATATTCTAACTTGTTTTTCTTGCGACTAATATTAAATATACTTCACTTAAAATAAATTAGTTAATATATATAAAGTGCAGCTCTGTCTGTAATTGTTTGTTCCTCGATCATCATCGGAAATGACTGCAATTCATTCATTAACTTTACATCCTTTATTGCTCTCTGCTACGTGAGACCAAACTTTATTAACTCTATGCTGGGCATTCGAAAGTTGGTCGTAAAAGGCTTAAACAATTCCGTGAAAGAGACGCGAACATGTAGATTGCGTTTTTATCATCATTCAAAGCCATAAATCAAGAGCCAAAATAAGAAAAAAAAATAGTGAAGATGTTCAAGGCCTGATGCTAAAATAACGCATAAAATTTATATATATATATATATATATATGTATATACGCATAATAGATATGCAATGCAAACAACATGATACTCAAATTGCCAAATGAAATTGCTTTCAATTTGACTAGATTTATCAACAAGTACATAAACATTATAAAAAGCCATAAAGACAAGTTCAAGGACACTTTTAAATAACTGTGTCTTAGAGTTAATTTTTGTTGATCTGAAGACCTAATCTTATCTTGCTATAAAAAAAGAGGGTATCTATCTGTCTGTCTCTGTTCATCAATCTTTTAATCTGTTTTGAGTATCCATAAAAGCCGAAGACAACGACAAATGTACAAATCGGAGCACGGGGTATTTGCTAGCCGAGCACTTTTGAGACTAGCATTCTGGCACGTTTTATTTACAAAGGGTCTCATTTTTTATTGTTCACAACACACACACACACACTCGCACACACACACCCAGTGAAATCAAATGAATCTGCAAGATGCACAGCTCAAAAAAAGTCTGTTGAGTGTTGAGTGTTGCTTGCATTAATTTAATTTTGATTAATCGTCAATTGTAATTTACCGTGAATGGAATTTGTAGCTGTTTGCTTGTCTGGGCAGGAAGCTGCCAAAGAGATGTGTGTGCGTGTGTGTGTGCTGTTGCTGCTTGTGTGTATCTTGCAGATACATTTTATTCTGATTTTGTTTTTTACTTTTGGTTTTTTTTCTTCTGTATATATTTAAGTTGACAAGCACGAGCAGCTGCCTGACTGACTGTGTATCCATATCACAGAACAGCACTGAACCAAGCAGATCAGTTCACTAATTTTCACATGTGTTTAACACACACTGTCGACAGTTTTGAGACATATCCGAGTGGCATATATACACACACACATATATAGAGTATGTGTAACAGGATATATGCTCGTCCAAAATGGCGAAATGATTTTGTGGACATTTTTAAAATTCCATGCGCGCTGCTACACTGAAACAAGTGAATCTTTTGAAAACTAGTTTATTTATTTTATTATCTTCATTTTCAATTTCTCATTAGTTGTGCAGCTTTTAGGCAGCCACCTGCTGCGTTAATTAGCATTGACAATTAGTGCACACCCGCCCCCTCAGCAATAATTATTATTATAAGATTATATTTAGTGGCACAATTGTGCATATGTTTCGTGTCTGCGAGCACGTCAGAGTTCGCTTTTAGTTTAGCTCACAGACAGCGAGTCGGAAACTTTATTAGACCGAAATAAACAAGCAGGCAAGTAGGCTAGAGTCGAGAGAGCTCGACCAGCAGATACCCTGATGGCAGTTCGTTTGATATGCAAATAAGTTTGGTTTAAGGATTGAATGAAATTTAAATCTAAATCTAATTTGTGTCTTATTGCTATCGAAAATCGATTTGTATCTATATTCGAGAAACGCTGCTAGTTATCGATAACATGAACTAATCTTCTGCCTGTTGCACAATTATTGCACAATTCGTCATACCCATTTTCAATTGAGTATTATTAGTATTGAGAGTATTAAAGTAGCCGGCCATCAACTATTGAGCCAGAAAACACGAATCGAGGCGAATGACAAAGCAGCAACTGCTGCAAATTTAAATTCAACAAATACATATATACATGTATGTTTGTGAATATGTGCCCAAAATAATGTTTTCTTTTGTCTGCAGTAAATAAATTTTAAATATCTATTTGCATATATTTTCGGACTGTGGGTTGATGATTTTAATTTTGTTACGTAGTCTTCATTTTTTTTTTTGTAATTATTTTCCGCCCTTGCAACTTGTGTTGTTAATTTCCTGTCCTGGTTTTTGTTTTATGTTCAATTTTCAAAATTCAATTGGTTAATTTATCCGATTTTCTTGCATATTGTGGAAAATAATTGAAACTAAAAACCAGGCAGATTTGGAAAGATACTAAGAGCAGCTGCAAAATGTGTGCAGTGTTAATGGAAAATAGCTGAAAACCTTGTTGGGTGTTCTTAGAAGGAAGTCGACAGTATCTGGTTTCATAATTTTTCTACCCTTCCAAAAATAATCCCAACATTTTTCTGTCTGTCACAGGCATCAACTTGAGTTCCTAGACAAATCTGTAGCCAGCAAAAAATTTAAATTTTGAGCTGTTTTTAATGCAGTAATTTCAGGTGGAGCTAAGGAACAGCTCTCTGTCTCCCTCTCCCTCCCTCTGTCCCTCTCTGTCGCCAGCAGTGTTGTAGTGGGTGTATTTTTAACCTGGGAGGTCCGTCCGTCCGTTGGGTATTTTCTTTTTTTTTTTTTGACGTAATGTTTACGACACGACCAACGAGCATATCCCACGCCTTTAAGGGAAATGATAAACGGCTGAATGCGATTGTGAATGTGAATGCGACTGTGAATGTGAATGTGAATGTGGATGTGAATGTGAATATGAATGCAAACGGAAAGCAAAATCGAGTATCTCCGCTTGTGGGGAACTGCAGCTAGCTAAACCGATATGATGCGTGGCAATGATATATTATGTGCGTCTATATGTATGTATAATGGGATGCGCGTTGGCAACGGAAATCGTTAGATGAATCATGAATCATATAGCAAAGCGTTGCCATAAATTAATATATGTGTAGGAAACGGTACACGCTGTAAACAACAATGAAGTGCAGCTAACGGGCAATTAAAACCAACAAATTTACAACTAATAGCATTGACTGCAAACACTAGTTGAAAGTGGATTCCCAAGTTGCTGGCCAACTTATCCACATTTGCTATATTTATTTTGTGCATTTAAATTACATTATCTATAATTCAAATCAATTTACATATTTTTGAGTTTAAATCTTGGAGTCTTTTTTCAAATTCGAACGTAAATCATTCTGAACCGAACAAAAGAAAGTTTTTATATATTTGAAATATTTTTTACTGGCTCTCCAGGTCGAGTGGTTTTTATTTATATTTTTTATGCATACTCCAATATATTTTTAATCCCGCCGGGAGTTGTCTTTATGACTACTGAGTCAAAAAATAAATATTTCAAATTTTCTTTCCTTGATCATTGTCGAGTTGAGCTGAATAAGCACAGTTGACAACATTAAATATTAATTAGTTCTGAAATTGCTTTTATTATTTGAAAAACTGCAGAAATGTCCTAAAACTATAAATCTTTTGAATAGTTCTCAGACCAAAGTGTCTATTTCTCACCTGAAAATATTTCTGGGCACTAATTCCAATTAAGATGCCATCTAAATGTTAGATGCTGTGCTTATTATATTATTATTGTTATTATTATGGCATTCCAACGCTGCAAATGTGCATATTTGCATAATTGAGTGTTTAAAAGTTGGCTGGCAACGCCAATGTAAACGACAAACCGCATCTAAGCCATAAACTAGATAGAAACTGGCCATTTTTGTTAGATATTTTGCGAGTGCCTGCTGGGCAAATAAATTTGAATTCGTGGGCGTTTTGTTGGCCAAGCGTTATGGGGCTGGCTGTTAATCAAAACGCTGTCAAAATGCTTAATAAAAAGAACGCCACACGCTTAAGTTATCCAGCAGCCGCTTAATTTCAAGCGTTTGCATGCGTTTTAATTAAGTGTCGCATAGTTTTTGATGAAATCCAGAAATGCGATTAAAAACGCGATAAACTGCGATGCGTGGGCAACACGCACACACACACATACATATAGATGAGAGAGAGAGTTGATTTATGTGCGTGTGTGTGTTAGGGATACCACGGGAACAATTCAATGCGTGGGTTGCCGGATGCTGCTGCTGCTGCCTGCTGCTTGTTGCCTGCTGCCTTTGAAACAAGGGCGAACTCAAAGAAACTTGTTTTTTTCGCATGCAAAACAGAAAAGCAGACAACTTAGACACAGAATGAATGAATACATGTATGTATGTATGTATGTACATTTGAATATGATTAAAGCCACTTTGGGCATATTGTTAGTGGCTCAAAGTGCTAAAAGTCAGTAGCTTTTAAAAACAGTAGCCCTAGCGTCGGGTTCAGTTTGTTGTTACAATAAAATAACGCGCAGTTGGTAAATAACACACTCCATGTAACATTTACATATGTAAACATATGTACGTACATACAGCAGCGGTCAAAATAATAGAAGAGCTGCCTCCTCAAGTGTATAGTCTGCCACTCTTTTAAGTTTAGCTACTTCCCGTAACTCGATCTCGATCGAAAATAATGGAAATTGTGCAGAGTTCGATTTTTTAGAGCACTTTTTGGAATTGATTATTTTTTGATGGCATCTATTTAAAATTAAATTTTTTGAATTTTTATTGCAATATCGACTTTACTTAAGAAAAGTCCAAACTTATTTTTAAAAACAAAAACGATTAAAAATAATCGAATTCAATAACAGGACAAACCAATCAATAGCTAGAAATCCAAGAAAATAATCCCAATAATAACAATAGTAACTTAATGTTTATTAAAATAAAATTTGAATTGGCCATTAAATTAATTTGTTATCGTTATGAATCCAAATTTATTTTTTACAGTGATGAAGCACCTCAACAATGATGCTAGACAAATTGCATGTTCAAAAATACACACGCAACACAACAAATGAACATGACAAATTGCCTACAATGGTTTGGTCGGGTTTCCCGTACTACTGCTCTATTATTTTTGCCGCTATTATGCATATATTCCAGTTTGTGATCGAGCTCTAAGAGGAAACGGCAACAAATGCAAAGTATTTTCAATGTAAATAGCAACAAGAAACAAGAAAGAAGAGCTCGATTTGGCACGCCGACGATTACATACTCTAGCAGAAACAGGGTGCAGCTGCTCAAGCGAAAGAAGCAACTGATTTTTACATACGTGTATCTCGAATTTAATTGCTGATCCACCATATATGTATATATGTTTATATGTATGGATCTCATGGTTGTAGTCTCATGACTTTTGTTCAAGTACTTTTATTTAAATCAAGTTTACGCCCAGTCAATTAATATTTATTAACTGCTTCTTCTTAATAATTGTTTTTATTATTTTTATTTTCATTATTTATTGGATACGCCCACTGTTGCAACAAAATTATCTTGAATTGCCGCAAATTGTTTTCATTGTGTAGGTTTATTCATTTAGCCCGAGACTTTTATTTGAAAAACAATCAAACATTTGCATTTCCATTTGTTATTCGCTGCCATTTGTCGTGACAAAATCAAAGAGAATTTGGAATCCCATGCAATATTTAAATCAACATCTTCCAACGCCGATCGCAATGTGAACGAACCTAATAAATTAAGTATCGCCTCGCAAAAAAAAAACAACCAAAAACAAAAAAAAAAAAAAAACAGGAAAAACAACTAAGCTAAACTTTTAACCAAACCCAAATAGATTGTATTATTTAAACTAAAAACGATTAAGCCGACCTCAGTCGAAGGTGCGCGACTTGAGGATATTCTGCACTCATTTCTGACATTCTAAATGAGATAATCAGATCTTTGATAATTATTATGTTAGTTATTTAGAATTAAAAACAACATTTTTATGCCCGTTAAAAGTGTGTTAAAGCGGGTATAATAAAGTTGTACTACTTTATGTAACAGTCGGAAGAGAGCATCTAACATACTATAAGGTGTATATATATTCTTGATCCATATCAGCAGCCGAGTCGATACAGCTATGTTTGTCTGCTTATCACTCTCTCAGAGAGCTAGAATATTGAATTTTGATGTTATCGATAACTCCATCTGTTTCCAAGTATCGTTATGAATTGATAGCCGATAGCAACGATAGCAACAATTTAAAGCATTAATCATTCTAATTGAGAAATTTGTTTCTTTGATAATATTGAATGACATTGAAGATCTGTAAAAAGCTAATCAAAGATCAATTAGGATTTAAGGCTTTATTTTTTCTTCGCTTTATTATTGTTTTTAGCTGATTACTTGTATTTATTTTAATAATATTATTATCTGAAATATGTTTGAATAATTTGTTTTGTGTGCTTGTAGACACATTAGGAATAATACAAAAATAATACAAAATAATTAATAATAATAGATATTTAGGTAAATAAAATTATTATTCGATCATGAATATGTTAACAATCGAAATCATCAACTGTATACATTCATATTCCCATAGCACACACATACAAACGTCTTCGATTTATGATAGGGTAACTGCTAGTCGAGCAGTACTCTCGCCTCGAGCACTCCTGCTGGTTTTTAGTTATTTTTACGCACTCAGGGCATTGTGGTGAAGGTAAACGGGTTTTGGCCGGTGTCTCTGGTCTTGTCAGTTTTGTTATGGCTAATACTCGATCGTATTTGCGTTGACAAGCTTCTGTTGTTGTTGTTAACAACTATTCAAACGATTTTCCTCATGAATGACAGTCATTAATGCCCCACTGTCTGACTGTAAATGCTTGCAGTGTTTGTTCTTCAATGATTTTAACTGCAAATAGAAAATGCAATTTTCATCAAGCTGAGCAACATATTAATTACAATTTATTATTTTTCAGGCGAATTCGCAGTGTTTTTCCACTCAAATTGTTGAATTTGTCATTGTCTCTGTTATTTCGCTTGTTTTGCATAATAGAACAGCAAAAAACGAAAATTGCATCTACGATTTTGTAGTAATTTACGCTGGCTATTAAATTGTAATTAAATCATTATCTCAGCATTACACCATGTGTTGCCATGGCTGACGAGGCGTGCCCCAACTGCCAAGCCAAGTACGTCCGCTCAGATATTTGTTTGCTGCCACAAAATGAATCTTTTTCTATCTCATTCATGTTTGGTATGTAGCATTGTCACTCTGACTGCATTTGATTGCTATGCAAAAGATGTTTATCAGCAAAGTACTTTTCGAATATAAGGTCTTATCAGATATGGACTTTTGCTATTGGCCAAGTCGGCCTGTTTGAGCTGATAACTGCAGTAAAGTTAAGAACTGAATAATATCAACTCACGCTTGCTGGTTTCTTCTGTCAGATTAATGCATTGTTTAATGGCCACTTTCAGCTGGTTATCAGACCGCAAAGTCAGAGATAAATGAAACTGGTTCTAAGAACAAAAAACAGATGGATTAATTACCAGCTTATGACACACATCCGTTAAGTTTGGGAGAATTCGCAACTATTTCCATTTTAGCCACGTTAATTGTCTTGTCAAAAAAAAAGCATGCAAAAAACTGGAGTGGCGAACGTGTCTGAAAATCCAACTACCAAGCAAGAACAATGAGAAACAAGTAAAAACGACTGCATCATACTCTGTTCCCCCTCCAATTCGAGACTATTTTAACTTATGCATTAAAAACAAATACAGCTTAGCACTTGAAACGATTTTCATGAATGAACAGAGCAGACCTGTAAGTCCGGTAGCTGCTTACCGAATCAGCCATGGGAAACAAGCAGTGGCCAGTTAACGGTTAACGTCTTGCGGGCTGTTTGTTGTGCCCAACTGAACACGCGCTGCATTAACCACAAGTAGTGACGCCCACAAGCACAAACGCTAACAAGCTGCAACGGACAGAGCAGAGGAAAGCGCTTGTAATCATAAATCGCACAGACCATATATCTGCTTGCTACTCCATAATGTGAACAGGCTACATGAGCTGCAACTGCAACTGCAACTGAGTGGAGTCGTTCCTGTCACTTGACAACATTATCGAATAGCTGGCACTTGTAATTAGCTGGTTGTTTTCTTTTTGTTGTGGCTTAGGCGGACCCCGAGTTACGGTTGTTGTTGTGCACCAGATCTACACACTTGGCACTCTGCATCGTGCTGTGAACATTTGTGGCAATGTATCCAGCTTCATTTCGCACACTCCTTGTTAAGTCACTTTCATTTTAATTGTATTTAATTTTGTGCAAAATTCCATCATGAAAAATCCATACTAAAAACTTGTTAACAAATCTTGAAACGTGAATTTATGAAATGCGCCACTTTGCTCAAATGAAGTCTAAAATATTTTAATTCGTTTTAAGTTTGCAAACCACAGAGGCGCGAAGAAAGTCGACCATTAAGCTGGCTAGAAGCGCCAAGTCTCAATTGTTTTTTAATTGGCTATAATCCAAAACGCTTTAAGTAGTGAGTATTAGCAAGGAGGGAAGAACCGGTTCCTTAACGGGACGTTATAAACTAAAAACTCATCTAACGAACAGAACCCATCTAGCAGATTAGTTAGCAGATTATGTCGGCCTAAGCAGGAAAGGAAGTAATATAATAGGAAAACATGTTTTACACTCTGCGGCTATGGGGAATCCAAGTCCGACAAAGATTTTCACATTCGTAAAAGAACCACAAAATGAAGCCCCCAATAATAATAAATTAAACAATAAAAAGCTAAAACTTAGCTTAAATATAATACAATTTTGGTTTTGTCTATATATACATGAATCAGCTGAATTATTTTATATTTTCAGCAACTTAGAACTTATTTAATGGATTTTTTTATAATGTTTAAATGAATGAACAACTTGGCACTTATATAGAGAAATATATATTTCAGATAATTTATCTTTTCATTTTGATGTATTTGAATGTTTGAATGAGCAATGAAGAAAGAAATATATATTCCATGATTGTATGTATTTCGATTTTTAAAATGAATCTCCATATTTGTATAATTTTAGCACGCTCGCTGACTTGCTACTGCGATGGCAGCTGTCCGAATAATGTGAGCAATGGGACCTGTGAGACTCGGCCAGGAGGCAGCTGCTTCAGCGCCGTCGAGGAGGTGTATGATGAGACGACTGGCACTTACGAGGAGGAGCGCACATATGGCTGCATGCCGCCTGAAGAGAATGGCGGTCTTCTAATGGTCAGTTGAAGCAAACTCCCTTTGAATTCCAACTCCAACTTAAATGTACCTTTTTCGTTTGCAGTGCAAAGTTGCCGCTGTGCCGCACATTCATGGCAAGAATATTGCCTGCTGCGAGACTGCGAATTTCTGCAATCGTGGCCTGCATCCGGAATACATGCCCAAGATGACAACGGCGGCACCCGAGTTGCCCGTGAGCAGCGAATCTATGCACACCGTCGCCCTCTTCGCCTCGATAGTCGTTTGCATGTCCGTCCTCATTGTCTTCGTGTTCACACTCTGTCTGGTCTACAAGCGACGCGAGAAGCTGCGCAAACAGCCGCGTTTGATCAACTCCATGTGCAACTCGCAATTGTCGCCGCTGTCACAGCTGGTGGAGCAAAGCTCGGGCTCTGGTTCGGGATTGCCGCTACTGGTGCAACGCACCATTGCCAAGCAGATCCAGATGGTGCGTCTGGTAGGCAAGGGTCGCTACGGCGAGGTCTGGCTGGCCAAGTGGCGCGACGAGCGCGTTGCCGTCAAGACCTTCTTCACCACGGAGGAGGCGTCCTGGTTTCGCGAAACCGAAATCTATCAAACGGTCCTCATGCGACACGAGAATATTTTGGGTTTCATTGCCGCCGACATTAAGGGCAACGGCAGCTGGACACAAATGCTATTGATCACCGATTATCATGAGATTGGCAGCCTACACGATTATTTATCCACATCGATTATCAATCCACAGAAGCTGCAGTTGCTCACCTACTCGCTAGCCTCCGGTTTGGCCCATCTGCACGATGAAATCTTTGGCACGCCGGGCAAGCCGGCCATCGCACACAGGGACATCAAGAGCAAGAACATACTCGTCAAACGCAACGGACAGTGTGCCATTGCTGATTTTGGGCTAGCTGTTAAGTACATCTCGGAGCTGGACGAGATACACATTGCACAGAACACACGTGTTGGCACACGTCGCTACATGGCACCGGAGGTACTCAGCCAGGCACTCAATCCGCAACAGTTCGAGGAGTTCAAGCGTGCGGACATGTACTCGGTGGGTCTGGTGCTGTGGGAGATGGCCCGGCGCTGCTATACGCCAATTTCGGGCACCAAGACAACGACCTGCGAGGATTACGCGCTGCCGTATCACGATGTGGTGCCCTCGGATCCCACCTTTGACGATATGCATGCGGTCGTATGCGCTAAGGGTTTCCGGCCGCCAATACCGTTGCGCTGGCAGGAGGATGATGTGCTCGCCGCCGTCTCCAAAATCATGCAGGAGTGCTGGCATCCGAATCCAACGGTCCGCCTCACAGCGCTGCGCGTCAAAAAGACGCTTGGGCGGCTCGAGGCCGACTGCCTCATCGATGTGCCCATGAAGATTGTCTAGAACGCGATGTACTACTTAAGAATATTTGTTAGTTTTAGTTAGTTAGTTAGCTAGTTAGTTAGTGCTCTGAAGTCTCTGCAGTTTTGACCTACGTTGCATTTATATATTCGCCAAGTTTTTTCTGTTTCGATTTCGTTTTTTGTTAATTTCTATTGATTTAACTTGTAATCATTTAGCTGTAGATAAGTTTAAGGATCTTTAATTGAACATCGTGCCTACTAATAACTTTTAAGCGACGCACTGATTGTATGTTAGACTAAGATAGTTAGTTATTAGTTAACTAATAATAGAGGGCCGTTAATAATCATTGGTTAACAAAATGCTTTAACTATTTGAGAAATCTTTTGATACAATGCCATATTTACATTGTTGTACAAACAATATGAAATCGATGTATTGTGTGTCAGCTTGTTTACACTTTTGAAGTATACCTATTTAGATTGTTAGCTTAAGTACGAGTTAAGCTTAAACTAACAAATGCATGCAAATTGCTTTAAATGGATTTTCAATGGTTGCAATACGCTATATCTGAATAGATGTTTGTGCTTTTGAGCAGTTTCTTATTTGTATTTTAATGCTTAAGCAAGTTGAAGTTGAAGGTTCTTGCACCTGTGCAAGATAATGCTGCCTTATGTAAAATTCACTGAAATTAGCGCCTTAAGAAATCGTCTTTATACATATAAATACATAATTGTACCAATACACAAGAACGAGTGATGGCCAACAGTTTGTCCAGTTTTGTTCTTGCGCTGGCTTCACAGAAAATATTTATATATATAACCACATTTGAAGGTGCAAAGTTGAAAAAGTCTTATGTTGTTTATATTTTTACGTTTATATATTTAGTATATATTTTGAAAAGCGTTTCACATGTTTTTGTTTGAAAGCACTCGTATTTTGTTTTTCTTAATTTTTCATGTGTATATAGCCAACATTATCTGATCCAGGCAACTAACTATATATATAATATATATTGTATGCTGTCGTAATGAGCATTTTTTGTAAATTATACATGTAAATCAATGAATGCGTAGTATTTAAGTGTAAAACTTATGGCAAATACGTTCTTAAAATTACATTTTTGCATTAACAGCTTAGCTCTAAGTGCAACTTTATATGGACAAATAATTAATTTGTATTGATTTATTTTTGAACTGTGCATAAGGAAACAACAATAACTAAAGTTGTATGTAAAACCTTTAGATAATTTATTTAAAAGTAATAAAAAAAATTTTGAAAAACCAAGAAATATGTTTTTATTTCAAAATTATGCTGCTCTGCTTCTTCTAGTACTTGCTGCATTGGCTGCTTGCCCGCAAGACAAGATATTGATGCATACTTTTGGGGATGCATAAAAAGGCCACTAACCAGACAATATGTATCGAATATCGAATACAGAAAACATTTGAAATCGATAAATCCTTTTCCCATAAGATGAAAATTATGCGTTCTTTTGAAATGCATAAGAATATAGTTGAGCTCCACCTTAAAAGGGGAAAAGGGCCTTTAACAAGCCAAAAATGTTCACTTTGTCAGCTTTATCGACATAACGTTGATTTACAAATCGAACTTTGAAAATCAAGTAGGTAACACAAAAGTATTTGTTAATTCAGTAGACACTGCTCACTCGAACCAGCACGTTACACAGGAATTAAATAAATTTTCGGCCATTACCTCTATAAATTATTTACTCAAATGACAAGTGCTTTGTTCGTTCATAATTTTTTGCGCCATGCATGCTTCAATTCCAGAGCCCGTTGCTGCTCGGCAAGCGCCAAAACGATGCCGCTCGATAATGTTGACTCCGCCGAGGTGACAAATAATATTGAGCCACGGAACAGCAAAATCCCGATTTGTATAGCTGCTAAAATGTATCAAAACGAGAGGGGGCGACCACTTTATTTCCAAATAGTCCGCACTAAACTTGAGGTAAATCTCAACACCAAATCACAATCAATCCAATGAAACTGGAATATTTTATCTTGTTGTCATTGCTTATTCCTAGCCCTCCAAGCAGAACCGAAGAAAAAGCGGCGCAAGCGGAGGAGCAATCGCTGGCAAGAATATCATCTTCGTGGCTGGTCTGGGAGATATTGCCTTGGATACCAGTCGAGAGATTATGAAGAAAGGTCCCAAGGTGTGTGTGTGTCCGCCCAGTCCGGTCTGATTAGATCCAAATACTCAAAGATTTCTTTTCGTTTAGAATCTGGTGATCCTGGACAGGCAATGCAAGCCGACAGCGGTTAAAGAATTGCAGAAGCTGAATTCGAATTCGAAAGTTACATTCTATCCCTATGATGTGACCGCACCCTTGGATGAAAGTAAAAAGCTACTCGAAAAAATCTTCAAAAGGTTCAAGAAAATCGATTTGCTGATCAATGGCGCCGGCATCCTGGACGATCACAAGATGGAGAAGACGATTGCCGTGAATTTCACTGGTACGGTTAATACCACCACTGCAATTATGGACTTCTGGGATAAGCGCAAGGGTGGCCCGGGCGGAGTTGTTGCCAACATCTGCTCCGTGACTGCCTTCAATCCCATCTACCAAGTGCCCGTTTACTGTGCCTCAAAGTGTGCAGCTTTCAGTTACACCTATTCACTGGCCGTAAGTGGTAGCAGATTCAAATAGATCCATATCCTAAGTGCCTTGATAATTTCAACAGAAACTGACACCCATCACTGGCATATCGGCGTACTCGATCAATCCGGGCATTACCCGGACGTCACTGGTGCAAAAATTCAACTCGTGGCTAGATGTGGAGCCGTGTACAGCCGAGCTGCTGCTCGCCCATCCCACCCAGTCAACACAAGAGGCCGCCAAGAGTTTTGTCAAGGCCATTGAGGCCAACAAAAATGGTGCCATCTGGAAAATGGATCGGGGCAAGCTGGAGGAAGTCAAATGGGAAGGACACAAGCACTGGTCATCGGGCATCTGAACTTTAGCCCTCATTTTATATTCAATCACCTCAAATCAGATTTCAGTGTATTTTCCAGATTATTTCTTCAGCTCAATTCTGAGTAATGGTAAATAGCAAAAGAGTTTTTGGAATTGATAGAATAAAGAACGAAAAAAAGAGATAAGCTGCGCTCACCTAATTGGATAGATAAAAAAGACAAAAAGTTGAAGTTGGCCAAAAGCTGTTGCAGCAGCATATAAGAATGGTCAGTAGTAAAATAGAACTGGAGTCGTTTGGTAAACATGTTCGATTTGACCGGCAAGCATGTCTGCTATGTGTCAAACTGTGGCGGCATCACTCTGGAGGCATGCAAAGTGCTCATGAGCAAGAATATAGCAGTGAGTATCTGTGACTGATAAGCCAGGGGGCATTTTGGATAAGATAGTGCAGATATCTCTTTATCGAAAAGTTCTTTAATTTTAATGAGTCGCAATAAGGCAATGCATGCAAATATTCTCTATAGAATATTTCTTTATTTTTGGCTAGTCACAATTCAAAATGATTGAACTACTTGATTTAATATCAATTTAATTTAATAATTGGTAAATCAATAAGAGATTATTATTTATCGATAAAACACCAAAAGAATAACGCATTTGACCAAAAAAAACGTCAAGTTTAAAGTTCATCCGGAAACAAGCATTTTTATTTTTATCTTTGAGTTTTCAATTATAAACATAAATAAATAAATTTGAAAGTACGAATTAGATGATTTAAAATTTGAAGTTAATACCTAAATAAAAATAAATAAAAATATATTAAAATAAAGAAAATTTAAATAAATCCAGAAAAAAGCAAATTATTTAAAAAATGAAAATTAAAAGTCAAAAAAGATAATCGCTTAAATGGAGGAACAATTTGAGGTTGAATAAATCAAGAATTTCTTAATATATATATAGACTTCCACAGCACTTCCTCTGTGGTAAGTGTTATTTCGACCGCAGTTATATAGACTTGCAACTGTTTCCGTTTCTTTTAGAAACTGGCCATTTTGCACAGTGTGGAGAATCGTCAGGCGATTGTCCAGTTGCAATCGATTAAGCACAGCACGCAAATCTTTTTCTGGACCTTCGATGTGACCATGGCCAGGGAGGATATGAAGAAGTACTTCGATGAGGTCATGGTGCAAATGGACCACATCGATGTGCTGATCAATGGAGCAACAATATGCGATGAGCAGGACATTGAGGCCACAGTCAACACAAATCTAACGGGTATGATGAACACTTGCGCCACTGTGCTGCCCTACATGGACAGACAGCAGATGGGAAAGGGCGGTATTATTGTGAATGTGACCTCAGTGATTGGATTGGATCCGTCACCCGTCTTTTGTGCCTACAGCGCATCCAAGTTTGGTGTAATTGGCTTCACCAGAAGTCTGTCGGTAAGTTGACTTAGCTATTTGGAGCAAAAATGCCACAACCATAAATTTTAGAAATTTATTTTCTGAGTAATATTGAAACGATTCTCCTTTTAGGATCCGTTTTATTACAGTCAAAATGGCGTGGCCGTAATTGCAATTTGTTGCGGACCCACAAAGCAGTTTGTCGATCAGAAGCTGACCGCCTTCCTCAGCTATGGCCAGTGCTTTGTGGATCGCCTGCGTAAGGCTCCATGCCAATCGACGGAGATCTGTGCCACTAACATTGTCAAGGCCATCGAGCGCAGTCAGAATGGACAGATTTTCATAGCCGACAAGGGCGGATTGGAGCTTGTCGATTTGCATTGGTATTGGAATGTGGCCGATCAATTGCTGCGCTATATGAGGACATCCAACGAGGATAGGGAGAACGATGACTAACACGAGAGTTATTAGCAGCACTGTCAGATTACAACAAAATATAATTACATATTCTCGATCTTAATGAGTTTGATTTATATATTAATCTATATACATTTGAATTCTAAATTGACCTCTTAATCCAAAACAGTCTGGCTACTTTTACCTCGTAGTAGCGTTGCCACTCCTGCACACAGTTGAGCAAGAGCAAATAAAACGGAATGGCGTCACTGGGTTCGGGAAAAGGATATTTCTACTGCTCCCATGTTGCTTTTTAGATCCATTCATAAGAGAACGAACTATTCGTTCGGTAAAAACATCGTTAAGTCGGTTCCGTACATAAATTTGTGCTGAATAAACCAATCGTTCAGTACCAATATCGTTTAGTTGGATCAGTACTGAAATCATTTACTCAATTCCTATTAGCGTTCAGTTCATTATTTTATTTTATTATGAAAAAATGTAATATTTAATATATTATCCTAAGTTCATACATAATCTCTGAAATGATTACTCCATGGTCTGAATATTGATTTTATTGTGTTTATTCGAAAATGAGATTCAAAAATTAGATCTACTGAACGATGGAGAGAAGTGTCGCACAGTTATTAACGACTGAACGATTGGAGGCTTAAGTAAACGAATGTAAGGTACGTCATTTAGTCTTTCAGTTTGAGGATTAGTTTAATCGAATTCAGACTTAACGACTAAACGATTCGGTGTTTTTAGACGAATGCAGGGTGTGTGTCCCAGCTGAACGCCATATTCAGACTCGAACCCATAACACTGCTGCCGCAGCTAACTTCGCGCGAGCTAAAAATGTGCTCAACTTGAAATGCAAAATTTGAGTTACTTGAATCTGGCTGCAGGCGGTATTTGACTCGCTTAATATTGTGCACAGTGGTACAAAATATGACAAATAAACAAAAAATTTTCAAATCGTGACATTACCATTCTTGAAATAAAGAGCGCAACAGTTTTTTTGTTCTTAAACTAACTTTAATGTTTTGATGTATATTTAATCCCAACAGAAATAGTGATTGGAGTTTCTTAAATGATTTTTTGGTGACTTTAGGCTAACGCTCTTACCTTACTTTACTCTTCTGGCTTCTATCTTTGGTTACTACATTGTTCAAAAAATCAAATGTTCATCAACTTTCACTATGACTGTTAACAACTGCTTTAATGATTTGTATCTAAATATTTGTGAGCACAGAGTGGCAAATTAATAAGCATATGCCACTGCTATTCATATGGCATTTTCCCCATCTCAATTTACGATTGCCACTTCCGCTTGGCAATCCATTCCCCGCCGTTGGGTGGCTTTTCTTCTTCACGTCCCGCTGCCGTTGGCATTGATGAGTCTGCTGATGCTGCTCTTGTTGCTGTTGTTGTTGTTGTTGGCACATTCGCCTTGCGTGATGGATTCTTGAAGCTTCCCGTGGCTCTGGCCTCCATTTGGAAAATTCGCCGCAAAATGATTAACGACTTTTCAAGTGACTTGCAACAGCAGCATCAGCAGCAAAAGGAAGTCGCATAACGAGGATTCAAAATATGCTGCTGCTGCTAACTAAACTGGCTTGCTACGACCAGGTCTACAAATTGGTCTTGGCCAACAAGGTCCTAGACGCTGCCCAAGTGTGTGTGGGCTTTTGGGAATTAATGATTTAAATGACTCGACGCTGGATGTTGTTAGATGGCAAATGGTAAATGGCAAATGGCAAATGGGCAAGCTCAGCTCAGCTCAGCGCGAGGATGGTTGTCATGTCATTAGGCAGCACTCGCTGTGCCCATTTTCACCTGCAGCTGCATACATTTTTCAACACTACTTTAAGCATAATGGTTGGTGGGGAGTGTGGAGTAGGGCGGGGAGTCAAGCACATCCGTTAATTGCAGGCAAACGTCAAAAGTCTTCGTCTGTCGTCTGTCAGCAGTCAGCTGTGCGTGGCCAAAGCTTTGGCGTTGCCCGCCAGTAGCTGTCAAGTTGCAAAGTATACGAGTATTTATATATATATGTATATATATATATTATTTATACATGGGCTGGTCATGGCCGATAGTTGTTGTTGCTGCCCACTTTTGGCAACAACAAAGATTGATGTGTGTTGTACGGCGGCAGGCAGGCAAAACGGAAAATAAATGATGTTGGTGATTATTTTTCTTCATTGAGCTCGAAGCTGTTGCAGACCTATCACTCTTTCTCCCTCTCTCTCTCACTCTCACTCTCTCTCTCGCTCGCATACTCTCTCACTCTCTTTTTCCCCTCCGCTGTTTCAACAGCCATTTTGGCCATCAATCTCGGTAGCATCCAGCAGGCAGCAGTCAGCAAAGACAGCAGACATCAGGCCCGACGTTCATTCCTTCATTCATTCCGTCATCCAGTCAGTCATCCATTCATACGCAGCACATTTGGACAATCTATCAACTTGCGATAGCTGAATCTCTGCCAGTTTGCTCAACTATGCGGTATGTCAGGTCTAACAACGACTGCCAGATACTCTGTATCGATTTTATTATTTATAATAGATTGTTAGATGATCGACTTATTTTAAAATAAAACTAAATATTTGTGCTGTACAACCAAAGCCAGCGAGCATTTTTCTAAAGGTTCGCCAACTTTTTGGAAGATATTTTGATTACTGTCTACATATCAAATAAAATAAGAACAAGTTTCATGCATAAAGTAAGAACAATAACATCGGAAAAATGCTCTTGTGCTAAAGTTAATAGTGGTACATTAAATTAATAAATAATAAATAGACCACACGTACAGAGGATGTATTGCCATCATAATCCTTCAGATCGGTAGATCCTGCAAAGTGATAACCTGGTTGGAAAACTGTTGAATGCAACACTTTTCCCTTGATACCAACGAATGCCATGCAATGGCCCGGTCTGTACAGTTTTGGATATATCCCTCTGTGACTTGCAAAGTCATTCGAATAAAATCATTTTCAATGATTCATGCATAAATCAAAGTCCGTGCATCGATTGGGGAAAATTTACTTGGTGTCCTCATTTTTGAGGCGCCTCAAATGAAAGTAAGCGCTGAATTTGGCAAATCCACTTCTACTAGTGGAAGATAACAATCAAATATGAAAAACTAACAAAATTATCAAGAAATCAAACAGGAATTTCTTTTTAACTAGACATAAAACGAATATCTCAAAAATAGCAAAGATATTATTTAAGAGAACAATAAAAAACATGCACGAAAAGTTGTGGAAATTGTTGTTGGAAATTTTTGAAAAATATTCATATATGGTATATATATATAATTGTGTATTAAATTGTAGCAATTTTTGTACTTTGCGACAGCATGTGGCTGCCTCTTGCCTCTCTCGACTGGTGGCATTTTTAACTAACCAAATAATCCAGTTAGTTAGTTGGTCAACAATAAAGCTAAAGCGTTCCAATTGGCAAAAATAAAACTCAACTTTTAAATGCTGGAATTGTTGTTTTTTTTCTCAAATCCGATCAAAGCGGAAAAGAACGTGCAATATCATCAATTACTCGACAAATTTAGTGGAGACTGTGGCTGAGATTGGCAGTGGGAGTGGTAAAGGGGGAAGGTGGGCGGGGGGGGGGGGATGGGGGGTTGGTGTGTCTCAAAGTATGGCAAAGCGAAATGTCCGGATGCAAACAATAAAATACATTTTCCGGTTACTTGTCACCCACTTTTCTAATGCTAGCGAGAGAGAGAGAGAGAAAGAGTAGAGAGCGAGAGAGAGAGAGGGAGTAAGAGGAATGGAGCCGAGTTGCCACCCAAGTTGACACACGCTGTTTCTTCAGACAGCAGCCAAGGACCAAGACCCCAAAAGTCCTGGCAACTCCTCAACGATTGCCAACAAAGCATTTTCCTTTTGGCCAAATGTTGTTGCTGTTGTTGTCCAAAGTCATGTCGACAATGGCTTTAGCTTTGCTTTTGACACTTGGTAAATGGCGCCGCCCGTTGAGCTCAGCTCGCCCGGCAACAAACATTTGCCCAACTGGGCGTGGCCAAGCACAACTTGGAGCAAGAGTTCAATCCAATTCCTCTGCTGTTGCTGCTGCTTCTGTTTACCGCTTCACTTACGCGTCGCACTTGAAAACTGTTACACTCAGAAAAAAATATACATATATATAAAAATATTTTCTAAAAATTAGTAAGGCTTCCCTAAATCCCAAAAACAGGTTGATTTTTCTTTATTTATATATACATATGTCTTATATGCATTTTTAAGCAAAGGAAAAACTAAAAATAAAAAAGATTATCTAAATAATTGAAGTAACAAAAAGCTAATATAAAATATGATCTTTTTTTTTAGAGTGTAGAAAGAGACATAGACAGATAGAGAGAGAGATAGAGATAGAGAGAGAGAGAGTGATTCCTTCTTGAATGCAGCTTTGCCTTTTAGGAACATGTATAAACTGTGCCAAAGTGCAGCAACTGTTGGCCAACAGCAGACTCGATTGGGGCAAAGTTCATGGCTGGTATTTCTGGTCGAGAGCTGCCTTTGCAGATAACTTTGGCATTTCGTCGCATGCCACACACATCCATTTATCATGTGCGTGTGTTGCACAGCTGGACGGCACTTTTGAGGTCCTTGTGTTTGGATGTTTGTGGCAAGTTGAGCTGCCAATCGATGACAGCATTTAGACAGTCTAACAGACAGACAGACAGCCAGACAGACAGAACGGGAGCTGTTGCAAATATTTGGCCAGAGGACTGCAATAAATAATTAAACAAAACAATCGAGCAAAACATCATCATTTAAGGCTCATTTTTAAGTAATACTTGGAATATTTATATATAATTTGATTGTTCTTCGTATCTGACAAAAGTTTAACTAATTTTCGACTAAACACAAAAGTATGCAACAGGAAAAATTAGCTTCTAGTTTTATTAGAAGTGGAAGAACTATTCTGATTTTTTGTATAAGAAAATTAATTGCAGAAGTTTTTAAGCTTTTTAAAAAAGGCTCATTAGTGCATGAAAGCTGAGGATGTGTTCAGAATTGTTCACTTAAAAGTTAGATTGTTGCTCAATTGGACTTCAACTTTGTTATAAGGCAGAAGAGAGTTAAATCTTAAACTTTAAGTCAGAGATCAACTCCGATGTCTTTAAACTATTTATGAATGAGATGTTGTTCAATTGGCCTTAACTTTTCAGATATCTTTAAGTTATTAATAAATGATTTACACAAAATTAATATATTTGTTGATTTAACTGCAGTTTATTTGCTATAGAATTAAAACCGAATTCTAAACATAATCTGGAATTCGAGATCTTAAGCTCATTAGTTGCTATCTAAAATTCTCAAGTATGTCAGCTAGAAATCGAGCGTCCTTTGATAAGCTCGAATTTTCAACAAAAAAAGAAACTTTTTAGATTGCAAAAAGTTTGTTATCATGTCAACAGTGCAAATAAATAAGCCAGTCTTTCAGTTAGTTGACTAAGCTCAAATCATTGCCGAACATGCGGGAAAACTCCCAAATTGTGTAAGCTGAATAAAGTGACCCAAAACCAGAAGACTCTTTGCCTCTTTCTCTCACTCACTCCCTCTTTCTCTCTCTTGCTGTCTGTCTCTCTATGTGGATGTCATAAAAGTGTAGTGTCCATGCCACAGTTGCATGCAATTTGCAGTTTGCACTTCGCAGTTGTCCAGCGGAAGCAGAGTAAAAGAAATATGGAGACCATAAATCTAAGTGGTAAGTAGTAAATTTTCATTTTCACACCTTTCAACACTTTTCACGCTAACACAACCAGAAGGAACATTTTGCTGTCAAAATGTGAACGAAACACACAAAAAATAAAAGAAAAGAAAAAAGAAAACTGGTCTACAGACTCTCTCTCTCTCTCTCTCTCTCTCTGTCTCCCTCTCACTCTCTCTCTCTCTTGCTCACTTTCTAACTGACAGACTACACAAATACTGTCATACGCAGCGCTGAAGAGTGAGTGAGAGAGGCAGAGGAAGTTGCACGCTGAGGCGAGGCGAGCAGACCGAAGCTGGAGTTGCAGGCGAGTCAGACAAAGTGCCTCTGAGCGTAAATAAATTGGAAATGTCCTTTGGCCTGGCACTGACTGGCGTTAGTCGTTGTGCCACCTCCACCTCCACCTCCACCACCACCCTCTCCCTCCGTCTGGTGTATCCATGCATTGCAATGCGTCCGATGCTTCCATTTTAATATTAATTTTACCCCAAAGCGCAGACGATGGGCCCGGATAGGATAGGATTGGATAGAAGCAGGAGCAGCAGCAGCAGCAACAGCAGCAACAGCAGCAGAAGAAGAAGAAGAGCGAAGGCCAGGCGAAAAGTTATTGCCTTGGCAGGAAGGCTCGAAGCAAGGCAGCCAGGCAGCCAAGCAGTAATCATGGAGCAAGGTTCCTGGGTGCGCGCTGCAGTATCTCCAACTGCTGCTACTGCTTCTGATCCTGCAACGGCAACAGCGTCAGCGCCTGCTGCCCCCCTCTCCATTCAGTTGCCACTGTCGTTGTCAGTTGAAGCAATTTATGTCAGTGCATATCCGACAGCCTGGCAGTTGCAAGCCATGTGCGGGCCCGGGCAGCATCCCTGCCAGAGTGTCCTTTTTGGCAACAAACACAGCGCAGCACAGCACAACACACAGCGACGACAAGAACAACAATCAACAAGCAACAACAAGCATGCAGCACCTATCAAGTTATCAAGCTGGCAAATGTCGCCTGCCCAAAGCATTCTGCAGCGCCCACAGCTGCTCTTCAGCTCTATCTCCCCCCCTCTCCCTCTCTTTATCTCACTCTGCTCGTCTCTTAATCTACGTCTCCGTCTCCGCTTCTGCTCTGTCCGCGAGCCTTGTTGTTATCCTGGCAACGACATCGAGCAGGCCAAAAGTTTAGTTCAACCTTTGATTTATATTTGCTCCTCTTGCTGCTTCTCCTCTTGCTGCTGCTGCTGCTGCTGCTCCTGCTCTTTCTGGCACAGGGAATCGCTCTATTTTCAATGCGACATTGGAGAGACTGCAGTCGCTTTGCTCGCATATCCTTTCTAGCACACCGGAACCTAAAAAATATTTATTAGTTTGTTAAATTGTGAATTGGCCAGCACGTTGTTCATTCTTCATTTGTTCCCGTTTCGTTTCGATTCAGGGAACGATTTTCTGGCTTTTGTATTTCGTATTTGTTGTTTTGAGTTTTGCTGCTTTGGCTTTTGGTCCTTAAGTTCGTTTGTTGTAATGACTCTTGGCAGTGGCAGTGGCAGTGGCTCTTGGCTACTTGGCTGCCACTGGCTCTGATTTGTGGACCAAAAGGATTCCATTATTATTTTTCATTGGGATGCCCTTCGGCACCAAAATGTTCTAAATGAAATACACCCACACACACAGGCACACATACACATATATATAAATATATATATATATATATATATGTGTTCTCAAATCGAAATCGAATAGAATTTCAATCTGTTTGAGATTTATCTATTTGTCGTGCTTTGCTGCAGTATTTGGGTTTTGGGTATTGATTATGCTAATGGGCATTGGCCATTAAGTGCGAAAGCTGCCTCATTTTGATATATAATATTTTAATTAAAATGTAAATCGAAATGATTAAGTGTTTCCAATTTATATGCAATTTTTCATAAGCATAAAGCACTGAAAATTTTCGGTCGAATACAAAAGGCGCATAATTAATTACTGCGCCCCAAAGCACCACGAAAACGAAGGGCAACAAAACAACCGACAACAACAACAACAACAAACAACAATAATAAAAGCAACAGCAACAACAACAACAACAACAACTCAGAGCTAATGACAAACGAACAGTTAAAGTCGAAGCCAAGGTTCCCCTCGATCCTTTGCCCGCCAACTCAACCATGTTTTGGGGCACAGCAACTGATTAATGATGGGCATGCCACAGCAAAGACGGAGCGAGAGAGACAGAGAGAGATGAAAGATTGTCGATTGAGGTACTGACGAAATGAGCACAACATCATCATGACGATAATGAGCATTATGTGATAAATCAGTGGGAGCTGCAGCAACGAGCCGAGCGCCGCTGAAATTTCTACCGCACAATAATAAATTAATATAAATGATACTTAATTTTATGATTAATGATATTGATGAGTTTCCACTGGCGGCTCATGGCTCATTGTCCACCGTCCATTGTCCATCGTCCATCGTCCATCGTCCATCGTCCATTGGCCACTGACCAGACCGAAAAAAGGGTCGAGAGAAAAGTTTCATGAAATTTATCAACGATAAATCAATGAAATTTGTTTCTCTTTTTTTCCCGGTTCTTGGTGCGCAATAGTACAATATATAAAAATAAATAATACATAATTACAACGTTTGATTATTGCCGTCGCCGTCGCCATCGCCATCGCCGTCGCCTTCAACTCAATTGATGAGTTCCACTGACGCCAATGACGCCTTCGGACACGCAACTATTTAAGACCCTAATGAATTTTGAATTCTGGCCGTGAATGCGCTTTGAACTCATTCTCATCCTCATCCTCATTCCCATCCCCATCCCTCATCCACATGCACATCCCTCATCCACATCGCGCATCCACATCCACATCCTCATCCTGTCCGCTCCGACGCCCGCTGTCCGGCTGACAAATGATGTGGCCCATTTCGGGCACATGTTTATTTTGTTCCTTTCACGGCTGTGCACATTTATGTTTCAAATTGATCGCATTGAAATGTGTAATTAATACACATCGATTATTTTGCGCTGTTTGTTTGTGAAGCCATTTGGAAATTATACATTAATAAATATGTATGGATAGGTAGGAGGAGAGGGAGCAGACCCAAGAGGTTTGGGTGGGCCTAAAGCAGATGCCAAGCAAAATAATATTTTCATAAATAAAATTAATCATGTGCACATAAACTTTCGCAATCTTCGAATTAATTATTAAATTAATAGTTGAATTAGAATAAATATCGATGACATTCTATATTTACTAATTAAGCAAAGCTGAAGTTCTAGTTGCTAGTGCTCTTACTTGTATTATTAATAGTTATAGTTAATATTTACAAATAAATAATTAAATTACTTACTGCTTGCTTAAGTCTTGGGCAGCTAAAAATATGTGTTTCTTAGCCGAAGCTAATGAAATCTGTTGATCAACAACATGTCAGGCAATATTATATACCAACTATTAGACTTTATCTGTACATCTTTTAGTGCTATCGGAAATCGATCTATATATATCGATATTCGCGAAAAGCGAGCAGCAATCGTTGAAGTTAAATAAACTTGATTAGCGTTTGGCACAAGCACTAAGCAGACAACACATTGATTCGTCAGATCGTCAGAAAAGTGCATCAGGTTTTTCTAAGTCTCTGGGCAAAATTTTGGTTTCGACAATATCGCGGGTAAAAGAAAAATCCAACATGTAGTTGCGTTATGCGTGTGTGCGAAAAAGCAGCAATGCTAACGGATCGCGCAGACCCTTGAAAGTGTTCGAAAATAGCAGCAACACTCTATCCTTCACTCTTCGTGTGCGAGCTAGCACTCGATTTTAAATTTTGCAGTCTTCGTAAAGTGGGGTGGTTTAACTGTTGATCAATTTGGTAACCATAGCCCGCAAAGTGTATGGTGCAAATCTAAAACAGGGTATAATTGTCGCGACACTCAGAATTCTTTGTTTCTCGGCGGTCACACATATAAGCATACCCACAACGATAGGTTGCAACGGGAACATATCACAGTGCACAGATGGCTGTTCGAACAAACTATTCGCATGTAGAGACAGTGATACCCCTTTTAAGATTTCAACTAGACTTCGATCAGTTTAAGCTGTATTAACTCATATTTTAAGAATTCATGCGAAAGAATCTACTTTCATATATGTTAGGCTAAAGTATGTTGTCTGCTTTAGAAAGTTTTAGTAGGCGTTGAATGTATATATTGATAGTTATTATTTTAGTGGCATTAAGGCTTAACAAATAATTTGATAGAGCTACGAGAAAATATTTGAAGAACTTTTGGAAAATGTTACTGAATCGGTTGAAAGGATTTCGATTGCGCCCATTGGTGCGGCTCTGTTCATCTGAGTTTATAGACAAGGTGAGTGCTGTAAATAATAATATATATCATAACATATATAATACCCCATAACAATCTGAATAGGAATCGTATATTGGAAATCTGCGCAAGAACTTTAAGGAGGATGAGCTTAGTGGTTGTGTGGTGCCGATATTTAAGAAGGCCTTGCTCTATCCCGATAAGATAGCAATTAAGGATATATCTGGTGAATTTACGTACTTTCAGCTCTTCATCACCGCCAAAAAGTTGGCCATACAAATCTCAAATTTTTGTGGTGAGTACTTAAGTCGATTTCTAAGCTGGCTTCAATTTGGAATAAATGTTTCGTTTTCGTTTCTTTTATTTTTTTGTTGTTTATTTCACAGGCAGTGCCTCGCAAATGAATGTGGTATTCTTGTGCTCGAACAATGCGCTGTGGGTAATTATGCAGTGGGCGTGCTGGATCTCTGGCCAGGTGGCTGTGCCGCTAGAGACGCATCAGGCGATCGATGAATTGCTTGGCCAGGCGACCGATTGCAAAGCGCGTCTGGTGATTGGCACACCCGATAGCGAGACAATCACCCAGGAACTGGCACAGAAACTCCAATCGCCCAGCATTGTGGTCGATCATTGCTTTGTGCCCACCAAGGACAGCATCTCCTCGACGACCATGTATGCCAAACAGTTGGTTGGCCCCGACAGCAATGTCATGCTAGAGAGCACGCTGCCCAATGACTACTATGCCAATGCACCAGCTATGCTGCTGTATACGCCCAGCTCATCGCATTGCCGGAATGGTGTGATCCTCACCCATCGCAACATTGATGCGCAGATGTGTTGTCTGAGAGCCAGCTGGCAGCTGAGTGCCGCCGACAGCATGCTGCCCATCATCTCGATGAATCGCATGCATGCAGCCATTGGAGCACTGCTTGGTGTCGGGGGCAACGTAGTGTTGCATCAGAGATTTGAAAGCCATTTGACTTGGAGATCACTGCTGAACATCAATAGTCCCTCGAAGCAGCGGGTGAACATCTTTCTGGCCATGCCCATCGTGTTCAAGCGTCTGATTACCGAATACGAAAAAATGTTTGCCCAGGACTCGCGCATGGTGGAGTACATCAAGAACCATTGCAAGCATCAAATACGATTGATGGCCACCGGATTTGGCCTGCTACCGGAGACGGTCTTCTATCGTTGGCCCGAATTGACCGGTCATAATATCTACGAGTATTATGGCCTGCTGGAGACGGGTCTGGTGCTGGGCCCCGTGCTCGGCAAGCAGACCTTGCCCAATGCAGACAATGCTGACAATTGTCCGGGAACTTTGGGTGCACCACTTGTGGGTGTGACGGCGCGCCTGGTTAATAGCCGGGGTGAGCAGCTGGTTAGCGCGAATTGCACATCCGAAGCGGAACCATCGGACTCTGAGCCGCTTGGTCCCATTGTGGGCGAACTGGAAATAGCTGGTGCTCATCTCTATCCGCTGCGGGTCTCCACCAATCAGGAGCTTGCGGAGCAAACAACGGAACAGTTCATAAAGACCGGCGATATTTGCGCCTATCAGAGCGGTTCTTTTAAGTTTCTCAGCAAAGCGACGGATGTCTTCCATGTCGGCGGCTACAAAATCTATGGCGCGGAGATCAAGAAGGCTCTTATCTCGCATCCCGGCATCAATGATGTCGCCGTCCTCGGCATACCCAATAAAGTGTGGGGTCATCGTTTAGGCGTCATTTGCATATTGTCGCCCGATTCGAAGGTCGACGTGGAAACGATCAAGACCTATTGCTACAGCCAACTGCCGTCGCATAAGAGACCCACAGTATTCAAAACCATCATTGCCAAGTAATAAGCAATCAATCAATCTGTCGATCTATCAGTCAAGCAATCAACAGAAATTAATTGATAGATCGTCGTACAAAAATTTTTGTTTTTATCGTTCTAGTAAAAAGTATTATTGATTTGATGATTGTAACACTAAGCTCAAAGCACACTAAGTCTCAGGGCAAAACTTTGTGCTGTCTGCTTAAAAAATAGCTCTTGATAAAAATAGCATTTCAATCCAATATCGTTTATAATTAATAATTAATGTTTAGCAAAAACTAATTAAATTGTCGAAAAGACTTCCAGTAAGAAATCACCTGAGTAAAAGACGCTATTTGACATTTTGCAATTTTCCACTTGATGGGTTTTGAAAGTAATGAAGGTTATCATTGATGTTTAGTCAAAGCTAAGTGTTTGGTGATTAGCAACTGCTGCTTTTAGCAACTGACAGCTGACATTTGTCAGCTGTCCCATCTATGAATAAGCCCAAAGCTGCAGATGCTAAAGAACACAAATTTTGAAGATTGCTGCGTATGTCGCTTGCACAAGTCAAACTGTCAACGGCAGCAGCAAAAATATGCGGCAACAAAAGTTTCCATTTGGGGTCTGAGTTGCAAAAGTGAAAAGTTAAGCGAAATGAAAAGGAAGGTTAGACAAATTCGAAATGCCTTATTCCTGCAGAAATGCCAACATTTGCTGGCAGCCCGAGTGGAAAAATGTTGTTGTTGCCTTTGGCATTGTTTTCTATCATTTGCTTTCAACAAAAGTGCAATTTGCACCCAAAACAGCAGAGACTGGCGAGATGGGGATAGGTTTAGATGGTTAGTAACGAGACATACACAATACGAGACACAAGAGTGTTGACAATAGCAAAAGGGAACAATGAACGAGACAACACACACAACACACACAACACACATGACAAAAGCAAAGAAAAATCTCTTTTGTGCTGTTTAACAACAGTATAAAAAATCACGAAAACTTTTCAAAATGCCAAACTTGGAGTGTGCGGCATATGTTGTTGGGTGGGTGGTTGCATGACTCTGCTTGTGTGTGTGTGTGTGCTGTGTTGGAGCAACTGCTGCTGGCAGCCGGCGATAAAAAGAACCAGGCAACCCAAAGAAAGTAAAGAAAACTGCAAAATTGCAGCAACAACGTCAACTGACAGCAGCAGCAGCAGCAGCAAGTGCCACGCCCCCTCCTTCCCATGCAACTCCTTCACAGCCTGCCCCAAACATTTCGTTTGGAACAAATGCGTACGTGACACTTTGGTGGCTCAGATATAAGAACGTCACATAACTCAACGTGATTAACGTCTTTTGACGCTCTCCACCAGAGTCGAGTACCCAGTTCCAGCTATCTCCCTCTCTTTCTCGTCTCCCGCTCCCGCTCCCCCTCCCTCAGTCTGTTAGACTGCATGCAAAAATATTGCCAACCATAAAACAAGTGCTTCTCGCTGGATACTCAGTGGGTTCTTTGCTAGCCGCCATCGCGTGGGGTTGTTTGCCATTTAGCGACATTTTCTATTATGCGATTGCGCCTCTGTCTCCGCTTTGGTTATTTATGAGTCTCAGGCTTGACGCCATTGACTCTGTGCACACACACACACACACACACGCACTCTTTTATGTACATACACTTTAAAAAAATAATCTCACTGAGTTTAAATAGTACTTGGGCTAGCTCGCCCAAATTTCTATAAGCCAATGCTATTCGTTTTCTTTTCTTAATATTAAGTTGGAGTTCTCTCAAATTATCATTAAAAAGTATTTCGATTCTATATAGAATCATTTTATATAGCTTATGCATTACATAAAAATAATATTATAGAATAACCTATATAGACTAACCTCTCTGGTTTTAATAAGTTTTATTTGTATTTTTGAAAAATATTTGTTTTGTTTTCGGTACTGTTATAATTTTATCCTGATTTTCTAAATTTTTCAACTGTTTTTTTCCAAAGTGTGTAACCATTTTCAGATTTATATATATATATATTTATATACATTTTTTTATATTGCGTTTACATTTTAAGTTTCGGTATGAGTGTTAAATTTTCTACGTTTAGGTAAGTTGTCATAATCCTTGTAATTGGACAAACTATATTTTTTTTAATCCTGGCCAGCACTTGAATGTCAGTAGACCCATTTTTGAAATGTAAATGTATTTTGATAATTCCTCTCATACAAAAACCTTTAATCTAACTGAAAATTCTTACTTTTTAAATAGACACGTTATTCGATTTTGAGGAAACATCAATAAAATTAATAAAAAATCAAATGATTTCAATTGAACTTCATACATAATGATTGAGCAGACTTCACAGTCTACAAAGCGGAACAAATATCTTCCATTGATATCTTCCAAACCGTTTTTGTTTTTCAAATTGCACTCGATACAGCTAAAATCTTATTCAAGGAGTATTTTCAGATCTTATGGCGTGTGATTAACTGCTTCAATTTATATCATTAAATTACTTCTTTTTCTTTAAATTGCTTATATAATCCGCAAAAAATAAGAAAAAAAATACTTGATCATTAATCGGCCAACATTAATGCGACTTTGTTAGCCAAGTAGCATGAAGCCATCAGCCAAAGCTGCAGAACGAAACCGAAATAAATGATAAAAAATAAAGCTACGTAAAAGACTCATAAATCGAAGCGTAAAAAAACAACGCAAATGCCATGCTTGAATGTCATGCTGTGGTAAAGTGGAAAGTGTCTTTAGTGGCCAATAGATCCAATAGACCGGGCCAACTGACAAACTGTTGTTGAATGGCTCCAAGTCGTGGCCAAAGTCAAAAGCTCACGCGCGTTACAAATTGGATTTATTTACGCCCCGTCAGCGAACGATGATAATGATGATGATGGTGATGATGGTGATGATGATGATGCAGATGACAATGGCGATGATCATGCATGATGCATGAACTGAAAGAACCAATTATACCCGGGCTATATTGAGTGTTGTGCTACGTCAAATCACAATCGACCATTGGAAAACTGAGTTGGGGAATAGTTTTAGCTGAGAAGGATGACGTTTCCAGCTGCGCTTAAGTCAACTTTAATGGCACTCGTCGCGATCGACAGCGCCGCATGGCTACTGAATTTACAATACTCAAATAAAACACACACACACACACACACACACACACACTTACACACGCGCGCAGGCACACATAACTCACTCTGAGTGTTCATACATTAATCATTAGAGTTGCGGTCTCAACTTCGACTTCGAGTTCGAGTTCGGAATCCATTGTGTGTGTGTGTGTGTGTGTGTGTGTGTTGTTCACACATTTCAACTCGAATTAGTTGAATGTGAAGTTTCATGAATGGAAGTATTGGAAATCTTGGTCGGTCTCTGCTGGCTGGCCACATGCGGTCCTCGCCCGGCACAATAATAAAGAAATCTGCCGACAAAAGTGCCTCCAGGTTGTATCATTCAGAAATGAAGAAATGCGCAAAAGTAATGCACAGCAATCGTCATCATTATTATTTTGTAACGTTTCACGTTGAGTTTGAGAAATTGAAATCAGCGTGGGGCCATCGAACCATCGAATCGGCAGACCCATAACGATCCCACAGTGCCACAGAGCGGCAAATGGCTTTTTGTGTGTAATCGCCCATAAGCAGAAACTGCGGGGTTTTTTTTTCGTTTTTTTTTTTTAGCTTTATAGGGGCTCTGAGCATCAAAATGCAAAGCACTCCCTGCCCAACTTGTCCTCATCGAAGTGGTTTCATTTACAATGTGAAATTACTTGGGACGATCAGCGATTGATTTAATTACTCCAGTTGCAAGCATTATTTTGCAATGCGTTCTGATTCTGTTTTGATGTCCAGTATTGTAATCATTTTTTGCTTGCCGTTTCGTTTTGTGGGTTCAAGTCCAACTGTCAGGTCCATTGTTCAGTTCGAATCTGTGGCAGTGGCAGTGGCAGTGGCAGTGGCAGTGGCAGTGGCTTGACAGGCCGAGTGACAGATTTGCCCACAAAACAATTCTGTGAGGCATGCGAGAACAGACTTATTAAACTGACCCCGGACCCAAATTGGATATGCGTTCTATGCAAAAGACTGACGGACTCACTGACTGACTGACTGACTTTGTTGCCACAGTTTGCAATTTATCCTCTTCAACGATGCTGGACCAAATGGCCAGCCAAGCATATTATTTTCAAGTTCATGTGTCCAGAGTTTGCCCAGAATGTTTAAGTATGATTTGGACCTTTTTTATGTTATTTGGAATATGTCACGAAAGTAATTTTTAGTTTATCTTTTCATTTTGCATACTTTTAAAGATAGTAAATTAATTTTACCTCTTAACTTTCCTCGCTACATTCTCTTTTGGATGACCCTTTTCATATAGTGTGTAATACTTAGAGTAGACTTTATCATATTGCCAATTCTAGAGTCATCTATTTGTATAATTCAATTCAATATTGAACTACATATATGCTATATGTGAATATACTTCTCGTGAATAACATTTGTGTCTGCATTTCTGCTTTGGCATCTTAACTAATTCCTATTAATTATTAACTAATTAATTATTTTATATATAAATATTACAATTATTTTTTAAAAATAGATAACTTAACTTTAACATTCCTATATTTTTATTTTTAATCCGATTTGTTTTTTACTCGATTTTCGTCAATTCATGCAACAAATGCTTTCTCAATTTTGCAATTAAATTCCTCCAGATATAATAAAAATATTTTTATTTTCTAATTTAACATCAAATATTGCATTTAATTTTTATTTAATTAAATTCCTTTTTTGTATTTTTCCGGTCGACATTAAGTAAACTTGAGAGAAGAAGATAAAAATGAATAAAATGTCATCGCCAGACTTATTTAATTTCCTAAATATAATATATTGCTATCGCTTAATGCGTTTATTTGTTTTATAATATATTATTGTTAATAAATAATGATAGATGCTCACATATTTGGCACAAGAACAAGCTAATTTATGTCCGAAGAGTGTTGCCATTTAGGCGTGTCTTGGTCATTTCGTAGGCCATTAATAAAACTTGTCCCAAACCAGCTGGAGAAGCAGCCAAGTCGAATCGTTAATAAAATAAACGTTTGATTAATGAGCAAGACTGGAAAATTAAAGAGCAAAAGCGAAGAGAAAGGAGCAAACAAAGTGGAGAGCCATAAAACAGCTAATTTAATGGGGCACATGCAACCCCAATATGCAACAACAAGTTACATGATGAAAGCTGAATTTACTTTGAGTAAATTGTAATAAAATAGATTAAGCTTATCCAAAATACATATATATTTGAAGATCTCTTCCTCTTCAGATTTCACACGTGTTTAACAAATTGGATTGCAATAAAGTTGGTCTAAAATAAAATTGCTTATCTAAAATATATATTTCAAAATCTATCCGCCTTCAGATTTCACATTTGTTTTAAAAAATTGCTCGATATTTAGAAATAAGTTAGAATGCTCAAGTCGAAACAGTCCGACTAGGGGATACCCTGTACACAGCTGTTAAATATTTAGTAGGCTTACTGATGGAAATTTGTTCAATATGAAAATTGATTTTGGTTAATAAAAATTGTTGTCTGATCTTAATGAGGAAGTTTATATCTTTTGTATCTCTTATGGCAATCGGAAATCGATTTGGATGGATACTCACGAAATGGATGTAATAATAGGTAAAATGACTTATGATATACAATAACTTATATTCCAAATTTGAGGACAATAGTTTCTAAAGTCTTTGAGATTGACTTGTTCATACAGACGGGCAGACGGACATGGATAGATCGAATCGAATCGGTTGCTGGGGCTAATTAAGAATATGTTTACTGTATATGATTTTTAAAAAATACTTATATTTTTTGTTCACACATGCAGCTTTACAGGGTATTCAATTCGTCGATATTTCAATTTTTTGTAACCTCTTTTTTCGCATTCGCTAAATGTGTGTGAGGGCATAACTCATTACGTAATTCAAGTGCATGCCACATTGTGGCAGATTTGCAGGCCAAAGGAGAGCAAAGGCAAAAAAGAGCGAGAGAGAGATAGGCAGATAAACAGAGATAGATAGAGAGAGAGAGAGACGGGGTAGCTAGAGGATCGAGTGATTCAAGTGTTTTAAACTTGTGTTGCTGCTACTGCTACCTCTTTTGGGGTCTGTCGTGGAATGGTGTGTGAGTGTGTGTGTGTGGTGTGTGCTTTTAGAAACTAAGCGTGTAAAATACGAGCACATAAATCTATTCAGCACGCATTTAAGCAACGGCAAAGGCAACAGCGGCGACTGCAATTCTGGTCTAATCACGGCATTCACCATTCGTTATACGCCGTTTGCAGTTTTCAGTTTGCAGTTGCAGTTTTCAGTTTGCCCAGAAATGTAATTAGGCCTGCCGTCATGTGGAACGCATTGTTTAAGAAGGAGGCGGGGCTGGGACCAGCCAAATGGGGAGGGTCAGTTAACAGATGGTTTCGGCTTCGGCTTTGGCTTCAGGCAAAGGATAGCTTGTGTGGTCTTTCTGCACTTGCTTGTGGACTGCAATTTGGCAAAGCGATAACGAACCCAGGCCAATTCCCTCGCTCCCCTTTCTGCCACCCCCTTGCAGCCTCTGCTACCCACTTGCTGCACATAATGACAATATTACGTTGTACGCAGGTGAGCGAATTGAAAATGCATGCACTAAATTACACACACGATCAACGGCGAGCTAAGTAATAGCAGCTAATCCAAATAAAAAAGCGACTTTCGAATGCCCTATAAATATATATATAAAGTTTAAGCAATTAGAGAAGTTTTATTATTATTATTATTATTAAAATTAATATTGTTTTTAATTATTATTATTGTTATTAGTATTATTAATTTTGGAGTATTAGAAGGGATAAGCTTAACTTCGTGTGTTTAACTTTGTGATGTTTTATTTTGACAGTATAAAAGTTAATTGTTGCTTAATAGCATAATGAAATAATAATAATATACTAAGTCTGTAACTTGCACAAAACATATTCAAGTCTGATTTCCTTTACATTTTATTTTCACACTTTCAGTTTTGTTAGCAAAATCAACACAAAATTTAATATTTCTTGCGATAATATTAATTGAAAATCTGTTTATAAGTCAATATTTATTTAACATATATATTTATTTCGAGGATGACAAGTCAAAATTTAAATCATTCATAAATGCGCTTAAAATATTTACGAAGCGTATATTTATATAATCAAAATAAGAATTATGAGAGAATATTATTTAAACTACTGATGATATATCAATTTTAATTTAACAGATGTTTATTTCGAGAATGACAAGTCAAAAATAAATTCATTCATAAATAATTTGAGCAGCTGTTCGGTTGCCTAAAATATTTATGAATCAAAATAAGCATTTTGAGTTTATATCTTTCGCTTAACACTTGAATAAAGATTGCGTTTTGTAGATATTTAAATATTTATTTTACGTATATTTATTTGGCATATCGCAAGCATTTTGTGTGTGTGCAGATAATCAATTAAAAATCATACATTAATATCATTTGAGCAGCTGTAAGAATCTCTTTTTGAAGCTATATTTTCAATAATTATTCTATCAAGTTCCACTCGAAAAATATGTTTCTATTTTCAGTGCTTCTTTTGATTTCCTTAGAGAGCACACAAATCTTAATAAACAGGTCTTGAAATATTTGTTTTATTAAGTTCCACACACAAATCTTAATAGAAGTGGGAAATGATGAAGCAACAAAGACTTCCTCTGAGTGTTTTTTTTTGTTTCAGCCAAGTTGATGACATTGTTATTATGCCCTTCATTATGGCAACATAACTGCAAAACTGCGAGGGCAAAAAAAAGATGTGTAAAAAATGCGCAATGTCAAGTAAGTAAAGCGATGCAGCGACAACAGCGTAAGAAAAAAAGGGAACGAACGAAGCAACGAAAGAGTGTGTAGTGATCAAGAATAATGACCACTTTGCCATCTCGTGGCAAATAACCATTCATCAAATTGTCCAAATTACAGACATTTCACAATGACGCGAGTTCTTCGCTTCTCCTGCTCCTCCAACTCCATTCCCATTTGCTGCACACTGATGAGTTTGCACTGTGGCTGCGACAGCGACTGCAATTCGTTTACACCAATTTTATGGTAACAAGCTTCACTCTGTCTGTACCTCTTTCTCTCTGCCAGTCCCTGTCTAACAGGGCCAGTGGCAGCTGCTGGCGAGTTGAGTTGAGTTGACTTTGAGTTTTGTGCTTCAATTTAAGTTGAAATGTCCAAATTGCCAGCTGCATTTTCAGTCCACTCGATTCTCGTGTTATTGGACAACTAAACTGCCCACGACTCACGCCTAAAACTATGCAACACCAACACCAACAGCAGCAACAGCTGGCAGCCTAGCTGCGAAACTCAATCACTCTCGGCTCATTCAATTTCATGGCTCGCCGCTGCCGACAACTGCAATTTGGGGACATTAAGTTTTGACATTGAATAATCACCGTTAAAGGCGTTGACGAGCCACACAAAACTCTCCCTCTCGCTTTTGTTCACTCCCCAGCGGCAAACTAGAGAATGACCTTTCATTACAGAATTCATTCGTATGCACACAAAGTAATTCAATACCTAGTTATGCTCTAGGAAGCTTCTAAGTCAAGCACAAACTTGTCTTCAGCAACGAAAGCACACATTACAAAGTAATGCAGAATGTAAGGTGATTACTTTACCACTGTAGAACAGTAATATGTGTTGTGGCATGGTTTCGAAGCTACACTGCCTACAAACCATAGATTATGAATCGAATTCGTAATGGCCTCCTTTCGCTGCTGGGTCACTTCTTCATTTTCTCTCTCTCTCTCTCTGTGTCCTTATCGTTGCTCATTCGTTATATCGCGTAATCTTCTGTGCCTATAATAAATTCATCATTTGCCGGCAACGAACGCTGAAGCAGACGCGGGGCATATATGAAATTTTCATAAGGGAGCTTCAATTTGGCTGAGTGGAGAGCAAGCAAGAGGAAGAACGGAGAGTGGGTAGCGTTGGGGTGCACAGTTGGCTTATATTTTGATTTATTTGCCACAGACACGACAGTTAATTTGATATTTTGATTAACTGCAGCAGCAGCAACAACAACAACAGCAAATGCATTCAAAATGCGGGAAATGGGAAAGGTTTCGTTGTGGCTCAAGGTGAATGGTAAATATAAATGTAAGCCTGAGGGTCAAACCAGACAGCCAGCTCCGGCTACCACACACCTCCCCCTCCCACCAATTACCCTTGACCATACAAGCACCTAATCCCTTGTAAGGCTCTCACTTTCGTCTCGTTTTGTCTCGTTTCGTTTCGTTTCGTTTCTTTCCCTGGATTCCAACATAACTGCGTAATTTTTATTCACTTTGCGAAAATGTGAGAATAATTGCAGGGCAGTTAATTTATTATGTCGCTGCCAAGGCAAGACATGAAAGGGTGTGAGAGAACAACACTTACGCCCCCTCTCCCCCTTCTACCTAAAAAGGCTTAACCATGTCCAGTAGAGAAGAGGACAAAAAGAGAGAGGTAGATAGAGAATGAGGAGCACTTGCACAGTGAACTAAATCATAATTTGAAACGATCTCATTTTCTTATTTTGTATCTGTAAGTGAAGAACATTTCATCAAGAATTGATTTGTTGTTGCAAACAACACCAAAAGCTACAACATTAGAAGGTACATTTTTAAATTTATATATTTCCTTTAAATAAAATTAACATAATATTGTAATATCTTTCGCCACTGTGCACCGTGGGCACGCCTTCTGCTGGCAACTGTTTATTGTGAAAATTGATTTATTATCGCGATGGTCGGCATTCTGTTTCTACATCTCCCCACACACAAACACACACACACCACTGCTACCAGTCTGTTATACAAAATTGGCGTGGCTGCCGCCGTTGTTGCATGCACCACCGGCTATGTAGCGTCGTCGACGACGCGTCGCTGATTGTTTATGTTGTTGTTGCTGTTGCATATTTGCATCGATTAAAATAAGAATTTTACATGCGATTCGTGTTGTCGTCGCCTGGCTTTGTGTGCCCCCAGACTCCCTCCAGACTCCTCTCCCCCACAAACAGCTTAATACATTTATAAAATTGCGACAAGAAGTAGGACGAGAGAAGCGAGGAGGAGAAGCACAAAAGAGAGAACAAAGAGTAAAGGCAAAAATGATAAAAAAGTGCATTTATGCACGAATTTTAACGAATTGCTGATGAAAATGTCGCGTCATAAATTATATCATATTAAGGGCTGCTGGATCAAGGGAGGGGAGGTACGAAGAATGAGGGGAAGAGTAATAAAGACGGTTCGGTTGAACTGAAAGCCGTGTGAGATAAATTGCAGTGGACACTTTACTCCCATCGGCTTTCAGCTCCATCTTTCGCTTTCTCTCCCTCTCTCCCTCCATCTCTTTCTTTGTCGCGTTCGCTGTGTGCATGCATAAATTAAATTTGTATATATTTTACTTTCGAGTTATGCGTCTGGGTAATTATTTTATCTTACGTCCCCTGCACATACCACCACTAGTACAGTGTACACTGCATACAGTGCACACCAAGAGGGCTGGCTAGCTGGCTGGCTGGTTGGCTGGCTGGCTGGCTGGCTACGTGGCTGTGCATGGCATTCAAAGGTTAATTGGCATTTTTGGGCTTAATTGCCTAGCGAGTGTGGCACATGCACACAACCCATACCATACACATGCAACACATGCAACGCATGCACCACAACACACCACACACATTGCGATAACATCATCGACATTCAACCACCACTGGAACTGAGGCTGAGGCTGACAGTTTGGTTGATTGATTGCGGGCGAAAGTTGGTTGACTGCGCCAATTTAGCTGCGCTTGCGACTGGAGTGGATTCGACTATTCGAATATTGGACTAGAGTGGAGGCGTGTTTGTCATCTGAGCACCGCTTGTGCCTTAGGGTGGATGTCCCTCACTCACACACCCAGCGCACACACAAATTGACTTGTAGGCTTGGAATAAATGCCCAACTTAATGCAATTTCCTCTAAATTGACAAGCGTGCTGCGATCTAGCCCTGAAAGGACCAACACGTTTTTCATTATAGCCTGCTATAGTACTATAGTACTAGTAGTAATAGTACTATTCGTTGTAGTGGTTATAGTATTATTCTTAATAGTAGTAATGGTAGTCTTGGTAGCACTAGCAGTAAATGTAATATTAGTAGAAGTAAGGTTAGTAATAGTATTATTGGTAGTATTATAATTGGTCGTATTAATACTAGCAGAAGTAATTAAATTAGTATTATTCTATTATATATGTTCTCCAATAGATAAAAATAAATTGCACGAATTTCATACATGAATATTAAATTAGTACTGTATATCCAGAGTGGAAAGTGTAAGGGATGAAGAAAATTCAAATCCAAAGGATATTTTATGGATTATTTAAGACACTATATAATATTTTTTATAAATTATGCATGTATGTATTTGAATAATTGTTAACATTATTATAATTATTTATTAAATCAAAATTAAAAAGTTCTCTTAATTTATAATGGGAACAGTGAACCATGCATTACAAATCAGCATTTGAAACAATTTTAAAGTTAATTACTTTTTTTATTATACTGGAAAAATAAGACAATCGTGCTTTTTTCGCAATTGTATTGTGAAATTAAATGAAGACTTTAAAAGAGAATCATTCTTAACAAACCAATTCACATTAAGAAATAAAAACCTTAAAAAAATATGTTTCCCTAATTAATAATAGTAACGTCAAGAACACGCTATAAAAAAGCTGAGCTAACGAAGACAGAAATATAATTTTAAGATCTAAAATTAATTTAAATGTGGGCTTAAGGATCAGGTGAGACTAAGTATTAATTATAACCTGGAACTAACTACTGCATTAATCGCCTAATAAAGTTCATTAAAAGTTCACATGAAACAAAAAAAACTACCCATTGCTTATCTTGTCCTACAGATCTGCAACTGACAATGGAAATGTATATATACACATACATGTACGAATACGTGCATATGTGTATTTTACGATTCTTTCCACACACACTCGCACACTCGCACACACACACACAAACACACACCACGTCATGCTTGTTACTCACAAGACCCATAAAACTCAACGCAGCGCAAAAAGAGATCGACTCGAATGCAATTCCAATGCTTGTGGCAGCAACTCCGTGTCTGCAACTATAACTGTGGCTGTCGTTTCGTGTCGTGCCTCGTGTCTCGGGATAGGCGTCAACACTGGCGCGCCAGAATTGGCATTAATGAGTAGACAAAGAGCCAAAGAACAGCAAAAACAGCAACAGCAACACAAAGACGACGCAGAAGAAGAGTGGCCACTTAGCAGCGAAGCGTCGCTGAAATGCGTCGATCAAATTAACAATTTAATTTCTAAGAAAACTAATTAAAAATCATGCAGTTGCTGCTGCTGCTGCTGCTGCTGCTGCTTCACTTCACTTTACTACTGCTCCTCCAAGAGGCATTCCCCCCATCCCTCCCGCACAGCTCATACTTGATTGCTGACTTGGCTGAACTGTCTAAGCAAGTTGGCCTGACTGCTGCCTGCCAGTTGCCAGTTGCCAGTCCGTGTCTGAGCCAAGTGCCTGCAACATGCGTCAAGCATTCGCAATTAGCGGAGTTGCAGCCATCAGTCGACCATTAAAAGCAGGCAAACATGCGCACACTTGATTTTCCAATCAGAACAGCACCACTACCACCACAGAAGACCCAACCATGCCTCCACATTTTGCAGAGAGCAGTGGGGCAGTGGCGGCCGCCAATCAGCGAAGTCAGCAACATTTGTGCCACAGTCTTGGCTCAAGTAACAGCAGCAGCAGCAACAACAACCAAACAGATATTAAACAAGTAATGCAACGCCAATTATTATCCAACGAAGGTTCTATGCTCTAAAGCGAAATGGACTCAATTTTCTTCTTATAAATAAATTTGCTTAAATTTTTAAACTATAAGTAAGCTTTATAAAAAATAAATCAAATAAATTTGTGTATTCCAATATTATTAAAATAATTATTCATTTAAAATAAATCAAATAAATTTGGGTTATAAAAAAATACTTTTATAATTAAAACTCAAAAATAAATGCATTTAATCTGATTAATCAAAATTGTTAATAATGTTTCCTATAATTAAATAGTATATTTTTTAACTTTTAACTATCAAAAGTGAAACTAAAAATAATATGACTTGAATTTGAATATTTTAAGACTTTCATAAGGTTTACTATATTAAAAACCATTTTTTCAACTTTTGCGAATAAGAAATATTTAAATATTTTTTTGTTATATTATTGCCTATTTTAAATACAAATTGCATTATAAATCTTACTCAACCATTATTAATTATAATTCTGAAAATAATTCTTATTGTGTGACTTTAATTTAAAAGCAATAATCTTAAACTGAAATTTAATTAATTTATTTCATTTTTTATTTAGCTTGAAGCTTAATTTTTGTTTATATCTGGAAACACTTCATATACTGTGACTTTTATTTAAAAATTAAAAAAACTTAAAACTTATTTGTAAATTTATTTATTTATAACTCAGAGAATAATTCTTAGTTTGTGTAATAGTCATAAATTGGAAATTTAATTTGAATTTAGAAAAATTTAATGGATAATTAGACTTAAGTTTTACATTTAGAGGCTGTAAAATAATAATAAGTTTCTGATGAAAGCAAAATTAAAATACAATTTTTTTATTATGCAAAATATTTTTTCAAATTCTGTTGCCTTTGGACTGTCATTGAAATCTTAGCCAAAAGCTATCTACCCCAATTGGGGGTAGTGTGTGGAGAATCAACGTGCAACTGGCAATTGCTGTCTGCCAGCGGCTGATGGATGGATTGCCTGTTTGACTGGCCTGGCCTGGCCTCTAGTCTCGCCTTGCCTCACCTCATCTCGGACGCAGCAATCAAAGCGACTCTCCTCTTCAGGGCACTCCTGCTATCTTGCCACACATGCTAAACTATTGCCTCTCCGCTGGACCACCCACCCTCTCCCCACGTGGAGATGCACGCCCCTTGTTTGCCCGGGGCTCGTGTGTGCCATGTCAAGAGTGGCAGCCACTGGGAGCGATCAGTAAGGAGGGCAGCAACAGATCGCTGTCGGGTATTTCTCTCTTGCGCTGTGTGCCACATCGTCAACGTTGACTGCTAATAGACGCTCACGACGTGCCACACACAAACACACACACACACACACACATACACACAAGAACACGTGAGGCATCAATCGAGGGGCGCACGGGTTGTTGATGTTGCATATAATTAATTTATTATGTTGTTTGCCGCTGCAGCTTGTCTTATGACGCATTTATGGTTGCATTTATAATGTTTGCCAACTTCGAGTCGTGCTCTGAACGGAAATTGACTGAGAGCGGGGCAAGACGACTCTGCTACTTCTTGTGGCAGCAAGTGGGCAGCCATAACCATACATGGGCCACATGCCACATAAGTTGATGAGTTGATGAGTTGATTTGCAACTGCTGCAACTGCTCCACAGCTAAAATGGACAATTTGTAAACGCTACTCAAGCACAGCTCGACCATCGAGTGACAGCCGGCCAAGGCCAAGGCGAAGGCGAAGGCGAAGGCGAAGCTGAAGGCGAAGGCGAAGCTGAAGGCGAAGGCAACTCTTCATTAAGTCCTTTTCCAAATTAGGAAGACTACAATTAACTAGTTGACGCGATGGGTGGGCTAATTATGTATACTTAATGTGTGTGTGTGTGTATATATGTATGTAGGTGTGAGCAATCCACCTCTTGACTTATATGAACAGATATATATTATGAACAGTTTTAAGAGCTCTATACAATCAAGTTGTATATTTTTCAATATTTTGAGTTGCACCAATTTATCGACTGCAAATCATAGTTGATAATATTATATATTATAATAATTGTAATTTGTATATATCTTTTAATTTATACCACCTGAGAAGATTTAAGAATTCATGATTAAGATAGTGGACAGTGGATAATGGGCAGTTAGGTTGCAACAACTAAATCATGCCAAGTTATCGAGAATTCTTATATGTTGATATCGCTAAATACTTCAGATATTTTTTCCTACAAAAGTCGAACAATGAAAACCCATTACAGTAGATATATTTATATAGCCATACCTATAAAAATGTACAATTTAATATATAGCAGTAATAGAAACACAAATTAATATATTTAATTAAATTGAAATATTTTTAAATTCCCTTTTATAATCATTTCACTCCGTTGACTTGATATAGAAAGTGTTCAACAATAGTGCTATATTTCATGAATAAAATAATTTAAGTCTTAAATTATGAAGCATTTTCCAGAATTTATGCAACAATATCGGCAACTCCTATTGCTAAAGCTAAACATATTAAAATACTTTGAGAGTTTCAAATTACAATAAGTCGATTTAATCATCACTGTAAAAAAATGCCAACCTAAAATATGCTAGTAATAAAAACACATATTGATATATATAATTAATTGGAATATTAGTTTTACATTATATATTATTAATTTATTAAATATTATTATTTTCCTGTAAAAAGTACATTTCGAAATATATATTTTAAAATCACCATATTTGAGTTATTTCAACCGAAAATCTTATCCCAATGCATTTGCCATTTGGCTCCCACACTGACCGAAAGCAAGGTGCAAAGATCATTGATAATTACCGTTAATTGCACACTTTGCCAAGCTGTCCCAGCCAGGCTAACTGGTCGGGGCTATTTGCCGCCACTTTTGACAGCCAGTTGCGCCAAGTTTCGAATGTAGTTTCAATCAATCAAACGCTGCAAGTGGCCAACGGAAATGGCACTCAAAGACATGCCACATCCAAAGGTTAAAGGGCGCGTCAAGGGGCTTAAAACACACCCACGTATACACAACCACGCACACACACACACACACACACACACACACACACACACACACAGTCAGACAAAGTCAATATTAGCAGCGCAAAAAGTGTCTGTGGCAAAAAGTTTTCTGCATTCGGCATTTTGAGAAAAAAGGCTATTTAATTGAGGGATTTGCAGCGCGGAGTTTGGCTGAGAATGCTGTGTTTTGGTCTGGTTATTAGCCAGAAAATTTATTGGTCCATGGCCAATGTTTTCACAGTCAATTTATCATTTGCACAACTGCAACTGCAACTGTATTTGGAATACATTAGTCATACGACATGTTGACAGCCTGTCAACAACGCAATGATTGCCAGCACTCCGATCCCATTCCACCTCATCGCCAGGCATTGGGAGTATTATTGCAATGATTTATGTTGACAGTCGAAACTTAAATTAAAATTAAACTAAAATTACAAATTAATGATGAAGAAAAACAAAGAAATTTATATATAAAAGATTAAGTGTCTGGGATTATTGAACAGCCACAACTCTTTTGGCTTTCCCGTTTTTCACTTTCAAAGTCAAGTGATTGCAATGCGAAAATAAATCCCCCGTTTCTCTCTAAAATAATTTATTTATAGCTTAGAAAATAGTTCATATTTTGTGTCTTTTGTGTAAAAGTAATAAATTGCAAATTTAATTTTAATTTAGAAAAATGTTACGAATAATTTGATATATAAATATTTTATATTAAGATACTATATATTTATATACTACTGTTGAAACGAAAGTCAAAATAACATTTTATTTATTATGCTAAATATTTATTTATTCTTAATTTTGATTTCTATAGCCTTTGGACACTCCTTAAGATTGTAGCCAAAAGCTATGTAATCCAATTGGAGGTAGTGTGTGGAGAATCTTTTGGTTTTCCCGTAATTCACTTTCAAATTAAAATGATTGCTATGCGAATATCTTCCCAATAAACCCGATTCGATTTAGAACTCTGCTGAAATCGTGGAATTGTATTTCATCTTCAATCCTAGCCTTATATAGCTACACAGTGTTCACTTACTTTCTGAGGGGATCATTTTATTCCATGTAAGGGTTACTTTTACAATTTGTGTATTTTTATTTACCTTTATAATGTACTCAGTTTCAGTTCTTAAGCATATTTTTCATATATTTGCTAGCTTCAAATAGTGTTCATTCGTGAACACCTCCCTTTCTTTAAGCTATAAATCATTATAAACCCTTGCCACACATCAAAATTAACAACAAAGAAAAATCAGGTTTTTGGGCTTGCAGCTATTAATTGTGTGTGTTTTATTGGGGAAATGTGTGTGTGTGTGTGTGTGTGTGAGAGAGAGAGAGAGAGAGAGAGAGCGAGAGAGAGAGAGAGTATATAATAAGGTCGTTAATCACAGAAATTGTAGTCAGACACTCCCACATTGTAGCTGATTGTATCATTTCTCTTGTCAGTCATCATAAATGGTGCGGCACAGCTGTCAAGGCGGCAGAGCACAATTTGCAGTGTGGAGAAAGTAGTTACAGTTGAAGTTGGCAAAGGGATCATTAATTAATCATTAGAGAGCCATTATGATATGGCCCATTATCAGCATGTATCGGAGCAGCATCGTTAGGCCCGCTGCATGGCGAACAAATTGAAGTCGCTGTGTTGAGCAAATCTAATAAACTTTCCCAACGACTGCGAATTTTTATGAAAATTTTCACAATTTTCACATCTTTCAACAGAGCTGACAAGGCCAGGCCAGGCCAGGCCAGGACAACGGAACGTCATCATATCAAACGGGGCTCGGGTCGGGTCTTGTCTCATTTATAAAAGTTGCGACTGGACGAACACAAGGCGAGCGAGGAAGTATCGCATTCGAGACGTCTGTCAGAGTGTCAGTCTGTCAGACTGTCAGTGACTCAGTGTGATGAGATTTTTTGATTGATGTCGAGTGCCACGTTGCAGTGCTCTTAAATTTTTATAAATTAACATTTTGCATTGGAACAGCTCTCAGCTCACAGCTCACAGCTCTCAGCTCGCAGACATATTTTTCATGTCAGGCGTTTTGCGTCGCGCTTTTCCCCGCAATTGATTGATGAAAATGCGAGGCGTGTTTTCGTTACACAAGTTGAAGAAGCAGAATATGAAGTAGAAATAATATTATTAATAATGATATATCTATGCAAATGACGGCCAGAAATTATTAGTTTCATGTTCTGCCTCCGCTTACAAAGCTCTGATGAATTTTATATTAATTTGCCAATCATTTATCATGTCCAACGGACGGAGCAGCCATTATACAGCCAGATGAGTAGGTAGACTCAATTTATGCACACGAAATACGAGTATTGATTTATCAGGCACCAATAACGGATTGGCGTCTAAATCAAATAAATAATGGCCATTATTCGGCAATCGATAAATAATTATGCAACTTTAGTGTTAATTGAAATTCCACTACTAAACAAGGACTCAATTTTAAATGAAATATTTGTTGGACTGGAACTCCTCGAATGAAATAACTATTTTGAATTTAGCCAATTAATAAAAAAGGCAGTTAAATTCCTAAAAAATATAAATAATCTAACAAACATAATTATGTCATGACGAAATTATGATAAACTCATAATTATGATACACTCACAAAATACCAGAAATATTAAAAAAATGTTGACAAATAATTTTTGAAAAAAGAAATGAAATACTTAAAAGTAAAATAAAACTAGCTGAGAATGATAATAGTCGAATAACTGGCAGAACCAGAAAGTTGTTCACATAAGAACTCATCGCTCAACCGTTCGTTCCTATGGCAGCTATATAATATAGTAATTTGATGTCGATCATTTTTTGTCCAATTAAAAGAAGCCGAACAAAACTCATATTAAATAAGTTTAGTTTGGACTTATCGGTATACAAACAAGTTTTATTATCCTTATCTATCGATATCTATATGCTTATCGGATATCTGTATATATATAGACGTCTCCTTCAGTGCAATACAAAAGCCAGGCACAATCGTTTTGCGGAGTAATTTATACATAAGCAAATAGTCCAGCGATATATCTCAATAAAATCTGATTTACATTTTCTATTCGGCCCACTCTGGGTGGGCATTTTAATGGAGGTGACTCCCAAATTGATTTAGCTGTTGGCCAACTTTTGTGTTTATGTGTAGAAGAGACCGACGACATTCCTTGGAGTAAATCTGTGTGCATTTCAACAACTTCATTTTGTGGTTTTTGTGCAGAAATGCCACCCAGCAAAAACGATAAAAGTATCACAGTAATATGACTGTGTTTGTGTTAAAGTGTGTGTATACTCGCCTTGTGGCTTAGGGGCAATAAAACTATTTACAGTTCAATTTGCTATAATATTTGCAGTTGCAACCACAAACGACAAATATGCCAACACCAAACAGCAACGAACCGCAGACTGGCAGAAAACGAGACTCTGAGTCAGAGCCAGAACCAGAACCAGAACCAGACCAAGAACCAAACCGAGGCCGAGACCCAGTACCAAAACTCGACCCAGACCCAATTGCAGAGCCCGGGCGAGACTCAGAGTTAGACAAAAGCTCAGACGGCAAAACTAAACTCGGTGAAAATGGATACAACTTTTTCGAGAATGCGTTGGCGCATTCTAAGCAAGTAAGAATGCTCAAGTCGAGTCAACTCGACTGCGATATACCCTGAGCGCAGGTCTTAAATATAAATATATATTTAATACAGTTTGACATACTTAAATGTAAGCATGCTTGGAAGTGCTCACATCTCTTATAGCAAACTGCAAGCGTCTATAAGTAGGAAATTATAAGGAAACTAATTAATTAATTTAAAGGAATCCTTAAATGTGACATAATTAACTATATAGGTTAAAGAAAGACAGAAGGAGGTCCCATTAAATATTATTATTTTATTTTATTTATTTAATGTCAAGTAAAGTCAAAAAATATGCAAAGAAAAAAATGTAATTCAATTAAAGTAGAAATAAAATTTAAAATTATATGTAAATCTAAAATTATATATATAAATATAAGGAATCATATTTGCTGATCTTGCTTTAGAATTTTGTGAATCTGAGAAGCGTACGTATAATTTTTGGCTTACAAAAAAGTGTATTTTTGGTTATAGTTCATATTCTTACCAATGCCAAAATGAGATTTTCCATGTATTATTTTTAGGATAAATAATAATAATAAAAATTAGTCTAAAATATACAATTAACATTTGTTTTTAAGTGAGAAAATACTTGAAAGATATGAGTGTTCGAATAATTATTGTTCTGTGTGCATAATTACTATATTAACTATATCGTGTCAGCTGTTGGTGCTGGTCAAGAATATATATACTTTATAAGAACGGAGATGCTTTCTTTTAGACGTATCACACGTTTTGCAAAAATAATATTATACCCTTTCTAAAAGACTAGAGGGTATATAAAGGAATCAAACTTTATAGACAAACACACACACACACGCACACACACACACGGCGCATATCTGCAAATCTACAGACAATAATCCGGTGTACGGCAAGGGGATATGCCGCATGAGGCAACCATGGACACTGCCACTCGACACTTTACATATCAAAATCCCATACAAACAACAATAACAACAATAACAACTGGCAAGTTATGCGACCAATTTACATACAAAAACAACTCAATAAACGTGCGAAATGCTAACGATTTGTAAAAGTTGAATCCTCAACACAAACACACTCGCACACACACAATCGCACACACACAATCGCACACACACTCATTGGCGTTTAGGTGCCTGGCATGTGTGAATTTTGCTATTGGCCTGACTCCCTTGATGAGAGAGAGGGGCTTGCGGGTGTTTGCCTTGCCCAGGCAATTTAGCAAAGTATTTCCTTGTCGCCCTAAAAAGTTGGCCACTTTTTGCTAGTCCACTTAAACCCCAACCCCAACCTCAACGCCAACCCCTTCCCTCTACCCCCCCTCGACATACTCGTAAACCATGGTCTTATTCCGACCATGAAGCGGAAATTGTGCATGAATGCTGCCGACTGTGTCCTGCTGCCCCCTTCCTGCACAACCTCAGCCACTCGGCAATGGGACAACACGGTTTTCTAACTCGATTATTATAATATTCAACTATATAATCCAATGAGAAAGTTTGCTAATAAGCTGCTAGTTGAGTGCTTCCACTTAACAGTTAACTTTGCCACTCGCACATTTTGGCGAACGTTTCGTTTTTATTGTTGCCCCTATGCCACATTAATGTGGCACTCAACTTTTCTGTGCGGCAAGGACTCTATCATAAATGGCTTTAATTTGATGGCAATCTTTAATCTGTACTAAATTGAACTTTGATTTCCGCATAAATCGCAGCTAATTTTATTGAATGTATTTTAAAGAGAATATTTTTAATGGGGACAAATGTGATTCGTTTAGGTTAGGTTTCATAGCAGATTCTGGGGGAATACCAACAATAATATCCAATAGTAGATACAACTTTCTTACATTTTATTCAATTCAAATCAAAAAATTCTAGAACATTTCTTACACCTTTATTAGAAAAATGTATACAACTAATTTTTACGGCTCTTTGCAAAAAGTTAACATTTTTATTTTTTTCATTTTTCTAGATTTAGTTGTTGTTGAATTCTCATTTCCCATCTTCTTTAAATGTAATTAAACAGAATATTTTTTTAATTATAACACTTTTTTTAATTTTTCATATTAATTTAGCTTGCATGTTGATTGATTTCATTGAAAGTTTAAAAAGCAATTGTTTATTTTTGAGTTCAATTAAAAGTCCAAGGCTAAATGTTTTTATATGCCAATGAATTGAATATTATTTTAAATGTTTAAATTTCGATTAACATTTACATAAGAACATATTTTATCAGCTATTGTAACAAGAACAATAAATAAATTTTTAAATGTTAAATACAATTTTTGGCAAATAAACGCCTTTAATAACGGCTGTGCACACTTACTTGAAAGGTTTTTTGTGTGTTTGCCAAGGTTTGAGATGGTATAAAAGTGCATCAGACTCGATCAATTCACATCAGTATCGACATACCAAGTGAAAGAGTAACATTTCAATTAAAATGAGAATCCAGAGCATAATTCTCACTTGTGCACTGCTGGCAATCCTCTTTGCCTATCACTCAGCGGCTGCTGAGATAAGAAGCATTCCTTCTTGGATTAATGACGATAACTGCTGGAGCAAAGAGATACAGCAAAGATATTCCAGATTAAAAGTTAAAATTGATGAATATATAAGCTATAACATAGGAATGACTATTTGAATAAATATTTTAATTACTTTATCGAAGTTGACTTTTTCTGCCTTCTCTTTCCGATCATAGAACTATGCCATTTTCTTCAAAATAAAAAGTGGCGAATTTGATTGTTCAGTATTAATCAGCAAAGTTAGTTTCCCAATTCTGATTAGCACTACAACGAATTTTCTTCTTCTTTCTCTTATGCTGTGGCATAACCGATTTTGAATCTTATTCTATAATTAAAATAATCTTTATCCTATTCTGCACGCAAACAGGAAAAATCCTGGTGCGCAGTTCTACAACGCTCCTCTGCCCCCAATTTTCAGTGGAAAGTTTCATTAAGACCATTATCCTTTATCTGCTATTGATTTATTCCATTAATTTTGTATATATATTCTTATACTTATACCTGTCCGTATGTATCAGCGCATCTTTTTTCAACACCCTTATAGAGATAGACAGATTTCAAATAAAATTTTCCATTATTTTAAATAGTTGCTGACTTAAGTAATTGTAATTGATTATAATTATAATTATCAGCCTCCTCAGTTGTTCATTTAACTAATTATAATTAGCTAAATTTATAATTATCAGTCTCTTTGGTTGTTGATTTAAGTAATTGTAATTAGTTGTAATGAAGAGACTTCACTTGTTAATTTAAGTGCTTATAATTAATTATGATTATAATCATCAGTCTCTTTACTTGTTAATTTAAGTGTTTATAATTAATTGTAATTATAATTAGCAGTTTCTTATTTTTCCCCACCATTTTTGTCTTCGCAATCCACGTAAATGATAATTATTTTGCTCAAGTTGCCAAAGTTGCCCGCAAAAAGCACTTCGGACTAATCCACAACATTTGTTAGTTAATGCCTCCTCTCACAGTTGGTGTTTAATTGTTGCTAATCACACAACACACACACAAACACCCACACACACACAGAGACACACATACAGTGTACACACAAGAGCCAACGAAAGCAAGCAAAGTCTCCAAGTAAATTCAGACGACTTTCACTGAGCAACACCGTATGAAAAATGACTCAAATGCAATGCGCCAAGCTACAGCAACAACAACAACAACAACATTGACAGTAACAGCAACAGCAACAACAACAACATAACGCCAACGCCAGTCGCTGCTAACGGTATTTAATGACACATAAAGTCGTCAATCACTCCGTAAATCTCGACATGTCGCCATTGCCTGCCCGTCTCGCTGGAACGGGAACGGGAGCGGGAGCGGGAACGGGAACGGGAACGTGAACCGAACTCGAAACTCAAACTTCAAGCCCAAAAAACGAGACAACGCGTAAAACGCTGCCGGTAGCAACAATTTGACAGCTGGCCGACAGTTTTAATTAATTGATTTATATGTACAGACAAAAGTGGACAAAGGTGTGGCGCTCACTCACCCCCCTGCTCTACCCCCTCCCTCTGCTCCTGGCCCAAATCGTTGCATACTTTCAATTAGTCAAGCGGCATCGTCGTCTGTGTCGCACTTGCCCCAATCGCTGTTTACCATCTTGTCAAATGCGGCTCAAGTGTATAATGCGACATCTGGTTAACCCCTCCAGAGACTGAGCAACTGATATATCTACAGCTCCTCCCTCCCCCACCCCTGTTTCACCCACCCTCTCTTATCTAGCGTCTAAGTGCCGTTTTATGGACAGTGTAATAACTTTGTCGATATGTTAAATTAGAAATGATGGATTGTGGCTAGAAGCTAGCTGGAGGTAAACGAGAGGGAGAAATAAGCCGGGGCAGGGTTAAGGGGCACTCCAATGATTATCTTTATCTAGAGGGTCGTCTTTTGTATCTGCCTTGCGTATGGCTACATAAATCAAACAAACTGCCAAGCTTAATTGACCCAGGCATGGACGCTGTCGAGCCATTTGACTGATGATGTCTTAACCCAGCCAGATCGAGTCAGCGATCGATCGATCGATGAATCCAACAACTGTCCAACTGTCCAGCTGTCCAACTGTCCAACAGTCTGACTGACCGCATTTCGACTTTTGCTTTTTTTTGTTTAAATCCAGGAAGGCGTCGAAACTAGCAAGATGGATGGCACTTTGTTTTCCACATGATCGCTTTGATCGCCCATCATCGATTGCATCGCGTTGGCGTCGCCTCACTTGACCAGTGGGTTTGGTGTCGCCACACATGACACTAGCGAGTGATATTCCAAACGGATTCAAATGAATCACTTTTGGTCAATTTGTTGTCGCTTTGAAGTGCCGCAGCCCGCAGATAGCACAGCTCAAAGTGCGATAATTGTTTGTTCATATTGTACAATTGCATAACTAGCATAAAGTATCATTACTTGTAATATTATTTGTATATTATAAAGTTAATATTAAAAAAGAAATAGCATTTAATTACACTGAGAGAACATAATAAGTATCACATATGCCGAAAATCAACAGAGCTAAGTCTCTATCGGTTCCATCAGCCCAAGTCTTAAATGAATGCAAGAATATTTTCCATTTCTACAGAGCTGATAACCTACTTCGTCCAGATCTGCATCTTCTACCTCTTCCCCTAACTAAGGTGGCACTTCTAGTCTGTGCTTTGAGCATGACTCCTCCCAGTTTAACCAATGTGACTTCTTAACCGACAATGTCCTGTTTAGAAACCGTTAACTATTCTAAGTAGTTTAACAATTAATTTGTTAACATTCTCTTCAATAGTTAAATAAATTAATTACGTTTTCAAAATTATCGTAATTCAATCAATCAATTTAAATTTGCATATTCAAATAAATAAAAAAAAGTTGTTGTGACTTGTAAATCAATCAATTCTAAGAGTATTTTTATTGTAATTTTTGATCAAATTGATAATGAACGGTTTTCAGTTCTCAAGCTAACATGTAAACAGAATCAAAGCGCGCAGTTTCAAAGATAAATAAAAGATTAACTGTGAACTTAATTCCATTGAAGAAAATTCCAAATTCTAATTCTGGCTGTATAACTCAAAAGTAAAAAGAAACATTTCTAATTCGAAAACACATATTTTAGCAAATTGAAATATTATTCAACTTAGTTTTCTTATCTTAGCTGATTTCTTAAATCTTCTTTGCCTGCTATGATATGTTGCCAGTGATAATTCATATCTTGCATGTCATACTTAAATATGCCGGCAGACAGAATGTGGGTCTCTTATCATCTCAGTTAAAAACTAGAAAAAAGAAACCAATTTGCTCATTTCATGAGTTAAGATATGTCTCTTAACATGACAATTATTATGTTATATTTGCAAGTTAAAATTACTGTGATCCCTTCACAGACTCAATTCAGTAATCAGGCTTCAATTTCATAACGTTAATATCGACAACTGAACAAGTTTAGTCAATTTGGTTTTTTTCAGTGTGCTTTATATTGAGTATTTATAAATGAAGACATAATTACTAAGCTTACTTTCTAAGTAGGACGCCCACTGCACACATTTTAAGCCCAGCCACGACTTCATTACAATAATCAACATAATCCGAGATTGTGGCACCCTACACGCCCCACTCACCCCTGCCACAGCTGTTTATACATAATAACAATAATTCTCTCACAACCCGTCCGTTGTTCACACACACATACACACACACATATACAAGCAAAGTAAGCATCCTTCTGCCAGGCTTAGGTCGACGTCGTCGTCGTCGTCGCTGACATCGTCTTGTTAATCCCACTCGTAAGCATTTTGTCACATTTCAAAATCATTTATCATAAGCTTTCACAACAACAACAGCAACAACAACAAGAACAACCCTCACGCCCCAATCCCATTCCATTCCGGTACATCTCTGTCACTGCAATGACAGTTGGGCACATTAATTTTTCAGCACAGACTTTACAAAAATTTGTTCGAGCAACAAATTTTTCGTTGTGAATGGAGAGAAACACACAAAGAGAGAGAGAGAGAGACGATACAGAAGAAAATAATACACAAACTTATAGTTCCCCTGTTCCCCTCTTCCGCTCTGCTCTTTCTATCTTTCTCCTGCTTTGTTGTGTGCCTGTTGAGTAACAAGTAATTTTTCATATCATAAATTTTCGAGTCAGTTAATCCCACACGCGGCGTTCGTTTGTCAGCTATGCTTTGCACTGCACTCGTCGCGTTTCGTCTCGTTTCGTCGCTTTTCGTCGCGTTTCGTTTCGTCTCGGCTCGTCTTGCCTTGTCTTGTCTCGTGTTGTGTCGTCTCGTCTCGTCTTGTATCTTATTTATGCCTTCCGCTCTGTCTCTTTATCTGTGTGTCTCTCTCTGTCTTCGCCAGCTGTGACATTTTGACATCTCAGTGATAATTCATACTTTTGCATGTCATACTTAATTATGCCGACAGACAGTGTGTGGGTCTTTTATCATATTTAATTTCGCCATCTCTCTCTCTCTCTCTCTCTCTCTCTCTTTCCTTTTCTCTACTGCATTGCTAGTGTGTGCACATCATTATGCGGCATATACACATATATTATACACAACATTCGGCTCTCAGCTCTCGGGTCTTACAAGCAGCTCTCGCTAATTACCCCAAGCCATCGTGGCGAACATTTCCCAATCCAGAGCGTCTCGAACTTCATTTATCACATGGCTGCGATGGGGACTCGTTCCACGATGATGATTAATATTTTTGCCAAACTCAAATGACATTTCTACATAAAATATGTTTCGAAATGCCAGCAGAAAAGGGTTTGGTTTTTTTTTCTATTTTTTTTTTTGTTGTTTGTTGCGCAGCAATATCGCATCAATCATCAATCATCGTTGCCCTAGGAAAGAAGTACAAATTTGCAGCCAAAAACGAAAAAGGTGCTTAGAGAACTTGAAATTAGTGACCTGTCAACAGGCCAGCCAGACAAACCACAGCAGTATCTGCAATTTGAACTTGTTATTCCCCAGCAGCGGGTACGATGAACTTCTAGCAATATTTGACTTTTTTATTAGTAAAAAAGAACCAATTAAGTCCCATTTGGATGGGTAAGATAATAATAAATTAATCATGCTAAATATTATTCATATGATAAATCTACAACCAGTAAATATCTAATCAGGAAAATAGGGTATCTGTGTTTCAGTTTGATCGTGTTGCATGTGGCTGGTCATGTTTTGCTTCTCCGCCTCGTTGACCGATGTGTGGCCATCAATCTAAACTCTTCATTTTGAAGGCTCGCTGTCAGCGGTAATGACCGAAGCAGAGCAAAAAGCGCCGCACGAAAATACAGACTGAGTAAAAAATAATATCATGCATGAGCCATGGGGGAGCCCTGAGAGGGGGGCTCTTATTACGGGTCACACAATCAGCGGCGAGTCGTCAATCATAATTTATAAATTGTTGTGCCAACCAATGTAAACGTGCCACATGCTCGCACACACATGTACCTAGCAAAAGTTTATTTGAGTCATTTGGTTTGTGTATCTAACTAATTATTCAACGTCTCATTAAACAAATAAATGTGTCAAGAAAACATTTGTTTGCCATACATCACAGCGCTAGATAATTTCATTTTGAGGGGAAGGCCTCCAAATCACATCATGTGGAAATGACAAATCAAATGAGATTAACACATAATTTCATTTTAGAAACGAAACACAGATACATATATATATAGGTATATATATACATATGCCAGAAGTATGTCTCTACCGAGACCCTTACTTTCGAAACACTTTTGTGCATTAATCACTAAAATCACCTGACAGCAAGGCATGAGCCATGAAATTAGAAATTATAAATAAAATGTTTTACACACTCTTTCCTAGGCATGTTCCCCGAACCTACAAATACGACTAACGTTGAATTTATTAATTTGAACAGCTAAATCACAGAAAATCAACATTTCAATTAATCCATAATAATAATATTAAATTGAACCTCTGCTACTGATGAAGGTCTTCTCATATTGTTCCTTCACACATTTTCTATACCATAATTATGGATCGTTTTTGTAGTAAAGATTCTTATAATTATTTGGGAATTAATGGGGGCCGCACAAAATTTGTTAATTTATCTTTATAAATGGTTATTGGTATTTGCACTAAAAATTTCCAAACTCTAGCCTGAAAGCTGCTTCGATTTTTAGGGGTGGATTGCCTAGAAGCGATAAAGTTGGGAATTACCGATAAAAATATGTTGGTCGATCTTAGTAGAATTAACCAATTTCATCATCATTATCATTTGCCATAATCAAAAGTATTATTCGATCTCAACTGATTTATAGCTGTTACATTAGTCTTGCGTGAGATGAGAGATGATCAATAAAATATGCAAAAGGCGAACATTGATCAACATTTATAGTTTTTAGAATTAAAATATATATGCAACATAATTGTTTATTTGGTGTTCATTCATATAAAAGGTAAAGTCAGCTAAATACTGCCCCAAAACAGTGTTTCTATATAATACTCTGAAGCTTAACTTCTTATTATCGGCTTGCCTAACTAATGTTGCAGTTCTATGTTTTAATCTCACTTCTTACCTTACTTGATAATTCAGTTCTATTTTATAATTTCGACTATTAACTTGCTCCTTGATATATATTGTATGTTCTCAGCTGTTCCCTTACTTGATAGTTCAGTTCTTTTTGATACTTTGAACTATTACCTTGCTTATTGAGTTATAATTTATATTCTGGGCTGTTAACTTGCTGAATGTTGCACCTCTGTTTTCTACTCTCCCGTTTTTCGTTGATTAATGTTGCAGTGCTTGACATGGTTGTTGCAGCCATTTAGGCCCAGTTCGCCGGTTGATCTAATTGCGTCGAACGCTGTCCCGTTCTTGGCTGTCAGCTATATCTTATCGCATGCGCTGCAGCAGATCTGTGGCAGCAACACGAGCAACAACATTGGCAAAAAAGCCGCACTAAAAACAACATCAACGACACTCGTGCAATTTATTGAGCCCATCAATCAAGTGGCCATTCCATGGATTCATTATTTGTTGTTGTTGTTGTTGTTGTTTGTTTGGTGCTGTTGTGATTCTCCGCAAATAATTGTTGCCATCGCTGCACATTGCACATGTCCGTCCGTCTGTCCATCTGTCTGGCTGTCCGTCTCTCTGGCTGTCTGGCTGTCAATGGGTGTGGTCACAGTTGCCTGCACATTGTTTATGGTACGGTTGCCCCGTTGTGCTCAGCAATCGTCACTCAGCGTCTGCGTCTGCCACAGAATCAAAAAAAAAAAGGCCAATCATCGATCATGGTCATCATCATCGTTGCCAACGTCATCATCGTCATCAAGTGCAACTCATCCGCTTGCAACACACACACTCTCTGCCACATTCTCGTCCTTGTCCTTGTCGTCGTCGTTATTGATGAGCTACAGCGAAAAGCAGTCGTCAGTCAGCTGCCTGCAACAGTCGATGGGGCACAGATAATATCTTTTGCAACAAATTTTTGACAGCTTCGATGCGGCCTCCTCTCTCTGTCTGTCTGTTTGTCTGCCTGTCTGTCTGTTTTGTGTGTGCAACGCAGCACATTGTTGCAACTGGAATCCGTTGTGGAGTCGCCGCTGGACGACTGCCTGTTGGGCCCTGTCACATTTATCACAAATTCAATGAATAATAATTTTTGCACGCTGTGTGATGTGACGTGCTAATGTTATCTGATTGGAATCGCTGATGAAGAGCAACAGGATGGCCATCGAGATGGGCATGGAGGATACGTGCTGTCAGGCGGAGCTCTTAAATATTAATTATGTTGCCCATTTGGTTTGGCTTTCGACTCGTCTGCCATTTTGTATTATAAATTGCAGTCGCGATAAGCCGTCGACTTATTGCCGTTTCGAGATCATAAATTCAAAGACTCGATCATTTCCGGCTTTATTGATGATCAACATCTCATTCGCTGTCACACAGACAGACCAGACAGACAGACAGAGAGACAGTAAGTCGTCCAAATCGTATATCGCGGCACTACGACTGACAGCTCTGAGCTGAACAAACAAACACCTAAGCATATAGTATGCTTTATCTAGTGTCAATATCCATTCAACGATGCACTCCAAAGATTGTAGCCTAGATATATGTACATATATATATATATATATATATATATATATATAAATATAGTGTTTGCTCTGGCGCCTACTGGAATTACACGGGGACAGCTTTATGATGGGGTCATCGATCAATCCCATTTCGAGCGCAGGCTTGGCTAAGCCCTAAGCAAATGACAAGATAAGCTAAACCAACATTTTTACTATTTATTTGATATATATATGTTCAATAAAAAAATGTTTGACATTCTTCAATTACAAATGATCAATAAATATCGTGTTAATCCAATACTCAACACATAAATTCAACTCACATGGTTATATATTTTTGGGAAGTATTAGTTGATTATTATAAACTCAGTCCATTAAAAATTGGTACGAAGGAGATAGTGAAAAGCTGCGATAGTATGGTCTAAATAGGTATTACATCACATATAAAAATTCTTTATTAAATTATAGATTTTATACATTTAAAATTTGGAATATAAGTTGTGTCTACTTAGTTTTATCGATACCTGCCTCCATTTCGCGAACATCGATACAAATCGATATTAGACAGCAAAAAAAAAAAAAAATACATAATTATAAATATATTTAATACTATTCTTTTCAATTGATATATGATATATCGAGACATTTGATTAATCAACTGTAACACATTAAATAAGATTGGATAAGAAACACAGAATTTGATAACCCAAATGTATTTTTATGTTGAAAAAACTTTCATTACAAAGTCTCAGAGTATTTAAAGAGTATTCTAGAGTATTCCAACTAGTCTTACTTAGTGGTGCTTGCTTATCTTATACCTGTATGCTAATGGCAGAATTTATGCTGATAGTAGACAATTCTAGAATATATTGTTCAGATGTTAAACAAAGAAAATCACAAATAGAAATGAAAAACATAATAATATATATCGATATTTAAGTGTTAGCCGATAAACTCCAGTCAGTCATTTTTGAGCTAGCTTTCCCCGCTTGTATTAACTTTAAATTAGACTGCATTTGTTGTATTTCATGTTTAATTAATAGCTTAAAGCTTGTTCAAAACTGTTGAACAACTTTTGTAGCTCATTTTCAAGGTATACACAGATTCAAGCAGAAGATAATCTCAAATTGGTGATCAATCAAATGCCGTCCTTGACACATTCAGACGCCAGTCGGTTGTTTTTTGTTTAAAAGGTGTTTTTGTTTGATTTTATGCGATCTTCATTACGCTTGGCACACTTGGCACTTTTTGCGCTTGGCAATTGAATGCGACATGCAATGTCAGCTGGCTAACCCGATGGCCAATCAATTACAAAGAGATGCCAGCTGCCAAAGAGTCGAGACTGAAACAAATGGGGAATCTGGGCATCTGGGAATCTGAGGAACGAGAAGCTAGCGCCAAATTACTTTCAGCACAGTAAATCAAGTGTCTGCTGAGAATTCGATGGCAATTTCAAAAATGTTGTGTGTACAAAAGACTTGTTGACAGTTCTTAATTGCAATGGATTTGCCTGTTGCCGTTGAGTGAAAATTACCCCCGTTCAAAAAGTTGTTTTAAAGCGCAAATGTAAACAGCGAGTTCTCAAGTTGGTAACGAATTTTATAAACGCCTCTTCGTTTGCCAAGTGACGCATGCTAACTGTCAATATTTTGGCAGAGCTCAACTGACAGCTGTCACGCACGCAGTCGCCTGAGCCGGAAACAAATTTGTTTACCACTGAAATTCCCTTTGAATTTGCGTAGCAAAAAAAATAACGTTTATATATATATATATGTATATGTGTATGAAAATTGAAATGAATTTGTCGCGACTCGAGCGCCTCGTGCGCGTCGCGCGCTCCTCGCTCGAATATTGAAAGTAAGCCCCTACAGTAAGTAATTTGATAGGGGCTCTCTTGTGGACGTGAGAGCCTCGCATGTGTGTCGACGTCGACGTCGCCTGTCAAAGTGTCAGCGTACGCAAATAACGGTAAAGGATTTGTCACTGCCAACACCAACTGAAGTACCAGCAAAAAACAAACAAACAAACAGCAACAGAAGCAGCAAAAAGAGCAGCAAATGGAAAACAAAAATTTGAAATCTGTCACAACGCTGACTAAATGCAAAAGCAAATGTAAAAAAAGAGTCCAAAACAAGTAAGAGTGGTGTAGTCGAGTGAGCTCGACTACGATATACCCAGATAGCCCAGTTGTTAAATACACTCTAGTTTTATTCTGATATTACCCTTTAAATGTGAGCAGGTCTGCAAGTGCTCTCATATCTTATGGCAAGCACTGTAGGCACTGAAGAGTAAAAAAAAACGAATGCAGCGCATGTTTTCATTCGCAAGCCTGAATTAATCCTAACGGGATGGTGACAAGCACGTGCGTATACACACATACATACATGCAATCGTAGGTAACGGGGCTCTGCAGAATACACACAAAAACATATTGAAGTTCGCATCGATTATCATGCCATCTCTTTCTTACACAGGCGCCCACATATTTATTTGCATACAGAAAATGCTTTCGGCTGCTGATAGAAATGAGATCAATTTGTGCGTTTATTTTCGACTATAACTTTGGTGTTTCTTTTCCGATCTTGATGAAATTATGGTAGTTGATCCATAATATGTATATGTATATTCTGTATTAATTAGAAAAATTAAATTAGATTCTGCCTTTAAGATTGAAGTATTTGTTGCTATCGGACATCGAAATGTATCGATATTCAAGAAGCAAACTTGATCTGTGCCGGGTATACGAGAACCTACATGCCAAATGGGAAGTCTCTAGCTCTTATAGTCTCTGAGATCCACGTGTTCATACAGACGGACGAACGGACGAACAGACGGACAAGGCTATATCGACTCGGCTGTTGATTCTGATGAAGAATATATACACTTTATGGGGTTGCAGATGCTTCCACTGCCTGCCAAAATCATTTGCTCAAAACCATTTTACAATTTGTTACCATTCAGGTTATAAAAAGTGACAAAAAATATGCAAGGAAAGGAAAAACATCTTTGTATAGCATTGAATTGAATAATTGATTGAATTGTTTCTTGGATAGCTAATACATATCCAATTTTTGCAGTCGGATTTGTATGAAAAATCAAACCTTTTTAAATCAATTGAAATCTTAACGAAAATGAATTCTGCTGGGATTCGAAATATATTGGAATATATAAAAAATAAAGAAATACCAAGCTTGTAGACAAAAAAAAAAACATATTTAAATTATAAATGGAGCTCATCAAAGCATAAAATTAATATATATATATATATATATATATATATATATATATATATAAAATTAATATATATAAGGGTTATTTGATGTTGAGAATAACTAAGTAAGAGGCAGAAGAAAGCATCTCCGGCCCCATAAGGTAAACATATTCAAGATCAGCAAGAACAGGAGAGTCAATGTGTTTCTATTGCTATGTAAATTAGTTCCTCCAACCAGATAGCCTTAATTATTTCAAATCTATCGGAGCCAATCTAACCTGACCAGGCCACTATATCATATTGATGCTATTTATTGATATTCTGTTTTAGTGATATACGCCTCAATTATTATCAAAGGCACTTCTCAGTAGTGAATAAATCGATTTTTAAAACCTATAAATCTGAAATAGATGTTATAAATAATATATGGGTATATGCTTAGTACTAGATATGTTATTAATTTGATTTATTTATAAAATTATGACTTATTGGTGGTAAGTTAAGCTCTTGACTTGCGATGATTATATAATTGGACTATAAAATGTACGGGTTAAATTATTTGTTTGTATAGTTTCATTTATTTAAAATTAATTTTCTTATTTTCCTTATTTATATAATTCCCTTAACAACTCCGAAAAGGGTTGCACTTGATGCGAACCGCTTAATTATTATTTATTTAATATTATTTTTAAGATCGCCCTTAAACAGAAACTCTGTTAAATGATGTAAATCATTGTTCAATTTGCGAGATTCATTTGTTGTTATTATTGTTAGCAGATTGAAAAGCACTTGACAATTAATCAACATACATATGTGAATGTAAATTATAATTAATAAATAAATAATCAATTATCATTTAGCTAAGCTGTGCATATAATTCGATTTAATAAAAATTTATCAACTCGTAATCAAAAATAAAACTGTTACGAGTTGGATTGGAATTGCGCAGCCTTTGTTCTAAGTGGAAATGTCTGTCAGTGTGTTGTTGTGTTGACTGATTGATGGACTGGCTGACTGGCTGACTGTCTGCCTGCCTGCCTGCCGCAGTGAGTGATTGAGTGAGTGAATGAGTATTTCAAGTGATTGCGATGGCGAACAGCGATTGAATGCGCCGCATGACTCACTCGAGAGACACGTAAGCAATGCGTACAAAAACACACAAAAACGTTTAGGCGTTATCAATCTTATCAGTAATGTAATGACATTTAACATGCCGCATCTAAAGACTCCCCAGGTCACAGTTGAGCAGCACTCTCTCTCTCTCTCTCTCGCTCGCTCGCCTAGCTTAGTCTGCCTCTGCCCCTCTCCCTCTCTCTTACTCTGACTGTTGAAATTGATTTTCCAATTGCTGCCGTTTGACATGTTTGCTGGCTACTGCCACGCAAGGTATTTTGTTTTTGTTTTTGTTGTTTTTTTGTTGCCCCATATCGCACTTTATATCTCTCCCCTCTCCTCCCGCTCCCTTCCCCCTGTTCTCAAATGTTTTCCATATGCTGCTGCTGCTGCTGCTGCTGCTGTTGTTGTTTAGTTGTAATTTATGCGCTAGCTCGTTCATTTGACATGTCAAAAGTTGTGTCGCTTGATTGATGACTGCTGTCAACACATATTCTCTAATTTTTTTTCAAACTGCCTGCCATGTGTGTGTGTGTGTGGTTATAATATTTACTGTGTCTGTGTGTGTGTGTGTGTGTGGTTAGGCCGCAAAGGGTTTTTGGCTGCCATGTTTGGATTTGAGTTGCTGTTTCTGGCATTGGCTTTGGCTTCTAATTTTTGTTTGCTGCTTTTCAATGGGTTGGTTTCTGTCGGTTGTTGGTTGTTGGTTGGTTTATCGATGCTCGCCTTTTTGCCGCAATGCCAAACACATTGCATATTTTGTTTAGACCTCGACACGAGATTGATGAGCTCTGCCCGCCGCCTGTCACATGCTTCAATGGATCGCATGGGTGTCTCTGCGCTGGACAAGTCGCTCCACGGGCGTTGCTAGGCGGGGAAAGGGGGAAAGCTCGTCGCTTTCACATCTTGACAGCGGCACAAACAAATTGTGGCGACAGGAAGTGTGCACAAATACATACACCAAGTGAGACACTACAAAATGAAAAGGGTGTGGGTGTCTGTGTGTGTGTGTGTGTGTGTGTGTGTGGATGGGTGTGGGGTGCGGTAGAGTTACGAGGATTACATTTCTGGTGTCTGAATTGATTGATAGCTTTGGCAATGTTGCCTGACATGCAACTAGGTGAGAGCCAAATATTGAATTCTTTTTCTAGCCACGACAAACCCAGTTGAAAACCAGAAGGAAACGCTTTCATAAGCACGCTGAAGCTTAGACACCCTTGCAGAAAGGAATCAAGCTTTTGTAATCTAAGTTCCAATATGCAATATGCATCGTAAATGATAGTCTGGATTACTTGATACAAATGTCCAAATATAATGAAATATATACATTACTGATTTTAGTTGACATTAAATAAATAAATAACAATGCGCATATTTGGTAAGTTTGATTCGGAGAACATCACAAATAAAAAAGAACCCATAGATCGGAGCTATTTGATATAGTGATCCGATTCACTCGGCTCCGACATAGGTACTATTTCCGCAAATTGATGGATGTCTACCAATTTTCTGATCAAGAATATGTATACTTTATGGGATCGAGACGTTTTCTTCAGTGCCTTCCAAGCTTCATGCCAAAATTATAATACCCTCTATAAGACTGTAATAGACATGAGCAATACTCGTCATGACAGAGTTTTGTACAAGTTATCGCTGGCTGTTGGCAAACTTTGTTAACGTTATGTATTAGATAATCTGCTGAGCGTATCTACAGTTTCAAAACTAAAGTTATTTATTCCTGATCAACTAAATATGGAGTGAGCTGTGTATAGCTTTTATATACATATTTATTTGATTTAAATTAAGCAAACATTTTTTTAAGCTATTTAAATATTCCTAAAGCTAAATAATCTTAATCAATTAAATAAATATAAAATATATGTTCAAAGTAATTGGTTTTGAAAAGATGGAAGACTTTAAGATGCGTATTAAAACTGAATGTATTCATTTTTGAATCTTGCCAACTAAATTTGATTTAAATTACAACTCAATACGACAATGATTGAAAGGCAAATCTGGTCTTATCTTTTTCTTATAACAAATTAGAAATAAGTTAAATTTTCAATGATGTAAGAATTTTAAATATATTTTATTCAGTCATCTTGCCATAATAATATTGTCACTTTTCCAAATGTTTGTTTATCCTGTTTAAATTAAGTCCAATTAAAACAAACATTTGAAAATTAAATATTCCTTGTCTAATTTTATGTAATTAAAAACTTGAAAGTATTTCAAATTGGGCCAGTCCCGGGATAATCCCAGTAAATAAGGCAATCAGAGAAAGTGTTTATATTTATTAGCTGACATTTATTCGTATAGTCCATTTATTATTCCGATAAGGGTTATTTTCATCGGTTGCCATCAGATATTTGCATTAGGCTCAGAACTGGCACGACTTGTTGTTAATTACCCCGTATATATCATTCCCAATTGCTGATTGCGCTGAACACTATAATGCGCTGTACGGTGATGACTCGATAACGCGTATAAACACCTCGGCTGTAATTAAGTTGGCAAATGCCGCCAGTAAATGACTGTTGCGAAATCGCAGCAACCAACCTGATGTCGAATAAGAAAAAAAACCCACAATTAACCAACAAAATTTTTGGGGCACACCCCACAAATTGTACACTCTGCCAAGTGGCAATCAATTTCTCGCGCTGTAAATTAACCATTCGACTGGACGAGCAGGGCACCGGGCAAGGGGCACAGGCAGCAGGGACAATGGCAGCTGCTAACTGCCCCCAGAGAGACAGAGAGAGAGGCTTGCGGCTTGTGGCTTAGAGCTCCCGAACGCGTCCCTCGGCTCGCAATCAACGCACATTAATATGCACGAGAACAATAAACAATGCAGGGAAGCCATGGAGTGAGGGGGATGTGGGATGAGGGGGTGCTGGGGTGCTGGGGTGGGTGTTGGTGTGGCAAAGAGTCTGGGCAGCGGGGGGAAGCAGAGTTTTGCTGGTGTGAGAGGCGTTACAGCGGCAATCATGCAAAAAGCCAACAGCGAACCAATGCTGCCGCCAAAGCAGCTAGTTACACTTAGAAAAAAATATATCTCAAACCAAAAAAAATCCCGCAAAATGAGAACAGCCTTAAAGCTTAAAAATAGTTCGAAAATCGCGCAAAAATGAGAGTGGTAGAAAAAATTCTTTAAAATAATTTGCAAGCTACTAAAAACAAAAAAAATATCGTCAAATAAGAAAACCTTTTTTTCTATACTTCTGAAATAAATTTCTAAAAAATCAAAATTTAATGTAAGTTCATATATAGAAAAATTCTTTCAGAGCTTACTAACAGAAAAAATGTCTTAAAATAAAAAAACCTTTTATATATTTTTCTGAAATAAATTTCTTAGTAATAGAAAATTATTAAAAAAAAATCAAAAAATTATTACAAACTCATTGCCATAAATATTCTTTTTGAGGTTAGCTCATCTCCATTTCTTGTACCACTTCAAATTGTACGATTTCGCAAACTAAATTATATGAATTTAAAAAAAATTATTTGAACTTAACTGTGAAATCTTAAAATATTAATGTATGAAAATAATACAAATTAAGAAAAAGCATTTTCTACATTTTAGAAATATTTACACTGGAATTAGAAACATACTTTTCGAATAGTTAGCCTTGAAGGTTTTCTAAAATTCAGTGCAATTTTTCTTAGTGTAGCTGCTTCTCTCTCGCTCTATGTATCCCTCTCTGTTGCTCGCTGGCTGAACACCAACTGACAATATTTATTGCAAATGCAGCAATAAATTTCAAAACACCATTCGCTAAGCACCACATGGGGTCTCGAAAATTGAAGATAAATTTTAAGGCGGCAATTTATGATTTGTGAGCATAAGCGTGAGTCTCGTTTCTCGTTTCTCGTTACAGACTCGACCCCGTTGCCAGTACCTGGCTGGAGCTGTAGCTGGAGCTGCTGCTCTTGGTCTCCTGGTTGCCTCGGTTGCTTTTGCTTACCCGGGGTAGACAATCAGTAGAGCCGCTGTTGACAAGTGTGGAGTGTTTGCCGTCGCACTCCTTCACTCACAACGCTGCTGAGCACAGAGCACGAAGCACAGAGCTCATTCTCCTTCTCCTCATCCCTTTCCCTTTTCTGCTTGCAACAAGCTGGACCGTTTTTCAATTGTGCTTGCCGCGATTTTGCTGCCTGCTGCGCCTTTGACAGCCACACCGAAAGCTGTATACAATACTCTTCCTTCCTCTTTCTCTCTCTCTCTCTCTCTCTCTCTCTCTCTCTCTGTCTCTGTCTCTCCCTAATTGTGTATTTAACTCTCTCTCTCAGCTAAGCAGTTCAATTGGCTTTGCAGTTGCCTAAGGACACCTCCAATATTGTTTTACAAATGACTTTTACCAGCTTTTTACAAGCAAAAACTTGCAACAAAAAAACTCACGAAATAATTAATTTTTCCTTAATAACGCTCTATTGGTCTTATAATAATATATAATTAAAATTGGTGCTTGACTGAAAAGTTTATATATTAAAGAAAGTCTATATTGTAAATTACCTCCGATATTATTGGACTTTTAATAATAACTTTCCAAATAATTGAATATTTCTTCATAGAGCTTGGCTGGCATTAAAATTATAATTAAAATTTCTGATTGCTTAAAAATGATTAGAAACGGAAATCTGTGTAATTAATTTCATTCCATAACTGTACTTAAATAATTAAGCCATGTCAGTCAGTCAAGATAATTTGACTCATAAATTCCCGACTACCAATCGAGATTACGTTTATAAAATAAGTCTGGATATCTAAAGCCGTTGAAGGAATATCGATACAAATCGATAAATGAGCATTACTCGAAATAATTGTTGAATTATAGCCTCTTCTTTGAAATATAATATACCCAGATATGTTATTGATCAACTCTACAAATTTGATCAATAATCGTAGATTTTGTTTAAAAGGTGGGTTAAATGTGTCTCCTAGTTGAGATGTCTTGAGTTGAGTGTTCTAGCTAGCTATTGCAATTATATTTTATATTCTGTATATAAATATTATTCTATTTACTAAATAATTAACCTAAGTTTCATTATCATTATATTACGATTTTGCTAATATTTCTCCTTTTAGAATTCAATTTACCTCCTGTCAGGCATAACTTCCACATTTATGGCGCTAATTATTCAGTTTAACAACGTTGAGGGATATTTTAGGCTTTCTTAAGTTGGCAATGAACAAACTAGTCTTAAATAAAAATCACTTTGGTGCTGTGCGCGTTGACTTCGACACTCTGGCGTAACAACAACAATTGTGTGCCTAGGGGGAAGGCCCATAATTGAAACGACTCCAGAGTGCCTCAAGCTCTGCTTACAACACCCTGCTGCAATTATTCATTCACTTGCGCGAACAAGGTCCCAGGGTGCCCAAAAAGATGCCAAGTGGCTGGTGCTGTTGCTGTTGCTGTTGGAATCGATGCAGCTTGCGAGTCTACAGCAGCGAATGCGAAAAAAACGAAGAAGGTTTTATGAATGCGCACATGAAAAATGGAACATCGTTAAGAGCAATTCATAATAAAATACTCGAAGATGCTGAGGTTCCCACTTGGGTCTGGTCTGGTCAGCCTGGCATTGGATTATGCTCCAACTGCAGCACCAACTCCAACTCCAACTTGAGCTCCTCAACCAGCACACAAATTATGACTGCAAGCAGGATATTGGGTTAAAGTTGTTTTGGAGCTGATTTCGTTTTGGTTTTGGCTTTTTCGATTTGCGCTCTGCTCAACTCAGCTCAGCTTCGACTAAATGAAGCTGTTCCAGCGAAGGCATTTCAATCAGCACCGACCCCAAATAACCAGCTAACCAGCTAACCAGCTAGTGTGTAGCTTATCAATAATTTTATATTTTCATATGAGCATATCCCAGCGAGCGATAGGCCATAAATACGCCAACAACAATAACAACAACAACAACAACGAATGACTAGGGAAATTTATAGAGTCTGTTGCCCGAGCTGTCAGGTGAAATAAATAATAAATTCGTTATATCGTCCGACAGTGCGGCGGCTATCAACAGTCAGCAACTGCAACAACAACAACAACAATAACGATTGCCACAAGTTGAGGGGCGTATAGATGAAGGCACGCCCACATTTGAAGTACGTTGCTGCTGCCACACAGCTGCGAGTGGCGGCTGCTTGTTGCTTGCACCCGCGGCCAACAAATTTGAATTCAATGAAAGATGAAATCATTAAGTTTGAGGCAATTTCAGCAGCGAGACTGCAACATGGGCGAATTGTTCAATCGTGAGGCAAATAATATGCAAAAGGGGATCGGGGTGGATGGGAGTAGGCGTTGTTATGACATTGGCATGGCGGCTCATGCGGCAATGTGTATAATTAAATGGAAGTTGTGCCAAACTCTAATGAGAGCCATACAAATTATCTGTCAATAGAATTACGCACGAACTGAATCTTACAAAAGTAACTCTGCAATTCGGCATATATTGTTGCAGCGCAGACTTGTCTCTCTCTGTTGATGCTACTGAAGGGGGCACAATCAGCTGTCCACATTGCATGTGGCATTGTTGCCTAATAAATATCAGAAGCAGCAGCAGCAGCAGCAGCAGCGGCAGCAAATTTGCCCGAGAGAGTTTTGGAGTCGGACAACAAAAGGCGCACATAAATCAGCGATCAAGACAATTGCCCTGTAATAATTTTAAGTTGTTTAAGTCGCCAGGCCAGCCCACACGGCAGACAGTGAGACACCAATAGTGATCTTGGCGGCACATAAAAATAACAGCTTATCGGCTAAGAGAATCGTGTCGTAGCACGCCTACCAACTCAAAAAGGCATTAAAATATGAAACAACAATTGCAAACCTGCAGATGCCACAGATGCCACAGATGGCAGAGATGCGAGAGATGGGGTAGTTGGGAGAGGTAGGAGGTGCAGTTGGTTCACCTCAGGTGAAATCAACAGCAGCAAAACTTTGGGACGGGCAACGGGCAACATTCCTGTCACTTCTCGACTTGGGCTCTGCTCTGTTGTCTGTGGTAGGCGGCAGTCATTCGGCACGTTTCGCCTGGCAACTGGCTTCGTGAAATGCCTAACCATGCCCCACCACAACACAGCACACCACACCACACCCCACCCTACCGCATCCCAACCAGCTTAGCGTAAGATATATAGCTGTATCTGTATAGCGCCCCCGACTCAAATCGCCATTGTTCGCTCAATTCGCGGCAGACAGTCGCTTACTTGCAACTTACAACTTCCAACCTACAACTTACTCCACAATTCGAATTGCATGCGATATCTCAATTTGGAGGCTCTTTGCCGCAATAGGATAACAGGGAACAGAATTGAGGCACTCCAAATCGATCGATGTATACCCTATGAACATTTCAAAATAACGCCCAATCAAATTGCGCAAATATTAATTTATTTTTATTGTTCGTTTTATTTTAAGCAATAAAGTTTTAATATTTTTCACTTATCTGCACTTACTTTAAGGCCTTTTAAATCTCAGTGTATCACAAAAGTATCCAGTTACTAATAAAATATAATTAAATTTGGGACTTGTCGAGCAAGCAAACATAAATATATATTTTAAGCTTTGTTGAAGTAAAAAAATAAAAATAATTGGCGTAAAAAAAATAAAAATAAAAACATATAAAATAATTAAATCCATTAAATGTGACTTGTTTTTTGCTGTGTTGTATAACAAATTAATCTAATCATAAATATTAAATTATAAATTTATCTATTTCTGGCCCACACAAGGTGTTAAAATTGGGATAATACAATATCTGGAAGATCGGGAAATCTATAAATGCAAGTCGATAAAGCCAGATAACTCTCGCAATTTTAAAAATTTCTATGCTTACTGAAAATCTGATTACTTTTGACCATCCAAAAGATCTTTTTGCGAAAATCGTTTCCCATTTTGAATACGGTTTTTATGTAGAAGTCAATGTAAAATTGCGCAATGTGCGCAATGTAGTCAAAAGACCCGAATCGCAGTGGCATTTGGGACTTTGGCTAAAGTGCAATTTTTGGCGGTCTGTAATCAGTTGGATCTTAAAGACCATGGCAAACTGGTTGCCAATCACCGGTGAATACGCCTTTTTTTTGCTGGCAACTCAAGTTGAACAAATTGCGACATAGTCAACTGGGCGCCTAAAGTCCTAGGTTGCCGGAGCTGTGACTTTTCATCCCAATCGAATCCAAACACAATCCAAAATTTGTACAGAAAGTTGGCAGTTGTTTTTTTTTTGTTTTTTTTTTTGTAAATTACTTGTGTTAAATTCATGTGAGCCGAAGGCATGGTTCCCTGCAAGCAGCCAACATGCCAGCAGCTGGCTTATCTGGACGAGCTAAAGGAGCGTCTGCAGGAGCTGCGCCATCGCCAGGAGACCTTCATGGAGCAGACCGCCGAGATGCTGCGCTGCATCAGCACCGATCACCAAACCGCGCCACAGTTAGCAACCCACTCCATGCCCGAAACGGGCAATGATGAGGAATGTCCTGGCGGTATTAGGCAGCTGATACAACGCTTCGAGGATTTGCGGCAGACATCCAGACAGTTCAGCGAAGAGCCGCTGCCCGAGGAGCTTGCCGGCGTCGACGTGCGCAAGCTGCTCCAAGGCTATGAGAAGCTAATTGTGGAGGGCAAAAAGCTGCAAAAGTCCTGGCTGCTGCTCAAGAAAACCACCGAGAATTGTGCGCGTCTGAGCAGCAACAGAGATGAACGTTTGTTGAACAAGCCCAGCTCAAAATCACCTTCTTCCGCAGAACCAACAAGCAACCCGGCCCACAACACAGTCCAGCCCACGATCAGCTGTTCCGGTTTTGCCTCTCAGGCGTATGAGCAGAAGTCCTGCGGTGCTTCCAAGCGTAGGTATTGATTTATGCTTCACAGAATCCCTTAATGAAAAAACGGAAACTGCAAGTAATATCTCTAACATGTCTAGGAAAGGCTAGAGGACAACGCTTTGGGGCACTGCTACAGCTGGCACTGCGCATCAGTTCCTTCAAACATGCCGCCAAGGGGAAAAGCCATAACAAATGATGTGTCAAATTGTAAATAGCCCGACAATAGCCCAAAAAAGACTCGAACCCTGATTAAAATAGAGCCACAAAGCATAAATCACAAACATGTCAATATTTTGCCTAATTAATGTGGGTTTTTGAGTAGCATCAATTTCTCGGGTGTCAAGTGCAATGAGGGGGAACTCGGCACACAACTCCGAGTGGGTCTGCATAGGGACTGGCTGGTTGGACCACCATCACACGCTAATGTAGCTGTCGCTACAGCAGCGAGGGAGGCAGGGAGGCATGCAGGCAGGCAGGGAGGGAGGGATGGGGTCCGATGTGTGGCAGCAACTGCTGCGCTGACAGCGCATTTTAGTCGACCATGGAATACCGAAAATAAATCTTGGCATCTCGTGACAGCAAACACACACAAAGAGGGAGAGAGAGAGAAAGGGGGGTACTGCGGGGAGTAGTGAAGAGACGCAACGAAGACAAAATACTTTGCCCCACACGCAAAGCGAGAAGTAAACATTTAAATTTAAATTAAGTGGCTTGTTTGGCGTCATCGAATGCAGCAACTAATGAGACCCGGCTGAAGTCAGAGGAGTGCACTGCTGGTATGGAGCGGATGGGGACAACATCATGCGAGATCACAGCAGGAAGCTTTCTCGTTAGCTTGCCACACACACACACACGCACGTGTATAAATAGTATGCTGAGCAATTCTTTTTGGGGGTCCTCATTAGTCAAGTCTGTATTTCTGAAATGACATATATATTTAGTGAAAGAGCCTAGCTAAGTGCTAGCCACTAGTCAATAATTATTGAACAGATGTATCTGAAATTTATTGGATTAAAGATATCAACATAATGTCGCTGCAGCTAACGATGAGCAATTAAGGGTTCTATTAGAGATGTACAAGAAGACCACTGCTCAGCTGGAGTTCTATGAGGAGCCCATTGAGCAACAAGCTGCAATCAAATTGTAGGATTAAAAAAATATGGTGGAGGAACAAATTAATCAACAATTATCCAATATCAGAAACGAAACTGGCAGATATTAATGAAAATATGCAATTTATTGGTAGCAACTCTAGGTGTTCATCAAATCTTCTTCTTTGATGAATTATGCGTTTCTGAGGCAGATAGTCCCCGATCCAGCAGCAAATCAATGAGAGCGAGGATTTTAGCTGGCATTGGTCCTTTGGTGGCAACTTCTGCTTGGAATTAAATGCTATAAACATATGTATTGTCTGCTTAGTGATACTATATACGAGTAACGAGTATTAACAGTGGGATTAAAGTGCGGTTGGGTGGCAGCGCTGGTTAACATTTGGTTAACAGATGGTTAACTGCAGCATAAGCATAAATATAACCAGAAGAGTCGTAGAATAACAGCAGAAGAGAGAGTTGAGTTCGTGAAGCGCAGCATTAAGATCGTCAGAGAGAAGTCCTCAAAGTCCCGAGAACCTACTGTTGTAAAGTTATCGCTGTGAAGAGGAAAATAGTCGTTGTATAAAGTCGAACATTAAGTTGTAAATTAAATACACCCAAGCCGTATAAGGAATCAATTATTCTAATACAAGTTCAATGGGATCGGTTCCAAATTTGTTAAATATGCAACATTGCTTATCATTCAGATTGCATATTATCTTTTTATTTAATTTAAATCAAAAATACAATAATGAAACAACTTCATGTTATATAATATTTGTGTATGTATACAAACATCATGGCTTTAATTTGAAGACGATGAGGAAATGGTAGGATACCATCAGTAGATCACTGTCGTCATCATTTTTCGCTGGTACGGATGAGATGGCTTGACAAAATTGTCAAACGTTGTTTGTCTTGGCTTCTTGTCTATTTCTTTCTCCAGTGATTCATTACATTCGAAGTCAGAATCGCTTTTTGCCGTTTTGCATAGCGAAACATTTTGGCCGTAAATCGAAAAAGTGCCTTAATTGAAGAGGGCCGTTATAGCGAGGAATGGGTGTACTTTTATTTCACTGTAAAATACTTATAACTATTACATTAATACTAAACAGGACTTAATTAGTTCTACATATACATATATTATGCTAATCGAGAATATATATACTTTATGGAGTCGTCCATGCTAACTTCTGGCTGCCACAACTTTATTATACTTTTGACATATTTTCAAAGGGTATGCATTATCTCTTTTTTCTTACACTAGCCTAGACTCGGATGATAAAAGTATCCAATAACAGTTGCCTAATCAAACACAGAGCATGTCATTATTTAATTGAAATAAATAAATAAAATGATGCAAATGTGGAAATGCTGATTATGGAAAGAGTTGGCAGAGATAACCACACCTTGCTGGCCAGTCGCATAATCAAAAGCATGTTTGGCAATGATTTGTGGCATCCACAACGGCATCGACAAGAGATTTGAGACATGAGATTTGAGATTTGATATTTGAGTCTTAAGAGACTTCGGGCATGAGAGCTTATCGCGCTGACACGAGTGGCAAGATGGCGATGCTAATCAGCGACAAGTGTTGCAACAAGTTGCATGTATGGATGTAACAACATGTGTTGCAGTTGCGGCCACAACACATCAAGACTGATATACCAAACAGACACCCTATTGCCCCCATATTCGCAAATCACAAATTGGCATACCCAAATCGGTCTGCTCTGTCGTTACAGGGTATATTCAGCAGCTGCCACTTGCTGTCAAATCGCCTTCTTTGAAAAATGTGCCTCAGACCTAATGGCATGCCCCGAAAGCTGCAGCTGAGGTCTGTGCGCTCAAATCCGCCGCAGGTGCATATCCATTGAAGATGCCCCATGCAGCCGTGCAACATGCGAACATTATTTACATTGCATGCTGTTGACCCATTCGATCTCATAAAGCATTAACAGCTGTTTCGTGTAACAGCAAATAACAAACACATCTTAATGAATGCGAAAATTACTTAAAAATAAATGGTTAATTTATTTAAAAAATAATAAATAAAAAATAATTTAAATTAAGTAATCATTGAACTAAGATTTTAGTTGGGAATTAGGAATGAAGCAAAGAAAAATCGATTAAACTAAAAACTCAAATGGCAAAGTTAAAGTTGTGAAAAGGAAAAACTCAGGCAAATTCCCCATCTAAAGAAAATCAGCACAAACTAGTCGAGACAGCTCGACTAGGATATACCCTAAAAATTACAAAGCTCTTAAATACATAAATGGTTTTCTGATATTCACTTGCTCAATGTGAAATATGTTTTGGTTAGCAAAATCATTGTTTCTTATGCGATCTTAATAAAGGTTGATCAATATATTATATATATATATTATATATATATGTTTCTTGTGTTGCTAAGAAATTAAATAAACCTGATCTGCGAATGGTAAACGAGAATTATTTCAAATATTGTAAGCCTCTAGGTGCTAGAGTCTCTAAGATCAACTTTTACACACGGGCATTGCGAAATCGACTTGGCAGATGCTGAATAAGAATATACACACTCCATGGGGTTGAGGATGCAGCCTTATGTCTATTGCATATTTTCCCAGACTTGAATCTATAATTTTTCCCATTTTGAAAAACTTAATTTAAATAAAACAAATAACTCACAATTCTAGTCAACTTTTATAAAATAAATACACTTGTGACAATGTTGATAGCGAGTTGTTATTTTGAGAGGCTATTTCATACAGATTAATTATTTTTTTTAATTGTTTTAGTTGTTGACATTAAATAAATAATAAATAAATAATATTATATTGATCAACTGTAAAAATATCATCAAGAGAGACCTTGATTATTTTAATTGTTTGTTGTTGTCTTTATCTTCCTTATAGTTAAATCGACACTATCTGACAAAATGAAGGAGGTCTTTAGGTAGCACAATTTTGTGGTAGCACAATTAGCCAAAATAATAAAACCTAAAATACTACACTTATATCTATATTGTTTGAAAGTTCATTGAAAATTACCTCTTAAAAGACTAAACTTCGTGGGAAAAATAACATTTAAGATCTGAAAACTATTTCAAATTCAAAATTGAAAACAATACCAATACCATTTTCAGGGTACCCGTTTGTAGACCAAATCATTTGTATTCAACTGAACACAAGCCATTTCAAATTCGTAAATATTTATATACATGTATATATGTATGTGAATAATCGCATCTATATAGTACGAGACGCGTTTAATCATTTGAAATTCGTGCAACATGCGCTGGATCATTAATCATTTTCGCATGCAACGGCGAGGCGAAACTTGCTTGATTCGAAAACAAAATGAATATTTTGGTTGCTTCTTACGCAACACTGGCCACAAGATTGATGTGACATTTGTGCGCTGGCTCTCGAGAAAATATGGCAGCCCTTTGCCGAATGCTCTCCCCAAAATTGGCAATGAAAAATTCTAGTGCCAGACGAAATGACATTTCAATTTGAAAGTGCCGGGCACTCAAACCTTACTTTATCTCTCTCTCTCTCTCTCTCTCTCTCTCTCTCTCTCTCTCTCTCTCTTTAGCTGTATCTCTCTCATTTGCACTCTCGTGTTGGCCGCGATGACAGTGAGTGCGAGAAATATATCGCCAGCAGCATATTTTTGGGTTTTGGGTTAACTTGCTTCGAATTTGCCCTCGCTTGGCTGCCTTGCCACACTCGCCGCACAGTTGCCACACAGTTGCCGCACAGTTGCCGAGGCAGACATTCTGGCACGCCATCTATCATTTTGTGCTCCACAGCTCTAAGGGTTGTTGATGGTCTCCATAAATTATTTTTGCACGCGCGCCCTTGGCTCCGCACAAACATTTTTGCGCAGTGTATAATAGCTCAAAAGATACGCGTCGCGAGTGCGCCAAAAATAAAGGGCAAAGGAAAGGGCAAAAAGCCAAAGCCAAAGGCAAAAAATAATTCAAAGCGCATTTCGTTAACATAACTCAGAACTTCGGCAATGAATGCAACTATCGCTGTCAACCACTCATTATGTATTTTAATATATTGCAATGGAAAATGTTGCTAAAAATACATCAATTATTCATATGTCATGTATATATATCGTTATTTATATTCATCATATCATCAAAACACAATTATAGTACAAATTTCTACATGAAGGAGTACTTATAGTTTAGCTGGCAGAAGAGAGCATATCCAACCGACCTATGGATATATATGAAGAGGTTAGTCTGAGTGCTCGAGACCTCAAATTTGGAATAAATAATACTGAATGAATAATGAAGCATACCAAGTTTTTTATAATTTTATCGATAACTACACCCGATATCCGATAGTCATGAAAGATACAATTTTAAAGATTAAGCCTTTCATTTAATATATAATATTATTATATATCTTATTATAATATTATTGTTATATATATATGCACATGTAATTTTTATTTTATTATTTTGAAAGATTGAGTTTTTCTGGATTTTCCGCAAATCATGCAACAAATGTTGCACCAGCTTATAAATATTTCTTATTTCTTAATTTAAATATAATTTTAAAATTTATTTTAAATATAATTTATAAATAATTAAATAAATAAATGAATATTGATCTACTGATTAAGTGTATTAACTATTGTTAAAGTCTGAAATTCATTTCTTTTGTTTATTCTAATAGTGCATTAGTCGATGTGGAATACCGATTTAAACAGCGATTTTTCATATGCAAATCCCATTTCGTAAATTTCTCGATAAAAATCGTTTTTGTACAAAATCAATAGCTTAGCGGATTCATTCGAAACATTCGACAGCAAAGCAGAAACACTCGTTCAACGAGCTCAAAGTGAACTTTTACACACATGCTCAATCTGAGGCGAACGAAGCCTTTTTTGATAACAAGCAAAATCCGTAAAATGTTGCAATTAAACGCAAAACCTCAGGAAACACCGGAACACAAGTTATCAAGTTATCAAGCTATCAAGTGTGCCCCAAAGTCCTGCCACAACTCCGCCCCTGCCGCAGACACACGAGTAAAATGGCCACAAAGTCATTTGGGCTGCTTAAAAGTTGATGCGAAAAGTTTTCTACCACACGGCAAAAGTGCTGGCGTTGCACAAAGCGTGAGACGGGAGAGGGAAGGGGAGGGGGGAGTGGTTGGCTGGCGGAAGGGGGGTGGCATGGTGTGAGTAGTGATGATGTTGGTGCCAACACAGGAAGCCGTAACGGGTCCTGCTGCTTGAACAGACCACGCCACTGACATACACACAATTAAGCATAATCACCTACACACACACACACACACACAGGGAGAGAAAGAGTGAGAGTCAGCTCCAACGTTGTCGTCGTCGCCATACAATTTCCGCAAGTCGTAAAAGTCGGTAATTTATACCTTTTGCCCCATATGCTATGGCATGGTAATTTGTTAAGTAGAGTTAAAATAATTGCTCGTATTTATAATTTACACATTTTGGCCGGGAAATTTATCGTCGCGCTGAATGTGCGCTAGATATCACACACACACACACACACACACACACATCTAACCTCCAGCCCCCACCACTCATCAGAACCCCTCCCTTTGCCCCACTGTGGCGCTCTCATTCTCGGCAACTGCTGCTGTTGCAGAGCTTGTCTTGCATTTTTTTTTTTTGGGTTATTTTGCGTTGCGCTCCGCAACAAATTTATGGCCTGTAAAAGGAAAACGGCGGCCTCTGACTAAGTGCTTAGGTGTGGTTGAACGGGGGGTTGTGTGGCTATAAAACTGGGACTGCAAGACTGAAAGTTTTAGTCGCTATTAATTTCTCTGCACATCTCAGAGTCAGAGCAAAAACTTTCCCTTTCGCGCGAATTATGAATTGCATTGCTAACGATTTCCCAGTCATGAATCACAGGCGGCAAAAGTTTATTTATCTTGGCACAAGTTGTTGGCATTGAACCTGGTCGAGTCGAGTAGGTAGTTGGCTATTGAGCTGGCTGGCTGGCTAAACTTCATACATTTCTATATCGTGCTCATAGATTCAGCAATTAATTATATTCTGCATTTAATTTTTAATATGTTTTAAAATTTTCATTTAAGTAGCATAGACTTAGATTTAGATTCAAAATACATATTTATTTTATTTTTAATAAATACGTATATAAATTTTGTTATAAGTTGAAAAGATTGAATATTTAAAAATAAACATAAAATATTAGTTATATGTTTAATCAAAACATTTAAATCTTGAATAAATCTTAATCTTAAAAGTCAATCAAGCTATGAGCCCCGAAACCAGTAACCAAAATTAACCAATTGAATACTAAGAACCAAAATCAGAAGTAAAAATCGATATTCCATGATTCAAGCAGGATTTGAAACGGTTAACCGAGATGAACCGATGAAAACTCGAAACCCAAACAGCAAACAGAAATCAACCGATTGAAACTCCGAATCACAACCGGAAACAGAAGAGTTGACCGAAATAAACCGATTGAAAATCAGAACTTGGACAAGAACGAAAATTCTACATTCCCAAAATCGTTAATCGAAGCCGATTCTAGAGAAATTCCTGATTCCTTGAGAGGGAATTAATCCGCAACCGAAACCATTAACTGAATTTATTCGTTTGAAACTTTGGTTCACAACTTGTATCGAAAATCAATTCGGCTTAATTTGTGTAAAATTCTTATATTTTAAGTAAATATTCTGCGGCTTATGAAGTTTTCCCTTGAGTCTTGTCCCCAAATTATATCTCTTTCTTTTAGATGCGCATGCGAATGTATCATTTGTAAGTACGGCGACAAAGTAGCAATAAGTTAGCACCACTTCAGTTCATGTGACTCTGCTGATTTTCCACCAAATTACCAAGAAACAGTCTGCACGAATTTTCGTAAAACCATAAAACATTGTGAACAATAAATTTCATTTTAATGGCTTGAGAAGTGCCTGGGAATACCGCTACTTACTTTACGAACATTTTATAAAACATTTATTTGCTTGATTCCTGGCCTCATTTCCACTTTGCAACCCCCTGTGATATAGATATATATATATATATACATATATATATATATTGTCTGTTTGTATGCAACGTTTGCGACCTGCCCCGGGCTATAATGAGGCCATAAAAAGGGTTAAATAAAATGTGCTACAATTGCTGTGAGGGCAACCAAGCACTTCACTAAACTCCGCACCACCCCCTCACCAACACTTCCCTTAACCAGCCATAGCCGAGACTGGAGCCACTTCTGACAGCGAAAATTTGCAGGCTTTTATTTTGGCGATTTTCGCGCCGTTGCTTAAGAATTATCGACGTCTTTTGGGCGGCTTTGCGGCAACTGCAACATGGTGAGAAGGTGCAAAGGGTGGCGAAGTGTGTGGCATAGAAATTACAGCTTGTAGCTACAAATTGCTTCCGTTGCAGGCACTTTAAGGTCCAACTGGAGGGGGCAAGGCAAGTGCAACTGACTAGCCGAAAATAGACACATCAATGAAATTTATTAGTTTGCATGTGCAACTGCAGCTGTGCCTCTGTGTGTGTGTGCGTGTGTGTGTGTGTGAGTGAGTTGCGACTTCCAATTGCCGGACTCGTACAAGATTTAAGTTGCAAACTTGACGCCCCCAAAGCGGATGCAACTGACTGCTAATTTGGCGGGGCGAGCATAAATTAATGATACCCAACTGGAATGCAGTTAGAGAATTGCATTTGCCATGGCTAAGATCAGATATGAAAAACCCTATAGTTCCAGTTAGACTTTTATAAATAATATATACATAGATATGTGAGTTTCATAATTGTTTGCATAGTATTGACGATAGCGTCAGCATTAAGCACGGCTTCCAAATAGGATTTGGATTCGAAATTGAAACCGAATTGGATTCAGAGCCTAAATTTTAAATCTTTTAATAACGAAAAGGGATCGAATTTGTCTCGAAGAGGCCAAAATGACGTATCGCAGCAAGTTTTAATTCCCAATTTGAAGTCTCTGAGAAATGGCTAGATCGACTTGGGCTGTTGATCGTGATCAAAACTACCCGGTTTTAAGGGGTTCAGGATCTAAGAGGAAAGAATCCTTGCAGACCTAAGTTCTCCTGCTGACACTTTAACAACATCATATAAGATACATATAAGACCAAATTATCGATTTGCAATTATCGTTTTTATCGATCTCCTAGTCACCTAGTCCACCTAGTGGACATATCACTCCAATTATCACACTTTATCTGACGCGGGCACAGACCAACTGATTGCATTGTTCTCTCATATTTTAACTGAAATTTTACTCTTTCACTTGGTAAGTCGAGACTGATGTGAATTGATTGAGTCTGATGCACTTTTATACCATCTCGAACCTTGACAAACACACAAAAAACCTTTCTAGTAAGTGTGCACAGCCGTTATTAAAGGCGTTTATTTGCCAAAAATTGTATTTAACATTTAAAAATTTATTTATTGTTCGTGTTACAATAGCTGATAAAACATGTTCTTATGTAAATGTTAATCGAAATGTAAACATTTAAAATAATTTACAATTCATTGACATATAAAAACATTTAGCCTTGGACTTTTAACTGAACTCGGAAATAAACAAATACTTCTTAAACTTTAAGCACAGCTGTTCAATGAAATCAATAATCAAAACATTGGATTTATTTAAAAAATTCAACTAATCTAATCACCATGTTGTCAGAGAGGAACGTATTGTTTTTAATATATTTGTTTGATTTTATATATAATTATTATTATTATTTCTATTAATATTATTATTATAATTATTATTATTGTTATATTTTTATTTTAATTATTACTATTATTGTGGAGCTTCATACCCTGCGATCCTGTCAGATCTAATGTGTCCTCTTCTAAGCCAAAAGCTCTTACATCAATCCCAATTCCTCCAAGGATTTGTTGTCGGATTGTGGGTTTCGATTTTCTGCGCATTAAGAAAATTTTCCTCAGGATAGGATGTGCTTTGAGGATTGTGGATTGTGCCTAATTTAAAAAAAAAATAGCCGACTAAAGAACACTTGTCTTTCTGAAATATAGAAAATCGCCCTAGAATAAACAATTTCCTTGACAGTTTCTTGTGCTTTTAGAAATAATTTCTAAGTATATAAAAAATAATTCTTAAAACTAGAACGTTTTGTTTATATTTTCATAAATGTCTTGCTTTATAATAGAATATATTCATTTCTGGAAAAATCGTCATAAAATGTATATTATAGGCAGAGTGGCTTTAAGCTATGTGAAATATGAATAACCAAAAAGTCAGTGTTATAGTACTGTGTATCTGGAAATTAGAGATATTTATTCAAATTTTTCCGATTAAGAGATTTGCTTTCTGAGTTCTGGGATGAGTTATGCTTGACGCCAGAAATATGGCAATTTTCTTAAAGAGAGTGAGTGATAATACTATATATATGTGGTGTCCACATTGTGCTGCTTCACGCTGAGATATTTAATGCTTTGATCTTGCCGCACTTTTATGGGTTTATGATGCGGCCCATAACAACGATATAACGAGCTATACAGAATTATGGGGAATTATTGTGGATTCGTCTTTGACTGCATTTCCATTTACATTCACATTTCCATTTACATTGCAGTTTGTTCGTTTTTTGTTCTTTTTTCGATTATTTATTTATTTCGCCTATTTTCAGTTTTTATCGCAGGCCTCGTTATTTGTTTTGAGCCACACACACACAACCAGACACACACACACACACAGATCTCTCGTTTTTTTATGATGGCTGAAATAGTGTGATAATTAGGTGAACAGACGTGCCTTCGTCGCTTGTCGGCGCAACTTCAAAGGAGTTGCAACTAAAACGCCCACCTTTTGATTATGCCACTCTCTTCCTCTTCCATTCTCTCTCTTTCTCTCTTTCTCTATCACACACACACTCAGTGTAGACATGATGATGAATTTCCAGAAATATTTTCCCTGGCCATTTACAATAGTTAAACATGAGATATTGTTGCGTGGAACATGTTGCATGTTTGTTGCTTAGCCATCGGCGGTGGAAGTAAACACAGATTATACACTCGTTTTTTTTCTGTGTACATTATTTGTCAAATATTTGTTTATTTCAGTATTTATTTAGTCTAGACTAGTGCATAAGCATTAACAGATTAAGACTTACAAGCAAATAATAATAAACTCCAAAATTGTATCAACTAAATGAAAAATAATCGGTTTAAGATTTAAAATAATGTATTAAATAAAATATATATTAAATTATAATAATTATTATATAAAAATATAATAACAATATAGAATACTCTAAAATATGTACAACGAGTTGAGAAACTCATAAAAACCCAATCTTAACAATAAATGTTAATAATATTAAGATAAGTAATATAACGATTGTAGAATGCTAGGAATAAAAAGAGGGAAGGGCAGCAAATAACAGATACTAAAGATAGCAATTGCTATATAAGACCAATTGAAGAGAGCAACAACTATTTAAGTTGTTGAAGAGTGAATGAAGGAGACGTCTCCGATCCCTCAAGGGATTCCGTATCACTAGCCTAGTCGATATAATCATGTCTATGCGAATTACACTCTCGTCAGGCACTTCAGACTCGTATTTCATAAGTTTTTCATTGACTCAGTTTCGGTTTGGTGCCATAAATTAATATATAATATATTTATAGTATCTATGCTATAAATTAATATATAATATATAATATATTTATAGTATCTATAAAGACATGTTGAATGTAATTACTCAACGGGAGCCAGCTGAAAGTCGGAGTCGAGTCACAACCTCATTAACGGGCCTTGCATTAATCAGCTGTACACCGACGGACTGGCACCCCCCATCCTCAACCCCTGCCTGATCATTTGGCAGGTTGACCACAACAAACATTGTTGCGGTCAGCAAGGTCCATGACTTTATTAATTGCAGCTCATTAGCGCCGGGGGCTCATCAATCAAATTGAGCGCAGCGTGGCTTTCCATTGTCCAAACACTGGCCAAATACACACATACATATATTCATGTGGAACCCAACATGACCCACAGATGCAGATAAAACATAATTTACTGGCAGTCAAGTGCAGATAAGCTTTCTAGTAGCTGACAAACTGCAGACAGGCAGACGAGGCAGCCGAGGCAGTCGAGGCAGTCGAGGCGACTCAAATCGTTGTCGGAGTTTGAATCGGAGTCAGATTTGGACAGGAGACAGGCGCCTCCGAAAACTTTTGTCGCCATTGGACATTATCGCAGTTTCTAATCGACGCAGCTACAAAATGATTGAAATTCAAGTCCCGCCAACAGCAGCAGCAGCAGCACAAATAATAAATGACCTGCGGCCGCAGCAGGGAACCCAACTGAGACCCAGACGACACTTGTAACTGAATACTCCCATCGCTGTCCATAGACCACAGACCAGAGCATAGACCATGGGCCGCAGGGAGCATGTGTAAACTTTCCAAAAGAGAGGACACACTAATTAGCGCCCATTGATCATTTCGGGCATGGCGCCTGGGTGTGACAACGACAGCAATAACAACAACCACGACGCTGATGATGATGATGATGACGACGACCACAATAGAAAAGAGGAGCCACAAATATCTGAGGCACACCAAAGAGCATATACTCTATCGAGTCGCATTTCGATTTATGCATTTTATTTGGTGTTTAAATTTAGATTCATCTAAAAGCAAACGAATAATTTGCTGAAACAAAAACTGATCTTTCCAAAATTAAAAATGGAGATAGCTAAGCCTTATTTATATAGTGTCTGCCTAAATAAATACAACTTAGCTACAATTAAAAGAATATACCCCAGTTAGATAGATATAACTAAGTCTTAACTAAATAAAGTCTAAATACAGTCGAAAGCCGAAGTCTGATAGATATAGCGAAGTCTTACTTATTTACCAAAGCAACGTATTTCTAAGTCCTATTTATATAGATAAGATATTTCTTATATAGATGTAACTCGGCTAGTTTCATCTTTAAAATGAAATTTTAAAAGCCGACTCAATAAACTTAGGATTAAAATTTCACACACTAGCCGAAGAGCAAGGCAGTGAATCTGCAAAAACAAAATTGGTATTCAGCATCAATGAAGGTAATACAAAAAGAAGTTAAAATTCTCTAGTCGAGAGCGCTGGGCTCTTGTCAGCATTACTTATATATCTAAATCTTTATGAAATTTGTACAGTTGATACAGAAAATATGTGGGATAATAGCAAGGCTATTTCTGTACAATTGCTTCTAATTATTGCAATCGAAAATCGATATCTATCGATATTTGGGAAACGCGTAGCAGTACTTACCAAGAAACAAAGCGATGACTCTGCAAAAAAAAAGTTTTATTTTATATAGTTCAGTTTAGAGTTATACTATAAGAACAACTATATTTGCAGCTAAGTAAAACAAATAAATAATAAAAGAAATTCTTATCACATTTTTTTGCGATCGTTTTTAACTATAAAAATATGTGTTTGAATATCTAAATAAGAACTGTTTTTGTTTTAATATTTACTTTGCTATCTCCAGTTTCAAAAATAAAATGTTGACCTCTATTGAAAGTTGAATATTTGAGACTTGAATACATTTTAATTGTAGCTTCGAAAAAGCATCTCACCAAACTCTACCTATAAGAAAAGAAGGAATAATCAAATAAACAAATAAACCCAAAAAGTGGTGCAGCACAAACAAGTGTGGAAAGTGGAAATACCCGAGCTTAGGGTAGAAATATTCAATTGAGCAGTTTGGAATAGCGTGAAATGAGAAATGTGCATTTGAATGGCATAATAATATACAATAAACACAATACAATAATGCAAGTATAAACATCTTATTGGGGTTGATTCGGCTCGGTTCACATATGGAATATTTCTAATGGAGTTGTCTAGCACAGTGGGACACCATGAAAATGACGACGGGTGTTTGGTGTTTTGGTGTTCTGGTGTTTGATCCTGGAGGCGATAAGTGAGCAGAGTTTTGAGTTTTAATTGGTTCGTCAGATGTGTTTTATTTTCTCTGGCGTCTGTCATGATACAACAAACCCAATTAACATGTGGCAAGTGAACGCTTAATGACCGCAACTCATAAACATAATTCACAAGAGAAATTTCAATTGAGAGAAGCTTCGTTTCGGGGTTGGCCCCGTTCTGTTCTGTTTTGCTCAGAGTGCCATAAATTAATTAAACCCATTTAACATGCGTCATAAATTTATAAACAATACACCCAAAGCTAATTAGCCGACATGAAACTTGCTACGTACCTAACCACCAGGGCCAAGAAGCCGTGCCACACTCGTGGTCCAAGTGTCGGAGGCTACATCGGCATCGCATTGCATACTTTGGGGCGTCCCAGCAAGGACAATCGACTGAGGATAAGAACAAAGGACGTTGCACAATGGGATCAATTGGGTTAACTTGAAATGCACTGAATTGTGCGAATCTCTTCAACTGAGCAAATGCATCTGACTGTGACCCATTAATTATTCATACATCTGCGCTGATATATTTACATATATATAGTAGATTATATATATATATATACATATATGTATTATATGTATATAGTATATATACATACATACATAATCGTTGTAAATATCAGATAAGCTGGTTTCTTCGTCGGGCTTTTAGAGAGGCAAACTCTTGTAAATAAAAGCTTTCTTCGGATATCTGTTATCGATTTGTAAATATAATCGATATGCATTCCTAAAAAAAATGATAGATCCTGTCTGGTAAAAATAAGCGAGTGCCAAAAGTCTTAGTCCGGTTAAGGGATCCTATGACTTTCGAGTTGATTACTAAATTTCTCGAAAATACAGCATTTTCTCCTGTTCAGAGAGGGACACAATCTGCTGTAAGAATTCCTTCTGACTATACCTAGTTTGGTTAGTTAACTCCTTAATCCACATTGTTCTTCTAAGTCTATCTTTTGCATGCATATAGCCAGCATATTAGGGGTTTCCATGCTATTGCATACAGACTTACATTCAGACTGAATTATAATTGTCTTAATTAATTGCTATTTTGAAATTCCCATATAATTAGGAACAGAAATAAATATTTTGAATATTAGAAATATATTGGAGAGTATGAAAAATAATAAAAGGTTTTGGAGTCAGCAAAAGACTTACATAAAAACATATAAAGAGCTCACCAAACCATAAAAAATTAAATAAATATTTTAAACAAATTTTTTGTCGTTTATTTTTTGTATTTTATTTTTAGCAGTTTCGCATTATTTCTTCGGAAAATGACTCCATTTTCAGCCACTGTGTATTGTGGATTACATAATCGTTCACCAAAGTTCTTCGTCTTCCTCTTTTATTGTGCTTGCGCGTTTCTTTGTGGAAAACAAATTTTCGCAATTTTTATGGCCAAGTCAGGCAGCGACAGCGGACCCAGTTGGCCATTTTGGTTGTTTTGGGCTGCTTTGGGTTGTTTTGGCTGCTTTGGTTGGCTGCTCGGCTGACTTGCTTCATAAATAAAATGAATTCGTACTCAACTCGACAGCCATAAATAATAAAGTGCATGCCCCTGCCCAGACTAGGATAGCTACTCTCCCAGTTCCCCACCCACCCCCCTATCCACTCAGAGCACCCACAACCACTGCCACAAATACTGTAGTTACTTACTATGTGTATCTATTCGTTGCTGCCAACTGCTGCCAACTGCTTTTGGTCAAGTCAATATATCCAAGCCAAACGAAACCGAGCAACACTTTCTGCTTCGTGAATTTTAAGATTTACGCTGACACTTGACTGAACTGGGAAAGGGGTGTAGTGGGGTGAGGTGAGGTAGACTAGGGAGTGGTGGGGTTAGTGGCAAGGGAAAAGACGCTCAGCTGTTTAGCGTTTTGTGCCTGGTGAATTATGTGATGTTAGCTGAAGAATTATTGTTGCTTGTTATACCCTGTATAGAGTATATTGGTTTTGTGCAATGTCCGTCATGCTGGCTGTCGGTCCTTATAAGCTAGGAAATCGATTAAATCGATAAGTGCAAATCGATAAAACCACATAACCCACATACTTTGAAAGCTAGAGTCAACCAGATTTGAAAGGAAGATTGCTAGAAACACAGTTCAATAGCAAAAGCCCCTTCCCAAAAAACATCGGTATAAAGCTAATATCCCAATTTAAGCTTGGAAGATAGATTCCCTCTTTCCCACAAATATTCCGATAAGCCCTTACCTATCTACATTTTTGAGGCAAACTTGGACGGTAGATTACTAAAAATCTCCTTCCAAGATAGGCATTACTTGGTTACACCTAATCTGCTCTATGATAGAAGGTATTACTTATTAATAACAGTTTATTTCACAGTCCATTGCGCCCGACAGCAACGTTTTCTCCCTATTTTATATGGCTTATAGGACCTGCAATAGATTGGAACACTCTGGATCTAAAACGCAATAAATTAAATGCAGTTCATTTTTTAAGTTCGTACAAATATAATTTTTTTTACATTTTATTGTATGCTATTTCATTTCTTTGAACAGCTGTGCTTAAAGTTTAAGAAGTATTTGTTTATTTTCGAGTTTAATTAAAAGTCCAAGGCTAAATGTTTTTATAAGTCAATGAATTGTAAATTATTTTAAATGTTTACATTTCGATTAACATTTACATAAGAACATGTTTTATCAGCTATTGTAAAAAGAACAATAAATATATGTTTAAATGTTAAATACAATTTTTGGCAAATAAACGCCTTTAATAACGGCTGTGCACACTTACTAGAAAGGTTTTTTGGGTGTTTGCCAAGCTTTGAGATGGTATAAAAGTGCATCAGACTCGATCAATTCACATCAGTCTCGACTTACCAAGTGAAAGAGTAAAATTTCAATTAAAATGTGAACCTAGACCGTAATTCTCACCTGTGCTCTTCTGGCAATCCCCTTTGCCTATCATACAGAGGCAGGAGAACTACATCGCATAACATGCGAGAAAAATACAACAATTTTATTCCGATATGATAAATAATCCTAGTAATGAAGTTTGTACAATTTTTGGATCGTATGTTACTTTTTGTTAGAATAGACTAACTAATCTATTAATCATTTGGTACCACACATACATTGTTATAAATACTAGATAAATCCAACAAAGTAAAGAACATTTAAATAATTATTTTATTTATTTTATCGAAGTAGACTTTCACTACCTTCTTTTTCTGATCGTAGAACCGTGCCATTTTCTTACATAAAATAAGAAGTGGCGAATTTGCTTAATCAGTGTTAATCAGCAAAGTTTGTTTTTCAATTCCGAATTTTCAACTTCTTTTTCTTGTGCTATACCTTAACCCGCGTCAGAAAAAGTGTGAAAATTTGTGTGCTACGTCTACTAGGGAGCTTGGAAATCGATAAGCTCGATAAACACAATTCGATAAGGCTACAGCGTTGTCCTTTGAAGGTCAACATATACCACGCACAAACCCGCCGCCAGGCCTGCCGCCCCTAAAAATTTTAAATGAGTTTATCTTCCGCAAATGTTTTTAGCCACGCGCTCAACTGCGTCCACAATCGCCAAAGGCAATATATCGCATATCTCCCACAATTGTAGAGAAATAGTGACCAAGCTTGGAAGGTAACTTGCTGGCACCCTCCTGCAGAGATTGGCATATACATTTTCAGATAACGCTCACATCCGCCGCCGCCAGGAACTTCGGCCCTAGCAATCTGAACTGCGCATATTTTCCACATTTTGGAAGGAGATTGACACGAAATTAGATGGTCGCGCTCACGCCGCCTCCCAAGTCCGATACATCCGATGGTGTAAATCGACAAGCCTATATATCACCAAGCTTGAAAGGTATATTAAAAAATTCGGATAAATTTTTGACCACCCTATATCTCTTCCAATTGGAGAGTTACTGCAACCAAACTTGGATGGAAGATTACTATAATTTTTACTATATTGACTTATGGTATCAACATATTTCGCAACAATCTCTCATTGTTGTTGTTGTTAAAAGTTTTGCTTGTTTTTTGGCTAACATTGCTCTCATGCTGAGTTGGCGACCAGGAATACCCTTACTCTTTCGCAGCTCAAGCAACAGCTGTTGTGAAATGCACAACGATACACACATACAAGCACACACACACACGCATACTCACTCGTTTTGTGGGCGCAGACAGTGCCATTAACATAACTCAACGCAATCTTCTCGTCAGCCCTTTAGCCCAAAAAGCAACTACAACCCCCATCCCTATGCCCCACCCCTCCCACAACGAGTAGTGGGCGCTGTCAGGTCGTAAACATTGTTTTCTTTGGTTTTTAATTGGATTTTATTATGCCAAGCAAAAGTTAGCTGTCTGATATATTTATGATTATTATGTTGGCGGGCTTTCGGCTCTTTTTGGCCAGGGCTGCCGCAAACAGCAAATCAAATTTGGGGACGCAGAATAACTTCAAATATACGACTCATTTAATACACAAAAGACAGGGAAATAGAGGGAGAGAGAGCGAGAGCGAGAGGGAATTTTTGTTTTTGCTATTAACTTAAATAAACAAAGCGTTTTGTTAGCTGACAGCTTGGTATGCAAATGCATGTTCTGTAGCCCTGATCCTCACGAGTCACTTTCGTTTGGCACTGTGGGCGCATTTGGTTAATTGCTTGGATGAACAACTAATTTGATGGCAGTTCAAAAGAGCAGCGGCAAAACACACACATGCACACACACACATTAAATTTATATGCATGCGTTGTCGATGCATGTGTAACGGCACTTAGGGAACTTACTCCCCACCCCCACTCAACTCTCTATCTCTAGCAGAGCTATCATCGAGTGACAGAGCGAAGGGCAGCCAAAAAGATAAAACGCATTGTAACAGTTAGACAGAGGATGGTAGAGTGAGAGAGAGAGCGGGGGGAGAGAATGAAAGGTATATGTGAAGAGAGGGAGTAATGTGTACATATATTTGAATTTATGCCATGGTATATCTGTCTGTCTGTCTGTCTCTCTGTGTGTTTGATGTGGGCTGCCTTTTGTGCAGTCAACGATTTTCATGCTTGAGCGATTGCCGCAATATGAACAAGAGGAGGGGGCGGGGGGCAAGGGACTGTGACTGAAGCAGGCGGCATAATTAGTTTGAAACGGAAGCTAATTTATGTTTTGGCAGTTATGTTTAAATTAATGTTACAAAAATTAAATGCTCATAAATAAAACAAAATTTATGGTCGCCGATGGCCAACTCCTCACCCCACTCCACAGCAGATCCTTACGAACGATGGAGCGCATTAGGGGTGGGGGAGGAGAACAACTGAATGGGCGCTCAACGAAATGGTAAATGGGAAATGGGAAATTTCTTAATGTGTGTGTGAAGCAATTTGTTCTGATGGTCTCCGCATCGAACAAAAAAATGCCAACGACGTGTTTTTAGGTCCATTAATGCGTCTCTAGCCAAAAAAGCACTTAAATGCCATTCTGACATTCTCCGAGTGGAAGTGTGGAATACGTTCAGCGTATTCAGGTATTTATGGCTGGTGCTGCTGGAAGATTTGTGACCCAGGAAATATGCATCTCTGCCACGTAGCCCATATTTATGTACTTATAAGCATTTATGCTTAACTCCAAATTATAATGCCTACAACAGGCATTCAAGTATTTAAAGGCCTTACATAACAGACTTGTCTTAAATGAAGTAAATTTCAAATATTGAGTGTTAGAGTTGTTCGAATTTACTATTCACATATAAATAATAAAGATATAAAAATAAGGTTAATTTGATGTATAACAACAAATATTTAAACAATAATAATATTCGCTGATTTTTAAAGTGATAATGTGCCCTTATGGTTATAATTAGTATTTGGACCTATGTCAAAGTTGAATTAACTTTTAACTTTTGTTTTTTAATGAGATTTACGACAATTTATAAAGAAAATACTTAAAAGAGATGAGTTTACGAATAATAATTGGTTAAAATTTACTTTTCGAAAATGAATCTTTATTTATTTTCGATAATTGTCGATTTGACATTATTTTCTTAAACGTTTCAATTTCATTATGAAAATATTTTCTTGCTCAGATTTATTGAAAAACACAAATCAAATGAATAACTTTATTGTTCCGTAATGCTTAAGTTAATATTTATTTGTTTCATACACACAAAAAAAATGCTCATACAAAAAAAGATTTTTATTAAGTTATCCTTTATTTGAGTTATCTTTTCCTTATTTTATATATTTATTCACATAAATATCTTTTTGCACTCGTGCAATCGCTCTATTAATGAATGCTCAACCATTTCGTGACAAATTATATAATGTTTGCTAAATATACAATGTGACGTGACAAATAACATGTCATGTCGCAAAACCTCCTTTGTAGTACATGTCGCAAATTTCAAATGCTCAAACCTGGCAACAAACCAATGGAATCATAAATTTTACACACAAGGAGCTACAAACAAATAGATACACAAAAAATGCGTATGTTTTCAATGGGAGTTGAGTCTGTTGAAAATTGGATATTTGAAGCAATTTTCGTGGCAATAATGGGCATGGCAAAACCTTACAAATTTGCAACGCAATATGTCAGTTAGCTTCAACAAGGCTGCCAACTGTGTCCAGCACAGCCCACACAGAGTGTGTGTGAGAGAGTGAGAGAGAGAGAGGGAGGCAGAGAGAGCATAGAGCAAATGAATGAAAAATGAATTTAATTGCCCTCTGTTGAGTGTCAACATTTTTGAAATGGGTTCTCGTATAGCAGACAAAGGACTTCGGACAGCCCAACAGGAAAAAAAACGAAAGAGAAAAATCTGTCTGTGTTGGGGTGCAGAACAACATTTTTGGCAACATTTTTATGACAGGCAACAGCCGTAAAACTTTGACCTCTGTCTGTGCAACATGAGTGGCGGAGGGCAAGGGGAATGGACAGAAGTGATGGACACTGTTTGCCGCTTTGACCCACATCAGACTCCAAATCATGCATACGCACGTCGAAAACTTTGTGCCCCCATTCCCAATCCCATTCCCACTCCCGTCTCTGGTTTGAATCGAACTAGTGTTGCTTATTGGTTGGTTGGTTTTTTTTCGCATTCGTTTTGTCGGTGGGCATCAAAGCAAAGTTTGCTCAGCTTTTTGCTGTCTCTGTCAGTCGACAAATCTCTCTCTTCTCTCTCAGTTCTTGGCAGGCTATGGCTGGCAGCGACAGCAACCGCAAAGAGCAACATAATGAAAAGTGTTTGGTCATTTATTGTTTAAATGTCTGACAGCATGTTGACAGCCAAATGCCAAAGTAAGTTGTCAGACAGCAACAGAAACAGCAACAGAAACGAGACCACGGCATGACCATGACGTTGCCGTCTGGCAACTGACAGCCAACAGAGCAGCTCTCAGCCGGAGTCGGAGGTTGGAGGTTGGAGGTTGGAGTTGTACACTCATAAAAAATACGCCCAAATTTAAGTAAATGCTTTTGGCCCCAGTGGTTTGTCACCTTATTGTTCATAATTGCATTTCTAAAATTCCGATTTTCTAATTATCTATCTATTTATTATCTAATTTCCAGTCTAATCTCTAATATAAAAACCGAACCAGTAAATTTCATTACTGGTATTTGAATTTTAGACAGGATTTTTTCTAATTCAATTCAGCATTCCTATTTTTTGAAATATTTTTCTTAATAACTGAAAATATTTCTATAAAAACAAAATATTGTAATAATTTTGGTATTGTAAACTTAAATTTTAGAAATTCGTTTTCCCAATAATTAGAAATTTTTTCGAAAAACAAGACATAAGTAATATTTTTTACGACGATTTTAAAATTGTAGGTAAATTTTTTTTCTGAGTGTAGGTCGGAGTTGTGGGTTGGCATTGCCTGAGTCCGGCATGCACTCTCCTCCGGACTCTGTTTTTGAGCACTTTCCACGTGGAAAGCCTCTGACGACATTTGCTTTGATGTTGTAATTTGATTGAGTCTCGCTGTTGGGTGCTGCAGACAGTTCTCAATTTGGGATCAGGCAATTTACTTGCCCACCCAATTCAATTGCCACAAAGCTGTCTTTACATATCAAATTATGGCAGCAATTTAACGAAATGTGTCATAGGGAAACAGAGATGCTCACATAATATTCCTGAAAGAAATGCAATGAATATCATCAACAAGGCATGGCTTTAATGTGCTAATAAGCATATTTACAAAAATTATATGGTCAATAGAGCTCGATAAGGACATATCCGGAACACAATGTCGACCAATTCTTATCAATTTAAAGTAACATGTTGAAAAATGGCCGTAATTATATTTCACCTATTCAGCTATGCAGCCCTGCTTTTTATTAGGGATGCATAGTAATAGTTACCCCTGCGGTCTTATGAGTATTGCATAGTCAGGGCTGCATAGTCATAGTCAGTCCAGCGGTCTTATTAGCATTGCATAGTCAGGGCTGCATACTGATAGTCAGCCTTGCAGTTTTATTGGGGCTGCATAGTCAGCGCTGCGTGTTTGTTAGGGTGGAGTAGTCAGCTGATCGGTAAGCTGTTTGTTCACAGAAATAAAGGTGGAAAATATTGGTTGGCTTTTATCTTTATTGAAAAAAATCATATGAATTTATGCTTTGTATAATATAAATTAAACAATAGAGTCGCATATAATATGCGCAACGTAGGGGCAGCAATGAAGATTCTGCATACTTTATTTTAGCTTATCACAAATGTGCTACATATGTAAAATATATAATACATTAAATGCTCTGTATGCTATCTATGCTAGCGGAGCCCAGGGTGTGTTCTAGTTGAGCACACGCATCTATCATATTCCCTTAAATGCTTCAAACAGTGTTTCAATTTACTGCTCCGTGTCATCAAAAAGCACCCAGCAGGATAGTAGTAGCAGCTTAGGAAGTAGCTCTGGTCGCAGCTATTCGGAGCACAAGAGCAAAACAAATATGTGATTGCTGTAGCAGTAGCAAATGCTCTGCAGCTTAGCTGCTAATCTCTGCGCCCGTTTTTTCTGCGATTACTACAACTAAAGAGAGCACAATGGAAATTTCTCTAGCTCCTCCTACTGCTATTGCAGCTGCAAAAGACAGAACAAAGACAAATATTTGTAAATATAATAATGAAAATAACGATGATATTAATAATAACTATATAAATAATACTAATCATAATAATAACAACAGCCATAATTATAATCATAAGAATAATTAATTAATCCTCCTTTAATCGGAGCAGAGCAAAATAAACTTTTTTTTTCTGTTTACTTCTACTGGCTCTGCTATTGCTCTCTGTTAAAGTTCGAAGCAGTAGCAATAGTAGAACGAAAAACTACAAGTGAGCGTAGCATTTCCAAAGACTGCTCCTAAATGCTATGCTCATATACACATAAATTTGAATACACCCCTAATTTGAAGCACTTGTTCACTAGTAAAGTTCAAACTGCAAAAGTGACAAAAACTTGGCTACTTTTTTATGTATAACTGCAGCAGCAGTAAAGCCAGAGAGGAAGAGAGATAGATAAGGAGTGAGAGGGGAGAGGTGGAGGCAGTGGCAAGCAATTGTCAAATGACAATTGTAAATTGTTTAAATACAATTTATGAGTGCCCAAATGTGTCGCCCATATATAATTTCATGCACTTTAACATCAAATTTATCACAATTTGTGTGCGCATATTTTGCCTTTAGCTTCTGCCCAAACGCCACCCCACCCCCCGCCGACCCAGCCCAACACTTGAATAGTTTTTGTATGCTTGACAATTCTCTGTGTTTCTTTTTGATTTCGTATTCGTATGTGCTTGTGTGTGTGTGTGTGTGTGTGTGCTAGCGAAATAACTGTAATTGAAATTTATTGCACAATTTATCGTTGAGACAGCGACGCAGGCACGAACCGAAAGATCGTTTGTTGCTCGACGTATTTCAATGTTCACATTCACATTCACATTCACATTCGCAGCATTCGTGCGCCATTCATTTGTTCATTCGTTCAATTCAATTCGTTCAATTCGCATGACTTTGCGGTTTCTGTTCTGCTTTTCTGTTTTCGGTTTGTTTTGTTCGCTGCATATTGAAATTGATGTCAATTTAAAAAGCAAAGTTGTCGTGTCAATCATAAAACTCAATTATCGCGCTTAATGCCTGCGACTGAGTTGGGGGTGTGGCCGGGTGCCTAACAACTCAATTGAGTAGCCATTTGAAAACGTTTCTACGCGTGTCTCTATTCTAAGAGCATGCCTCCCCCGCCTGCACCCGCGCGGCAACCGCGCTAAAACACCCTCAAGCAACAAGCGACATTTGATTGCCAGCAATCAGACGCGCTTGATGATCATCATCAAAACATGCCACTTGTGTTTTGTGCGCTAATCGCCTCTCAATCGACTTGCTGCACACACACTCACACCAACACACATGGAGTCTGCTCTCAGCAAAGCTTCACGCTCGCCACTTAAGTGCTGCGGCACATTTGAGTGGCAGCAATGCTCATTGTTGTTGTCGATGCTCGGTGCTTGTTGCTCGGCTTTTCAAGTGATTTGTGACTTGCCCTGTGGCCAGAGGATGAATGGGAGCAGGGAGCAGAGAGCAGAAGTGGGTGTCAGCTGCATGTGTGGCAGTGTGGAGTGGCGGAGGCGCTCTTCAAGATCAATGCGGTGGTCAGCTGATAGCACCTAAAGTCACTTGCAAGTGGACTAGTTAGATTATCATCAATTCACTATTTTTAACTGACTATACTAGACGACTAGAAGATACCCTGCACACAGCTTCTAAATATAAAGTATTTTCGGCATAAAAAACAAAAACTGTGTTTCTTATACGATATAAATGAAATTTGTTTGCCTGCGTATATTATATATCAATTGGAAGACCATATCTTTATCTTTAATTACTAACGGAAATCGATTTATTCCAATATTTAAAATTATATTTAAAGTTAAATAGACTTGATCTGTGTTTGGTATACGAAAACTTATATTCCAAATTTGAAGTATCTCTAAAAAGACTTCGTACAGACAGACACGACTAAATCGATTCGACTGATCAAGAATATATATACTTGAATTGCTCGGAAAAGATAATTTCTGCCCCTTCCATACTTTTGCACACTTCAATACACCGGATCTAGAATTTTATTTTCAAAATTCTTGTTGAATTATTCAGGAAAATCGTTTGTGATATAAGGAATTATTTTATATATCATTTGAATTTTTCAGACATTTTCAAAATTTCTGCACTGTAATTTCAAATGATATATGTATATATGAGCAAAAGTAGGAAGTTATCCACTTGAACACAGAAACAATATAAAATATATACTGCAGTGGTTTAAGACAAGTGAATACATTCAATTAATGAATTCTTTTAATGGAATATCTAGAATAAATCCGTTCATATATTTTAACGAATGGGAATTTTAGCTTTCATGAAAAATATATATAATAATACAATATATTTGAAGAAAAAACTGCAAAACATTCGGCGCGATTGCTTACAGATGTATCAAAATATGCATAGATGACCAGGGATGTGGTTCACTTCTGAGAACCACTCTGTTCGAATTCAACAACCCTTGAAAACCAACTAAATTAGGCGCCGATTTGGGATTTAAAAAAAATTAAGAGATTGTTTTTGTTTGTTTTTATAATTATAATATATAATTTTTGCTTAATTGTTTTTTACTTTAAATTTATACTTCAATATATTTTAAATGCCATCTGGATTTGTCTTCAGGGAGAGTTCACAGAGAGCGTTCAGTCAGATGTGGAGTTTTTAAAGGCAACTGACTCACAAAACTTTGTTTTAATCTAAAAAAAAGATTGCGAAATCTTAAAAGAGACAAGCATAATCTGACTACTACTGTGAATACTATTCGAGATTTATTTTTCATATAGCCTATCTTTGTAAGATCTTTCTGGCTCTCAAAACATATTGTTCTACAATTGCCATTAAATTACTTGAAAACCTTTTCTATGTCCATTATCCCAATTGAAAGCTGTGTAGAGTAAATCAGATGATAATAACGGTAGCATTCAGTGAACAAACAAGAGATGAATAAATCTGAATAAATCTGAATAGAGCTGAATAGAGCCGAATATATATGAATAGATTCATAAGCCGCACACTCGCCGCTGTAGCGCATTATGTGGAAACAAATCTCAATTAAAACTGTCACAGTCACTCAAAACAAACTGTCAACTTTATTATTAATTAAATGTCAGATTATAGTCGCTACACACACACACACTCACACACATATGAGGGGAAACAGTCGAGTAGGGGAAGGGGGGGTAGTTAAGCAAGCAAATCCGTTGCCGTCAAAGAAGTCGCACACTCCTTTGAAGCGAACGCCAACTCACTCAAAAATCACACACACACAGCTGCAGATACATCTACAGATGCAGATACAGATACAGAAACCGAAACTGACAACCACTTCAAACAGCTTTTACACACACACAACACAACACACACACACACACACACACACACAACAAACACACACTGCTCGTAGACGAGTCACAATCTGCAGCTCAGTGAGATGAAATAATACTTGGTGGATTAGAGCGTGCATTAAATGTAATCGCAATGAATTTCGAAAGATGATTAGTCAGTCAGCCAGTCAGTCAGTCAGTCAGTCAATCAGTTCGTCCGTCCGTCCATCGGTCCGTCAATCAACCAACCACGTAATTGCTTATGCTGCAGATTTTGATAAGACACAAAATAGCAATGACACTTAATTTGGCATTTAGTGCCGGCTCTTAAGCACATCAAACATATTACTTATTCGACTTATCGCACAACCAAATCCAAGCCAACACACACACACACACACGAAGACATACTCAAGTATGTGCTCAAACCAACTAAAAATATGAAGCACCTGTTCAACACTGTTCAAGTGATTTGATTGATCGCCAAGTAGAAAAAGATTGTGCAATCAGTGAACAGTGTTTTCCAGCAACTAACCACAAAAAAATATAAAGATTGATTTCATATGAGTACAGAGGAATGAATGCCTCAAACTTCAAGTGATTCAACATTTGAATAGTTATTTTTTGTACTTATTACTCATTATTTAAGTATGTCAATTTTGATTATATTTTAATGCAATTTGTTGATAAGTTCATACTTTTTGTCATATTAAAAAAAAAAATAGGTCTGATTTGTAATATATTTTATTTTATAACATTCTAATCTAGTTGTTTCCAGAGTGTTGTTGTCAATATAAAATTATGTGTTTGTTGAGAAAATTGAGTTTTTAATTATAGAAATGGAGGACTCTGCATCGATTGCATGGTATAGTTCGTAATAATCATTACAGAGTATTCGAAACGGTTCATGCAAGAAATAATTAGTAGTACAGCGATTAAGAGAAAGTGGAACGAAAGTCTAAAGGGATCAGAAACATTTATTTGGCTCATCAACGCTGCTGAATCGATTTCATCTTTAAGTAATTTAACCACAAACATAACTCCCAGCATAACACGACGAATAGTTAGGGAGGGAAGGTTAATAAAAAGCAGCCTATTGGTCTACAGAGGATGTACACCCAGGTCAAACCGACGAAGACCGAAAAGTAAAAAGCTCTTCTGTACAGATTCCAATCTACTTTGATGAATATGATATTGTGGAGACCACACACAGAATCCATATTCTAGATAATTCCATATTATGATTATTGCAATCCATATACACTATTCACACATATATATTATATATTCGATTACAAATGAAAAAAACGTGTGATTTCAATTGAATGTCGCAGAGTGTGTGCTTATAATAAATATAAAAGTTTGTATAAATATTTACATAATAAATGTTAATTTACATTTATATATATTTTTATGGAACAGTTGCACAAGTGTTGATCAGGTAAACAAATGCATTCTAGATAAGCCCATTTTTGATAGACCTTTGTGAGAATTGTGTCTAGAGATTGCTAGATAGGCTTCCAACTGCTATGTGTATGTGCAATGTATTCAGTTATAATTGTGCTTTCAGCAACATAAATTCAAGTCAGGCCAACGATTTATGATCAGTCGAATGAGCGCCAGCCAGCGAACAACACCTTTAAAAAGCCGCACGCTTTGTGTGACATTCATTTAAGTCGGCTCAGAGCCAATTCCCTACGAAGAAATAAGCTACAAATCAATTTGAGGTTGACAACTTAACAGTCTAATCGAAGCCAACAAAATGGTTGCCTTTAAGAAAGAGACGCTGTCTGTCTGCCCGTCTATCTGTCTGTCTCTCTGTCTGCCTGTCTGCCTGTCTCTCTGTCTGCCTGTCGGCAACGCCAACTCAATTGACCAGCAGCTGTCTACATCGAGTCCAAATACAGTCGCCCCCTGTGCAATTTCAACTTTGCAAGCTTCAGTTACTGAAAATTGTCATATTGCAAGCGCACGCAGGCGCAACGTAAATGTTCAAAATTATAGTTAAACTCATAAATTATCGGCATAGCCAGCCGCTGAAGCCCGTTGCCGTTTCTCGTTACACCCTGCACCCATTCTAAATGGCTAAAGTGGGTATGATGACTTTGTGCAAAAGTATGTATTATTTGGGGAGAACCAGCACTGCGACCTATGAATAGGTCTATTGTGCCCGCAAAAGTATGTAACACGCTTAAGAAAGCAGCAACGAACGCATGAAGTGTATATATATTCTTGATCAGCAAAGGATTTAGAATTTGGAATATTAGTTATAGCATCACGTTGATAAAATTTATCGATATATATATATATATATATATTCATGAAGAATTTTGTTCCAGCTTGTGAATAAATATGCACACAGACCTCTATTTATTCGGAGACTCATATCTATGAAGTATTTTCTTGTATTATTTAAGAGTTTAATTAAAATCAACAAATTATTTCCATATTTAAGACTAAATTTAATATAACAAATTCTAAAAATAATAACTAGAAAATTCTGCTAATAATATCAATTATAAGCAAAAGTGCACTTTTTTCTCAGTTGCCTAAAATAATAATGAGTATTCCTAAAATTGTCATTAGCAATATTAAAATAAATTGAACCACTGGTTACAGAGTATGTGCTCGTCGTGCTCACTTGCGTACAGCTTTCTTACTGGCTCTTGTTGTTGTGGCTGTTCAGATGCGATCGCTAGGGCCCTGACAGCTTTAGCCCCAGCTCCAGCCACAGCTACAGCTACAGTCTCAGCTACAGCTACAGCTACAGCTTCAGTTCTCTGGTCTTTTAGACAATTTAAAGGCGGTTCGAACTCAATAAACCAAATTCCGCACATAATTAATCGATGGCCGAGTCGAGTCGAGTTGAGCCGAGTCGAGTCGTTGCCGTTGAGCCAGCTGCAAAGTCCTCGTGCGCTTTTTACAATATTTTTGTTTTGACTTTGAATGTGGGCTTGAGTGAGTTGGCTCAGTTGATTCACTTGGTTTAGTTGGGTTCAGCTCCGGCGAGGTGTGCGAGAGGCGAAACTTTTTAATAGTCGCACCATAATCGTAAATCTTTTGTGTCCGACGCAGTGCAACGACATGGCAGCTGCCGGGGCAACAGTTGTGGCACTTGGGGCAGCGGCACTTATAAAGCAATGCATTCAGTGTAGTATACCACCTCCCTCTCCACCTCTCCCCCACACCATACAAATCGAGTAAGTGTTCACAACTTTATTTATCGCCCAAGCGCATTGCTGGCCAAAGCAAAAAGTTGGCCATAAAACGAATGCTCTCGCGTTGAGCTCATCTTTAGAGCCATAACTCTATCTGGCTGGTGGAAATCAGGCATTAAAAAGGCTTAGCTGTCATAACGAAGACATTCTAGTTTCAAATACCAATCGACAGAGTCACAGATTTGTATGCTAATCAAACTAATCTGCATGTGGCAAGCCTTCAATTTGTTTAACTACTCTTTTAGAAGGCAAGCAGCAGTTACATTTAGTTATAAAATTATGATGACAACAACCTTATTTGCAAATGGAAGAGTTCTCTACTTTTCATTATAACCTATTAAAACATGGCCAATAAAAGTGGGACATGATCTGTTTTCAACAGCGAATATAACACATAAGATGTGAATATCAGTCTATGTTTATGGTTTTGTACATTACTCGCCACTTGAATAGTACAGAAGAAAGCATCTATAACTGTGCACAATTATTAATTTATCTTTGTAAAATTAGTGATTAAGAATCTTTCATAATTTAAAGTTTATGATTTATCAGTACCAATTTCAAAATAAATGAATATTCTTAAACACTTTGCTGACCATAATTATTTTAGTTCCGCGCTTTGTCATGATATATATATGAACAATAATAATAAATATCTACTTGCTTGTATCTAAAACTTTGGCTTGTTCCTTAAAATTTGTCAATGTGCAACTAATTTCACGCCCATCTCAAAGTGTTGCTAAGTGTGTGCCTTGTTTAGCAAATGAGTTGTCGTTTACTTTGTTAAGTGTCCACAACAACTAAACCATAACAAGTTGCAACTATGCCATAACAACAGTTAGTTGTGGTCTTGAGTTGTTGTTGTTGTTGTTGTTTGCTGTGCGCGCATTATTCAAATGCCCGAGCAAAGTATCTGTAAGTCTGTAAGTATCTGTATCTGTAAGAGCAGCAAGTCTGCAATAGCAAAAGCAAAAGCAAAAGCAAAGGCAAAAGCAAGACATAAGTTGAAAGAGAGACAACAGCAACAAATACGACAACGACATTGTGGAGAACTGTCAGTTGAAGCTGACACACAAACTGACAGCTTGAAATTGAGGTTTTCTCCACGCTGACAGCGTAACACGTCAACTTAAGGAGGCATAAGGCCGAGTGCCTGTCTAGATACAAATAGACAGGCCAAGCCAAGCTAGCGAATCGAGTGGAGCATGGAGTGTGTTGTAACCTAAGAAAAAGATAGTCAGTCGCATGCGGCAATGAGAAGGAGAGGCACAGGCTGTGGCATGGAGCATGGAGCATGGAGCCATGTAGCATCCAACGTCAGCAGCCGCAGACAGCAGGCAATTTGACAGCTTAAACACACGAGCATGTCAAAATGATATGATCGCTAAGTGAGCTCAAGATACAAAAACCCAATTCGAAGTACGACTTTAAGTGTGTGTGCGAGTGTGTGCGAGTGTGTGTGTGAGTGTGTGTCTGCAAGTATTATGCAGTTTTACATACGCTTATTATACCATAATCAAAGGCAAATGCCAAGTGTTGCATCTTCTTCGAGTAGCAATCCAAAAAACAGCAAACACTTCACTCAAGATAACCCAACTCTCCCTCTCTCTTTCACTCACTCTACCTCTCTCTCTCTCTCTCTCTCTCTCTCTCTCTCTCTCTGTCTGTAGCTACAACATTTGCGCTGTCAGCGCTTCCAAGTACCGGATTCAGTCTTGGTCTGAGTCTGAGTCTGGGTCTGGGTCTCGAATTTATCTGGGGCCTTCTCAGTTGGTCGTTCAGCGTGCGTGTTGCTTTTCATGTTTACATTAATAAAAGTCAAAGGTTCTTGAGACTGACATATTGTAATTTATGTTTAGTGACAGCTTTATATCGCCACACAACGAATTTTAATCACTTGTTATTTTGCATAAGTGAGTTGCACCTCAATCGAACGTTGCTGCCACACCGATAAATGACAACCGACTAGTTTATTTATGCTTCGCCTGGGAGAAGCGTGCAAAAGTGACTTTTAGAATTTACAGTTTAGTTATCTTTGTAATGAATTGACTGGATTTGCAATTGTCGTGTAGCTATTGAATCTTAAGACAGCATTTTAGATAAATATATTTAATTTATCTTGGTTAGCTAATGTAAACATTATTTATACATAGATGACATCAAATAAGAACAGATTTCATGCACATATTTCAAATGATATTATCAGAAATGTAAGAATAATGAATTACTAATTATAATCATAAGAAAAATGTACATCCATTTCTTAGATTGGTGTTAATATTATTGATTTCTGATCTTATATACGCATTTAGTCATATATTTTATATTTGCTTACGAGTTTTTCATATTATAATGCAAAATTTTTCAGTTGATGTTTCGAGGAACTATAAATTATGGTCGATGCAATATATTACGTACGTAAATATATATGTATATATGCATGAATGTATATAAATTATAAGGTCAGTCGGAATGATGTCTGATGACTGTTGTACGAGTATTGAATTGAAAATGCATTTCAAGCTGCCACTTAGAATGGGGGCCTCTTGTCAGTTTTATGTCAAAATAAATGAAGCTAAATGACAGTTTAATCAAGGCGTCAGCGATGTCAGAGCAATCGCCAGTCAACAGCAAAAACAACTAAAACAACAACAACGAAAACCTTGTATTATACAACAACCGAAACAACAACAACAACAACAGCAACAATTGTGAGTGAGTCGTGTAATATCTGGCGAACAATGCGAATTTGCTCATCGCACATATTTTTGCTGCTGGCCCGTCACTGTCAGCTAGAGCGAGAAGAGCGAGCAGAACGAGAAGAACGAGAGGAGAACTTGCAAAACTGTGAATTGTCAGTCGCTTAGTCGTTTCGACGCTTCTCTCTCGTCTCTGTCGCTGCGTTGCTGCGCTGCTTGTAAATGCATTTGCATTTCAGAATGTTGTGGAAGTAAGGGAAGGGGGGAGGTAGGAAGGGGGGAAATGTTTTTGACACTTGACAGGCGGAATGCACTGACAGCTATAAAAAAGCACAATACCAACTCTGACAAGGGCAGCTGATGGCAGAGTTGTTGCAGCCTTGTAACTGCTAACTGGTAAATGCTGGCCAGTAACTGGTAACTGGTAACTGTTCGTTGGATACTTGCACTAAGCAGACAATACATAGAGGCGTCAAAATCGGCAGAAAAGTGCATCAGGTTTTTCGTCAAAAATGTTGCAGGGGTCGCGTATTGAGCAGCGAACGCAGGTCATTTTATCACTTGACTTCGCTGCGAAAACATCGCCGATAAATTCAAAATCGAGCATGCGTGCGTGGGTGCGAACAGGTACGCACTTTTTCTCGTTCTCCCTCATGGGTTATGAATGTGTACGAAAAAGTAGCTGTATTGCTAACGGATCGCGCAGACCCTTGAAAGTGTTCGAAAATAGCAGCAACACTCTATCCTTCACTCTTCGTGTGCAAGCTGGCACTCGTTTTTCAATTTTGCAGTTTTCGTAAAGTTGGGTGGCTTAACTGTTGATCAATTTTGTAACCACAGCCCGAAAAGTGTATGGCGCAAATCTAAAACAGGGTATCATTGTCTCGACACACACAATTCTTTGTTTCTCGACGGGCACACAGATAAGCGTGCACACAAAGATTGGTTACAACGGGATAATGTCGCAGTGCGCAGATGGCTGTTCAAACAAACTGTTTCGCATGTCGAGACAGTGATACCCCTTTTAAGATTTCCACTAGACAAAGTCGTTGGAAAACAGATTTACAATTGGCAATTTTAGCAAAATATAAATGAAAGTAGATTTCTAATTCTGAAAATATGCGTAATAAAAAGTTAAATAGTCGACAAAACTGATCGAAATCTAATAGCTCATGGGAAGTAAATCTAATAAATATCTATTTCAGATCTAATATAATTCTGATTTCTTATTGTGTTTTATACTCGAAGATAGAAACCGAATAAAATAAAATAGAATTTCACAGACTGTGCTTTGTGTAACTGACAGTTGGATAGTTGGTAACTGGCAACTGTTAGTTAGGTAATTGGTAACCAGTAACTGGAAAATATTAGTTGTAAACTGCAACTGACGGTATAGCTCTACTTGCTTTTGGTCATATGCGATTTGTTGTGTTGTTTGTTGTGGCTAACCCCCGAAAATAGAAATAGAAACCAAATAAATCTCAGACAATCTGTGTTCGTCTTTCATTTCGGGTCTCCTGTGGCGCGTCATCGTCATCGTCATCGTCCCAGCCCAGAACTTGTTTACAAATGAATTTAATTGATCAATCAAAGCGAGTGAAGATCAAAAAATAAAAAATAAAATGGAAAAAAAAGAACACAACAAGATCAAAGCAAGGCGAGCAAACAGACAAATACCATACAAGCAAACCGACAAGAGGCAACAACATGCAAGCAATCAGTGGCAACAAGCGCAGTGTGGTGGCAGCGGTGGCAGGGGTTGGGGCAGGGTTTGAGATGGGGGCTAGTATTAGACATGTTCTTCAGTCTTTCAGTCAGTCACTCAGTCAGTAATTTCCACTTCAACTGGAAGATTCATTGCATTGCGTTGCAGTTGCTTTCATTGTTGTTGTTGTTGTCGTGTTGCCTTGTTTTGATTGGTATCACTCAATGAACTTTGATTGTTGTAAACGTAATTAATCAATAACATAAACATTTACACAACATGCGCGCAACATGCTCTTGCCTCAGGTCAAGACCTGCTCTGAGCAACTCGAGTTCCCAGTTGGCTTCCCTCTGACGATGTTGCAGCAACTCAATCAGCTGCAATTGTTGTGGCCTCGTTGAATTGCCGAGTTGTTGTGACACTTTTCTGAAAGTTTGCAGCAGTCTGTGGCTCTAGTTTGCTGGTATGCATTCAATGTGCACCAATTCCCTACGGCTAATTGCGAATCTCACACATGAAAAGAATTCAAATAAATATTTATCCATATATCTTATATGTTTTAGAATACTACCAAAGTTTGCTTGGGAATATGGCCTTGGTCACGAAGACCTCATTCAGGTATTTTATTTATTTATTTATCCCAGCGCTACAAGGTCGAGACTGACAAATGCCTGCTTGTCACAAAGAAGTTAAATTTAATTAGGTTAAAAATGATTAATTAATTAAAATGTTAGAAAATTTGTAATATAATATAATATGTAATATATTATCAATTCAACCTGAATATAATATTATATCTTAATATCAATTCTTCAATTTAAAGATAAACTTCGAAAAAAAATATATCAAAATAATAAATATAGAAATAAGATATTTAATATATTTACTCCTATTAATATCTTATTTTGTTTATTTATTAAATTTATTTGTTGATTAAAAGTAATAATATTAGGTAAATATATGGTTATCATTATTAGTTAACTGGACCAAGATTTATTATCTCTTTGAATGCAAAGATTCTTCCAGATGTTAGATTCCTCATTTTTCTGTTGATTCTGATTCTAATTGAGTTTAGATCTCTAGCTAAGACAGTCTTCAAACAAAGTCTTTGCTCATTTCAGCAAAGAAATATCAAAAGATCCCAATTTCAGTTGCTTGATCAAGAATCATAATTTTTGCACTTTAATTGGCCACTCCAAATGCTGAGATAAACATGGATCGATAATGAATTTCCTACAACAGATTTACGGGATTACGTAAAGTACGTTTACTGAGCACTCGTAATCCCATAAGTATATTTCGCTAGTTATCAAATTGCATGTTGCATGCAACGAAAACATTTTACCAACTTCGCTGTGGTAAACATCCTGTTTTTGCAAAATGATTCGCACAAAATATAATTTAGATATTGCTGTTTAGAGTTTTTGGCGCTCCAGCAGCATCCGCTTGTAAATCATATTCAAATATTTATGCATTTAGTTGAACGCTGCTCTGCTCCTTGCCCCTTCAACCCGACTGAATGTCTGGCTATACTATATATGTGTGTATATATATATATATATATATATATATACTCTCTATAGCTGTGTACATGTGTGTTTTATTTAGTGCATTTAGATAAAGCGAGTATAGTGTCAACTGTGACTCTTTGGTTGCAGCTGCAGCTGCTGCAATTATCGTGCAACAAATCATGAAAACAGTTGTTATGCCACGCATATGTTGGGAACGTGGAAAAGGGGTGTATTGATTATGTATATAAGGTATATATACTCTTGATCAGCATCAATAGTCGAGTCGATTTAGACCGGTCCGACTGTCCGTTTGTCTGAACAAGCTAATATCGATATAAATCGATAGCCATAAGAGACGCTACGGTTATTATATATTTTTATAAATTATATATATTTTAATATTATTATTATTATAGTTGGGGAGAACCAGCACTGCGACCTATAAGGTCTATTTTGCCTCCTTTCTGAGCCTACTGCTCTTCCATCAACCCCAGCTCCTGTACGAATGCCAGGATCTTTGTTGGGTTGACGGTTTCTATGTGCTTGGAGCTCAGGACGTGCTTCCCCAGGATGTTGCATCTCTTCCTAACTAAGGCAACGCATTCTGCATATTCCGCATATATTTTAATATACTCAGACATAATATTGATTCGCTGTAAGTCTGTTTATCAAAAACGGCTAAGGAACTCAGCTCAAATTGAACAAAGACTTCTCTGCAGAGGGTATCTGCAAGTCGAGCTTGTCCTCTCTCTCTCTCTATAGACTAGTGCTGTTGTTGGACTGGCACTGTTTGGCATTAGTTGTGTTAATTTATGTGCCATTTATGAAATATTTACAAATTTATAAGTTATTATTGTTGTTACGAGCATTGTTATGGTTACAGAGATTTTGCCCACTTGTTTTTATCGCCGCAGCGCACCGAAATTTATACACATATTTATTTCGGCTTTTGTGGGATTGTAAATTTTTGGCTATTAGTTGTTGTTTTTATTGTTTTTGTTATATTCTTTTCGCCTGCAGCATGTCAGCTGCCTTTATTTATGAGCTTTTTGTATTTTTCTGACCTCCGCCGGATGTTTAGTTGCCATTGTTTGTTGTTGTTTCTGCTGCCATTGTTGTTGTTGTTGTTGCTCATGCACTTTATTAGTGTTTTACTTTTTTTTTAATATTATAATTATGCAATCCATTTGGCATTTAATTTATGTAATTGCACTGAACAATTTTAACTTATCAGCTGAGTGTGTATTTATAGGCGAAAATTAATATTTTCATATAGGCGTTAATACAATGATCGAATAAATGTAAAATTTTTATTAATATAAATACGCTTTAAATATTAAGAAACCAATAGCCAAAAAACTTTTAAACACCTGCAAATAATTTCTAAATATAAAGCCCAAGAATATTTTATTTATTTATGGATTTTAGTTATTTCACAAAGATTGACGCAATAAAAATTTTAAATTTGCAAATTTAATGATACAAAATTAAAAGTGAATAAATATAAATGGATATAAAGTGATTAAATAAATATATAAATCTATTTAAAAAAAAATGGGAAAACCCAGAGAAAAAAACACACTCAGACCAATAATTGTAAAGTGAACGTATAGTAAATTAATAATAAGGAAAGTTAAGATCTTTAAGAAGAGACAGATGGATAGCTAAGGATAGAGGGAGAGAGAGAGAGAGAGAGAGAGAGAGAGAGGGAAGAGAGAGGGAGAAAATAAAGAAAACCGAGGACAAGTCTCAGAATGTGATTTATATATTATATATTACTTAACTCATTTTAATGAATTTCTGAAAAGTAATTGCCATGCTTATATGCGTGGCAAATTGATTGAACAATGATTGACTAAGATTGATTGATCTTTTTAGATCAGAGTTCTATTATCACATGCTGAGCTAATAATTAATTTAGAGCTACGAATACAGTACACAGATTAAAAAATAGTTTCTAATTTAGCTTGGGTTCACGTTTGAGTGCAGTGGATTTCAATTTGCCGAATGCAGCGGACCGCATCCAAATCGTCAGCTCTGAGTTATGTTGCACAAAGCAACACAACACAACCAACACCAGAAAATAGAAAACAACACACGCCCCGACCATTAACCCATTTCATCTTGACTGCAAATAGCATCGACAAGAGCATTTAATTTTCAGTGATGCGTTTGCCACCCAAAGCAGTGCAACAGTGTTGCCACATGACATGCCAATTGTGCAGCAGTGCAACTGCGTTTCTGCTGTTTGCCGCTCGAGGCTTGATGACTGCGCCGCAAATTGTCTGAGGCGTAACTCAAAGTGAGGCATGTGCCAAATTCAACGACTCATAAACGAAAGAAACAATAAAATCAACGCACGAATTGCCACATAAAGAAAGCTGGGTGGGCATTGTGGGGAGATGAACTATATATATATATATATAGATGAACAATATATGCATGGATAAACTCAGAGATAGAATCAAACAAAACAGTTCAAACAAGGATGAACAGAAATAATAAGTTAGAGTGCTGCTGTCAAAATAGCTCGACTAACAGATACCCAGTACTCAAATGTTAAATAAATAATCGCAAAGATTATAAGAATATCTTATCCGAGCGGATATCGATTTATATCGATACTTTCGAAACGACTGCAGTTATCGACAAAATTATATTTTGGCGCATAAGAATTTTCAACAACATAAATTTGTGAATTTCGATTAATGAATATTTCTTGACGAAAATATATATGATTTATGTATATATATGATTTATATATATATATAACGATATTAGTGTATTTTTTCCCCTGTGTTGAAATATATTTCTGAAAAATATAATAAATTTCGAAATAGTGCGAAAATTATTTAATAAATCTAACAATTATTTTCTGGAGATAAAGCGAATAAGAAAAGTTTGGCAAAAGTTTGTAATATATAATAGAAATTGACATATTATTAATCAAATGTATATATATATATATATATATATATATATAGAGTACATTTTTATTGGTAATAATGATATTTGTGATATATGCGGCTGTTTTATGCATGGCCAAGAGACAGACTAATTGGATCATAAATTAGCTAGTTCTGCCTCTCCCTCTCTAATGCTGCCCCCCCCCCCTCTCTCTCTCTCTCTCTACATATATATATATATATATACTGCGATATAGATATGCCTTTGTATTTGCTGGGAATTTAGACAAATTCACCCGCATGTCTCTGACAGATGCACATCAAAAGCGTTGAGGTGAGCAGTAAGGGGGCAATTCATGATGGGTAGACAGAGAGAGAGATAGATAGAAAGAGAGAGAGAGAGAGATATGTAGAGAGAAAGAGGGATAGACAGGCGGACAGACACTGACACAAAGTGCATTTGACAAATGACATTTCACAGACTGCCAGACACATTTTCTGGGCTACAACATTTTCGAACCGAGGCCGAGCAAAGTGTTTTTAAGTGAATTAGTTGTTGTTGTTGTTACTGTTGCTTTTGTTGTTGTTGTTATTGTTGCTCTTCTTCTTCCACTTATTTTTATATGTAAGCATATTGCTGACAGAAGCGCCCGAACCACCAGCAATATAAGACTACGATTTCTCAGTTTTATTAAGTTTCTTTTTCTTTTTTCTTTTTTTTTCCCTTTTTTTTTTGGGCACCCAAAAGAAGATCTCAATTTCCACTTCAATTTGTCTGCTGTCAGTGGTAATTGAGTTCAATTTACAATAATATGCTCTGACGTCTGTGTGGCTGAGCGCCAGCTGAGACAGCTCAGCACGATGGGTGTGTGCCCCTGCCTGTGTGTGTGTGTGTGTGTGTGGCAAGTGTATAAATGTCTTGCGCTTGCAATTTGTGTCGCTGCACTGACAGAATAGATCCCCTTAAATATAACTACACACACAGTGGGGTCAGATGTGGCTGCCACAGGGTTCAAAGTTTCGATTGTGGGGGCGTGTCTGCATTGTGTGCATTTGGTGCCAGCTGCCACACACATACACTCCCTCAGATAAAGTGCTGAGTAAATCAAGCAACTGCATTTCAAACTCAATTTGTTACTTGTGTATTCAGTTTTGTTATGCATTAAATGAAAAGGATTTGAACTACTAATTAATTACACAGGTAAACAGAAGTGGTTATAGATATGGTCAAGACATACATATAAACAAAAGATTTCACAGATATGTTTGAGAAGTAATTATAAGTTCTTCTTCCATAGCATTAGACATGTGCAACATCTTTGATAAGTTTTAACAAAGTAGTAAAAATAGTCCAAAATTTTTCTAATTACCAAGAACTTGTGAGCATCTCTGGATACTAAAAATGAAACCAGAAGAGACAAAATTTCATTGAATAGGATAAAGTGAAACAGTTAAAGAAACTTTGAAGACGTCGAGGTGGCAGCAGAGCAGTTGCAGAGTTGCCAGGCATACTTAATAAAAGGAAGATAAACAAATGAATTTCTTAATTTCCCATTAAAATATATTACTATGAAAAATTCTGAGAATTGTAACAAACAATTCAGAGTAATATTTATGATCTTGAATTGTTTACGACAAAAATGTTTCATTTTTTAATAAAATTTTAATAATAATGCAAACTATTTATAATTTATGAATCTGAATTTTAAAGTCAAGTGAAAAACCATTAAAATAATGATGCATTTTTTCAGTACATTTTCAGTACACTTGTATTTAAGAATAATAGTTACCATGGATTAAAATACCACTTTGCTAAGTACAAAGAATCTTAAATCGGCGACTGATAAAACAAGTGTTGAAATGTAACCATATCTAAGTAGACAAAGTCACAAATGTGGTGAACTGAGTCAAAAGTATTGCCCAATAGATCTCGGCGCCAATATGCCGTGAAAAGAAAAAACGATAAAAAAAAAAATGAAATGGAATCCATTATACATTACTTAGAGACGCCGACGCAGAGCAGCAAGTTGAGAATATTTGCTGAAAACTTTTCAAATAAAGTTCAACCGCAGTTAAAAGTTTGAGAGAGAGAGAGACCATGAGAGCGAGAGAGCAAGAGAGCTAAAGAGCGAGAGAGAGAGAAGCGAGAGCTTGTATAATAAATCTTTTTAACGAAAACAATAAATCGTATTTCACGCATACTTTGCCAAAAGCTGGGACCAAAATAATAAAGACAGGGACAAACAGACAGAGAGGGTGAGTTAGTGGGAGAAAGAGAGAGAGAGAGAGAGATAGTAAGAGTGAGGGAGTGAGAGAGTGACGAATAGAGGGCAAAGGAACCCCTAAAATGCCTTACTCTGAGCAGCCAAGACGAAGACAATTTATGCATAGGTCGAGTTTCAGTTTCAGATAGAAAACAGCAACAGGAAATTAAGGCAAGCCGAACTTTAGATACCCTGGATACCAAACTGCCGACATTTAAGTTTCACTGTACATTTAAATATAGTAATCAATTATGAAACAGTAAACCGATGCTGATAGTGTTCTGCCCAAATATTAGGAGTATTATAAGACTCATTTTGGGCACTAAGGTGTTGGAATATATTGTCAAACAAAAATGTTTTTTATGTAATAACTCAATATTCTGATTAGAGCTATATGATATAATGGCTCGATATAGATGATGTTTTCTCCAAATCTTAGACATAAATAGCCAGTGAGTTCGATCATCAAGATCTTACTTGATGAAAATAGTTTTCAAAACAAGAATTCACATTTCGACCGATCGTTTCTATTGTATCTATATTATATAGTAGTTCGATCTCTATGATTTTTCGTCCAGACGTAAGAAAAGTATTTGTATAGGTAAGTTTTTGGATAAGTTTGATTAAAGTATTTTTTTTAAAGTAAGGATCATTCCCATTGAAGCTGATACCATTCACATTGGAGCTGAATACATGTTAACTACGTTTCGTCTGGACTCATTTGACGATCGATCGTTCATATGACAGCTGTATATAAAATAGTGCTCTGATCTGGGCTACAACAAAAATACTTAGATACTTAAAACAAAAATAACTTTAAAATTTAAATACCAGATTACATGGAAATAGTCGGACATGGCTATATCTAATCGGCTGTTAATGCCTATGAGCAATATATATATCATATGGTTTTCAATGTCATACAAAAATATAGCTGTAATACTCTCTCTGGCAGGGTATAACAACAGCAGGCCAGACAAGTAATTTCTCAGCGTGGGGCAGTCAAAGAGTCGACGAGGTTTCCCTTGAAAAACACTTAGTGCAATTTTTTAAGCTCACATGTGTGTGTGTGTGTGAATATGTGTGTGAGTGTGATTACACCTACTTGAAGTCATATATCTTTCACTTTGCGCTTTCAACAGTTTGTGACGTCTCCGTCGTCGTCGTCGGTTCACATTTATCCAGCTCCTTCAACCTGAGGGGGCGAAGGCGTTCAAACACTTTGATATACCGCCTGAAGTCGACGCGACTCTCTTTGTGTAGATGTCTACCAACACCATGTTCCTCCCCCGCCCTCCCCATCACCCTCCACCATTGCCCCGCTTGTCTGCCAAAAGCACAGAAGTGGGCATGTCAGCGAAAATCACCGTAAATTTTCCGCATTGTTTAAAATTTATTACACTTTCTGATTTCCATGGCATTGGCGAGGATAAAACGCCACTTTGTGGGGCAGGGGTAGGGTTGGAGGGGCGTAGATGAGGTAGGGTGTTGGGTAACCTAGCACGCCTTTTGTTTGCCGGCGTTTTTTTTTATTTTTTGCTATCTCTGACACGTTGCTGTCTAATAAGTGTAGCCCGTAATTTTCTTATCATTTAGCGGTCATGTTGCAAGTTGTGCCAACAAGCAGATATTTCAACTTGGCAACAATTTGATGGGGCGCAATAAATATTGAGGCACAAAGTCAACTGAAGCGGAGCTCAAATACTTTAGCTGTCGAAGAGGGGAGGGTTAGGTCGAATTCCAGCTGCCAGTTGAAAAGACATACTCAAGAAACTAAAACACTTAAAGTAAGTTGTTTGTTTATTACTTATTAAATTATTAATTTTAATACTTTTTTTACGTTCACATTAATTAAATAAAATATAAATACAAATAAGGAAAGAAGATTAAAAAGCCTGCTTGATTTTGTTGACATGTCTTATTGTCATGCAATTTGAACCAAAATTATTACTCGATACTTATTATTTTACACACTTGGAATTTTTTTGTTTTTCGAAATTAATTCTTAATATTTACAAAAAATTGTCTTAAAATCATAGAAATATTTCTAATTCCTTTTCTTTCTGAATTTCTGAATATATTAATCAAATTTTTTCTATCTTTGTGATTTTGACCAGCAAAAATGTGGATAACTTTGCAACAAGAATAATTTCTTTAAACAATTCCAAGAGACTTAAAACTTATCAGCAGAAAGAAAACATTCTGCTTCAGCACAAGTTTTTTTCTAGAGTCTGTTTTCTAGGGTCTGACGAAGTTGTGCAAATGTGTGTTATAGGTAAAAAGGCCTCTTTGAACACATAACGAATATATGTATATTCTTGATTCAGCAGATGAGTCAATTAACGTATTTGCGTCAGTCTGTCTGTTTAACCAAACCAATCTCAGACTATAAGAGCTTCAGACCTCAAATTTGAAATATAAGTTTATCGTATTCAAGATCAAGTTTATTTAATTTTAACGATCGCTATTCGACTTAAAATATGTAAAGAATTATTTGTACGATATCTCCACGTCCAGGTCTCTCGACTTTTTACTTGCTTTTATTTTGACTCTGCAGATAAGATTCCCAAATTGAAGATTGCAAATCATAATTTTAGTTAAATACTTTTCACTTAAGAGTTTCCATTCTTATTGTAAAATTCTCTCAAATACATTATCAATTTAGTTTTAAAATACTTCATTTCGATGTGTAGCCCCAGAAAACCCCTTTGTATTAACAAGCAGGTATTTTTTCAAAATTATACAATCCAAAAATTTGTGAAAGTTGACAAAATAAGAGGAAGGTTGCAATAACATGCAATCTCTTTAGGTATTGCATATTTGGCTTTACACAATGGAATCCATTCGCAATTCACCTTCCGCACACACACACACACACACACACACACACACGTAACAGGAACAACAACAAATCGAAGCAATTTACGAAAATGTAGAAAATGTCATTGGGCTGTTAGAATGCATCGTTGCTGTTGACATGTGCCGCACTCTCCCGCGTTGCAATATGGCAAACATTTTTATAAAAATCTACAGCAACAACAACAATGCGACACATAACAAATTGCACAGCAATACAAGAACAACAACAACAGTAACAAAATGCTCTCTGTCCCTGTCGCTCTGTCTTCACCTCCGCTTCCGCCTCGTCGCTTTTGCTGTCACTGTCTCTGTCTCTGACAGTGAAAGCATTGTTGGATGACAGCGCTAGAGTGCCGAGTGCCAAGTGGAGAGTGGAGAGTGGAGAGAGTGCAGTGCACAGTGTGCTGTGTGGAGAATGGAATAGAGCGCCAACAACGCTGACAGCGACAGAAGCAACGTTAACGTAACGTAACGCAACGCGATGAGCAGGCAACGTAAGAGAAACTCGACGCATGGGTGTTGTTTTCAGTTTCAGTTCCTGTTTCTGTTTCTGTTTCTGTTGACCGAAAATTAATGGGTAGTGGCAGTGGCAGCTGCGCACAAATACATAAACACATATGTTGTAACAATAAGTAAGAGTGCGCGAGCTAAGCCAGAGAGAGAGAGAATGGGAGCTGTTCGGCATACAGATGCCCTGTATACAGAATATAACCTTGATCTACCTATCGAATATATACTTAAAATTATATAAATCTCATATGATAACATATATATATTCTCTGTTGGGAATTTTGAGAAATTGCTGAAAAAGTTCAAGTGAAATTTGTCTGCTGTAATTTTCTTACTTTTGGCTAACAAATATTTTATATATAAAAATCTAAATAAATATTCAAATCTACACATTTGCACAACTCTATAGCCCATTTAGAATATGTACAGGGTATATACGTGAACAATTTTGAGTACAGAGACAGTGTTGACAAGCATGCATTTTGAATTTCGGTTTCAGTTGTCGGTGTCAACTCTGTTTACTCTCTCAGCTGACTCAATGTGCAACAATCGGATCGGTATGTGTGTGTGTGTGGGTGTCATCTGTCTGTGCAACGTATTTGTGGCAATAACTTAGCAAACCTTATTTAGAGCACACTGGAAAATGAATAGCTTCCAGTCGTTCATCTAAGTCGGCGACGTATTTCGCAATCGATGATTGCCCATAAGCATAATTATCGCTACCCAGCAGCGAACTAGTAAATGACTTTCCATTACGGAATGCATTCTAAATGCATAAATATAATTAACTATCTAGCAATATTCATCCTTGCAGAGTTGTATGCGGAAACTTCTTGTTGCATATTTATCCTTTAATTATTGCTGCTGCAATTTTGCTTATCCTAGTTTGGATTGTGTTTTTTTATTTTAATGGTTGTGCAATTTGAGTAGTAAAATATAAAATACATTTTTTTTCTATATTTTGAATAAATGTATGTCTATATCGAGTCTGTAAAGCGCATACAAAAAATAACGAATAAGGAAACTTTTTGCATTACAAAGTATTGCAACAAGTATAGTGATTGTGCCATGCTTACAAAGTACAAATTGATGGAGACTTTTCGGTGCTGGGCTGTTCAGTGCGAAATATAGATGTCGAAGCAGAAGCATCTTAATTAATTAAAAAACGTTGCAAATTTATAAGTGTTATAATGTAGTTTAAGCCGTGTGCCTTATTAGTTGCAAGTTGTAACATGCTTAATTGATTCCCTATAAATGATATTTAATGAAATAAAAGTTGTGTGCACTCTTTGTAATTGGAGAGAGCTCAACTATGCAGAAATAAACAAAGTGTTACAAAGAGCCAGTAATTACGGTAACCTGAGCTAATTTTCGAGACTAACAATCAATTGTCGAGGGCAATCGCAGGTCAGAGCAGAGCAGAGCAGATCCGAGCATCCTGTGTTGCCACAGACCCAAACCAGACCCAAACCAGACAACAGGCAAATCATTCAAAACTGGCTGTCAACCCTTTGCTGGCTGCTCGCTGACAACCCTGAAAAATATCAAATTTCATGCAATTTAATTTGTGTAGAGGCTGAGAAAACTCAGCGCAAAAATAAATAATAAAGAGTGAAGAGAAGATGCGAGCGGCGAGCGGCGAGCGGCGAGGGGCCATTCATGAGGATGGCTTTGAGTGACAGCAGCGCGGCAACACCTAATTCAATTTAACAATTCATTTATCATAATCAGGCATCAAGGCGTTGTCACTCACAATTATCATCAAGCCGAGACACAGAGAAGAATAAAAAAATAAATAAAAAATGCCTCACAAAAGGCTGCGAGAATCCGAAGAAACTTTTGTGCCGCTACTCGTCTTACGCACTGCCCTTCCGCCTTCCTACCCGCTACCCCATCCATTGTCTCGTGCACTTCCTGCCCGACTGCCAAGGATTGTCTATCTGTCAGTTGGCTGCCACAGAGCACAACACGCAGTGGCAGCAACGACGTCGCACAGCAGGCAATGACAACTCTGAAGCTGAAGCTCAAACTGCGACTGAAGCCTTGGGGAACAACTCAACAGTTGAGAACTTCTCTCTATTTTGAAATGTGCCAAACATGTTGAAAAGTAAGCAGCTACTAATATGACAACTTAAAAAGTCATATTTTTGATCTGATTGGGTTATTTTATTCAGGGATTCCCAATCCTTTCTGTAAATGTAACAGTTTTATACCAGAAATACCCAAATATTTAAAATAATTTTAACTTAATTATTATTTTAAATTTGACTTTTCGTTATGTAAATTTTACTTTCTTTTAGTTTTAAACAAATTAATTTATAGTTTTATTACAACTTTTCTAAATATTTAAATTTATATTCTACTAGCTTTAAATATTATTTTTAATTTGCGGTATTTATTTTTACAATTTTGATCTTTTAGGGACTTCAGCTAGATAATATATACTCACTGTTAATGTGAATAGTATATCCCAAAATTTGTACATTATGTTGAACTTGTCACATATATATAAAATAGGCTGTGAGTGAGATATAGTAATTGATTGCACTGTAATAATGCATATTGGATATCTATTGAATGATTAAAATATACAAATTCCATTGAAATATATTTCAACACTATATTAAAATATTTTTTATATTTTTAAAAATACAATGAAAAAACCCAACAAAAAATCTGATTTGTTATTTGACTATTAACCAAATTTATTTTATAAATTATATTAGAGCAGTTTTAAATCAAAGAAAACGAAACTTTTGGTAATGCCTCCATTTATCTTTTTTGGTATAATAATTAAAATTAAATACGTTTTTCACCGGCTGCAGGTACCTGACCTTAGTCGAAATATATCGGAGTATAAAATACACAAAAGAAACAGACTTGACTTGAATTAAAATTTTTATAAAAAGAGCAAACGAAACAATCGACAATTATACAATAATAATTATAATGACATGGTAATAAAATGTTTAAAATAATATTATTGATAGCTGAAGTAAAGCTGGAAAAATGTAATTACTTTACTTATTTTTATTAGCTTATTAAATCGTTGGTGTTGTGGCTAAAGTAACTTCATTGTGTAATGAACTGAAGCAGTTAATATGATGAATTGTGCTACAAAATCGGTGGGATTGTGGCTTAAGCAACTTTATTGTGTAGTGAACTGAAGCAGTTATTTGAACGTGTTGAGTAAGTGCATTTTTCACGATCTTATGTTTCTAATGAAACTCTCTAAAAATACATATTTTTGGGGGAATAGTTCTGAATGCGTAAGCCATCTCAATTAACCTCAATTTCCTGTACATATGTATGAAGGCTGTGCTAAGTAGGTGTTTATATGTAAGCATTGCGTGGACTTGTTGACAGTTGCTGACCAGCTCTGGCTGTCATTAGGGGTACTCCGTCATCATTTTGGCGTTGCGTCAGTCATCCGTCAGTGTCGTCAGGGCGTGATATATCGCACGGCTTACGGCTTGCAAAGAAAAGAATGCCTTGGACACAAAAAAAAAAACAAGCAAACCAAATACAGAAACAACAACAAAAAGTAAGGTACTTCCAGGGCACACACACATGAGCCAAAAACGAACTTGTTGAAAATCACACCTCGAGCTCCCCCACACACAGCAGGAAAAGAAATGTGTCACAGCAACAGCTACCAGCAACAGCAACAACAGCAGCAACAGCAACAACAATGACAATGACAACGGGCTACATTGTTGTCACATGTCACAGGAGTTGAAAGATTGTGAGCGTGTTTGTGAGAGGGAGGGGTGCAGCGGCTGAAATACGAGTCCTGTGGCATGCAGCGTATAAAGAATAAAAAAAAATAATAATGGAAATGGGCGAAAAATGATGAATGACAAAATTATACAGCAAATGCTACCCAGTCTGACATGTGACCACTAATGAGGATCAACTTCGCTCCTCACAGGAGCTGCCTACAAATTCTTGTTGTCGCTGTTGTTGTTGTTGTTGTTTTTCTTCTTTTTGTTGTAGCCACTTGAAAGCCAAATTATGGCATTGAATTTCCATTGTCTGTCCTCTTCACCCAATTGTATTAAATTTCCATTTGCCTCAAAATCTATACAGCAATTTTTGAAATCTCTTGAAAACTGATACCAGACACACAAAGTTGACAGGCTGCTTCCCTTTCCCAAACAGCAGTTGTGATTTCGGTTGCAAGTCCTTATCTAAACGCTGTTTGCCATAAAAGTGCATGAAACTGATGGCTCAGGAAGTTGGCCATAATCACCTACACACACACACACACACACACTTGGCTCGGTGCATGCGATGAGACAGCTTAATGGCCAACGAATAAAAAGGGCTAAGACAGCAGGAAATGAGCAGTGTAAAAAACCTGTGCATGAGGAAAAGTCAGCGTTTTTAAAGCTAAATACAAACAGCGCATTGGAAAAACGCAGAACGTTGAAAAATTTATGTTTATCGCGAAGCACTTAATTGCCTTACGCAATGTTCATCGATTAAATTAGTATATAGCGGATGGGTAGGCTTATCATATAGGAAATATATCTATAACAGTGTTTATAGAAACAATCAATCGAAAGATACGCTCCAATACAAAAATAACTTTTTTTGTTACAGAAGATGTTTAAGATCATAACAAAAATTCACCAGTTATGAATGGCTAGCCAAGCTCCTCGCCCTGCCGCTCCGCCATCATGGCCGCCAAGCCCGTCGGTGTTAAGTTGAACAAGAAGCTGCTCAATCTGCAGGCCGGCGAGCAGCTGAAGCCCGAATTCCTGAAGATCAATCCTCAGCACACCATTCCCACCCTGGTGGATAATGGATTCGCTCTGCACGAATCGCGTGGCATCCTCGTCTATCTCGTAGGCCATGACCGACTCTCTGTACCTCAAACGCGCCATAGTCAACCAGCGACTCTACTTCGACATGCGCACCCTGTAGCAGAGTTTCGCCAACTACTAATATCTCCAATAGTTCGCCAAGGCGCCCGCCCGAAGGCCCTCAAAAAGATCGAGACTACCTTCGAGCACCTCAACAGCTTTTTGGAGGGACAGACCTATGCTGCTGGTGATTCACTGATTATTGCCAACATTGCCTTGGTCGCCAGTGTGTCCACCTCTTGAGGTGGCTGACTTCGACATCAGCAAGTGCGCGAATGTGAACAGGTGGTATGAGAATGCCAAGAAGGTTACTCCCGGCTGGGATGAGAACTGGACTGGGTGATTGGAGTTCGAGATATTCTTTGGTTGAGCTTTATTCCTTTCTTGAAGTATTATAATTTAAAACAATCATTTATTAATACTTCATCACGAAATGCTTTAATCCAGCGTTGTATGCAAACTAAACTTTTTTCTCATAATAAAAGAGTACTCATTTTTATTGAGTACAATTTAAGCAATTAAATTAAGCTTCTAACATATGGGCAAAGACTAATATATCAAATAGCTATCAAAGGAACAATCTGTAAGTATTTTTTTAAATTTCTAATTCGATTTCTGCAGGCTGACTACGAACTTAAGATAACATTTCTTTCTATTATTCTATTCTATTTCTATTCTATTCTATTCTATTTCCTTTTAAAAATAAAATTATAAATAAAAATTATATTTAACCTACTTGCGAGTGCATTACGAGGTCTGACCAATAAGTAATGAGACTAAGTCCATAAAATACGTATATTTAAAAATTAAGGTACATTGATGTAATCCCCTTCAAAGTACTCCCCTCCCGCAACTACACACTGGTTCCAACGTTTCTTCCAGCTTTCGTAACATTTCTGGAAGGCTTCGACTGGAATGTCCTTTAGTACCCTCGTCACGGCGGTCTGGATGTCAGTTATGGACTCAAAATGCGTAAATAATATATACAATAAATACGGAACGGTATTATAAATTATGTAGCTTGGAACCAAAGATCTAGCGGCGATTGTTACTTGTGTTATTAACTTTAAAATTAATAAAGAATTTTTTTATTTAAAAATTTACGAGTTTGATTGAGCTGGCTAATCAGAGGGGTTCTTCATAAAAGCCCACGATTTTTAACGTTTAGTTTTTATAGAAGATTTATTGTATACCAGGCCGATCTGGTTCATAGAAACAATCTAAAATGATCTACGCGATAAAGCCTACAACAAAAGTTATTCTGCGCCGATCTAAACAACATTTGTAAAGTTGATAAATAATATTTATGGATTTATTACATATCCATTGGAAGGCATATGCGAACATATATGCCAAATTTATAGTGCCTAACTCTTGAAGAGTATTTTATCGACTTGTTCAGACAGTAAGACGGAAGTGGCTAATTTGAGACTACTCTGGATAAAGCTTCCTTCTGCCAGTTCCACAATTTTCCACATTTTTTAATGGGTTCGGGGTATAAAAATATATGCCAAAGTGTTATCAAGACAACTTCCTTGCCGCGGATACTAAAAGGCAGACGAGTAGAGCGACGGACAGGCAAGGTAATCAAATATATATATATATATATATATATATATATATATATATATATATATATATATATATATGTATATATATATACTTATATATTTTAAATTATGTGACACATTTCAGGCTAAGCATTAAAGCCGAATACTTTGAAATAAATGGCTGCTGCAATTAGCAAAAACTGAAAGCGGAAGCAGCTTATTTTGAAAAATAATAAATAGTTGGTTGGCAGTTGCAGTTGCAATTCTCGAAACGACAAATTCATTGCCACAAAAAAAATGAGACGCGCCCCAAAACGACGCAACATGGTAATAAACTTGAGCCGTTAAATGAGTCCCACTGTGCGAGGCACGGCGCCGACATCAAATGTCGCGATCGACGATCCAAAAACTGTTGTGCGAGTGTGCGTGTGTGTGCGTATGAGTGTGTGAGTGCGCCTAAGTAGTAGTTGTCATTTGAGTGACTTTAATGGTCTGTTGAGACATAATCGCTGCCATTTTAAATGGAATTTTATTGCCACTTCACGAAATTTTTATTGCTTCAGCCACTCGTTGGAGTTGAAGGCGCAAAGAAAAAAACTTGGCGACTTGGTGACTTGGTCGAAGACCAACCCAAATACGTTGACTGCACGCGGTGACGATGACGTCGACCAGAGACAGACCGCAGACTGGGGAGTGTGGAGCGCGGCAACCAAATTGTTGCATTTAAAAGCAAATTGATGGCCGCAAAACTAAAGGAGGCCACAGCATCAACATCAACATCAACATCAGCATCAGCTTCGAGTGGGGCAAGCGAATTCACGTTCTGCCCGTCCACGCATAAAGCAAAAGCCTAATAAGCCACAAGACAGCAGGGAAGGGGGGCAGTCGGGGGTTGCAGCAGCAGCAACGACCAACAAGCCTAAACAACGATGTGTTGGTATAATTTTGTAGACTAGTTTATTGGACACATTAAATATGGCCCGATAATTAAGTCATAAATTAGATTGCAGCCGGGCCAACGACGACGACGTCGCAACATCGACGAGTGTCACCATATCAGGTTACGTGGCATCCGCAGCAGGCGGCCTGCCAGCCACCGGAGTGTTATGCGGGGCAGAGAGGGGGGGCTAAGACAGCGGGGGAAAATGCGTCTCATTTAAAATTGATGCCTAATCGAATTTCTTTATCGCGTGTGTATGTCTTCTGTTAGCCCGACACGGCGACGACTAAAAGTGACTGCAGACGACTGGAGAACTGCTCATCTGGAGAACTGGAGAACTGTTGCCGACTCGAGATCTGGCCACAAAATTTATGTATTTGCATCTTGCGACACTAAATGTTTTAAGGTCCACGGCGAGCGATCGTGTCAGGAAGCTAATGTTTAATGAATTCAATTTCTTTATGCGCTACTTGTGACTGCCCCTCTCCCTTCCCCCATCTGCGAGCCAGCCAAAGCTGTCGGCTTCTGAGAAGTGTTTACATATTTGCCCCGGGTTGTGGTGCATTTACTTTACGAGCGAGAACTGTGCATTTTTCAAACTGAATTAAAGTAATTGCATGTATTTAAGCGTTTAGTGCGTTGTTTAAGGAACTAAAATCATTTTATACCACAAATATTTTCAGTTAGTCAACCTTCGAATTGTACTCAAAAAAAAAAAGAAAATTCATAAAATCAGAAATATATATAAAAATAATAATTTCAAATGTAAATTTAAAAATATAAGTTAACAAAATCAGCAAGAGCACATAAGATTAAAAATTTCAAACTCCACACCTGAGTACAGGGCGTTGTAAACATACATATATAAAAAATAAGAAAAAAACTTGATCTGTTTCCACATTTGTATTGAATATTATTAAATGCATTTAACCACAGAATATAATGAACTTAACCACAGACCAAGGACATATTCAGCTTTTCGTAAAGTTGATGTCGAATTGTAGTTTTTATAAATTGTAAACAACCCACCGCAAAATTGAAGATATAAAATTTAAAAAAGCGGCTTTGCCACAGACCACAACCAAAATTCGAACAATGCCAAGAAAATAAACAAATATGCCCCTAAAAATTTATATATTTTATTTCAATTAATAACTTTTATTGTGTATAATATATATAAAATAATTAAGCCATTTAAATTCAAAAACTAAACTGGAATAGACTAAGATCAATACATGTATAGAGTGCTTAGTGCTAAGATTCAGAAATTCAACATTTATTTGAGAATCAGAAACCGAATCGGATTTAATTGTTCACTAAAACGGTGTAGTTTATTTATTTATTTGCTTATCTAAATTTTGAAAATATATTTCTGAAACTAGAAAATGTCCCATAAAAAGTACTTCAAAACTATCTTTGTAAAGTTCAGAAAAAAGTAATGACCATATAGTTTTTATGTGTGGATATTTTTTATCTGAACTTGAACTGATTTTCAAAAAGAGCAAATGAAATTTTTTTGGTTAATTTGAATACGATGCATAAATTATAAATTTAAATAATGAAATCAACTCCGTTTCCTCTAAAATAAATTGTATCTCTTACTATTTTTCTGAGTGTAGCCAAGACTTGACCAATGACATACGTTATTTACGAATACTGCTGCCACAATCTGGTCTTCAGCCTCTGCGGTCATCTGAGCCAAGCCAAATATGATCTTGAGGATGTCAATCAGTTTGCCTGTTAAGGCAACAGCTGCTGGGTAATGGAGACGTCTCCACTCACAGGCTGCCGGCTCATCAGGTGTTGAGTGTGAAAGCCAACCAACGACTTCTGTGGTCACCGCAACATGGAACTGGGGGAACTGGTACAGCAGCAGGAGCTGGAGCAGGAACTGGAACAGGCGTGGATAACCTTCAGGTTTGTAATTGAATATTAGCTGAGGCTAACGTGCAATGTTTTCAGGGAATTTGCATGTAAATTCGAAATGCAAATGCAAAGAGCGCATCCTTGTCCTTCAATCACTTCAATCACACAGGCGACAGGATAGGTGTGATGAGGGGAGAGCAGAGCAGAGGAGGCAGCTCTCTTGATGGATGACAATCAATCTCAAGTGTCGGGCAAATATCAGTTTGTTTTCATTGAAGCGTAGCACGAATCGTGCAAAGTGCAACGTGCCCCTGCCACATGCAACTCAAGTCCGAGTGAGTGACAACAGTCGCAGTGAGTGAATGATTGAATGCCTGATAGCTCGACTCACGGACAGCTGAAAGACTGACTGACTAACTTAGGACTTTGAGGCACACACGAGCATACAATTAGATTTATTTATAGCAGAAAGTATATTTGGATTCTGGCTATAGCTTATTGTATCCCGGATAGTGACTATGCCATTGAAAATTCATTCTTGCTATCATAGAAATTTATTCAATAGCTCCTCAAATCTGATAGGTTTTGTGACAGCCAAGAAATTTCAGAGTGCTTTGTCAGAAGTAATCAGATATTCGGTTTTTAGATCAGCAACAATTAAAGTCGGCAAATACATATCCATATTTCAACCCATAAAATGCTTCGAATTGAAATGCATTTCTGTAACATATATATTTTAAATCAAGCCTCTCAAAAAGTGCTTGCGGGAATGGGAGAATCATTTCCAAACCTTTGCAAAATGTGGTCAGATTTATATAGAAAAATTTTAATTTATATAAAAAAAAATCAGGGATTCTATTTCATGACCCATAGATAGTCCATCAAAGTTGAAAAATTATACTTTAAAAAGTGCTTCTTGGAACAGGTCAACATTAATAAATGTGATTTTCAAAAAGTATTTCCATATGTCGATCTTTGAATGATGTCTCCAGCAATCTACCCTCCAACTTAAGCAACTCTAGCTTCAAAATTGTGATGGATATTTATATGGTTCTATCGATTTGCATTTATCAATGTTATCAATTTACCAGCCGATCAATTTCATTTTGATAATTTCACAATAAAACCACTTTGCCTAACGCTATCGATTATATATTCTTAAATTATGTAGTCTCAAATCTCTGGGCTGAAAGAAATATACTTTTATGCCTTTTGAGTTAGAGTATAAAAAATAATAAATTTAAATATGTCGAAGCTACCGAAAAAGAGGTCAGCAAACAATACAATAAATTATATATGCTAAACACATGATGAGAAACAAAAAAAAAGCAAATCAAAGTTGTGCCTCAGCACAACTGGTTAATTGATGGACACACAAATTCTGTGCGAGGCAGCCGAGTTGATTCTGGTTCCATCATTGAAACAAAGCGACGGAGCCAAATTGCTGTTGATGCCCGGTTAACAAGTCACGCCGGGAGCGAGAGAGAGAGAGAGAGAGAGCAGCAGCTGCCACTTGCCACTAACCCCATGTGCCCATATGTGTCCCATCCTGGCTGGCTGACTGGTTAGTTGGCTTGTCATTCAATGCCATTGTCGTTGTCACTTTCATCATTGTCAGCTTCGTTGATTTTGTCATTGTCATCGCTCGAGGAGCTCGAGGAGCAGCCTGTTTGGTTCCAGCCAGCAGCTGATCAACATCATTTTATTAGTTTTATTTTGCTGCACGGCCTCAACATTAATAATCAATTCTTTTTCTTCGGCCTTAGCTTTTCTTTCAGGGATTTGTGTCGCGTCACTTCCGTTTGCCGCCCAACACATTTGTCGTCAGCACGAGCGACAGGTTGACTCCCAGTTGCCTGATGATGCCACAGCTACCTGCTGTGCTCCCCGCTCTCCGCTCTTGCTCTTTCTGATAATAATGATGACGACGAGTTGCCCGTTGCCCGCTGCCAGTTGCCAGTTGGCTGATGAGTCTATTATCAAGCTGGCCGTGTCAGCAGTTATGCCTGATGTCCGAATAATAGCTAAATAAATAAAAAGAAAGGAAAAAAACAGAAAATGCAGAAGGGAACCCTAAATAGCAATTAGTTTGTAATTTGAGTTTGCCTCGGGCAGCGGAAGTGGTCATGATAATTGGAATTATTGTATGCATAGAGCTGTCTCATATGTGGGAATAATCCAGAGAGCCACAGGAAGCAGCTAAACACACAAGTCCCACAATGAGTCGAGCAATCGACTTGGCTACTGCCTCTAATCAAACAAATGATTTCCATCTAATAACAACAACTTCCACTCTTAATTGCAAAATAATTAATTGGGGATTGTAGCTGCAAAATATGCTAATAGCTAATGATCCCATATCTGATTAGCGTATATGCTATATATTTGATTATCCTTTTACTCGACTGTTTCTTAATGGGTAATTTTACTAGATTTGTATATAAAAGTTTAACTTATATATATATATATATATATATATATATATAAATATATCTAAATCAATACGATTATCAGTCTTTCTTATAAGCTAAATTATATTTATTGATCACTTACAATCTTTACATTGTCTAGATGTAGAAAAAGTCAAGCTGAGTATTTTTCTATATGGAAAATGGATTTTCATTTATAAAATATAATTTTGTTAAATTGTTAAATAGTTTAAGTAATTTTATTAAATAGTTGGATTAAATTACCTATAATATTGCTCAGCTTGCATATATGCCTTATCTAAATTGTTGACTACTTTCTATGATTTCTTCAGTTTGCAGACATACTTTATCTGAGTTTTAGAATACTTTCTAAGTTTGAGCAAACATATTTATTCTATCTTCTCGTGTTCATTTTTAATTTGACTCTTAATCAAGGCCTTTCTTCAAAGTCAAAAGTTGAGTTCTGACTCTGATTAAGGTAAAAGAAGATGAAAAACTCGACTAGCCGATACTCTGCACACAACTGTTAAATACGAAGTTGGTTTCCTAATTTCAGTTTGCTCAATATTAAAATACATTTTGCAATCTTAAACAAATTCTTACAGTTTATCAAAAATATGTTTGTATATATTATGCATCTACTGGAACTTAGACTTTACATTTGCGCATGTGTATCGATATTCCCGAAATAGTGTAAGTTATCGATAAAATAAAATAAACTTGATTTGCATTCAATTGTATTCCAAATATGCCTTCAGCTCAGATAGATGGACAAACTCGGATATTCATGCTGATGGTGAATATATATACATATATATATATATCTATATATATATATATATATATATATTATGTTGTCGGAGTTGCTTTTTGCTGCCTGTAACATAATGTGGCACAACTTTGTTTTACACCTTCTCACATTTTGAATGGGTTCAGGGTATAAATGAATATTAAATATTAAATGAATAATCCGACTGAAGTGCGGCACATCAAGCACAGTTGAAGTGGAGATCATTTGAGTAATTTGTAGCCGTGTTGTGTCATGTACTCTTAATTTAAGCTAGTATAATCTTGTGCATAGTTAATCGCAGGCAGCCGTAGCCATTAGGAGAGTTGCTTGCTGTAATTGCTTTCCATTCTTGTTTTGCAGCTGAAGTGTTCGCTTGATGGCTCAACACAGCCCCCATCCATCCATCCATCCATCCATCCATCCATCCGTCCGTCCATCAGTCGTCGTCAGTCAGAGTTGTACCGCCCATCAGTCAGCTCGTCACTCAGTCATTCAGTCGGTTTTTGCCAGTTTGCGGGCTTGTCAAGCCTCTGAAGGCGTCCCGTGCCCCATTCAGTTGCAATGTGTTGTGTAGACTGTCAACGCGTTTGCTTGCCATGTGTCTGTCTTCCTCTCCCTCCTCTCTCTTTCTCTCTCTCTCTCTCTTTCACTCTGTGAAAGCTTTGAATTTATATGGCAGTGTCAGTTGTCAATCACATTTGCAAACTGTCACACACGCGGAGCTTGAGCTTGGCAGCTGAAGCCGGAGCTGGAGTTGGTTGGAGTTGGAGTTGCTGCTGCTGCTGCTGGGGCCAGGAGAAGGGGCACAGCGGCAGCAACATATTAATCTTTGTCGAGCAGCAAGCAGGATACGCGAGGACGAGCAGAAGTAGCAGAACTGATGATGAAAAGGAAAACGAGGCGTTGCTGCGGAAACAGGAAAAAGCAGTCAAAGCAGACGTTGACAGGCATAAGTAATGTAAAAAAATTACTTTATAATGGAGTGCGAAAATGGAAATTGCGACAGCGGCAAAAAGAGAGAGAGAGAGAGGGTGGAGTGAGGGCGAGTGTGATGGGGGGAGGCGGAGACGTCACATTTGGTGGATTGCTACAAGCAATTTAGGTAAGATAATCACTCGAGGAGTGTGCCACAAGAGCGACGCATTATGGCTGGGCAACATGTTGCTGCTAGCCGTGGCCATGTTGCTGGCGTGTCATTGTTGTTGTTGCCAGCGTTCAACTGACTGACTGTTGCCTGTCAACTGTTCTCTGTGTGTTCTGTGCGTGTGTGTTGTGAGCATTTCAAATGCGTTGCGCTGACACCTCAACATGCAACAACAACAACAACTGCTACGGCGACTGCAACACGCCCTTGCGCCAGCCTAGCTGACAGCACTCTGACAGTTTTTGTTGTTCACGCGAGTAATTCATTTTATGCTGCTGCTGCTGCTGTTGGTGCTGCTGCTGTTGGTGCTGCAGCCAGCAACAACTCCCTTCTTTGCTGTCGCCTCGTTGCTTCATTTCACATCACAAAAATGCCAAGCAAAGCGACGCGCGTTGACATGTGAGAGACGACGACGAGGACAAGGAGGACGAGGAGAACGAGGATGTCGGCTCTGCCAGGACATGCTGCCAAGGGCCCCCAACGAAACGTTCCTGTGACAAGTGACAGTTAAGTTGCTGCTGTCGTTGTTGCTGCTGCTGCTGTTGTTGTTGCTGCTGTTGCTGCTGTTGTTGCTATTGCCACTGCGCCAACGTCAAGCGACGTAATTCATTTTGCATGTGCGTGCAAAATTTTCAAGCGTATTTATTACGTAAATTAACAACAAAAGCAGCACCAACAACAACATCAGCAGCAACAACAACAGCAGCAACAACAACAACATATCCACACATCAGCGACGACAGCAGGATGTTCATGACGCAGCGGAAATAAATTTTGCGTGAACAATACAACGCATTACACTGCAGGTTAGGTTAGTTTTTTCCAGCTCTCTCGCTCTATATATATATATATATCTCTCTCTCTCTCTTTCTATCTCACTTTATGCTCGCTGGCTGGCAAAATTAATGGCACAGCGAGCGGCAGAGCTGACAGCCCAAGAGGAGCTGAGAGGAGGACGCCAGCAGAGAGCCACGCACACATGCTAATGAGCCGTCAGCTAAGCGAGGACCTGATGTTACGGAAGAGGGCAGGAAGGTAAGGAGGGAGACATAGCGCTGGCAGACAGTGTCCTGCGGCAGGAAACGACTGTCAGCAAGCGGAGGCAGAGGATGGGAAGGTGCTATGGAAACCTATTTGCACAAAAAGTAAGTGAGAAGAAATTTAATGAATGAAAGACAGTTGTGATAAATATGAAAACTTTAAGTTTAGCTAAAGCTCTAAACAATTCAAATAAAACAACAAAGAACAATTATTTCAAGCAGCGAAAATAAATATATATAGAGCAGATTAATTTAGATATATAACGGTTCTTACTATTATTATTATTATATTATTATTATATTTGATTTACATGTACCTCTAGATCTAGAAGATTTAAATGTGGAATATATGTTGTCAGTAGAAAGTTATTTCATTTAATCGATAACTAAACACGTTTCGCGTTTATCGATAACCATCGATTTGATAAGGCAAAAGCTGGCAGATTGACGTATAATACTCTGACATATTATTGATTAAATGTAAATAATTTATTAACATCGAATAAGAAAAACGATTTTTGTTGAATCAAAACGTAATTAAAACTTATGTAACAGCTGTGAGCAGAGTATCCACAGAATAGAGCATTCTAAATTCTCAATTGACAGATCATGAATAGCAGCAGCATGCGTAACTAATGCCTGCGCTCAGTTTGCTTAACGATCGTATTGCTAATTGTTAAACCCACATTTAAATTGCACATGTATGGCAAATATATTTATGTGCTATTGGAGTCGGTCATAGTTTATGGTATGCGTAATATATGTATTAAATGCTGCACTCTAAATTTGCCAAGTCTAATCGGTGATCAGGTATGCAGTAAAAAGACTACAAAATGCGAGAGTTAAATGGGTAAATGCAAATCTTCGCTCAAATGGCCACATCAGCCGACAAACGGAGCTGCGAATGTATCAATTTACATGAAGCAACACTTAATTTCAAAATTATATGCAAGAGGAAGTGCAATAAATTCTCAAAGACGTCGCCAGGGCGATCCGGTCCGGTCTAAAACCGAATCCGCAACTGAATCCGATGGGATTCGGGTTTAGGGAAGAACGGGGACGATCGGCAAGCAGTCGGCGCTCTTTGGCGAAACCCGTTTTGCTTAACGCGCTGGCAGCTTAGCAAATGTTTCTATCAATTTGAAAAGCGTAAAAGCTCGTAAAATTTGAGAAATGTTGACCATAACCATGGCCAGTTCCAGCTCCCAACACTGGCAACGGCGACCCGTTTAATGTTACATCAATTTATGTGATTTCCACACAAGCTAATTGATTAAAAGCTCGGTAAACTATGCAACAGTTGACAGTCGGGCCAATGCCTAATCTTAATGCATTTTTATGGGGCCTGCAACATCCAGTGACAGTTGGCTAGCTATCAATTTTGATGGAAGTGCGCTGAAGTTGCAACCATCCAGAGACAAGCTGTAGACTTTTCATTCGACATGTTCGAGTATATGTTATACAAGCAATTAAATAACACCCCGGAACAGGGAGATATATACATATTTATAAATCTACATACATCTATATACATCTATATACTGTATATATACACATTTTAACCGAAACTGCGAGTTTTTTAGGGTATTACTGAGCGCCTAGTTCCGTCTTGCTAAAAATGTATTTGCTCTCTTTTTATGTAAAAGCAGTACAGAAATATTAAAAAGAATTTTGAATAACTTAAAAAAAGGTTTCAAATGAAAAACGAAAAATTGAAAAGCATTTTAAAATGTAAAATGATGCAACATGTATTGCAAGGAAAAAACCGAATTGTATAAAAAATTTGTTGATTGAAAAATTGTTGTTGGCTTAACTGCTACTTATCAAGAATACAAATGTATTTGATGAACTCGAAAATGACTGCTTAAGTGATTTACTATTAAACATACAATCGCTCTTCTTGATTACGAGAAGGTATTTATTTCATGAGTAATTATACAGTCCAAATAATACCTTCATCAAATCAAAAAGAGCCCAGGAAGCGAAAGACGAATCTTTTGGATTTTGGCAAGAATAAAACTAAATATAAATGTAAAATATTCAATCTGCAAGTTAATGACTTAATCGCATGACAGCTGCACAAGTCGAGAAAAATGTCTACTGGCCAAGGTTTTGCTTGAGTTCAGCCAAAGACACACACAGACAGACACACACACAGAGAGACACATACACAGAGAGAGAGAGAGAGAGACATAGGCAGACAGGCGGGGAGGGGCTGACATATAGAGGCCTGTGCGGAGAGACAAGGAAATTTGACAGCGAACACGCAGGAGGTCCTCACCCGAATGCCAGACCACCAAGGGGCAAACGGGTAGATGGGGGGCAGGGGCAGCGGCAGTGGCATGTGGAGAGTTGAGGGGGGTGCGGATACGGGTCGAGCTGCTGTCAGTTTGGCAAGCTTTTAACCCATGCTCGCAATTGAATTTCTCTGGGGTCGCAGCGTGCTGGCTGTGGCGAGGCGAGGACTTGGACAGGACTTTCAGCTAACTGACATTGGCAGGCGGTCCTCCGCGGGGGATCGGCAGCAAAGCACCTTGACTTGACACTGATAGCAGAAAAGAACTGAGCAGGACAGCACAGCACAGCGCTGGGTAGTTGCCCCAAACCCAAGTTGGTCGCTAAACAAACTTGCAGTCGCCGCGCTTTGAATTGACTTTGTTAAGTTGAGTTGACTTGACGCTTGACTGGCAAATGTTCGAGTGGAATATATGCGACTATTTACAAGCTTTGGGCTGGCATGCTGTGAAATCTGCAAATTGCCATGTCATTATTTGTTAGCATCAAACCGACAGCGACCAAGGACTACGCTGTGTGGCTGAGACAATGTGAATGTGAATGGGAATGGGAATGGGAAGGAGGAGTATCAGGACGATGCTGTCGACGCCCCTGCCTGTCTGTGCACACGTTGCCTGGCGTCAAAAGTGTAATTGGCAGTCCGCCCTAAACCCGAATACCGCTCACTCCGTTGCCCATGCCCAGATCCATTCCCATTCCCATTTCCAGTCCGATTGCGTTTGCGATTGCGCTTGCGGATGAGGGGTGTGTGTAACCCGATGTCGGCTTACACACTCAAGTCAAGCGTCCGCCCGTCAGACAGTTGGTAACTGTCAGTGGGCATGTTCGACTTGACAGCATAATATTACAAATCCCTGCCGAAAGCAGACACTAACGATGACATGCGGCCGACCAGTCGAGAGAGTGTGCAAACGGCAAAAAGGACAACCACAACCGGAGGGGAGCCAAGCCCAAACCCAAAGGACGACTACGCAAATTTTGTAATAAAAAGGTAGACATATATATATATATATATATATATATATACATATACTCAATGCAGGTAAAACTCAGGCACACAGTTGCAGATGTGAGCTGGCAGATGTTGAGGTCCGATGTGTCAAGCATGTTATTTTCAAGATGGCTCTGAGGTTAACCAAAACACGTTGTAGTTGCTTATATTATTATAGGGGTATCCTTGAACCCGTTCACTCTGACAACTGAGATATTTTGAGCTAAGCTAGACTTTTTAACGATTGAATAATTCCATTTGATTCAAAAAGGTTACTCAGTGGAAAAAAGAAGTGCGCTTTAATAAAAATAATTCTTAATTCAATTAAAAAACAATCACGATTTTAGAAAATGGAAAATATCCGTTTGGTTTTTCAATGAAATGTATGAAAAAATCTTCTTAAAATTAAAAACACATTTTTCAGTTTTCCAGATGTATTTTCTATTTTAAGAATAAATTTCTGTTTCCAAAATTATTTATTTATTTAATTTCAACTAAAGTCAGTCAAAAAATACAAAAAGTAAAAAACGAATTAAATCAAATTTAAAATAAAATATAATTTAATATTATATAATCATACTATTCGTACATTTATTTAAGGAATAATTAATATTATTATTATTTTTTTAGAAATATTTATAAAATAAATATATTTATATTGCATTCATATTTATGTTTACTTGATCTGTTTATAATAGATGATATAGTCTATGAGAAAGTCTTGTTCATAAGGACGGACCTGGCTAAATCGCCATGACTGCTGATGCTGATCAAGAATATATATACTTTGAGACCGCAGACTTCTCCGGTTGCCTTTTAGAATCCATTACACAACTTCATTTTACGCATCCCATTCCCATTCCCAAAGTATTCCCGGTATAAAAATAATGTTGTCAAGATTTATTTCATTGCACAAGAATATATATAATAATGGTAAATTGTCATTATAATTTAATAATGCTAAGGATGTCAAGTATGCAGTAGCAAACCTAGATGCATAGAAATGCTGACGGTTGAGTTCAGTCATTAAGTCATTTGCAAAATATATTTGCCAACATAATTTCAGCCATAAACTACGAGTGTGAAGAGCAAGTGGCAGCAGCAGAGTTATATGATAAATGAAGATGCAGCTGCTGAGGCTACATCAACGCTAATTACTCTTTGCATTATGCAGATACATAGATACAGATACAGATACTGATGCAGATACAGATACAGATACAGATACTCAGATATTCACGCGGCAAATCATAATTCATTTTTGTTGAATGCCGACGAATGCCGCACACTTGTGATGTGAGTGTGACAAATCCACGACACAACGTCTGAGTGGTCTCCAACTTATTCATGAGTGTATTTATATATTCATGCTTAAGCTGGCTGAAGCTAAGCCAAGAGGGAGAGGGAGAGGGAGAGGGAGAGGGAGAGGGAGAGGGGCACTCACTGCCAGGGCGACAGCAGAAATGTCAAAATGCATTAACATTTAATTGAGGCTAATTTAAGGCGAAATATTTCGCTCGCCACATATGAGAATTTATGCGTTTCATTTTGTGGCATCTCTTCACAGTTTCTTTATATATCTTTTTATCTGTTTTTTTTTTTTGTTTTTCTTGTTTGTGTGTGTTGTCGATTTTCCTTTCAGCCGGATATGTTGAGAAATGAGCGCATTTTGTAAAAATGTCACATTACATTTAATTTATGCGACGCCAACGCACACACGCACCATCAATTTGTATCTGTGAGTGCACAGTCGTATTCGTATCTATATACAAATGTATCTCTGCAGTTGTGTTCAGTTCAAGTGTAGCGTGAAATTGTTTTGATGATGTACCATAAAAATTATTCAGCTGTCATTATCAACGGCAATTTAACCCCCGCTTAGCGTTAACTATTTGTCAGTTTGCTATTACTATCTTTGTGTGTGTGTGTTCGTGTTGGTGTTTGTGTGTGTGTGTGGTTGGTTCACGGTTCACGGTTCACGGTTCACGGTTCAGTGTTCACGTTCATGTTCACGCCTTGAACGGCGCACAGTGAGCCACACCGCCTTTGATTGACAGCCATGCAAAAGCATTTTGTGTATTGCCCTCGTGTTGATTAACACAATTTGCCTTGCTTAGCCAAAGAGTCACGTTAGTGCGGTTGTCTTCTTTGTTGTCGGCTCTTTATGTGTTTGGCCTTCCCCCTCCCCACCCTGGCTCTGTCCCTGCCCCTGCCCCTGCCCCTGCCCCTCTCTCTCTCTTTGCTAGCATGTCAAAATAATTTTTTCTATTCAAATTTGACATGACCATCTCGAGTGGGACACGTTGCCTCTTTGCTTGAACGGATGGACGGACGGACGGACGGCTGCCTGCTTGAGTGCTTTAATGAACTTTCGCGTGTGTGTGTTAATTAGCTGAGCAAATGATTTTCCAGCTCACTGTTGGTCTATTTGACATCATTCAAAGTAACAGCATAATATTTGGTTTATCCTAAACTAAATGACTTGTGCGCATTCCCGGGCACAAAATCGAACAACAAATTTATTTTTATTATTAACAACAAGCTATAAATTACCTAATACGAAATTTGTATGCTTAATATAAATATTACGACTATTTGCGATTTAAAATATTATTTAAAACATTATTTGGCTTAGTAAAATGTGCGTAATAAAGAGCCAAACAAAAAATCAATATTTGCTTTTACTATAAACAGGTAAAACGACATTTTTATAAACAAATCATTTTCGGCCTATTTGTGATATTAGTAAAAGTCAAATGTGAGTTATGAAAATTCAACAAAGATATGCAAAAGGCAAAAGACGACAGAGAAACCCAAAGTTGTTTTATTTGTAAGTAAACTTTCGCATTGCATAAATAACGTAAATTGTTGTTAAATTTGAATAATCACATATCAAACAATTTTTTAACTTATTTACCCATATATTTAGCAGGTTTAGTGAACACTTATCATTGTCTCGGCAAACGTGTGTTGACTTAATATTTAGTCGTTTTTACCTCAAAATATTTGCAGAACAAATTTGGAGAGACTCGTAACATCAGCCCCAACAGATCCAACAAAAGTAGGATGAGCTCAACCAGGCGACACTTGACGCAATCTGCAATAGACTGCTATTTGTACACGTGCCACAAGGTTAAATTCCATGAGCAAGGGGCAACAATGAAATCTAATGTTATGATAATGCTATGACTAATAAAATTAAATAAATACAATTAAATTCCCATTTTGCAAGCAACTTAGAATAACAGCACAGCTTGGCAAAAAAAAAGAATAAATAAATAATTAATAATGTTTAAATATATACTTCACTTATAAGTACAACTTGGATAATCACTGTTTTGATAATGCTTAAGGAAATGCAAGTCAGAATATAAAATAATACAATTTATCGATAACGCATGTCGATACAATCGATTACCGATTGAAAAAAGTACTATTGATTACAGCACAATTTATTATTTATTAATTACATCATGATCGAATAAGACACAATGATTTGTAAACCAAAAGGTATTATCAGATTGATAAAACTAACAAATATAGTATTTATTTAAGCATTGGATTAATATGGGTTTCGGTTTATATTTTCATATTGATGAAACCAATATGTATTATATATTTAACCATTGGGCTTAGGGTATCTGCTAGTCGAGCTGTCTCGACTTGAGTATTCTAACTTGTACGACCTCCCTTCGAGGCCCTTAGATAAGGTGATCTTGACAAGCAATCGATTTCGTCATTACTATATAGAATCTATATAGAATCGATCACTTCAAAGCTGTTGAGCTTCCAATGCAATACTTCCTGTACAATGATTCCATCTTCAAGCTGTTAATTATGAATTCAAATTTGATCCGCCAATCAAGCTTTTGTAAACAAAATCGTTAAAGTCACTCATTCACACACACACACACACACACACACACACACACACACACACACACATACACATACTCACACTCATTGATGTGTGTGTGTATTAGCGTCTATAAATCTGAAGTATAAGAGCGAACCATAAATTATCGTCGCAATTATAGCTGGCATTTTGCACATTCATTCGGAGCTGTTCCGCTCGACTAGCCGCGTAGGAGTGAGCGCAAGAGAGGGAGGGGAGAGAGATAGAGATGGAGGTGAGAAAGGGACAGCCAAGAGGTTATCAAAATGCAATAAATCAGATTGTTTTATATATGTACAAATATGATATATTTTATAGCGCAACACCCAGCGACGAGCACTGTGAAATTCTCGATGTCAGCGCAAGTTGCCCATTCGTTAAACGATGAGTGGGTTGTGGGGAAAGGGGAAAGGAGAGCGGGTAGCGGAGTGCGGTATTTGCTGTCTGAAACAGTCTTATAAACAGACATTAAGTCTGTTAAGCACGAGAAAAATTCGCATTATATGGTGTAAATCAAAGACAGACGACATCGCCTGACATCCAGATTTATATCCATTTGTTTAAACAAGTATCGGCCGACTGGCAGTTGGTAAAAGTGAAAACTGGATATTACGCTAACACCAGATGCAGATTGCCGCTATATAAATCAGGCGGCTTGTTGTATCATACGTTTCCATAGTCAAATAGAGATAGAGTTGAGAGAACAGGCAATCAACTTTGGAGTGTCGGAAAACAAATAAACAGCGTGTTACACTTGATAAACACTGCAGATAGTCGACTCAACATTGCTGCTGGGCTCGATGAATGCTTGGCAAATATTTGCACAGTTCGCTGCTTGGTTGGATTGTCCAAAAAAAAGGCAGAAATAAAAAACGAATTGGGTTTTGAAAGTGGCTGAGCGTCGTTTTGTTTGCCCAGAACCAGTAGCACTCATAGGCAGCATAATCCGGGGTATTTACACCTTTTGGGCCATGTCAGATGATTTGTGCGGCTGCGGGTTGTAAATCTAATCGTGATTACAACTTCTATTTAACCTCTCTCTCTCTCTCTCTCTCTCTCTCGGTATCTCTCTCTGTCTCTCACTGTCTTTTCCTTGCGCGGCTCCACCCAATATTGGTTCAGTGAAGTTTCTGTTAAGTGTGCAAACAAACTTCAGCTTCTTGTGTACTTAGCTGCAGTACTTTGAAAAAGCGTTTATAGCAAGTTCCTCATTATAAACTGAACAGTTTAAAGTTGTGCAAAGACGTGTAACTCCATAAATTATATACATATATTCCCGATCAGCTTCAGGAACCGAGTCGTTTCAGCAATCTAACTTGTTTTATCTCAATCACACATCTAAGCTAGCTAGATCCATGCTTATGTTGGTTTCATATGATTTGCTAGTCGAGCCCTCTCAACTAGAGCATTCTAACATATTTGTTGGCTCGATATCTTATTTATATGCACAATCTATTGACATACTAAAATGTAGGTATCTGCAAAAGTCTGCTAATGGGCAGTTCAAAGAATACAATGGCTTTAAAGAAAAGACAAAATAAACTAATAAAATCAAGGCCTTTTAACATTAAAATAGATAAGACAGATAAGATGGGAAGTCTGGGCAGCGGCATTTAGTCCACCAATTCAAAGAGCGCCGGAAGCCTGTTATCCCCCTTCAAAAAAGAAAAAACTGGAAAAAACTGAAGAGAAATAGCTGCCGTCGTTAATTGAAAAGCCATTGAAAATCCTCAACTCGCCGTTCGTTCGGCTCCAAGTATGAAATGGATGAAATGGAGCTTTTATCGTTTATTTATTGCAACGTTGTTGTTTTTTACCATTTCGTAATTTTGATTGATGACTGACTTAATGTCACTTTTTTGCCGCCGCCCGGGCTGTTGTCCAATGATAAATTAATAAAACTTTGTTTATTCTGTAGCCCCCCGAGCGAATCCCCATTCGCAGCTCCGGCTCCAGATCCAGCCCCAGCCTTAGCCTCAGTGCACCCAGGTCCAGTGTTCGATGTATTTCGGTGTCGTTGGGCAAGTTGGAGCTACGCATTTTGTGGTGCTCCCTTTCACATATAATTTGCTGTCATAAATCGTGGGGACGACGTCGGCGACGTCAGTGGCGGCCATCTTTTATTGTTTGTTGTTTATTGTTTATTGTTTGCTTAACAATTTTTCAATGTATTCTCGTGCCCACACAATTTGCTTGCGTGCCTCCAACGAAGTGGCCCGCTCCCCAGGCCATAAATCAAATTCTGACAGCGCATTGTCATTTAATCAATAATTTATAAACAATTTCGCGTTGCACGCCGCACAAAGCACAACAAATAAAAAACAGGCAAGCAAAAAACATAAGGAACAAAAACAAAAACAAAAACAGTACAAATTAAAACGTGCGTGCATTTTGTTGTTGTTGTTGTTGTCGTTTTCTGGCTCTGCTGGATGTTGGCATTAAAATAAATGGGTGCCTTAACCCATTTAATGAGAGCTGATTGAAATTAAGCCTATAAATCACTTAAATACCCCATGACTTACACGCTGTTTGATAAAGGGTATTATGGCAATAATATCGTTCAGATGTCGAAGCAATTGCATTGCCAAACTGCGAATTTAATTATTTTATTTTTGTTCATATTTATTTATGTAAGTTTTCAAACTCTATGAAGATTAATCCCGACGGAATTTGAAATATGTCAGAGTATTTGAAAAATAAAAAATCATTTGACATGCAAACAGCGGAAAACATATTAAACTAAAAACAATCAAAGTAGAAGAATGAAATATTTTTCTTTATTTTTCTCAAAAATATTTTCATTTGTAGCTACATCAATATTTAAGCAAGACTGCATGACAGCAATAAATAAATAAGCAAAGGTTTTTTATAAATTATTTACACATATTTTTCCTAGAAAATTAATATTTATTTATATTTGACAAACGTAGAAAAATGTGTAATTATTTGTTAGCTCGTTTGCCGTTGCGAAAAATTGGCAACGCATGGGTTAAAGTGTGGACAGCTATATGACATTTTTTTTGTTGGGCTTCTTCATGCTTACTTTTTGACACTGAAAAAGTACGTGCCAAAATGACCAAAAAAAGAGCGAAAAGGCAAAGCACAAAAAAATGACAAAGCGAACAAACATTAAATGTCAAAATCCCCCAAGCGCCCAAAAGCTTGTCAGCTTGTACAAAACAGTTAACGGTGGACAGTAGTTTCAGTAAATGTGTGTGCTTAAGTGTGCAGCCTAGAAGGGGGATGTGGGGGTGGGGGAAGGGGAAGGGGAAGGACGGACCTCTCATTGGAGGTGCTGATGGCGGCGGTACTTTTTGATTTTACTTTACTGCTGACCAAAGCGCAAAATCACTTTTGACGTTTTTATTCTTGTGTCGGGGATTGTTGGGGATTTTTTTACTGTTTCTTTTGTATGTTTTTTTTTATCTGTTTCTCTTTTTACTAGTGTGTGTGTGTGTGTGTGTGTGTGTGTGTGTGTGGAGCGGGCGACTCGTTTCGTTTTCATTATACGAAGCGCGTCCGAATTCATTTCAAGTTTTGCCGCCGACGTCGCCAAAGTCGAGTTGAGGCGTCTTCAGCTGTCCAACTGTTGGCTTTTGCTCGCCACTCGCCTTAAGTCCAGCATAAGTCGGCCTAAGCGTTCAAAAGCCTAAACGAATGCACAGGCACATGAGTATCTATCTCTCTCACTCACAACAAGCTCAAATACAAAAATACAAAAATACGAAAATACAAAAATACAAAATACATAATAATCATCAACATCAACATCAACATTGCATAGAGGCGGGTTGAGCAGAGAGCCAGAGAGACCGTTCAGCTGTCAAGTCGGCTTTGTATTTTGTATTTTGTGCTCAAAACTTAGACCAACTTGACAGTTGGAAGACAGTAGTATTTATAACGTCCCCTCCGCCCGATACCCTTCCCTAGCTATCCGTGCAACAAAAATGAGACAAGACTGACAGCGGCTCAGCAAAAGAGTTAATACTGTGATTAAATGACCGCCAGAGTGCCACTGTCAGACAGTTGGCTGATGGTGGGCGGCTTAAATGCTTGACAGCTTGATGCCAGGCAGCTTCGTTCGTTGTTCGCTGCTCGTTGCCAACGTTCAACATTGATGCCAACGAAACAAAGTCGCATACATATATTGCCATTTTTGAGTCGCTCTGTTGAGCCTACGCAGAAGCGCTTGTTAAATCCAAACATTGATCGCCAGACAAGACGGTTTAAGTTGGCATCGATACAATCAATGAATTTCAATCGTGACACGTCAATCTATAAAACACTTACAGCAAATATGCCTTCCACAAAACACACTTTCTTCTCAATAGAAATTTGTATAGTATCAATGAACGTCAATCTACCTTTGCAGTGCATAAATCACTTATAAAAAACTTGCATGCTTGAAAAACTTTATTAAATTACACTTTTTCCCCAATAGAGGTCTTATTATACAAAATGTACATTTTTTCTAGTATTTCTAATAGATGTTTAGTTTAATAAGAAAATAATATTTCATAAGAAAAATAATTATAGTAAATGTACATTTTCTCCCCTAAATAGGTTAATAATTTTCACATAATTTAACACAAATTATGAAAGACTACTTTAAGCATTAACATTAAAATGTAATCAAATATTAATTTAAAAATATTTAATACAGAAACCTTTTCTACATCCTTCAAAATTCAAAAGCCTTTCATAACTTCACTTTTAGAGTCTAATTACATAATCATCTCGAGTCGAAAGTCTGGGTTCATAAATAATCAAATAAATAAATAAAAATTTGAGAGATAAATGTAAGCATAAAAACATAAATGATTTTTAGGTAGCAATAAATAAAAATGTACACATTTTTATGACATACCTTTTTACACCTTTTTGTGCACCTGTCAATTTGGAATTATAAAACCCGAGTGCAATAATAAAACTCAACTCTTGTTAAAGCACACCAATAAAGTGGAGGCTGCTTATCATAAATCTCAAAGTTGATCACAAAATGACATAACAATGTGCTAAGAACCATAGACGACAAACAGCTGAGATCTTAAGTATATATATATACATATATCTTAAGTATGAGCTGTCTATCAGCAAGTGTGTACTGCTCTATAAAGTGACAATAAAATGCTGTGTTTTATGCTTTGACACACATGCATATAGTACACATCTGAGCTGTTCCCTTGAGCTGTTGGGAAGCTCTTAATATGCCCAATAAGAGAAGATGTTAAGCTCTTTAGACCGACCTACGAGTATGCCATAAATTAGGGGGCTTAGTATAAAATGGATGGGGGAACGTTTCATATAATTGGTTGAGTAGTCTGTCATAAGGCGTACGATAAACCGTCGAGATCTGTAAACAACAATCATAGATTAAATAGAATGGTGCAGTGATAATCGTGTGCCAGTCGACAATCAACGTCAACGACAGCAAAAAAAAAGCCAACAAACAGATCTTGCAAATCTCAAGATCACAATCTAACCGGTTGGGAGTTATCTAAATGGCATCTCGAACCCAAAGCAAACTAACCAAATGTGTATGAGATACTAAATTTAGACAGCGAGGCACGTTCACGAGACCAGCACCACCAATCCGTTGCTCGAGACTTGACTTGGCACAATCTGCTTGCCACAATTGCCATGCAGATGAAAAGCTGTTTATTATCTTTGCAGCTAAGCATTTAAGTAGCTGCAAAATGTTGATGTAGTATATTACTTAAATTTACTATACCCGCCTGTCATGTTTTCAAATGTTTTCAAAGAAAACAACACACACCACAGACAGACACACACACACACACACACCGCCCATCCACACACAGTTGACACTTGTCACGGGGGGCTTTTGCAATGCGTCGTCGTCTGTTTATCTTGAAAATGCCACAAAAGCCATGCCGAAGCTATTTTTAAAAGATAGCTCTTTACTTAGCGGTAAGTATTACAAATGCTCGCTGTTGTTGTTGTTGTTGTTGTTGTTGTTATTGTTGTGTGGTTTGGTGGCTTATTAGTTGAGCGTCTGAATCGGCAGTCAAACAAATTTTTAATTGCCCACACAAATTATCACTTGAATCTAGCGCCCCAATGAAAACGGAACCAACATCAAATTCTATCAAATATAATAGTATCTGGGAGGGGAGACGACAGACGTGTGTTGTCTCTAACGGGGGCCAAATCTTGAACTCTCTTTGAGTATGTGGCACATTAGGGCCATAAATTTCAATTTTAATTGCTCTGCATTTAGATTAGAGACGCAGCAATTGTGTCGCCTCCTACTTATGTAACCTATTCCATTTAATTCTATATTCTTCAGCAAAATGCTGCGCCCGCAAGAAATATAGTTCATATATATTTGTGGCGTGACAAAGTGTCAAAGCAAACAGCAAGGGAGGTGCCGTGGCGTAAACTATACGCCGTGTATTTATCGAAGATGCAATGCTCTATTGAATATTTAGAACATTTCTAACAGATGTGTTGGTTTAAATCGGAAGCGTTTCATTACTATTTAACTGAAGTCATTGGACAATAACAAAGTACTATTTGGAGAATGATTAATTCTTTGTTTTGTCAAATCATTTTCTTGACATAGTGTATATACGCAGAGAGTTCGCATCAGTAACAGAATCATTAGTTAGATTTGTGTGGAAGTCAGTACTCTAGTTGAACACACGAAAAGTAAATTTATTTGATATGCTAATGTGATATTTTATGCATGTTAGTAATACGTAGTAATAAATATTGTTGTTTGTTGTTTTGAAAAATCGAACGCTAATCGAGTAGCTAAAACTACTTCAAATAAGTAATGTTGTTTGTTGCTCCAAATAACAAATCGGACAGTAGAGAAGTAAATAAACACTTTAATCACTTTTGCAATTATTTTACAAAGTTGCATTTTTTATGTGGCTATGCCATTTCAGCAAATTAAAAGTGTTAATATTATTATGTCACTTTCGCCAATTATAATTAATATTTTTTCCCAGCTTTAAGTTTATTTTTTCACAGAGGCATTTCCGAAATCGATAACACAGCCAAACAACATCAATAAACTGAGTGTATTGAAGATGTTGGGACACAGAAAAACCGTGTCGAAGTGTTTAATAAATAACAAATCACCCAAAAGACCTCAGACACACAGGCAAGTGAACAGAAACAAAAAAAAGAAACTCAAAAACCCAAAAAACAGAACACAACACAAAAACACAAAACTCAAGTGTTCAAGTAATAAACAAAGGCCTGGAACGATTTGCTTTGAAATTTATGTGACTTGATCTGTTCTCAAGTGGCCTCATGTGCTGAAGTGGAACGTCTTATCAGCTGGTACCATATTCCGGTACAGATTTACAATTAATTGCCAGCAATTGTGAATACGGCGGAGCAGTCATAAAATTAAAACATGTATGTACACACATATGCGTATGTCGGCGTATGTGGTGTAACTGTTGTTGTTTTATTAATGGTCATAATTAATGCGATATCTTTGTGCAAATCAAATCGGGAAACTACTCAACTTCATTAGCACGTCGTAAATAATGTCAGGAAACGGCAATGTGCACCATATTTATGTGCTGAATAACTTAAAAATGTTGAAAAAATAAATAATCTCAAAAGAAAGTCGAGCACAAAAGCAACAAAACAAAAATTATAAAATCCAACACAGAAACAATAGAATTTTAACAAGAAATATAATTTATAGCCACTTAAGTCATAAATTTATTTTTCATTTCGACCAATTCACATTTACAACGAGCCACGCAAATCATGCGCCCTTCTACCCCTTCCCAGAATACCCTACAATGGGAGTAGTTTTAGATAGCACATCAAGTTTGACAATGATTCAGAAATAAATATATATAAATAAAAAAAAATAAATATATATAAATAAAAATATTTATGGTCATACTTAATATATTTAATATTTATATTTATATTTATATTTATATTTATATTTATATTTATATTTATTACTTGTTTTAATCATAATGTTGGCAACATAGTAATTAGCTTTATAATTGTGTTTCTTTTTAGCCAAAAAGAGCTAAGAGTTAAAATTATTTACTGTTGTTTGTAGACTGGGTTTAAGTGTAATCAGACTTCGTGGCTGTAAAGTGGGGGCTTTTGTTCATGGCTTGAGATAGTTTACGTTTGGTGCCCCAACAAAAGAAATGAAATACTGAAAGACTAAAATTTACGTCGCTTTTGCTGTTTATTTTTCTTTGCCGCTTTCATGAATCTTCAAGTTTATTATTGTTGTCTGTTTTGCGCTGCTGTTGGTGTTGCTGTTTGCCGCTTCTGGTAGCAACAACTCTTAACACTCAGACAGTAGTAAATAAGCGGGTTATAAAAGGCCAACTAATTACAAGTTGCAGCCGCCATCAACACACATATGCTAAAAAGCAAATTTGAATATGGATGTGCCCCGCACTATTATTATCATTTCCCTTTATATTTATGTATATGTATATATATTTTTTTGTCTCTTTCGGAGACCCTTTGCATTATTGTCTTAATGAACAAAGGCGACGGCTTCTAGAAACCAGAAAAAAAACAAGAGGAGACAAATGTATCTCGTTTGAGCGCAAAACACAAATGTTTAAAACAATAATAAATTATCGTTGCTGCTGTTGTTGTTGTGGTCTCTTGCCTTTTATCGCTTGATAATCGCTGGTCATTAGTCATTTTGGCCTCAACCTCAAGTATTGTATGTTTTCTATATAGCAATGTATCTGTATCTGAATCGCTGGCTGTTGCTGCTGTTGTTGTTGTTGTTGTTGTTGTCGTTGTCTTTGCCACGCCAAAAAGAGTAATGTGAGCAACAACAGTGGCAGCTGCTGCTGCTGCTGCTGCTGCGTTGTTGCTGCTTGTTGTGTCTGCCTCTTCATTTGGTCCGCAACAACAACAGTAACAACAACAACAACAACAGCAGCAGCAGCCGTTGCCACGTTTAATAAATCGTGTACTGTCGTCTTTTATTGTTGCGGCGATGTTTCAAATTTTATTTATTTATCTGCTGCCGCTGAATTGGCTTAATAATGTGGCCAACAACAGCCAAACGGACATCAGCAAAAACAACAAAACAACAACAACAACAACAACAAAAACAGCAACAACAGCAGCAGGTCAAGCCCATATTTAGCCAACTTCTGGCGATATCACACTTAACAGGCGGCTTCGGCAATCGGCTATCTTGACAGTGCCTGAAATATTTATGCTCTTTAGATTATTTGGGTGTATTTGGGGGCACCCAACTCCAAAGTGGATGGCACAGCACAGCAACTGGAAAGTCTTTTCAGCAGATGCTACCGGAATTTGATTGATGTTTTCATTTTAAGCTTGGACTTCTTGTCCAAGTAAACTTCATAAATACATAACTGTTCGCTTGTGTAACATTTCCAAATAAAAGTAGCTCAAATAAGATTGAAATTTCTTCTTATTTTGTAATTATAAAAAATAAGTAAAATAATTGTTGGTAAAATATGTCGTGTTTAAAAAATATTAAACATACTTAACCTAAAAAAAAAATAGAAATCAAATCAAATTTATCAAAATTTTGGATGTGAATAGAATCACCAATATTACAATTAAGTATGAGAATAACTTATGCCCAGATTTGCAGCTGCCGCCGAAAACAACTTTTTTTATTTAATATTATTTTTATTATGTTTTTCTCAATACATTGTTACACTGTAAAAGAGCTACTACAATTGTGCAATTAAAAAAACAAAAACAAAAATGGGGCAGCATTTTTTGCACAATTTTCACATTCTGGGCACATTTACATACATATATAGAGTTCTACCACATATTTTATGGCCAAGAATTTAATTAAAAATCATATGGAATAAATAATAATTGAATAATTACCATGTCGAAACTGATTTGCGTTGAAAGTGTTGACAGTTTGCAGTGACCTGATTTTGAAATGCTTCATAAATTACAAAGCGATTAAATGCAAAGTGAGCTTATCGAATCTAAAGCCCTAAGGGAACTGTTTTAAGCCGTGTCTTTTGCTGGCCCACATTATTTATGATGGCCAAATGTGAATGTTGAATATATCAGAAAATGTATGTGTGTGTGTGCACACTGACCAATAAATGAATGTCGGTTCATATATCACTGATATATGTATCGATCTATCAATAATATATTGGAGCACAAGAAATGCGCTCCCAAAATGTCGGCGGTTGCTTTGAAGTGTCAACAAGAGCCGTCAAGTGAGCCGACAGACTTGGCCAACAGAACGCTTGTGTGTGTGTGCGTGTGTGTGTGTGTGTAGTTTATGTTTCAGTGTATATCCACACTCGGGGCATGGCCATACCTGTGTGTGCTTGGTTGGGGGAGGGTGCCATAACAATAATCACAGCAGTTGAAGTATTTATGTCGCAGCTACAAATGAAGGCCTCGCAGGCTCATAAATTCAGCAATGCGGCAAACTCAATAAATCTTTTATAAATATATTTGGCGCAGTGCATATCAGAGATTGCGAATAATCGATAGTCGATGAAATCGATAGACAATGTTATTTTTGGGCAAACATAGGTATTTATTTATCAAAAGTTGTCAATAGTTTATCATAATGCTTTAATTTATGAATATATTTTTAACATTTGAAGTTGACAAGTTTTTTATAAAAAAAACCTAACACAAAGTCACAGAAAAATAATTTATTTAATATTATGTATTTGATTGTGCTATAAATAAGTCGGAGCTGTGCAAAGTGAGTGATGAGCATAGATATTAAAATAAGGGATTGGAGAGGAAATCAAAAATCACAACTTTTGAGAATAAAATGAAATGCCTGCCAAGTGTGTGTTGACAGTTGTCGGTGCAACGAGATGTCATTCTGAAATACAAGAAATAATAATGACAACACGAAGGCGAACAACTTCGAGTAGAGCTGTAAAGCATTAAGCTGGAGACAAGGAGACCGCCCATTTAATGTAAAATAATAGGCTGTGAGTGGAGTGCTGCCCGAAGGGAAAGTGTCAAACGCAACATTATGAAAATGACACGAGGAAGCCATAAATAAAATACACAAAGAAAAAGAAAACCAAAACCGGCAGCAACAGCAGCAAGAGCAACAAGAGCAACAGCAACAATGTCACAACATCCCAGAGCGATGAAACACAGCGGGGGTGTACAGAAATTCACAGAAAATATTATCAAGGAGTTGACAGCGGGCAACAAGCACTTGAGCAACTAAAAGATACAAATGTATCCGCTAGTCGTCGCCCCGGGGCACACAGACTGACGGACAGACGGACAGACAGACAGACATGGGCCGCAACTCGCAAGCCCCTTGATGCCACACAGCTCTGTCAGTTAACGCATGATTGACGCTCCACCAGGAGGGCAAACACGAAAATTGTAATGACTTTGGTGTAATTTATAACAAAACTGTTAATTAGCTGCGACGACGACGCTGACATCAGTCAGCTGCTGTATAATTTATGATGACATGCAACATGGATGCCATTGGCAACAGCTGCTGTCAAATGTGTACAACTAACTGAGTGCCACATGACAATTCTGCGCTTGACCTGTGTTTGTTTAGTAAGTAGTTTCCCAGATTTTTGATTAGCATAGTTCAATTTATAAATTTCGCTAAATTGAGCAGACCATCTACCATTTGTATGAGCAGCAAAGCTAACCCCGAGCAGTCTATTGCTAATCGGAAACGACACCTCGTAAATCAGCGAGCGGACAGCTCAGCGCATAAATCATCTGATCTTAAATGTCAAGTTGTGAAACTATAGCAATTCAGCTGGAACAAAATCACTGCAACAATTGTCAACAATCAAGTTTTATACAATCGTCGACACGATTTATATGATCGCAATAGAGCAATAGAATCGACAACAGAATCTAACAATATCAGAGAAGCATTGTCGAGTCAGCTCGACTACAATATATCCTAAGTTCAGCTGTTCACAAAATTCAATATCAATATCAAATTTAAACTCAAAAGTTTTACTCAAATATATTTTCTTATGGTCATTACTATCGAAAAACGATATTTATCGAAATCCGCCAAACGGAGCAAGTTATCGATAAAATTAAATATGGTTTATGACAACTTATATTGCAAATTGAAAGTCCCTGGCTACAAGAGATTTCTAGATAGATAAATTGCATATTATTATTATTATATTATATAATCAAATAATAAAACACTAAAAGCGCTCTACAGGGCATCTACAGGGCATCTGGCAGTCGTCACTTTTTTGTACTAGGTAGTGTTTATAAATTATGGTCAGCTCTTCGCGCTGTTTAATCGTAACATCTATATGCGAGCGAGCCAATAAAATTGTTTTTATGGCCATTTGGCCATAACTTTCAGCCAAGATACATATAAATGCATATATATAGATTTATTTATTTAGTTGGCTTGTTGGCTTGCTGGTGTTGCCATAAATAATATGCCTAATGCTTAGACATATAACTTAGGAAAATCTTTTCAAATCACAACAACTGACTATTATTGAATTCTTGGACATAAAGCTGCAACTAGGCTACGGGGATTACCCATTCAATAATAAATATAGAGTTGAGTCACAAAACTGGTAAACAGTTCGAAATCGTTCATAAATTTGAACGTATAACTGAAAAATGCACATTTTATAAATCCAACAAGTAATAATGACTATTAATTTATTGTGTTATCAACACTTAACTATATAATACGCAAATAATTATTACGAAGTATTTAAAAAAAAATATGTAAAAAGTTCATATTAACTTGGGCTCGTCCGGGATTTGAACCCGGGACCTCCCGCACCCTAAGCGGAAATCATACCCCTAGACCAACGAGCCAGTTAGTCACCGGAGCGCTGGCAAAGCTTTTAAGTTGCGCGCCGAACAGATCATAAGACGACATGCAACAGACAAGAAAGACAAACCAAAGAGCAATGTAAGAGAAGCCGAAGAAGTTGGAGCGAGCAAGACTTGCTCCCCCCTCCATCCCCCTCACTCCAAGAGTGCCCACACAGCATTGTTACCAAAGCAAAGCAAAGCAAAGCATGTCTATTTATAACAAAAAGTTGCCATGTTCGTTTGTTGTTGTTGTTGTTGCTGTTGCTGTTGTTGTTGTTGTTGCTGCTGCTTGCGAGTGTTGACAACAAAACAAATTGTTTAACATGGACAACAGAGCAACACAAAAGAAATATGATGCATGTAAATAAATTCAATTTGGAACAACAGAAAATCAACAAAAATCAAAAAAATAGAAGACAGCGCAATCAAGCGCCACACAACTACAACAACAACAACAACTACAACAACAACTACAACAATAAGCAACGATCACAGACCTTTCAGCAGAAATTGTACAATCAAAAGAATATTAATATTAATCAGAACAAGAAGCACACTAACAAGAAAATTAACTTTTACAGACGAATAGAAAATGCTCTTCTACACTGAAAATGTTTATAATATTTGTATAAAGGGTATTTTTAGCCAGCTAATCTTTGATTCTTGTTGTATGATGATTTTAATCAGACTATGAACAATTTATTATAACTCTAATTTAATGCTTTTTTTTTAATTATAAATATATTTTTTAATTTGTTGCCTTTCGATTTTATTTAATTTTAAATTGTTTTTATTTGTTAAAAAGCTTTTTTAAAAGTTGTGTTAAATAATATAATAGAAAATCGAATTCAAAATTTAAGATTAGGATTCCCAAGTTTGAAATTTGTTCTTAAAATGAAAATGATAAAGGTTTCTTACTTTCCTGCTTGCAGGCATAAATTGACTCAAGGCTCTTGACTTCAAATGAAATGGACTCAATCCAAGAATATTTACTTGATTTTCAATTTACCTTTGACACTTTCCACACTTTGGATATGTTTTGTACTTAAAGCTTGAAGCAGGAACGACTATCCTACGCACCTCAAAACAATTTGCATAATCTTATTGAGGTTTTTTTTTGGCATGTTTATTTTAATGGGCTTACGACCAATTTTAAATTATCCATGTCTTGATACAGGTCAATGTTTTATAGCATTTTTAATGGGACCATAAATATTCCAAATATAAATAATTTATACGCAAAAAAAGAAAGATAAACAAATTAAAAAATTTAATTAGGTGTCTTAAATCAGAAATGTGTTTTTCAGAATTCGGAATGAACACGAGTAAAGTAAAAAGGTAGACTGAACTTGACTTGATGGGTTTCTATAAAGAATAACGGGACTCAATCTGCTTGCTTTGGACACTTTCTTTAATGGACACTTGTTGCGTACTTGAATTGAGAATAAAGAATGGCACCTCGAATATAAGATACCCTCTAATAATAAGTAAGTCAATATTTTCTCTGTAAATTTAAAAGTTCCAGCGATTGAAAGATATAGCGACCTGTCTAGTGATGCTGATCAAGAATATATATATTCTATGTCGTGTGCTTCAATGGGTTACATCAAAGAATTATAATACCCGCCATAAGGCGTCTTTTTTCTCTCTGTGTAGTCAAAGCACTTAAGCGCATTGCTGCCCTTTGATTCCATCACATTGTAGGTCTTGTGGGGGAGGGGGGGGGGAGCTGTTGCATGTTAGCATCTTATCAACATCAAGTCAAACATGGAGAGAAGAAATAACTCGCAGTCAGAATTCAAGTCGAAACAATTGAAAAATCAATAATTGCTGGGCGTTTGACAGGCGATGGCGATAATTTCAAATCGTATCAATTGAATAATGTCACAATTAATTTGCTTAAAAGATATGTACGCTCGATTGGCCGATCGACGCTGACTGCCACTGTCACATTGTCAGCGCTTTGCAATTAAATGGGATTTTTATTTTCTTTTGTATTTTCTTTTTCTTTTTATTTTCTTTTTTATTTTCTTTTTATTTTGTATTATTAGTGTTGCTGGCTTGCTGTGCGCTGCTCATTGAATGTCAATTGATTTAATGTACGCCTTTATTGATTTTTAATTTCAGCCTGGGTGTTTTATGGCTGTCGTCAGTCAGAGTCGGAGTTTATTAAGGCTTGCCCAAATGCCACCGCACCTACCCCCACTACCCCCTCTCAACCCACACACCCCCCTTATCAATCAGCACTGCTTAGCAACTCATGAAATTCAAATTCGGTGAACCAAAATCAAAAAGCCGAATACACAAATTATGCATTTCGCATACGAAATATCAAATGAAAATACGCAAATTCTGATTTGGCTTTTTCCTCTTCTATTTTATTCTTTTTTGATTGCGATTTGACTTTAAAATGAAAGCCCATCTTTTTGGGCAGACAGACAATAATGGGAACCAAAGACTAAACAGCACAGTTCATATGAATAGAAACTGAACAGAACTATTTAAAAACATCTAAATTAAAATACAAAATGCAAGCCAAATTCTGTTTTGAATTTTATTTGCATTTTACTCTTGGTATTTTTCCGTGTTAGTCGACATTAAAACCAAAATAAATAAGACTTTTTGCACTTTCTTTCATATCATATATGAATCAAAATTTAATATATAAATACATATATATACATATATATATTACATCTTAAACAGTTGATTAGCAGATTCGATTATGTAAATAAAGTAAAAATACAAATGACGCATAGAATGGAATACATAATCAACATTATCAACGCTAATTGACCAAGTAATGCAATAAAAATTATTGCAAATACACTAAATAAATATAACTGGCAATAAATGATTAGTGGAAAGATTAAATCAGAGATTAAAAACATTTGAATAGCAATTAAATTACGTAAGCGGAATTAAAAGGGATTAAAGTTCGAACGGCACTACAAATTAGAATAAATAAGTGAACAACAGGATTTAATAGTAAATAATTAAATTTAAAGATTTTAATGTACTAGAACACAATTAAAAATAAAATCATTATTCTCATTATCGTCCGTGTCCTTAAGGGTTTTATTAATTATAGTTTATAGTAAGTAATAATCAAAATTGGTTCAGCTATCAGCTCATATATATATATATATATATATATATATATATATATATATATATTCTTGATCAGCATCAATATCCTAGTCGATTTTATCTGTAAGAAAAAGCCTATTTTAGAGACTCTACGAGATGCAATAAATTTCAAATATATTCCTCGTATATCAAATGCAGATCAAGTTTCCGTCATTTTATCGATAACACCCAATTCACGCAAATCGATAAATGCAGATTTCCGATAACAATTAATTGATAACCTGATATATTTTTGCTGAACTGTAAAAATTTCATTAGGATCGCATGATAACCCCAAGACGTTTTTTCATATTGAACAAAAGGCCTCCAGCAATCCTACTTTGTATTTAGCAGCTATGAGCAGGGTTGCCCCTAGTCTAAATTTCTCAAAAAAAGCTAACAACCCACTGTTTAATAATCCAAGTAAAAGCTCATATAAATTAATGGCGGTATTCCTTTTCAAAATGAACATTCAATCCAGCTCAAGAGAAAAGCTACTTAACTGAAAAAAATTTATCGACTTGGATGATATCGATAACAATACTCTCAACATCCGTGATGCCCACGATCTGCAAACACTTCCGCTCTATGCTTGAGAGGTTGGCAACCCTTGAGCGCAATTTGTGGGGACTCAAATAATAAAGAAGAAGACAAACGAATTTTGTATTTTGAAAAAATGTTTTCACTGTATATTTTGTCCATATGAGTTTGAGTTTTGCGTGTAATTATTTATTTACTGCGCACTTTTTGATATATTGTTGTAGTTGTTGTTGTTGTTGTCATCGTTTGCTGATTTCTGATTTATTTTGCTGTTTTCAGTTTTGAGTTTTCTGTTTTCTGTTTGCGCTGTTTTCAGTTTCTTTTGTGTGTGTTTTTTCATTTTTTCTGTGGTTGCTCGAGTGGCATTCATCAAGTGGCAATCGCAAATCTTCTAATTTATATTCATTGAATTTATACACAGTAAATAATTATAAGAAATCTTTTTGTATTTTGTATTATTTTGTTGTTGCTTTGTATCAATTGTTTTTTTAAATCTTTTTTTTTTATGTTTGTTATTACAGTTTTTTTATTATACGCTGAAGTTTACATATAAATGACTTAAAACATTATTGAAATTTGTATGCATACTATTATTTTGTTGTTTTTTGTTTTGTTCTGTTTTTGTTTTTTGCTTTTTTGCTTTTTTGTGTGTATGATGTAATAATTATGAACTAAGTTAAATCTAGGCAAATTAGAATAAAAACAATGCTTAAACATTCAGTAATATGCTTGTATTGATGTATGTATGTAAGTATATATATAAACAAAACCTGATAAACATACGATTTATATATATATATAATATAGATCGCAAGAGAACTGGAAGTCATTAAAATTTTCATCGCTAAGACTTACAAAAACTTTGGTTGAACTTTGAGAACAGAAAGCAAACTTACAAAATAATGCTCAAAAGAAATGAGATAAAAAATTGAAATGATCAAAAAAACTGAGCAATTTTTTGCATTTGCTGACTTGTGATAGTAATTTGTTGGATATTCATTTTACTGTTGAGTTTATTTATCTTTATCTTTTTGTTATTGTTTGTTGTTGTTGGGAAACTTAAGTGTAATTTTAGCGCTCGACAAATTTACAGTTTAGTATCACAGAACAGCGAACGCCGCTGAGAGCGTTACCGTAATCATCATCAATTCTAGCATGCTTTTATTACCAAGAACTTTTTGTTCCGAGCGTGTTGTGCAACACTAACTTTTAGTGTTATTTGGTATCCACTCTCTCTCTCTATCTCTATCTCGCTTCTGCTCTTACTGATGAGCGGCGCCCATGCGCTGACCATACATCGCATAGGGAGAATAATAGGGACCCAGAGCAGCCGCAGCAGCTGCTGCCGCAGGGTTGAACGCACCGCCAGCCCCAAAGGGGGAGGGTGCACCCGCAAGGGCGCCCGGTGGCTTGCCGTAGGGATGATAACGTGCTGCTGCCGCCGCCGCTGACATCGGACTCAGCGGTGGCGTCGGATAGCCGGCCCGGAGTGCCGAGGGCGGGAAGAGGGAGCCGAGCAGCGATTGGGCCTGGGATTGAGCAAGTGCAGCGGCAGCCGCAGCCGGATCGGAGAGATTGCCGGTGTGGGTGCGCAGATGGGAGAAGAGCTCGTCGGAGGTCTGGAAACGCTTGCCACAATACGCGTCGCCCACCACCCAGCTGCAAACGTAGGGCGCCGAGCGGGCAGCGGCCGCATTTGCCGCAGCAGCCGCCGCTGCCTGGGAATAGGGATGCGTGGGTGGCAGGCCGGCGCTGGCCATGGCCATGCCGTATTTCTGATGCTCGCACTGGGCGCAGCCGGCGGGGCAGGGGGCGCCCATCAACATCTGTTGCGTGTGCTGCGAGTAGGGGCAGCCCGGGCAATACGGATCCTTGCAGACGGGCACGATTGCCTCGCCGCCAGCCGGTGTCTTAATGCGCTGATAGCTGATGTACGGATTGGGTTGGCCGGCGGGTCCGGCGCCAGCACCCGGATAGCCACCGTTGGCAGCCGCAGCGGCCAACATGGCCGCATGATGATGCGAGAAGCCGCCGCCAAAAGGCGGACGGAATGCGGGATTTGCGGCATGCTGTTCCATGCCTGGCGGACAGCAAAGAGCGGACAGCGGATTGAGGCCATATGGGCCGGCTGCTTTGTAGGCAGCTGCAGCAGCCGCTGCTGCCGCCGCCATGCTGCTCATCTCCTTGGGATGCTGGGCGGTGCCGTTGGCGTTGTTCAGCACCTCCATGCCGGAGCGGACAATGGGACTGGCGCCACGCTGCGACGAACCGGATGGGGACACCGTCTTCCGACTGTTGTCCAGGTCCGTTCTCGACTGGATGGCATCGTGGCTGCTGCTGGTGTTGGTGCTGCTGCCGTTGTTGTTGTTGGTGGGCGTGGCATTGGATCTGTTGCGCGAGGGAACACGCTCCTGTGTGGAGTTCTTGGAGCTGGGCCTCGTCGGGATCGGGGTGTCGTCGCCGAGGCTGCTGCTCTTGAAACTGTTCTGGTTCTGTTGACTCAAAACGTTCGTCTCGTAGGGCTTGAAGGCCAATTTGATCTCGCTGCTGCTGATTGGTATCGATGTGGTTGTTGTCATTGCTGTTGTTGTAATGGGCGTGGTGGACTTGGGCGATTTGGCCTGGCTGGGCGACTTGGCCTGGCCAATATCGTTGCTGCTCGTCGAGCAGCTCGACGACGTCGACGATGAGGAGCATGTGCCCGATTTCTTGCTCTTGTCCACGGCCAGCAGCGGCTTCACCGCCGACGAATCGGCTCCAATCTGTGAGCAAGTCTGGGCCAGCAGCGCTAATGGACTCTTTTTGGCATCCATCTGTAAATAAATAACAAAAATTTGGAATTAAGTTTTTATTTTTCTAATTTTTAAAATTATTCCTAAATATTTTATACACGTCTTTAGTTTTTAAATATTTATATTTTTAATATTGCTAATCAATCTTTTAGGTAAATGGACGAATAGCGAATGGTTTTCATATTTTTCTAACCTTTCAAATTATTCATAAGTATTTTATATCTATGAGCGAGTTGAAGGGGATTAAAAAATGTGGTTATGTTTCTATATTTTTCTATTTTTAATTTAATTTTTAATAATTAAATAGTCAAAAAGTCACTTTTGTTTTTTTTTTTATTATTCAACTTTTATATTTTTAATGACTCTTAAATATTTAAAATTATATCTTAAATTCAAATGAAAAATTGTTCAAGTCTGATTTGATTTCAAGTACAAAAAATTATGCTTTCAAAAACTTGTGCAAACTGAAAACCATTTCAAGTTTTAACAAATCGCTGAGTTAATAAATGAAAAACTGCTCAAAATGCATGTTTTACACCAATGTTCTAAAAGCCGAAGTTTGTCATAAAAAATATTCTTAAAAAAGTTTACAGATTCTTTTGTAAATAAAAAAAGTGGGTTGCATTTTTTTCTGACTAGCAAATTCAACTCATTTTTTAATTGGACTGCTTAAGTAAGCAACTTATTTGTTTAACGTTAATTGCAAAATTCATTCATTTGATTAAACAGAAAAAACTGATTTATTTTTCTGTTCTTTTTATTTGTTAATTTGTTGTTGCTGAAGACTTTTTATGGTTTGCTTCTTTTTTTGGCTCTTTCTGTTTTTTTATATCTGAATCTTTTTTATTAATTTTTTTATGCTGAACTGTGGTTTTTTAATACCTGAACTCTTTTTGGTTTTTATGACTGAACTATTTGTATTTTTTTTTTTTTTAATATCTCAACTTTTGATTTTTTAATTCCTGAACTCCTTTGTTTTTTGAGCACCTCAACTTTTCATGCTTTATTTTTTTAGTTTTTTTTTTTTTTGATTTTGAGTACTAACCGTGGTTGGCAAGGGGGCCAAGTAATCCGGTTGCAAGTACTGGTTATTGCCGATGGTGACAACACCACCGCCGCCTTCCAAGACAACCATTTCGGGGCTGCTTTGGCTTTTGTTTATTGTTTATTGGGTAATCCACAGAAAATGCGACGGTTGAAAAATTCCGAGCAGTTTAACAATAAAAAAATTGCAACTGCTGTTTTATTTATTAATTTTTTTGTGTTTTTTTGTTGGTTTCAGTGTAATCCAAATAGAGAATGCGACGGCAAAATTTGAGTTTTGTTATAATCCCAGAGAATTTGATATATTTTGTTTCTTTTGAATTTGTATTATTTTCCACACTTTAGTTAAGATTTCTTGTGTGCTGCACTAATTTGACAAGTCGGCCAATTGGCGGCGTATCTTTCACTTATTGAAGCACTTAACACTCGACGTTGATTGAGGGAGGTAAAAACGTTCTCAAAGATTTTTGATTTTGAACAGTTTGCTTTGTTTTTTGCTTTGCTTTCCGTTTCTCCTAGTTTTTTCCGAACACGTCTGAACGCATCGAAGGCTAAACTCGAACTGAATTCAACATATTCAACAGCCAGCGACTTGCGATAGAGTGAAGCGAAAATTCGCTCAGCTGTCGGCGCTCGCTCTCACCGCTCGGCGCTCAGCACTCGGCTCTCGCTCTCTTCTGCGCTCTTGTCTGTTGCGCTCAGAACCGGTAAGCAGCGCTGCACAGCCGTTTGGTTGTGTGTGCGAAAGGAGAGGCGCATGTGCTGTGCGAGCGAGCTGCACTCTGCGTTATTTTCAAATATGGCGTACTTTTTGCCCAATCACATCGCATGCGCCATGCAATGGAAGCCGTAAAGTGGACGAGCAGGTTTTTTTCTGTTTTTTTCTTTTGCATTTCATTTCAATCAGCTGCATGGGCATTTCTCGCTCGCTCTCGCACACGTTCAGTTTGCAGCGTGCAACACGGCAACACTCGGCGCGAGAGCAACAGTTGAGCGTGAGAGCGGCGCTCTTTTTTTCCTTCTCTGCTACTGCTGCTGCTGCTGTCCACGGAAGTTCGCCTTTGACGCGCTCATTAATTTTATCTTCACACATATGTCACGCACTCAATCTTGCTCTCCCGTTCCCACTCCCACTCCCACTCCCGCTGCCAATCACTCTCTCTCTCTCTCTCTCTCTCTCTCTGTGAACTGCTCTCGGCTGTCAACAGCAGGCTGCTCGGTCGCATTGTCTTCGCCGAGATTTGTTTCTCAATCACTCAACACTTAAGCACTCTTTTTTTTATGCCATCGCCTCGGCTCGGCTCGTTTTAATGTCATATAAAAATTAATTTGTTTGCCCCCCACCCACCCCCCCCACATCTTTCACACTCTGTCACTCTGCACTCTAACTTTGACTGTGGCATTGTTTAGCGTTATTCGATTAACTTCTGGTTTCTGTTCTGTTCTGCGGTTTGTTTTCCAACACAGGCGAGCTTCCTCTTGTTTATTGTGCTGGGAAGTGGAAATCGTTGTTTTGTCGCCGTGTCCAACTTGCAACCAACAATTTTTCACATGTTTTTTTCAGTAATCGTACTCAAAATGTGTGCGCCTCTGTGTGTGTGGCTGTGTATGTGTGGCTTAATTAATCTCAGCCACAAGAGCAAGTTGTAAGTAGATGCTGTTGATGCCACATGCTGCACTTTCAAACTTTTTAATAGTTTAATGGTTGTTTGATGCATTTTTAATAATACAGCTGAGCGAGTGTTTTTTTATAGCGTTAGCAACAATTCTTATTCTCCAGATAGTACTTTATTTTGACATATTTATAATATCTACTTTCATTTCTTTCATTCTTAAATTCACATTTATGTATTAAATGTAATTTTATTTTGTACTTTTCTGTGTCGACTGATATTAGTTGATATTATATAAATAAACATATGAATAATTAAATATTTATCTGTATTTTACGAACTTTAATTCAAACAATATACAGAAAGGCGATAAAAATAATAGCACCACTTTAACATTTATTTTTACGAATGCAAAAACTAAACCATTAGTTTTGCAATTTTTGAAAATGCTGTTATATATAACATTTTATAATATGTTTATATATTTACCGTATAACTTATTTTTTAATTTGAATTTACCTTTTATTTTTGTTTCTTAAGATCCTTAAATTACCAAATTTAAAAAAGACTCATTTGAAAACATTTCTTGCTTTTTCGCAACTAAATAGAGATAAATATAGTATCCTGATTAAATAATGTCCAGGTGGATGTTTAAGTATCCTTTTCGGTTTAATATCTCCACTATAACACCTGGCATTGATTCCCTGATTTTCTTTTCTTCAGAAAATCCTCTCTCCCTGTACCTTAAATAATAATTAGTAAATAATCACCATGGATTTTGGTTTTAAGAGTATTTAATTTTCAAATCTTTGCCAATATGCCAGATAACGATTGAAAGGGGATTTTCTCTAGTTTACGGCTGATTATGGGCATTTAAGCAATACGTAATCCTGGCCAGAAACCAAGAACAAGGTTTTACAGGTAGAAAAGTTAGGATCCGAAATGACCTTCGCACAAAAAAAGTTTATGGATTTATTAGGTAAAAGCGTGATTTGCTTTGGCTTTGGCATAATTTGCGGCTTTTCTTGCCTAAGCCAACAAGGCGTTCAAAATGCTGGCAACTGCTGCAAATTGCCAGGTTTTTATTTTTGTTTTTTTTTCTTATGCGTTAAATGGCAAAATAAATATGCATTGTGCCGCGGCACGTAAGACCATTGGTATATACATACGTAAGTACGTAAGAAGGTATGTACGAAGTACGTAAGTAATTCATATTTTTACGGCTACTTTGTCAGCGTCATAAATTTTGCCAGCGCATGTGAATTATTTACTAGCAATGCGAACGCATTTGTAGGTGGAGTGGCGATGTTGTTGTTGCAGGGGGTGTGGGGAGGTGGAGGGGTTCTGCATATAAATAACACAAAATATTATAAATTACACGCAGGGATGTAAAAATGCTGAGCAGAAGCGCAAAAAAATATTTGTAGCCGCGAAGATATTTATGTGTGTGTGTGTGTAAATGAAGAATATAATAACAAGTGAGAGCGTCGCAGTCGGGCATTAACGACTGCGTAATACTCTGATGCCAATAAGTAATAGTATCTTATAACAGATGACCAGAATAGGATGCATGTGGCTAAGAAATGCCAATCTTTCCTAGTAATCGATAGCCCAAGTTTGGCTTTCAAATTGCGGTAGATATAGGTTTTTGGTAATATGTGCGAGTGGCTGAAAATACATTAGGGAAGGTTCCCATTAACCTACCTTTCAAGTTTGGTACCTGTAGCTCTAGCAACTTTCCTTCTTTCTGGAGAGGTATTGCAAGAATGAATATACTCGTGATACAAATGGTTACAGGGTATAACAAGGAGGCAGCAGCAGAGCAGAGCACATAAAATTAACCACATATTTCTTCATTTTTATGGCATTTATTATCACTGAAATGTTTGTGTGATAAAAGCGAAACAGCGCAAAAGGCGAACGATGAACGATGAACGACGACGCTGACGACGACGTCGACGCTGGCGTTGGCAATGGCGCAAAAGGCAGTCATAAAAATGCAGCCATTTACCGTTTGATTTATGCACAGCAACAACAACAGCAGCAGCAGCAGCAGCAGCGTGAAAGGGATAGCGCACAAAGGAGTTGTAGGCGGTGGGTGGGGCTGGCACGCATGTTGGCAATGCCATCAAGAATAACAGCAGCAAAGCAGGCAGCGCAAAATAATGCAATAAATTTGACATTATCTTCAACAATATGAAAGTACTAAGCACACACACACAAACACAGTGGCTGTTGCTGAACGTTCTTCGAATATTAGCTAAGGCTCAGATTGAGTACTACAATTAAACTCTTCCACAACATCTTGCGCGTATGAGAGTCGAAGAGTATTGCCAAGTTTTGATAGCACAATTATTGATGTTGGCAACAATGCAATAACTCAGCCCACAAAATCCCAGCAATTTAAAAAATTGAAAAACAAACTGCAATAAATTTGGTAAACTCGACTATGCAACACACTCACACGCACACTCACACTCACACCCACACATGCACACAAACACAACAAAAAAACCCACATAAAACAAAATTGTGTAAAAAAGGGACACACATCCGGCATGGTAGAAGGAATGGCGGGGGGGCAGTCAGGAAGGAAGGGAGGCAAAGAAAGAGCGACTGTCGATAATTTATCGACAACAATTTATCTCGTAATAGTAACGAGCACAAAAACACACACACACACACAAATACACACACAGACAGACGAAGAAAAATTGCCCCTGGCAATTGGTGACATTGAAATTTTCCGGTAAACGTAAAGGTTCCTTTAGAATATATATTTTTTGTTGCCAAGCTGTGGGCATGCCACACTCTCCCCACCCCTCCCGTGCCCATGAGCAACTCCCCTTGCCAAATCTGCGTAGATTAATAAAGCAAATTAATGGTTGCATTCTTGCTGACAATGAACCAAAATAAAAAATATAAATGATAAAATAAGGAATAGAAAACAATGCAATATTTGAGATAAAAAAATGTGACACGTGCAGCAAACTGAATGATAAATTGACAATATCCATTTTGTTGCCAATGGTATTGGGTATTAATTGCCTGCGAAAAAACAAATCTGATTTATGGGATGGATGAGGAGCAACTCCTCCTCCTGCTGGTTTCCTATTCCAGCCAGCTGAAAAATAGAGTCAAATTCAGAAAACTTTAAAAACCAATACAAAATACCATTAGTTAAATGGGAATAGATTAGAAGATACCCTTTAATAAATAAATAATTAAATATTTTAATCCTCAATACAGTTTCAGATCTAAGAGATAAGTTTGTTCAATACGAAAATACGTTTTGGCTAATAGAACCTGCGTTTCTTGTCCGATCCTAATGAAGTTCTTGGAGTTGATAAATAATATAGCAGGCTATTGGTTTTTTCTGGGGTTTCCCCAATTCATGCAACAATGTTGGACCATTTTGCAATTTCATACCCCAAAAAAACGCACAAATTTTTATAATTTTCATAATTTTCTAATTTATGTATAATTTTAAATTTTATTTTGAATTTAATATAATTCCATTTTTGTACTTTCTGTATTTGTTGTGTCGACTAACAATAGTTGACATTAAATATATAAATATTCCATATCAAATGGAAAGCAATATCTTTACAAGTGTTTTTTTCATTTTTTGCTATCGGATATCGATGTATATCGACGGGGTGCAGTTATCGATAAAATTATATCAACTTAATCTGCGCGGGGTATACGAGAAGTTTAGGGTCAAATTTGAAGTCTGCCTTTATAGTCTCTGAGATCGGCTTGTTTATACATGGCTATATCAGTTTGTCTCTAGATGGTTATCCAGAATATATATACTTTATGGGGTCGGAGATAGTTTATTTTGCTTGTTATGTACTTTTGAACAACTTCATAATACAATTTTGAAATATATATATATATATATATATATATATATATATATATTTATAAGAACAGGCCACCAAACAATAAACAAATATTTTTCTTTAGTTTAATTGAAAACATTTAAGTACCAAGTTGGTATTCTGGAAATCACCGAAACTCAAATAAAATAAAATCACGTGAAGTAAATAGACATGTTTAAATATATAAATAGACTTAAAATATAGATTTATATAAATCGCTAGAAATTGCCATTGATTATTTATGAGTTTAGCAAAGTATTTTGTAAAATTGAGGAGCTTTAGGAGCAGAGCATTCATAGATGATCATCAGTCATGTGCTGCCTGACAACATAATAAAATTGTGGGAAAAACCGACAAAGACTGCAATTCGAGTGTCACATAAAAATCTGTTGGAGAAACAAACAAGCAAGGATTGCATATCCTTTTTATATTTATTGTTGTTGTTGTTGTTGCTGTTATTTGTATGTAAGCTACGCCAAATATTTATGACCTGGGCATAAAAATGTTTACGACCTTCACAGTTTAACAAGCGTCTCAAAATCCCCAGAGCAAGAATAACTGGCGCTAACAGGATATAGCCATCCATAAGGAATACTCGGTGTGTCTCGTGTTGATAAAGCGCCCATAAATTATGGTCTATATATCATGAATATCTATTGATGCTGAGCATTGCCGTGTGTGCAATTCTAGTTTTTTATTTTTTTTTTATGGCCAACCGAAGTTTTTATGATGCGTTGTTTATTGATTTGCTTGACGGCGTTGCTAATTTTGTGCCACAAGCAGAGAGAGAGAGAGAGGGAGAGTGACTCAGTCACTCTTAAGGATATTGCGCAGGGAATGCGAATGCGAATGCGGTCAATCAAGGACAACGAGGCTGGCTGCCACGTCCAGGCATTGTCCTTGATTTATGTTGCTCATTAATTTCAGTGCCACCAGAGAGCGAGTTTGACACTTCTGCGTATGTCTCTCGGCGAGCCGGGCACATCCTTGGGCTCACTCCCCTCACCCCTCACCCCTCGCCCCTGGTGTCGTCCCCTGACATTTTGACAAATAATTTTATTGACGTTCTGTGTTTGGCTTTTAATTGTCCTCCAAGTTAGACTCAGCTCAGCTGCCTCAAAATGCCGCACGTGATAATTGCTCATTTTATGAGGCATTTATCAAAGTGTTTCGAGGCTGTCGCATTGTCTCTCTCCCTTGTCCTGCTTGCAACACGCTGTGGCAGGCAACTCTGCAATACTCGTCCTGCTGCTCCTCGCCCTCGTCCTGACAGTCACGCGTCATTTATTTGCCTGTTTGGCCGTGACAGTTGTTGATTGCGAATTTCCCGGAACGCTCTTGTAGTTTTTGGCTTTATCAAATTTGTTTAGGAAACTGTTGTTGTTGTTGCTTGTTGCTTGCTGGCACAGTTGACACAAGCAACACACAGTTTTCTATTAAGTACGCAATTTGTTAATGTTGAAACCCTTTTGCAATGCAACTGAACGAACCATATAAAGCAGTTTACAAAAGCAGAAATCGGTTTGGGTATCGAAGATTAACTACCAAGTTTTGTCAAATATTTTATCAGTCCAATTGTTGATAATTATTTTAACCATTACTAACGCCATTAAAACGCCTTAGAAAATTGTTTAAAATGTAAAATTTGCTTTGCTAATTGTGAAAATGTTTCCCTTTCCATTTGCAACAGACAAAAGACATTGTATCGGGGAGTTCTGTGGCTTTTGTCTTTAATCTATCGACAAACATTCAACACTCAGTCAAGTGGTGTTTTACAGAATAACATTTAAAATAAATATCCGATAGTCATAAAACGCTAAACTGTAAATTTATTCATGCCATTGATATCGAATATACCCAAGCATATAATTATTCAACTCTAAAAGATTTATTTTCATATTGAACAAATTCAGATAATTTAAAGTAGACATGTTTTATGAAAGGTTGAAATAAACTAAAATCTAAAATTAAGTTTTAATTTGAAGTTAATAATTAAATTATGTAATTTTAAAAGTAAGAAAATGGATTACAGATCTAAATAAAAGAAGTCTGAATTGCAACTGACTACTTCTGCTGTGGAGATGATCTTATGGATGGAGTCTCCTTAATCGTCTTTTGGTAGTTGACTGTTGTTAAGTAGATTAATGGGCACATTCTTGGAATGGCCTTAAATTTCTGGAGTTAAGTTGCGCTATTTCCTTCTTGTTAAATATGAAACCCAAAGCTTTTCATGCATTTCGATATTATCAAGAGAATAAGCATTTGTTTAAAAGCGAAACTTATCGGTTAAGACTTAACTGAAATATCAAACAAACTGCTTACATTGAAAATAAATGAAGCGTGGCTAAAACTAAGCCAAATAAAGAGACGCGTACAAAATTGTATGAATCGAGCCATTTCAAATAGTAATCCTTGTGGTGCCCCAGCGCAAAAAGTGATGTGAAAGGAAGCCAAAGAAAACAAAAACTCAGACAGAGACCGGAGATGGAGACGGAGACGGAGGAGGAGACTGAGGAAGAGACGGCGGCACTTCTGTCTCTGTTCTTGTGCGCTCTGTTGAAATGACAGGCTGACAGCAGAATTCACACTTCATTTGAGGCACCTCACGCTTCGCTCCCATCCCAATCCCAGTCCCAGTCCCAATCCCAATCCCTAACCAAAAACCCAGTCGCAGTTGCCTTTGCCGAGTGCTAATGTTGCGCATAATAATTTTGTACTAAATTAAATAGTGCGTGGGTCGTGGTCTGTGTCTGTCTGTCTGTCTATCTGTCTGTCTCTCTGTCTGTCTGTCTGTCTGGACAACATGTTGCTGCCTCCTGCTCAGCGGCGGCATCGTTCTTGAATCGTTTTTCATGCATGCCGCGAACGGCGACTCAGCCACTTGAACGTGAAAGGATATAATTTAGTTTTTATTGCACGTTGTAAAGGTTTCTTTTTTCTTTTTGCTGCTGCTGCTTCTGCTCTCGATATGAAGTGTACACTCGGAAAAATCTGCGTTCTGCATTTTTTAGAAATCGATTTTAGAAATTATTTCCAGCATAGTTCATTGCCAGGATAAAAAGGGATGAGTTTCTATATATACAAACAAAAGATCTAAAATTGTTTATGATTATTATTTAATTTTTTTCATAAATGCACTTAGTAAATTTTTTCCTTAAATATATTTCCTATTAACTGTTCATAAAAAATATTCTTTGTTGGGGATATATATTTCTAAATTATTTAGTTGGAGTTAAGATCTTTCCTCCCACAGATGGAAGTCGCTTAAGTAAGAAAGGAAGCCGTAAAATCTGAAGTTTTATTTTCATTTTATTTTAAATGAATTTAATTTAAAAATTCAATTCAATTCGAAAAGTAAAATTATTAACTTATTTGTGAATATAGATGCTTATTATAATATATGCAAACCTAAGACTTTATGGATAGAGGTATCTCTTAAGTCTATATATAGTATAATCTACAGCATACTAAAGTATAGTCTGATCTATAATTTGAATAATCTATTGAATTATTATTAACGTGAAAATTATATTCCAAAACCCAACTAAATACATATATTTTAAAATGTAGGTTCACTTAAAGCAATAGTTTACAAAAGTATTTGATTAATATGATATTAACTGAACAGAATACAACTATTAAGAAACATCTAGGTTAGCTTCTCAAGTATGTTCCTTATTATTTTTATATTTGCTGCTCCTATGCAATTTAAGGGTGGAATAATTCCAATGCAGGTTTTCTATCAGTTTCTTTGAATTTAAAATAAATCAAAATTATTATATTAAGTAACGTTTAAAATACTAAGGTTTAAAAATAATATATGCAGCAGAATAGGCAATCTAAGAGTTTTAGGTATACTTATAAAAACTTCTTTGATATTAGACTTTATTTCCAAAGCAGAAAAAGTCTGTTTTAAAGAAAGATAAAACTTTTGGAAATATAATACTTGAGTATAAACTGAGTTTCGCTTGGCGCCAGAGTTAGGGCGATCTTCTAAAATTCAACTCAGCTTTTTTCTGAGTGTACAAGTATTACTATTTACATAGCAGTGTGCGTGTGTGTGTGCGTGTGTGTGTGTGTACATGAGCTAGTATAAACATCAGTTATGCGTGGCATGTTTGTTTTTTTAAGGGTCCTTTACGACTCTCGCAGTTTGTCTACTCAACTGTTCAGTTGCTCAGTTCATCAGTTCTTCAGTTGTTCAGTTGTTCAGTTCTTCAGTTCTGCAGTTGTTCAGTTTGTCAGTCGTCTCAGTTGTTCAGTTTGGTTTTTGTGTTAATTTATTGATGTGCCGCTCATCGTCACGTGTCCGACGAACGTCTCCGTTTCGAGCCCGGCTCTCTTTGAAGTTTCATTAATCACAGCTGGTTTTCAGTATACGGCTTCTCTCTCTTTTTTACGACTAACTAAATTAAATGACTTCTTCTTCTTTTCTGTGAATGCCTCGCAATCTAAAATATTCGATGGAACTTTATTATGTTGCGCATACAAATGTTAATTCAGCTTAGTTCTTTTCAACTTAAAACTATTGACACAAAATGGAAACTATAAAATGATTCATTTAGATTAAAAAACAAATGTGTAAAAACTTAAGGCTTCCTTTTAGATTAAGATAAATATTTAAATGATATGGGGCTTCCATTTAAGATTAAGAAAAATGTGTGGAAATTGTGAGCTATATTAAGAAAATATAAATAGTAATAAATATAATAATGTGCAAAATATAAAACAATCTTATTAAGAAAAATACGGTAATAAGAAAACCATAAAATATTAATTATCGAAATTACAAAGCAAATTTAATTAACACACAAATCATTAATAAATAATTCAAACGATTTCAGTTATTCAATTTCTTAGCTTGTAAATGCAAATCCATTTTCAAAAGTCGTGTAAATATTCTTAGAAATTTGATTGTCTGAGCTGTGCTTATTAAATATTAGCTCAGTTGGGAAACAAATGCTGAGCATGACAAGTGTCAGAGGCAGCCATAAAGTGCTCGTATTCGAGGAACTAATTGAACGGGTCGACAATTCACTATCAAAAGAGGGACAAGCTTGAGGCCAACACTTGAGTCTTGAGTTCAAACTGGGAACTTGGGCTGACTGGTGATTGCTGACTGGTGACTGCTGACTGCTGACTGCTGACTGCTGACTACCTAGAACTCAATTTAGGTTTCAGCAGCAACAACAATAATACTTAAGGACACTTGAGTGCAGCTCCAATTATGGAAAAACTGCCGACAGCTTCACGCAGCTCAGCTCAGCGATTCATAATGAAAACATTTAACCTGTCGTCAGCAACATTGGCACGAAAATGATGCCGATTCCCTGGCACCATCATCATCATCATCAACAGCAACAGCAGCCACAACGGGGCAACATCCTCCCAACGTGGGGCACTCATAATCAACTTTAAATGTCAGACAACGTCGAGAGCAATTTTGTGGTACCTTCTTCTCGCTTTCAATTATATATCGCGCAACGCTATGATCCTTCGAGGAAGTGGTTAGAGAGTCGCCCCAAACCAACAGCCAACAAGCAAACCACTTGAGCACAAACAATTCAACAAAAACTTGAATTGACAGCCCCCAGTTTGAGTTTGAAATGAGTTGCGCTGAGTTGCGCTGAGTTGAGTGCATAATACACCTTTCGTGGAGCTGAACCTGGACTTCGATTTCGTCTTGGACTTGGACTTGGACTCGGTGTTCGAGTCTCGTGGGCTCCTTGTTGTCATTAATGAGACGTCTTCTTCAGCCACAGGCTGCGCAGTCATTCCCACTTCAAGTTGTCAAGCCAAACACAGCCCCTCATCATATTTGAACATTTTGTGGCAGCTTGTGTTTTCGACATTTCGGGCATTATGTCGCGCCTATTTACTCTCTCTCTCTCTCTCTCTCTCTCTCTTTTCTCTCTCTCTCTTTCTGTCTCTCTCTAATCGCCTTCTCTTTGATCTTACGCTTCACTTCTAATTTGATTATAAACGCACTCCTCACACTCAAGGAGGCAGCCCCGCTCTTGCCTTCTTGCAACCTCTCTAAGCGTCTTCATTTTCAGCCTGAATGCTTGTTGGCAGCACTTCCACAAAATACTTTCCACACACACACACACTCATACGCACACACACTCTGCTACACTCTCGAGTTCTTGCCACATTCAACGGGCTGATTACTACGCGCCGCGGCGCACTCAATGACGCGTTGAAAGTGCCATAAAAAAGGACATGAAGACATTGAAACAGAACCATAGTCAGCCAGAGAGAAAGAGATAGACAGAGAGAGAGAGAGAGAGAGAGAGACCCTTGTGACTTGGCCCTGGGTTACGTGCTGACAGCATTTTAAATGAAATGAAAACGATGCTTTCATCGTTTTGCTAAACTAAGCAGAAGTAATGTCACTGAACTACATCCCCAGCTCTCCAAGGGCCACAGCCTTTTCTCCTTTTCTCCGTTTCTCCTTTTCTCCGTTTCTCATATTCTCATTTTGTCGACTCGATAAATTCGTGAGGTGGGCTGAGCTGAGCTGAGGCTAATGCGATAACATCCTTGTCTATTGTTAAGACTAGCTTCATAAATGCAAATGGAAACTTTAAGTAGCAACTGTTTATATACTGATTACCAGCGGATAGTTCAAATAAGTAACTTTATGTACTCAATGTTTGTGTATTTTGTTTCAAGTAAATACAAATGGAAACTCCTTATATACTGATTATCTTTAAATAATTCAAACAATATCTCAAATGAATAATTTGTATTAATACAAATGCAACATTTAAGTAGTAAATTTATGTAATCAATGTTTGTGTATATTGTTTCAAGTTGATTATATTTAAATAGTTCAAATAATATCTCAAATAAATGGTGGATGGCTGCATAAATAAATGCAGCTATAAATACTTTCCTTGTCAAATGAATATAACATCCTTTAAATCGGTTTGCTGTTCTCCACTGCTTCCAAAGTGAACTTTATTTTGGTCTTTAATTAATTAATAATTATTTGCTCAACTTTTAAATATTTAACGAATGAAATAACATTAACAGAAAATAATTAAGCATAAACTAGCAAAATGTGCCAGTTGAGAAGGAGATTTTAATATGAATATTTCTCAAATTCTCGAGTATTCACACTGGTTATAAATAATAATAATGATAGTAATAATTGATTACCAAAAATTTTAAATTGATTATCTGCATATAGTTCACATCATATTCAATATATATATACAAATATATATATACAGTATGTATATACTCTATAAGAAGTTAAGTATTTTTAAGAACATCTCAGAGGAAAGGGTTAGTAGTAAACAGCATTTTACATAAACCTATAAAAAAATAAGTTACAGATCTGCAGAGTTAATTTTCTCACACTCTCCCTTCACTGCTCCTCTCTGGCCCTCCCTCAGACAATCGGAGTTAATTAGCAATGCCATTTGATATAATAAATGTTACACATTTGATAAAACTAAAACCCGTCTGGCACAATTTGGGTTTGGAAAAGGGGCTAGTTTCTGAACGTAAGAAACCTTTATTAATGTCTCGAATTGCGGACAAATTTTTGGGAAATTCGGCTATTTTGTGGGTAATCAGTCAATTTCAGGCAAACAAAAGTGGAAGAAAAAAAGGGTTCAACTTGTCGTCGAAATAAAATATGCCCTCTGGCAATATTCCCGAGCTGCAGTTACCCTTGGCAACAAGTTAACCAAAAATGTGGTAACGGTTTGTTCTCAAATTTCACTCCAGATAGAAGTAAACATTTCATCCGACTTTGGGGTGGACAAATGCAGCCATAAATCAGCTTTCAATATATGTCACTCGAGAGGTTTGACATTAGATTTCCTATTAAATCAAAAAAACTGAAGATCAAGCGGATTTCCGATTAATTAACACATTTTGGGGAACACATATTTGTTTTGCAGCCAAATGAGCTCAGTGTCTGGTTTAGCCATATAAAAAGAGTAAAAATGTATGTTGTCTGCTTTTGCTCAGCTCTTGAACCATAAATATCCCTTTAACCAGTTAGCAAAAATATCATAAAATACAAAATGAAGTACGCTCGACATGTCTCGGACACTGTGAAATTTATGTGACAATTTTGTGCAGGATAAATGTGAACCAGGAGCCGAGTCAGGACACAGCACAAAGAAGGATGCGGCTCTTATTCGTCGTAGTGTTTTTTGTTGTCCCCTTCCCCTCGCCCCCCCCCCCCCCCACACTCACTAAAAAGAAAAAATTAGTTGGGTTAAAAGGCACGCACAGGACACCCCGGAAGAGGCGGGGATCAGGGGCAGTTGTCTGGGTGCGGTGCCGGGTTGGTTGCCCACTGAAACTAACGAACTAACCTGCAGCTGAGCGAGAGAGAGTGGCGAGTGGAAGCTGTAAAATTGCTGGGCATGTGGCTTGGGGCAACTTCAGCACTTGGTCGTTGTCGGTCATGTTGCATAAATCTCATTTGGGCTTTATTTACTCTCAAAATGTTCCCGTACAGATTGCTTTTGTTTTTGCTGTTTTTGCTGTTGTTGTTGGCTGGTTGGCTGACTGGGGCTGCTCTGGCAAATAAATTCATTTAGTGGCATTTAGTGCCCCCATTCACCTTATTGTTTGGGGTCGCTCCTCTGACCAGGACTTGTCCGCATCCGCGTCCTTCTGTCTCTGTATGTGTGTGTGTTTGTGTGTGCGCTGTGTGCATTTTATGGCAGTTTCTGCGTTTTTGTGGCCAAACATGAAGTGAAAATTACACACAAACACACACATTTGGAAAATGTGGCGCAATTGTTTTGTGTGTTTGTGTGTGTGTGTGTGTGTGTGTGTGGGTTATATGTGGTGGGATTTGGCTTTAGTCGGCAGTTAATTTTCATATTTTCTAGCCCCCCTTCAGAATCTCTTCTCTTCTCCTCGCCTTGCCACGCCTCTCCTGTGTGTGTGGACATTTTGTCGTAAATAAATATAACAATTTATTTAGATTGCAATGACAGGCGGATGCTATTAAAAGCGCAATTTATGTGTCTTTCTGTGGGGAGTGATGGCCCAGCGAGAGCTGCAGGGCTGAACTTTATGATGTTGCAAGCCAAATGCATTGCATTTGCCGCAACAACTTGTGTCCTTATGGGACTGCCATTGAGATTAGAGCAGTGAATTATCTGCCAGACCAAAGCAGACCAAAAAGTACCAATTTTATATTGGGTTAAATTAATCACAGCTTGCGAAAGGCAATCAATGTAGTTTAAATGCATACAGCTTCCCCTCAACGTATTTATAAATGTGGCAATTAAGCCTCAGGTGCCACATGATTTCCTATTATAAATACATCTATTAAACATTTAGATTATTTAAAACACATAAGAAACAATTCTAATATGTAGCTAAGGTTTTCATGTTTATTTTAATTTAATTGAGTTGTTTAGTTGTCTTTTTAATCCATGTTATAAATACCTCCTAGTTGAATGGAAAACTTACAATATTTAATAGAAAGCAAAAACAACCTATATATATATATATATGGCAAAATATTTCATTAACATTTGAAAGCTTTCTTGTTGCATCTTATTGAGCTGCATGTAAATTGCAATTTAAATAAAAATTCTTTGCCAAGTTTTGCTGAACTTTCCAAAGCTGTTTGAAGCTGAAAGTAAACACTCAACAGCACGAAATTTTAATAGAATCGAGAGTACTTGAGTTCTGAAATGTTTCTACTTATTTGTAAATATATTAAAAATCACAACACTGAAAATACTTTTAATTCACTGGGTATGCGAAATGCGTTTAATGATATTTATATAAAATGTATTACATAAAATTGTGAGGGAAAATTATGAGCTGCAATTTATGAGAAGAAATACTTTTTGTGCAATATAAAAACACAATCAATGGAATGGCTGTATGAAAGCTGGCCAAAATCTGTTTCATCATGATTTTTACGATTATTACATTTATTTTTGCCAGTGAGAATGCGAAATTTACGAGCGTTCAAGTAAATTTTAATGCGCTGTAAACGGCAAAGAGCCACAAAATGAAGAAAAATGTGCGATAAAACATGAAAAGAAATATTTTCATGCCTGGCTTTATATGCACAAGCACACACACACACACATACATAAGAGAGACAGAGGGAAACATACACAATATAAATCAACAGTGAACATTTTGTTGCATAAAGTAAAAATTGTTACACACCCCACCAGAGACGAGACCCAAGCCAAAATGGTCAAGCTGCCCCGAAATTTGTAGAAAATATGTCAAAAATATGCAAATTCCGCTCGAATGCTTTTCGACATGCCACATGGTGTGTGAGATAGTGTTGTTGTTGTTGTTGGTGTTGTTTTTGTTATTGGTGTTGCTGGGAAAACATCTCAAAAGGTCTCTCAGAATTTGTCGCATGTTTTAAATGCAAATTAATGGTCAGTTAAACTGTCAGGCTCGTCTAACATTTCACTTCTCTCTCTCTTTTTTTTTTGCCTTTTGCCAACTAGTCCGGCAGATTCTGTGGTGTTAATTTGCTGTAAAATCTGGCTGCCCAGCAGCTGAAATTAATTGCCAGTGTTTAATTTGGGTTAATTTTATTTATGAGCACTCGTTAATTACATTTTTTCAAAGGCAGAACGAGCTGCAAGTTTCACACAGCCATCAGCGGATCACGCAAATGCAATCATGAAATGTCATGCCACAGGTTCAGCTGCTGCTCGCTGCTCACTGCTTGCTGCTTGCCGCCCCATCCCTTTGAGGCAGCAATTTTGAAAACTGGCGAAACGACTTTTACTCGAGTCCTTTGTCGCACCGAACAGTTGCATGTGACACAGCATCTGACAGGACACTTTTGACAGCACAGACAGCAAGGACTAAGCTTCTGCTAATGTCAACAGCAAACAGTGAAAACTGTGCAGAACAGCAAAAAACAAGAACAGAAAAAACACACTAAATAAAAATTCAATTTAACTTCTGAAGAAGCTAAAATACTCTTCCAAAATTTAATTTATTTAAATTTGCACTCTTAATAGGATAAACATGGGAAAAAATAATACATGTTTCTCATAAAGTCTTAAGTAAAAGAAAAAGAACGGTTTCAATTATATATATATATACATACAAAATGAATTAAAAACAAAAATCTTTTATTAATATTATTCTTCAACACTATTTGAATATTATATTGATTTTTATTTGTACCTGAAGAAACATTTGCTAATATTATTTTGAGCAACTATTTGAAACTTATTTTAATAATTATTTGAATTTTTGATAATATAATTAATAATTTAGAAAATTATATATAAAAATAATGTTATGAACTCATTTATTTTTATAATTATTTTTACCATATTAATAGGTACTAAAATAATTTTGATATACTTAAAATAATATTAAATAAAAGATTTCTTATGCGAAAAATATATTTTTTTAGTAGACTCGGCTGCTGTGGCGAGTACTTTTGGTAGCGACTGTCAATTTTGCACACATTTATTTAGTTATGCTTATTTCGAGCAACACACGCATATAAAACCAGAATATCTTAAGCAAAATAAAGCTGAATCATTTTAGAACAATTTTGAATGTGCTTGTTAGCAAAATAAGAATCCATAAAAAGGGAACAATGAAATATGCCTAATACTGGCTATACAAACCGCGCCGTTTATCCAAAGCACCCTACGGGTTTCAGAGCACAAGGAGCGAGAAATATATATATATATATATATATATATATATATATATGTATATAAAAGAGATAGATAGGGAGAGAGGGAGAGGGAGAGTAGAGTGGGAACAAAAGACAGCAAGAAGCAACAGTGACAGTGGCACTGGCAGCTCTCTCTGACACTGACAGTTGTCAACTGCTGTTGTTTCTTGGTTTTATTCTTTTTATTCCTCGTCGTATTCTGTGTTGCCAGTTGTTGTTGTTGCTGCAACTGCTGCCTGTTTCTGACGCTTTTCTTTTTGTTGTTGTCATATTTTTACAAAATTGCTATCTTGATTTTTCATTAATGTGGCGCATTGTTTTCGTAGTCTCTGCTTCTTATCGTTGACATTTGACATTCCCGACATTATGGCTGATTAAACAGATATACACAAATTCACACATTAAGAGGAGGACTCCAAACCTGTATCCTAACCCCTATTAGGAAAGTATAATTTTAATTGCCAGCCATTAATCAGTGCTCTATTTCGACTGATTAGGAAACCCTTGTTCGTTTGGAGACGAACACAATTTGGGAATTGGGGAAGCACTTTGTTGATTCAATCTACACTTTCGATAAGAATCTACGATTATTGTATAAGTGATGCTCGCTCTTTGGAGTTCTTCGTTCGTCGAGTCGAGTCGAGTCGAGTCTTTTGTATAATGGGTAAGGCAACCAAATGGTTTCTTTGTAACATGGCCACCATAACACTTTGTATGTAAATTTCGCCAATAAAGCAATTTCTTTTAATGAGCCACGGGCACTCCAGAAGACCTTAACTATCACAAAGTAACAAAATGAATTAGGTACCGACATGATGGGCCCCTATCACAGAGACCAGTCGCTTCCAGCAGAAGCGCGGAAGTAATTGAGTTAAATATGCACAAGATGACAGCATTAATTATGCGCAGACCGAAGAAAAGGGGCACGTAGGGAAGAGAAAGAGTTAAATGTGGTTGTTTGTTGTGGCAAGGCATACGCTGAAAATGTTGTATGAAATAAAAAAGCAGAAAAACATAAAAACATAAAAACGAACCCCGTCCAATAAAATGCTTACAAATAAGTCAACGGAACTCCACTTATCAACATCATGGGAACCGGCAACCGGCAACCGGCAACTGGCAACTTGCAACAACGGTTAACCGGTAACTGGTAACTGGTAACTGTGGAACTGGCCCGCACTTAAGACTACTGTCCGCCTTATAAGGGTTGCTTGAGAGCGAGTGCTCCTTTGATAAGCACTCGAGACTCGTACGCATAACAAATTTGATAATGAACTATGAAATTTGGGTAGCGCTAAAGTCTAGCACCCTTTTTGTGGCATTGCCTAAATGCGTTGCACAACTGACAGACGCCGAATTTATTTGCTGTCATAAATATTAAAATAACAATTATTGCCATTTAACAAAAGGGTGTGCGGTCCTCACAAACCAGCCAGACTCCCAGACAAACACTCTTCCCGGCCGGCAACTGTTTTGCATATGTCCAGGGCAGCATATTTCATCTTTCAATTGTCATAAATTGTAATCAAGAAGCAAATTTGCAAATAAGGGAGTACTTATCTCTCAAAACCAGTGGCAGCAATGGGAAATAATAATAAATAAACTGTTGATGAAGATCTAAAAATCGCATAATAACAGTGTTAAACGGAGATCAGCCTGAAATATTTATTTAATTTCTTTAACTTTAAATATTATAGTCAAAGTATTGCTTAGTTCAATCAATTGGAATGGTATTCAATCATTTCTTCGAGTATGAAAATACTGGAAAAATGGGAAATTATAAAAATAAAAATAAACTTCAGATGAAGATATCAATCTGAACTATTCAAGTAGTTTCTTTAGATTGAAATATTATGTGTGAAAGTATTTCCTCAATTCAATCAATTGAAATTGTATTCAATAATTTCGTGTAGAATTAAGATACTTAGTTGAGTATTCTTGAGGAATCAGCTGGAAAATGGTATGTGAGACCGCAGTCTTGAGTTAAAACTTTCACATCGGTGTCTTGGCCAATTTATCACCATAAACGCGGCCATTTATTTGATTTAAGCAATTTGTAAAATTTTAATGTGCTTCAAAATGAAATAAATCTCCAACTGTGGATTGAGTGGCTGCTGTTGCTGCTGCCCCGAGGCAAGAGGCGCATGAGAAAAACGCGGACACGTCCAGTGAAATAAATTAGGCACAGCTGTGCCACAAATGGTGTGTGGGTGGTTGTGGAGGAAGCAAGGCGAGTAGGTGGCCTACGTCCCAAATGGACGTGTGCCTAATTTGGGAATGCGTGCTGAGGGGATTGTGCTGGGGGGAGGGATGGACAGGGAGTGGGAGTGGGAGTGGCACATAAACATAAATAAGTAAGACAAATAAAGTGTCTTGACATGGACGTTTAGCACCAGAGCGACGCATGCAAGATCCACTTGCTCCTGCCCCTCCTCCATGCCACACAGAGTTCAATTGCAGAGCGTGACCCCAAAGTGGGGGGCGGGCATGGTTCAGTGCTGTGCACTTGTCGCTGTCAATTGCCATTTATTTGTTGTGATTTGTGAGTGCGTGTGCGAAGAGTTGGATGGCGTTGTGGGGCAGGCAGCATATCAAACACAAATTGACAGCTGACACGTTACAGTGCTCCAAAACTAACCTGGGGGGATATCAGACAATGACAGTTCCTTTCGGCTACTTCCGACTGGGGAACTGTGTAAGTTAAGTAACTGACGTCATGCCTTCTAGCATGCTTTCTAGCAGGTGTTGAGTGTGCTTCCGACTTACATTGCCTGCCATGATTTTTACTTGCACTAAAGTCAGTCGTCGAACGACGTTGTCCGCAAATAGTTCCTTCCGTTTCCACTTGAGTTGCCTTTATTGTTGCACGCGTTGTTGGCAACTGCCAGCAGCAGCGTTGTTGTGGTTGTCGTTACCATTGCTGCAGACACGCCCCATTGAATGGCAGCGAAACCAATTAATTTGTGTGAATTGCGAGAGCTCTACATTATTCTGAGCTGATTAGTTATGCAGCATGGCAGTAAACTCGTATTCAAATAAGCGCGAAAATAAATGAAAGGCAATGCCGGCACAACGCTGAATAAATAACAACCAAAATTCAGTCACGCAAAAGCACTCGAAGCTCAAATGCTCTTCAACCAGCCAAGCGGCTCCAAGAAGACCTGGAATATGACCCAGTATATAGTTAAGCAGGTTGCAGACCGCTTCACAGTGGCAGACAAAAGTATTGGCACTATAACCTCTTAATATATTTCAAATATATTTATCTGCTTAACCAAAAGCGCAGATTAACTAAAAAATAAATTTATTTTCACATATTTAATTAATTTGATTTATTTTTTGTAATTGCATATTAACTAAAGTGCATATTAACTAAATATTACATTTATTTAATTTTATTTTCACATATTTAAATATTTCATTTATTTTTATATTTTTCTAGATATTTGTATTATAATTTTATAGCTTGAGGCAATCTCAATAGCTAAAATTAAATTAAAAATATTAACTTAACTCAGCTAAATTTTCGAATATTATGGTAAAAATACTAATTAAATTATTTAATTATTTAAACTATCATCAAAAATAATATTAAATTTAATGTTTAGACATGAGAAATTTGGTTATAGACATATAAATAATATAAGGTATATATATTAAATATTTTATGACAACTGATGTTAGTCGACTTAAAGTAAATAAATAAGTGAAGAGTGCACTCCAACTTAATATATACATTATTATTGTTTATTAACGCCATTACTTGTGTCCCTATAAAAATAACAAACTGTTTGTTTTCTTTTTAATTATTTAAGCGCGACTTAAATATGTTAAAAAAAACATGTGGTAGCTTTATACTCGAACTATAAATTAAAAATATTTATTAAAATAATATTCAAATCATGATCCAATATAACATTAAATGAAAGTTCTTTTATCCGTTTAGTAAACAATTTTAATGCTGGCAAATACTTATGCCAGTGACTGTCTACTTGGAGCAACATAAAAATATACAGAAAAGGAATTTGAATTTGTTAGCAGCATAAATTGATTTTAATTCGATGGCAATAAGATTCAATTTGTAGAATAAGTCTGAAAAATAAATGCATCAAATATGCTGTAAGTCGAGTGCCTCTAATAGGTAAACACTTGACTACCGATGCGCATATATAGTCAATAGTACCCAAAACTGGAGAGTGCATTCAGAGTGACAAGCGCAGAAAAATTATGACTGTCGACCACTTTTGCATATGACTGTGTATAATTTTACAATTAATTATGAAATATGCCACACAAAAAGACCAACTACAAAGGAGAGTGAGCTAAAAAATAATAAAAAAAAAAACAAAGGAAGGAAAACAAACCAAACCAAGCAAAGCAACAAGCCGAGTGGGGCTGAAGGGGAGCAAGGGAGTCGCTACAAATTGCGCACTGCAGATGGTGGTGGGGAACGGGAGCAGGGTTAGGGCAGGGACAGGGGCAGGGGCAGGAGCGGAACCGGGAAACCGAGTGCTGTGTATAACTATGACTAAACAAAACGATACGAAATGACACGCTGTCAACGTGGTTGGGCCTACAACATTGACTATGCTGGCCAAGTTGGTAAGTTAGCAGTTGCCAGTTGCCAGTTGCTAGTTGGCAGTTGGCAGTTGGCAGTTGGCAGTCGCCAAATTACAATAATAATAACAATAATAATGAAACAGTAGCAGCCACACGACAATGCGACAAAGTGGCAGTCTCATTTCCAGTCTCAGCAGCGAGCTGAATTTCCCCTCTGCTGCCCCCCTCCCGCACTCGCTAGTTGCCCCTTCTGGTTTGGGCCAAGAGCGAACAAGTCAAACGACGATTAACGCTTGGCTGATTGCTGCTGCTGCTGCTGCTGCTGCTTCTGCTGCTGCTGGTGGCTTTTGCCTGCGGCTCGAAAAGTGCTGGTCATAAATTACACAATGAAATGAAAAATGTTTGCCAAAGGGAGTTTTACTGCTTCTTTTCTGTTTTTCCATGTGTCGCTTTGGGTCAGAGCCTGGAGGTCGCCACGCGGTTCGGTTTCGGTTTCGGGTTCGGTTTCTGGTTCGGTTCGGTGCGACTAAACTTTATGAGTTTACAGTTATGCAGTGTGTGGTCAACTAACTCCGTTTGCAACTGCATGTCATCCAATGCGTCATGAAGCTTGCCACTTTTGGTTGCATGTTGCATGTTGTTGCTGTTGCTGTCGCTGTATTATTAACTAGTTAGTAACATGCAGAGCCAAATGGCTGCGCTTTGGCAAACAACTTGGCAGTTAGAAATCGCCAGTCCTACATCAGTCTTCGTCCCTGCTGTGCAGATTCGGCCTGCCGATGAGGAGGCAAGTGGTGGGGTGGAAGGGGAGGGGTGTCGCCCGTTGCATGTCGGCCGGCATTTATGATTAAGTGCGCTACATATTAATATTATCGTGCGACTTCACCTGGGCTTTCAATGGTCTTTTCTGCAGACAGTTTGTATGCTAATTTGCGAGTACTCATTCCCGCACCCATACCCATACCCATACCCATACCCATACCCATACCCACACACATACCCGTACCCGTATTCGCATTCACACTCACACGTACACTCACACATACACTCACAATGCTTTATTTAACTGTTATTTTAATTTATGGCAATTTTATGCGAGTGCGCAGCAAATGCTGAAGTTGCTCGCTCGACTCTCAAATCCGACCACATAATAATAAAAGCGGAAACTATTGTATTAAGTGTTTGATTTATGTTTTTAGTCAATTGTTTTATTTATGAGCTTGCACTGTGCATTGTTCGAGCCTTTGCCATTTGCCTTTTGTGGCAACCAGGTTTTGGGGAAGTGAACTTTGCTCCGGGGTCGCAAGTTAACAATTGAAGTTGATTTGTTCCCCTCTCTCTCACAGCAAACATTTTCCCGGAATGGGTTACAAAATGCCAAGGAATTTGCTCAAAATGTTCTAAATATTTCCACTATTATTAAAGTATGCTATAATTGAGCAATATGAAGTGCCAATTTATCAAATGATAAGCGCAGAGATATCGCTTTTTATTGTTAGTATGTAAAATCTGTATTTTAATTTTAGTTAAAAAAATATATTTCCTCAGGATGCTTACACAATATTTAAATTTTCTGTCATTCTTCATTTTACTCTTAAATTAAAGATTTTAGAACTGAGAAGGAACCATTTTTCTGATTGATTATTTTTAATTCACTCTCGATTAATTTAAAGATCTTTTGCTACTTATTTATAATTATTATATCCAAAATATAATTAACAAACTTTCCTTTAGATATTTCTACAAATTAGAAAGTTTTTACCCCAGTCCATTCTCCCGTTTATTCTCAAGTAGATTCGATTATGTTTTTTTTTCACTGACTTCTGTTTTTAAAACTCACTTTCGAAACAGTTAAAGATCTTATATACAAAATATAAATATTTATCTTAAACCTTAGCAAAATATAAGGTTTTTTCCCTGTCCATTCTCCATTTTATTCTCAAACAGATTACATTTGAAATTTCGAACGCAGCAAATTTTTTTTGTTTACTGACTTCTGTTTTTAGAAATCACTTTCGATTCGTAGCATGCACGAGGACACTGTTTACTTTTGTGGTCATCATCATCATCATTCATCATTTTAGACAAGCCCCGGCAATTTTCTCACACTTTAAATTGACACATCACAGCCCCAAAAAATATCTGATAAATTAGATCCTGATGACTAAACATAAGTACGCTGATATTACTTGCCTGTTTTTTTTTTCGCGTTAGCCGACCTAAAATAATGACCAGAACTAGAGATCAACAACCAGAGGGCCAAAATTGGATGTGGAAATGGAAACCAATCGGTCATTGTCAAAGCGAGTTGCAAGCACGCACATTTCATCAATTAATTATACAAGTTGAGTAGGAAAAATACACATAAAATACATAAATACATAAATACATACATACTTACATAGGCCAATGAGATTGCATAAAATAAATGTGAATATGGCCAAATATGAATATGTTTGATTGTTTGTTTGTGAGTGTGAATGTGTGTGTGTGCGTGTGCCTGTGTGTGTGTGTGTATGTGGCAGCGTCATCAAAGTAATCATCCTGAGACTCTGACGAGCGACTGTCAGTTAAAGTGATAGAGCAGCAGCGACGAGTCCAAATGATTGCCTCCATGACTTGGCAGCTCTGCCTCTTCCTCTCCCTGTCCCTTTCCCTCTACTCGCTCACTCACTCTATCATCGTCTCAACATCAGCGACATCATTTATCATCAACCTGCCTGTCAGTCAAGTCACTGGGTACAAAAAATTACCGCCCTCTCTCCTCTCCACCTCGTCCCGCATCGCATTGATAGAAGGACTGAGGACTGAGGTCTGAGGACTCTGATGACTTGCCTGCTGCAGTGTGTTATCCTTGGGTGTGCTGTCAAAAAATTATTATGCCTATTAATTTTAGCCATGCGGGCGTTGCCTGCCCCTTTATCCAGTTCTCAGTTCTCAATTCTCGCTTCTCGGTTCTCGGGTCTGTTGTGTTGGTGGTAAATTACACAACAAAAAATTATGTTTGGCTTTTGCCAGCGCCAAATGGGCGTGCCCAACTCCCTCCCAGCCCTCTCTCCCTGAGCGCTGTCGCTTAAGACTTATTTCGCCTCATTCATTTGGCAGTAATTTATCCTGTCATGCTGTCATTATGACAAACAAAAAAAAAAGTGAAGAAGAAATAAACGCTTAAAGCGGGCGAAAAAAAATTATTTATTGAAAATGATTATGCACAGGGAGACCCACTCTGTGATGGAGCAGTGGCTTCTTTGAGGGTGGTTGGTAGGTGGTTTCCTCTTCTGCCTCCCCCTCTTTTTTTGTTAATGATTCGCTGACGCCTTGGACTTGACACATCGATCAAAAATCATTATGACTTATTTGGGGCTGTGTGGATAAGAAAACGTGGCGTTCAACTACACTCGCCAAAATTATGGGGTAGCAATGCATATGGAAAATGTTGCACAACAGCTCAAATTAATTACTCGTTGTCAACCATTATACTCCCATGAGTCTGTTTAGTTTTGGACAATATTTATAATATTTATAAGTAATATTCTGTAATATTTCTATATTTTAATGATATTTGCTTTGTATATAAATCTATGATGTTTCTATAGTTTGGTAATATTTCTTTTGCATTTGGAAGGTATCGCTGGTGATTGATTGATTTATTGACAATTTCAAATACACCATAATAAATCTGTAATATTTCTATATTTTAATATTGTTCCCTTTGAGTTTTGGTGAATATTCATTATTCTCGTGTTTTATTTATTTATTATTATTATATTATATGTAATGTCTCTAAGATGTACTGTATTTTTTTGTTGCACTTACAGGGTATCTGTGCGTGATTGACAAGTATTTCAGCTGGCTTTTGGGCATGGCTGTTATCGTTTCAGTGTTTTCAATAACTAATCAATCTTAAGTTTGACTTGATGTCTGCGCTGCACGCGATGACTTATTTCGGGTAGTGCTTTTTTCCTTCTTCTTTTTTTTTTGCATCAGCAGAAGCAAGAGGAAGAGAAACAGGAACAGTTTTTTCTTTTTGCAGAACTCGGTGTGTAATCGACAACAGTAAAGCAAGTGCCAACTTTTTTGCTGGCGCACATCAATCAGCCTGGGGTGGAAACGTAAGCTCACGTCACTCAGCCAGACAGTCCTTCACTCAGCAACTCGAAGAGCGAGAGAGAGAAAGGGTGACTGAGTGTGTGAGAGAGAGAGTGAGAGAGAGAGTGAATGGAGAAAGGATAGAGTTGGGCTTTGAACTTTTGGCGTTGACAGCCGGAATACAGAATGCGGGCGAAATATGTCGATACGAATCAAGCGCAAGTTCAACTCCAATTTTTAGTATTTTCTGCTCTCTTTTCTTATTGCACGCCATACAATAATGAATCGATGAAATGATTCAGGGGGGTAAAATATGAAAAATTCGAGCTGGCAGCTCGCGTAGTCTTTTATCCTTTTGGCTCCAAAACACTGAGACTGAACTATAAATGCCCGACAATAAATAACCACAACTTAAGCATATTGCGGCTAGGAGCAGCAGCGTCTAACCCTCTGACACTCAGCTCGGCATTCCGCCCGGTCTGCCCGGACTGCCCGTCTAACGGCAGCTACTCTCCGTCAGCCATATTTCATTTTCATGCTCCCAATTGTTTCGCTTTTGACAAATGAGTAAGCTAGACGCAGCACACACACAGAGAGAGAGAGAGAGAGAGAGAAACAGAGAGAGAGCTGCAGAAAGAGACACCAGCAAAGACTGACTGACTGCTGCAAGTGAGCGAGTGTGTACAAGGCAAGTCATCAAAATAACAAATAACGACGACTACCAAAATTGATTGCATGCCATTAATTTTCATTTCAAATTACGCTGCCACTATGTCTTGGTCTTTTACCTACTCCTCGCCCCTCCCCTGACTCTGCCACGCCCCGACTTGGTTTGTGGCTCAGATTCAGTGTTTGCCTGGTTGGTATTTGGCCTGCAGCTGAAATGTCAGCCAGGCAGCGTCAGCCAGTCAATGGGCCAAAGCCAAAGTCGTGCCAAAGTCAGGCCACGGGCCAAATGCGTTGAGCGTAAATACGTCAAAATGCCATCGCATGCTCAAACTGTTATTAGTCTGTGTGCTAAACAGTTAACTGGTCCAACACACAGAGGCTCACAGCTCCAAATGTGATTTAAAAATGCTTTGGCGACTACTTTTTGTGCATTTACTCCAACTTCTGTCTGTTCAGCTATCATTAACTAAATACAACAACAAAATCACAATTTACGACAAAACTAAAAACTTGCATTTATTTATTCTAGTTTTATTAGCTGTATTCTATATATTTCAAATTTTTTTTATTTTTGATATATTATAATTATATATTGTCATTTATTTAATATTTATTGACTATATTACTAAATTAATTTAATTACTATCTACGCCATGGAGCTCTCTTTGCTTAAGCATCAATAATTATGTTGAACAATTTTAAAGGGTATTTCGCTAGGCGTATCTAATGTGCGCAAATATTTCAGTTAGTGCCTCTTACACAATTGAAATTGGGAGTACCGATAATTTTGCTGGCCGATTTGTAAATTATGAGCCAAGACGTCAACTGTCAACTGCATTCGCATTCGCAACAAACTGCAACAAACTCAACGGACATGGCCAAAAGCTGCAGCTGCAGATGGGTTGATGATGTGGTTGCTGTTGCAGTTGGATATTGCTGTTGCTCATGTTAATTGTGGATGAGGCTACCTAAGTCTGTGCGTTGTTGAGTGGCCCAACTGGAGGAGTCGTCGGAGCCACAAAGCTCGAGTCCGGGCCGAGTCAGAGAACAGCAGCCAACTGACATTTGACTGTCAGATGCTGTTGGCTCTCATTCGTTAATGTCAGAAGCAAGAGTTAATCTCGCGTGCATTTCAAAACAACTCCGAGAGACAGATGGACAGAGAGAGATAGAGAGAGAGAGAGTGAGTTGGAGAGAAAGAGAGAGTCAGAGAACGAGAGAGTTGACTCTGTAGATACGCACTGCCCAGGAATATATGGTTTTTCCTTCTTTTGTGCAGCAGTAAGAGCAACAGCAGCAGTAGTAACTGACTGACTGACATACTGGCAACCACCAGCACGAGCAACAGCAACAGCAACAACAAAAGCAACAGCAACAGCAAGAGCAACTGATGGATGCCTGAAAGCCAGCCTGCAAAATGAATGAATGACATGACAGGCATCTGGACCGGGTGGCTGTGACTCTTACTCGTACTCTTACTCAAATGCGTACTCATACTCGTACTCGTACTCTGACTCTGACTCCAACTCGTAGTCGCACTCGTACTCATAGTTGGACTCCACGCACGCAATGACGTTCAATGATGGCACAAACACAAAACGTGGAGAGTGGAGGCCAACCGCGTGATAAGTTGCCTTGCCAACTGACCAACCGTCCTGCCAGCTAACTGGCAAAAGGGATAGCTACACTCAGAAAAAAGTTCGAATTGCATTTTAGAAAATATTCATATTTTTTGACGATATTATTCAGAAAGACTATAAGGATAAGATTAGATAAGGCTATGTCTCTTAAAATGGAGTTTTTGATTTTTCCTTTAATAGAGTTTAAAAAAGTCGAATTTGTGTTTTTTTTATATAATTTGTTGCCTATAAAGATTTTTAAACATTTTTGACCCTTTCGAGAAAGAATAAATTTGTCGTGTCCTAATTAATATTTGAGGGCGTCTAATTATATGGCTAACAACAAACAATAAAAATAATTAAACACATGTAAATGGAGAGACTTAAAAAATATTTGAAGTAATATTATTCTTAAAAAATAATCATGAAACATTTTTGATCGAATCTCTATGGATTATTTCTTAAACCAAGAACATGCTTGTAGTTCTCAAAGCAACTGCCAAATTTAATGATTTTAGTTAAACTACAATTTATGCTTATTAAGATTAATAACAAAACTCCAAATATTTACTTTTTTCATAAAATTCTTCAACGGATTTATGAATTCGGCTTTATAAAATTCTTCTGCGTATTTCAATATATATTTGTATTACTTATAAAATTCTTCTACGTACTTGTGTAAAGTAAGCAATGCCTTTTAAGCAATCAGTAATTATGTCTTAAATTAAGTGTGATTGATGACATCGTTTGTTTTTCCAAGTGTATGCGAACAGAGCTGCAGAACAGTCTGTCAGCTGCATTTGCATATGGCTCGCATTTTCTGTGGCCCGGCATGCAAAATTGCTTTATGAATTATAAACAATGCTCGGTCCGAGGCTCGTTAGTTGCTTGTCTGCTTCATTGCCCCAGTGCACAACGTATATTTGTATTTTCAGACAGAGCTGCCTCCTCCATATACTATCTGCATGTATCTATCATTCAGACTCTCTCTCCATCTCCATCTGCATCTGCATCTCCAGCTCCAGCTCCATCTGTGTCTGTTTGTTGGGGTCCCATTGCACAACTGACAGTGATTATGTCGCCAAGTGACATCCATCAGCAGCTGTGTAATTTATTACAGTTGTTTGGCCTGCGCCTGGGCAAGATTGCACCCAGTTTATGTACATGGCAAACGTGGGTGCGCTTCGCGTCAATCCCCATCCGAGCACAGCCTGCCCGGGGTGTGGTTAATTACAGGTGCAATTGAGGAATCTGTTTATATTCTCACTCGCAGCTATCTCGTCGAAAGGTTAATGCGCTTATCGAAAGAGCTTAATTTACCGATTAATATCCACAGCAACACAGCAAATATATTTGTATAATAAGTTATGTGTTTCCTATGAAATTAATTTTCGCTAAATATTTGCATTAAGCTTTGCATCCAGCAGCATCTTGCGTTCAACATAGTAATTCAAATGGTGCCGAAATATTTATTGTGTGTTTTTCTTTCGAATTAACACTTGAACAAATTAATTATAAACTGAACCCATTAAAAAGGGCAAAAAGTTTTTTATGTCGATTCCCGATAGCAACACTCAATTGTGAAGCTGAAGATTTATATTTCATATACATATATTCCCTAACTGTAAAAAATAGCATTGAGACCATTTAAGAATCGCTGATTTTGTTAAGCCAAATTTATTTTTATGTTCTACAGATTATTTTCAGCAAGCCGAATATGTATCGAGGAAATCTTCTATACGAGTGGTTTCGATTACTTGTTTTCCTTATCTATAACTTAGTTTCATTATATGTGTGCACATAAATATTCAGCCTACTTCACGGACAAATCCAGTCAAGCAGAAATTTTAGAATCTTAAAAATAAACAGTTTCTGATAGAGATGATGAAAATTGCTAGAGACTATTTGGATTCAATTTTGTTCACTAAGTAATACTCGTAACATAATGATTGTACTATTGAGAGATTATCAACATTTTAATCGTCGCAAATTTGTAAGCATTTTCGGAAATGGTTCGCAACAAGGTGCACTTCAAAAATAAGATTAAAAGAAATTGTTGTAATTTTTGACAAGCGAACGTAATAAAATAGAAAGAATCGGCCCATTTGAGAGGCATACAATATCAAAGAGCTTTGTGTGCGCACTCACTGAGGCATATACATATATGATATGTAGCTATTAAAAGAATAAAATGTGCAAAAATAAAACGCATTTGGCATTTTGGCTAGCAAGCAATTTCCGTATTTCTTACGGCACTCGAGATGTGCTCAAATCGGATTTCTAACCGAGCAACAACAACAGCAACAAAAAGCAACAGGAGCTGAAACACATGCAACCAAATCGCAATTTTGAGTGCCGGCGGCTCTCGAGTTAATGATATACACTCACTTGAGGGGCATTATCAGGCACATGGTGAGGACTTTAAAGAGGGTTTCATACATCCGCGACAACAAAGCACCGGTTGCCCCGACCAACGGCATTCGTTGTACGTTGTACGTTGCACGTTAATACGGCGAGGCAACATTGTGTCAAGTTGCGCAAATGCTGCAAGGGATTGCAAAGAAAGCAGAACCCATTGAAAACCATCCAAAACTCGAACGCAATACACCCTTTCTAAATGCATACTTGAAATCAAATCAAAAGCATTCCCATGATAAGGGTTACAAAAAACGAAAACCAGCAGAAGCAGAAGCGAAATACAAATAAAAACCAGAATGCTGCAGTTGAGTGAGCTCGACTACGATATACCCTAAGATCAGCTGTTAAATATTTTATAAAAATACTGTTAAGTTTCTTATCCGATTTCGATCAAATGTAAACAATTAATCAAGCTATTTCCAAGGTTTATTACAAATTTATTTAATATGTCTTTCAAGTTGTGGTACTTATTGCATTCGGAAATTTATGTGTATCGGTATTCGCCAAACAGCAGAAGTTATTGATAAATTGAAATCAACCTGATCTATGCGAAATCTTAAGTTGCTAGCAGAAGGACAGGCGAACTTTTCTACATTGAATAGACTTTTGAACCTGATCAGGAATATTCAAATGAAGATGCCTCCTTCTGCCTGTTACATACCTTTGCACAAAACCATTATACCCATTTTGAATGAGCTGAGGGTATAAAGAGTGCTGCCACTTAAGCGCGGTTTTCAACGACTGAAGTGACTGACAACGCTGCTAGGCAATGATTCAATTTCAGCATTTGAGTTGGCAACTGTGAAAACAATTAAACTCTAGACACAAAATATTTGGCTTGCGCATAAATCAGCGCAATGTTTGATGTCATAAATCCGCTAACAATGCCTTAATGCTTCAGTTGACTTACTTGTCCCATAGTTTTCAGACTCAAGTGTCGCATTATCTGTGCGTTTATCTGCAACCCCAGAAGGTATACCCCTAACAGCAGCAGATGTGCTTGTGTCCGCTTTTAATGATATGTCGTCATAGCTTTTTTACCCTTTGCTATCATTCCCTGGTTGGCATCATAATCTCTTAGCCATTTAATTTGTATTAGAACGCGCCCCAGCTGGGATTAGTTGTGAAAAGTGGTGTTTGCACCACCCGCTCTGCTCAACAATTTCCCACGGACTGTGTTATTGATCATGTCATCGTTCGATGTCGGCTTTGTCAAACGGAGCTAATGCCACTTCCGAATCGGTATTGGGTTCAATGAAGCTTCCCAGAAATATGCATAAGGCGCACACAGTCTTATAAATGGCACATTCGAGACAATAGTTCGTATCGAACCTTGGGCGCTCAACGTTTGTCAACAAGGTGAAAGAAGAAGGCACCCAGCATGGTTCCATCGAACTGGAACCAAGAACTCAGAACTTCAAAGACGGCAAAGCCAAAGGCGGTCGTCTACCTACCGAAACGATGAAAAAATAAGGAACTGGGCACAGGCTGCTTGGTTTCATTCATGGGCTTGCAAATATTTCTGTTCGACAATTTCTTCATAATTTTTGCGGCACTTTTTCTGTGATTCCTTTGTGGCACACACACACACACATACACACACACAAATTAGCAGCAGTGGCAGCCCTGTCCGGCTAACAAGGGATAATGACCATACAAGTTGTCAAATAAACGCATAATGCCTGAATAACGGCCGACACTTTTATTGCCCTGATCGTCAAAGTAATGAACGTGCCAAATGGCATAGTTGCGAGTATCCTTACGCTCCTTCCACTGAAATGTAAACAGTTTGCATTTCCTTTCAAATCATGTGAAATGCCAATTGTATACAAATTCTTGTTTATATATGTATGCATTTGAGAACAATAGAACTGTCATTTGTCATGCGGAACTTACAATAAAGTTAGCCTTGAATATTTGCACATTTTACACAGTAATCGTAGGAGTAGATAATTAATCTATATAAATACACCAGTTTTTGCTTGACTGACTGTATTATTGACGGATTGGATATTGGTGGCTTAGCTTCCTTTTGGGCTGGAGTTAGATGCAGTTCCAAATAGGTGTGAAAAATCTACAACTATGGAAGACTGTCGTATGAAAGTTGTTTGTCTTCCAGTTTCATTTTCGAAGATACTTATAAATAGTTATTGTCTGGGAAATTTATTTTCCACTAACCCTTTTCTGTGTTGAATTATAATTTATTGATTTATTTATTTTCAATAGATTAAATCAGTTAATTTTGTCAATAGCAATTAGAGGCTAAAAATTAATATGAAATAAAGCAATTGAATATGCACTTACAATTGATTAAATCATTTTGGTAAATAATAATTTTAAGCTACGAATTAATTTGCAAGTAAACAACACATTCCAAATATAATCGTTTAAATATTTTAATATATATTAATCATTTTTGTAAATAATAAATTTAAACAATAAATGAATTTGAAAATAAGCAATGAATTTTAAATACTATCGTTCAAAATTAATAGAAACATATTATATTATATATTGTATAGATTTTTATCCGTCTCCTGTCCAAATGCATTCAATTTTTCTTACATTTCATCTCAATTATAATAAAAAATTACCAAACTCGTATTTGTTCAAACTTGGCCTAAACGATGAGTTAAGAGAGGGTATCAAACATAACCTCTTACTCAAAGTTGTTGTGCTGTGTGCAGTTGTGTGTAAATTAACCCCGGACACAACCATTTTGAGGCAAAACTAACAATCACCAAATGATGCTGGTATATGGAAAACTTGTGATGTGAAACTGTTGTGATTGACGCGACATTAAATGACAGGCTGACAGACACAAGTTTGTATGACAGGCAGACAGACAGATAGACAGACAGACGGACGGACAGATGAACAGACAGATAGACAGACAGACAGTTTGACAACGACTTTGTGCAAGCAACAATGAATGTGTTGATGATGCGAACGTCTAATGAATGTCACAAAAAATACTCAAGTACTCAAAGTGAAACTCAAACTCAAACTCAAACCGAAATCGCATTATTTATTCGTTTGTGTAGCATTGCTTATAAGGAGCGGCGTGCCTAGACAGGTTGCACGGGTTCTCTTACCAGACTCGAGATACATTTTCAAGTTGACAAGGCGCTGTTAATCAGCAGGTAGATAAACTGTTAGTTAGATGCTACTCTAATTGGTCGATTCAAGCAGGAGGGCGGGGTAAGAAATGTGTTTTGAAATTGGTAGCATTGCATTCACAGGTGATAAATTCAATGATTATCAACACGTTGGCTCGCAACGCTAATTAAAAATGCATAATAGTTTGGCGCGGCGCAAGTTCAAAGGGCACGCCAGTAATCGCTGGCAGGTCGCCTATTGTGGATTCGCTGCAATAATCATAAACAATGCCATCGACTGAGCGTCGAACTATGAAATTGTTGCCCGTCTTTATGGGCCGATCCGCTCTATGCATAGAAATGAATGAATTTCGTATTTGGGGGAAATGTGCCCCTTTTTTTATTATTTTATTTTGTATGCCCCTTTGATATATGAAAATTATCGGAGGCAGACAGGCACTTTTAAGCGACGGACCGACCACTTTGTCGGCACATTTTTGCTTTCCTTTTCGACTTTCGTTTTGGCTTTGGTTTTTATTTTTTTGGGGCTGTTAACTTTGATGGGGCGTCGCTTCGGTTCGTTGAAATGTCTGTTTATATTTTGCATATCAATGTAAATAGGTATAAATAATAATATGTCTGCGGGGCTGGCTCGCTCGCTGGCTGACTGCCTGACTGGCTGGCTGGCTGGCTGGCTGGCTGGCTGACTGGCTAACTGGCTGGCTGGCTGGCTGACTGGCTGACTGGGTCTTTGCTGCATACGCGTTGAAAATGATTAACCATAATTTTGTTTTAATATTTGGTAATTGTATAATTTTATGGGCATTTGCATTTCGTATCCGAGCCCCTTTCAAAATGTATGCATAATTCATATGGCGTATGAGTGATATTTGATTACCGCTTGGGTGTGCCCAAAACTGAAATGAGTGTGTGGGTTTGTGTGTGTCTGATTGGCTGTGTGGGTGTGTTTAGAAGTTTTTAATGTTTTTCGGACATCCATTAATGAGCTGCTAAATTATATTTTTATAGTTTTTTTTGTGTTTAGCTTGCCTCGTGTGCAATGCTGTTATTGAGAGTAAAACGATTTTATGTCGTTTTTTATTATAAACTATTTCCTGTCGTTTTGTGGCATATAAAAAATAATTTAAATTTGATTTGTATATCGAAAATCGAATCAATTGTTACTGAATTAGCATTAGTTTGAAATGCTACATGTGTTTCTTAGATACGCAGAAATGCCACAAGGTCAATGTTGACAATGGTGGCTGTTGCCTGTTGTCTATTGTCTTGGGATTGAAACAATATGATCAAACAATCAATTCCCATTTTTTTCTTTCTTTTTTTTTGTGGCCATTTAGGCGTTTTGACTGCCAAAAGAAAAAAGAGAACCGCAAGCCGATTGCAAACATGTCCTTTGAAGTAGCGCCGTTTCGCTGTGGGTCCTGGCTCAAAAAAGGAATGTGTGTCACACACACACATGCTGTCATGCATGCGCACGCACAACCAAATTGAATGGGCAAAAAAATAAAGCGAAAAAGGAAATGACTGCCAGCCTAAACTGCTGACTGCCGACTGCAACTGGCTGACTGGCTAAAAGGCTGACTGGCTAAAAGACTGACTGGCGGAGATTTAAGCTGGCTACCAACAAAAAAAAGAAGAAGCCGCTGCTGCTGCTACTGCTGCTGCTGCGTTGACATGACAAAAGCGAATAAGACGAACGAATGATGGGCACGTTGTCGTCGTCCATGTCAGTGGACTTCAAAGTCGGCCCGTCTCTTCCCTCTCTGTCTCTCCCAGTCTATCTGGCTCTCTTGTGCTCACTCCAGTGGTAGCTGTCAAAGATATTTGTATTTCATTTTGATGATGGCATGCGGCTGACTGACTGTCGCCGAGTCGCTGAGTCGTTGAGTCGATTCAAACGAAGTGGAAGCCAAAAACAAACACAGTAGCTGCCTAGCTGCCTAAATAAACGCAGACCAATCAACCAGGCAATAGAAGTCGCTTGAGGGAGGCTGCCAGAAGAGCAGTGGAGTGAAGAGTGGTTTCTTTCTTTTTTTTTGGGGGATGCCACTTCTTATAAAACACGCAGAGTTGTCGGTGATTTAAAATAAATATTGGTGGCTGTCACATTGACAGCAAACAAAATGTGATTGTTCGCGGATTGTTGACATTTTGTGCTACCGTTCGCATCGGCACTTCACCTTGGCTGTGGTTCACTGTTTCAGTGTTTCAGTGTTCCAGTGGTGCAGTGGTTTCGCTTCGGCAGTCAAAGGGATATATTGAAGATATTAAATTGTCTGGCGTTGTTCGTTGTCACATTAATAAGCCGACTTCTTGGATCTTTTCGTTGCGGTGCGTTGCCAAAAAAAAAAAACAAAATAATAAATAAAAATAAAAAACACAACGCCAACAATGAAAAATTTCAAGCTGTTTTTAAATGTTTTATTGGCTTTTTAATAATGTTTGCACATCAAAGAGGGCCGCACATGCGCACACACAGAGAGAGAGAGAGAGAGAGAGAGAGAGGGATAGATAGATACATAGAGTGAGAGAGACAACAAAAGGCCGCCTTGGAAGTGGCCCTCATTCTACCAAGTTACGCGCTCGAGATCCCAAAGAAAGGAAGAAATAAATCCTCAAGTGACATGAGTCAAGCTCTTTGTGTGCCTCGGCGGCTGCAGTGGCAAGTCTTAGGAGATTGGGGCAGCAGTCGTCGCAGCAGTAAGTCATGGATTATGCCTCGATTGATTTATATGATAAAACCGTTATAAATTATTTTCAATTAGTGCACAAAATTAGAGAGCGCCAGCCTCAAATTCAAATACATTTTTTTTTTTTTGCTTATTTTTGACTAGATCTTAAAATTTGCTCAATCTTTACAGTCGCCAATTAAATGTTGAAAAACTTATGAAATAAACACTGCAAATTTATGTAAATTAATCCAAAAAAAAAAAATCCAAGGAAAAGAGAATTTCTCGTCTTCATTTATTTTAGTTGGTAGCCAAAAAAATAAGAAGCTTATTTCTAATTTTGATATAGCTTAGATTTGAAATATCAGAATCTGCACTTTACTGACTCTAAGTTTATTAATTCTTATTAAGAATTACAATTCATCTAATATAAAAATATCAAATATATGCCAAGCCTGTGTCCAAGTTAGGGGTATTCCACTCCTCAGCAGTGAACTTCGAAAACAAACTGAAATTAAGTAAATAATACTATGGAACAAAGTATTAATGTCCGGATAAATAAATAAATAACTGTGTTTACTAATTATAAGCATCATTTAATTTTAGTTTTTGGCTTTAATAAAGTATGTTATATTATTTTAATTTTATAACTGAATGATAATACAATGTTTAAGTATTTATTCCTAGCTGAAACAGTTAGAAATACTACAATGATTTTTCTTGTTAACGAATTTTGGATATATGTATATTCGATTACTAAATGCTTTGGCTTTAATAAACTATTTTATATTATTTTTATTTGATAACCATACGCTTCAGGCGCAGCGCATTTCGTCTCCTGCCTCCTGCTTGTCGCTTTTAAGGAAAGCATTTCTTATCGATGTTTGGAAGTAATCGTTTGTTTAGTTTGTAGCCAACTAAGAGAAGTGAAGTGTATCTTTTATTTGTGACATTGTTTCGGTTGCCAAGTGTGTCTGTCCACTTATCATGTCCTAAAGTGTGCACATCCTGCCGTGCGGTCATTTAAGGATCTGCCATATGCTGTTTCCTGTTTGAGCAGCATCTCATGTAGCCACTTTTTGACACTAATAAACCAAGTGCCCAAATGATACGTCCAAATTTACGAGCATCCACTGAACGTGCCATGTCTCTTTAGGGGTTGTTCCCTCCTTCATCCCCCACCTGCTCCTCCGCCTCCTGGTATTCCTTCAGTGACTCTTGGCTACGCTCTATTAAAAGTATGTATATCAGTGCCTCTAATGTGGTACGTGTGAATTGCTCGACGAGGCGATGCTGGATTCTGGATGCTGACGTTGAAGTTGATGTCGTTGTCAATGTGGGCTGACTCCTGCTGATGGTCGTAAAAAACAAAAGGTCCTGCTGCGGTGTGTGTGTTTATGGGGTGGAGGAGGAGAGGGGGGGGGGGAGCAGAGTTAGGAGGTTTTGTGGGATATAAAAGCAGTAACCACCCATGGCTGAGCCCCAACGCTTTTGCTAAATGTTCGATAATTTTGGCCGCAATTGCGCTTTTATGACATTTCATGGATCATATATGTTTGTCTAAGTGTGTGTGTGTGTGTGTGTGTTATGTGTGGCAAGGACATAAATTGTAACAAGCAACGCTGCGCATTGTTAGTTATCTGCCCAACATAAAACTCTGACTGCGATAGTCGCCAGCTGTCGTCGACGATGTCGTCTTGAAGGCTTTTAATAACTATTTCTATTACACTTGGCACTCGCAGCACGCAGGGGCATAAATGTAATATAAAATAGTTGGCAACGTTTTGTACTTATCTGCGTGTCCATTCCGAGCATTCTGCAGGGCTCAGCTGGAGTTGCATCATAAAGAAAATAAATAGTACAGTCACAGACGAGTTATGCACAATATTAAATGTTGTGCCAGGACTGTTCAAGTGTCCCAGATATTCGCAGCTGATATTTGAGGTGTCCAGTTATTTGATACACTAACTTATTTATTTGTTTATTGCGGACTAAAAGTAGTTCACAACAATTAAATTTAAAATTATTATTATAGTTACATATTAATTAAAGTTATGCCTACTTTCGTAATTAATGAAGGCACATTTAGAACCTACTTAAATAGTCCTTGAAATTTCCTAAATATATTAAGACGAAATTTAAAATTTAAAATTTAATCACTTAGATAAGGATAAGTATAATTGGTGTTTTGGAAAAGAAATGTGTTGCTCACGATGAAATAAATAAATAAAATTAAATTTATCAGTATGTGAAGGATTTTATTTGTTCAAGCTAACAATAGAAAATGATTAAATAAAATTAATTCTGTCAAAACTGATGTTTTATTTTTGTCAATGGGTAAAAGTACCCATTCATTTACTCATCAAAGTTTCAAATAAATCAAAATATCAAACTTATTTCTTTTTCACATTTAAATTCGTGATCCCATTGCACTCAGTCTGTTTAATCAGCTTTTGTGTCTATTTCAATAAATATGTTTGTAAATATGTGGAAAAACACAGCTGTATATAAGGTCTGCTGGATATGACACATTTTGTTTGCTTGCGGTATTTAAAAGTCGTGTGAGATCCAAAATAATTGTAAGTCAAATGCAAAGTTAACCAGCAGACAAGTAATAACTTAGTCATGTTCACTGTTCACTGTTCACTGTTCACTGCTCGGTGTTTGGCTGAAAGCCACAAGGCCACAAGGCCAAAACTCAAAACTCATTTAAATCAATGCCATTTGCCATTAGGGCAGCTGACCAAAAAATGTCATTGATAAACGTCGTATGTCAAATGGGGCGTGAGGTGTCTGAAGGGCGGTGCCCATTTACACAGGACTGTGTGTGTGTGTGTGTGATGTGTGTGTTGTGGGTTCTGTTGCATGTTAGACGAAAGCTGTCAAAAATGTTATGGAAAATGTGGAAGCATTGACGATGATGAGGTGACTTCTAACTAGCTGTGAAGCTCCTGTTAACGAGCTCTGCCCCACACGATGAACTCACCTCTCCACACCACGAGGCACTCATGTGCGAACAGTTAGGCGGGGTTAGCTGGGCGCAAAGGGGAAACTAACCGGCTAGTATAAGTTGTGTTAGTTGTTGTTGGCGTCTCACATTGAAATTAATTTAGCTAGCTTTCAATTATGTGCCACAAACATTCATGCATGAAACTAAGACACGTTTAGCATGGGCGCTCGGCGGGGGCCAGTTGGGGGCAGGGCAGCTGCCAAGCGCCAGTGTGACATGACAGGCCTGACAACCCCAACAACATATTGACATTTTTGCTATACATTCCGCACAGCAGGCAGTCAGTGCCCCATTCTCCAAAGACAGCGCTTGGAGACCGACAACAACAACAGCAACAACAACAGCAGCGAAACATGTGTGAGTGTTTATGTCGGCGTGTCAATTTTCGTTGTTGACGTGTTGCCAGCCCCGCCTATTTCGACTAACCGCCCGTCTGTCTGTCCGCCCACTCGACTGTCTGTCCGCCCGTCCGCCCTGTCTGCCCTTCCAGTCCTTGTATTCTTTTGCTCCCATCCGTCTCGTATAACGTGCCACCGAGTTTGACTCGTCGTCGTCGTCTTCGTTGCTGTCGCCGTATTTTGTATTATTATTAAATTTTACTTTCGCCACTCAATATGGGAAATGTCATCTGTTTATGATGGCTTTTTGACATCCCTCGTTATTGAATGTGTTTGCCTCTTGTTGTTGCTGTTGTTGTTGCTCTTCCTCGGGTCTCGTAGCATATTTCTTTTATGATTTCTCAGTTGTTGTTCTTGCTGTTCTGCTGCCGCAGACAACTTTGATGTATTTTCAATTTTGCGGTTTTTCCTTTTGGTCTTCTTTCTGCAACTTCTGTGCAAACCAGCAAAATCACCTACTACTGCAACAGCAACAACAACAACAGCCAGTCTTTGTCTGCCTGTTAAGGTTTCGAGCTTGATTTTTTACTGCCTGACAGCTTTGACATGCCCATCACATTTATATCGATTTGGTTTGCCGGAAACCAACTCGTTTCATTAAATATCATGAATTATGTAAGTATATACAGCTGCGGTTAAATAATAATAGTAAAATATTTCAAAACATATAGTTAAGATATAGTTAAAACATTTTGAAATCTATTTTTAATACCAAGTATACGTAAAAACTGAAAAATGGAATAGCTATAAAATGATTACAAAAGAAAATAAATAAATAAATGATAATAATAATATAATAATAATAAAATAATAAGAAAATAACAAAGTTTTTAAATTTATCAAAGGCAGTTCATATTTGTGAATAGTACTGACGATTTTCTTAACTTTGTATGTGACCACATAATATAAGTTGCAAATTTATTAGAATATTTTCGTTTACTTTTTTCATTATTTTATTTATTTTTTTCTTTAGTTATACATTTTTAATTTAATTTCATTCTTATCTTTTTATATATAGAAATAATCACCACAAGGCATTGGTGCAAAGGAACCTCCTAATCTTAGCCGAGACCTCTTCACAGTCTCGCCTAAAACTCTAAATTATACTCAGCAGTCACATTGGAAACCTTAATTTCCCAATCGGGTTGACAGTGAACCCTTTCTAAATATTAGCTCAGCTTGAAACTATTTCAATAAATTGCATTTCTATCGTAATTTACATATCTTTTAACCGGTCAAGCATTTGAGTTTTATTGAATTATTAATAAAAACAGCACTCAGTTATTCAATCAAGGTTTGGTTATGGTTTCTCCCATCAGCTGGTAAGTGGACGCTTTAGCCTGCATAAAAAAAGGTCAACACGCACGGACAGTAGCCAACAGTATGCGGCGGCTACTTAGTGTCAAGACGTGTCATAAACACATCAACTTTACTGTCGAAACAAATAAAAATATAAACTTTGACACAGACATGCAACTCACACACACACACACACACACATATACACACAGAGCAGAATAGATATAAAATCAAAGTGGAGAGATAAAAGCAAACACAGCCATAATAGACAACACACAAATGAAAGCCAATCGTAAAGGCTGTCAGGTCGAAACAGTGTTCAGGTTTCCACTTCTCTCCCTCTACCTCTCCCTATCCCTCTCCCTGTTTGTGCCTGTCTGTCTCCCGAGGGTGCACACTCTTGAACAGAGCCATAAAAAATACATTTTATTTTAGAAAATTGCATTAAAATTGTCATAAAAGAGCTGAAAGAGGGGGGAGACTGTGGCGGCTGTCATTCTGTGTCTCTGTATCTCTGTAGCTGTTTCTGGTGCGGAGGCAGCAACCCAAATCAAATATGGGAAGCTGACAAAATGTGACAATTACTGGGGACAGTTGACACAAAGGAGAGTCGTAAAAACCAAAAGCAAAGTATGTAGTTGGACACGTTGTGGAGAGTGCAGAGCAGGGGGCCTCGGGCATACAACTTTATAGTCGTGGCAGCTAATGACTCATTATGGAGCTGTTTGCAGGTTTTACTAGTACTGCGCCCTGAGTTCAACCACTTAATCCTATAAATACCTGATTTCCAAATCCCATAAAAATTATTCGTCTATTAAATTTAAATGACTTAAATGGTGTTCCATTTCCATTTCCACACACACTCACACACCCTGGTCATAAATAACCAACAAATAAAAAAGTTTTTCTGTTTTTGTTGAGTTTCATTTTCGACATTTTTAGTGGCATCGAAATCAATTTTCATATCGTTAATCTTGTAAATTATGCATGTCGGATGTCATGTAGTTATTTCGTTATTCCCCCGAGCACAATTTGAGTCCATTTTTTTGGTGGCACCACCAGTTTCAAGTAGGCGTTTCATGAACCTGTTTCAAGTAAGCTTCGATTTCAAAGCTAGGCGCATAAGCATTTTGTTTGCCCAACCTGAATACAGCTTGTGTTGAATCGATAACATAAAAAACTTACAAAATACTTTGATTTTATTGTATTTTCAAAGCATTTTATAGACTTGAGTCGGGAAAGCGGAAAAGGAGGACTTAAAGGATTTCTTATTGATCCATCAAATCAAACGTATAGCTAACAATGGATCGAATGAAGAAAGGACCTACGGCTGAGCAGGTGGCTTCTGAAACTTATTTGTATTTATTAACTTTTTTGTTGTGCGTTGCTTTTGTTTTGGCAATTTCGTAAAAACGCAGATTTTGAATAATAAATATTCGTAAATAATCACCGGTTGAGGAGTGTATTTTGTAACTAGCAAATAACAAATGGAACTTTTCAAATTGTGAGTAGCTTACATTTCATACTTGCTCCTATTTAAGATAGCTAAACTGACTTAGCCCAGTTTTATTAGTATAGACTAATACTCCCTGATATTTAACTTATAGCCTAGTCTGATTGAGTTAATTCGAACATTAGTTGCAATAGTCTTTAACGACGACACATCGTTTGCTGACTTCATGTGCATTGTTTAGCCCGCAGTATGTACATCTGGCATATGGTACAGAGAGTGGCGACCCTTGTCAAAAATAAATAAAACGAATGGCCCAAAATGACATAACTGTCAAATTCGTAATTGTTCATATGCAAAGAACCGTAAGAGAAACGAATTTCTTAGCAGCAAAAGGAGGAAAATGTAAAGGAAAAGCTGCGCAACTTAAGCACAACGAAGCTGAAATACTCTGCTTAAGCCAACTGTTCCTGAGTCCGCTGATCTTATGATATATACATGATTTTGTCATTGCACCCGATGTACACGGAGTATCCTGATTCAAATGATGGTCATTATTCATGGCATATATGAAATGCAGCATGTTTAATTCGTAAGGAATGCAATCAATCCAAAAAGTGACTCTCGCAAATACCAATGACAACTTCAATTATCGCTAAAAAGTAAATTGAATGCGAGTTGCGAAAAGCGTACAAGATATTTATACAAGTGGACATGTACACAATTGAAAAGAGTGCAAAATGTGCCAACCACAAAATCCGCACTCACGTAACCCCTGAAGGCCCCCCGGAACCGGAGCCCGGTCTACAAGCTTGTGACACATGTAAATGCGTGCTGACAGCACTAGGGGAAATAAGTACAAAAGAGGCCAAATACAACAAAAAAAAACAGAAAAAAAGAATAACACGCAAAAATAAAAGAAAACTGTCAACTAAATTAATGTCATGCGTGTGCAATGCAATGAAAAATTATGGGCCGGCTTTATGTCAATAACAAAAGGCAGGCCAACGAAAAGAAAAAATAAACCGAAAGCCAGCCAAACCAGAGACAATGATTGATTTGACAGGACAACGTGGTAGAGCGCGGTTCGACACGATATGATGGATCCCATGCGATGGATGGATGGATGGATAGATTGATGGATTGATGGATTGATGGATTGGTGTATTGAAGCAAGCATAACCCACAAGTGAAACTGTTGTCATTTGGAGGCGCCTCAGGTTACTCGCACTAATGAACGCAAATAATATTTATTTCGCAGCTCTGTGGAATCGCTTCTGCGTCTGCTCAAACAAATATTATTTTCGAAGCATTTGTCAACATTTGTCAAATTTGACAGCACACGCCCGCTCGCGTTGCCCTTGGCAATCTTTTCACTCCCTCCATCCATCCATCCATCCATCCATTTATCCATCCTTTCATCCAGCACGCCGACATTGACGGCACTCGCCCCTTTCACTGGCGAGAACGACGCCTTTACGCGAAATTAATAACATGTACAAACAACAACTGTGCCAAAGTACTTATCCTCGCGAAAGGGCAAACCGAGCATAGACCATATCTGGGGTTGCGGACGAAGGCGTTCTGCGAGGACCTCACGCGTACACTCCTCACCCATACCCTGGGGCATGAGCAATGTTCACATATGGTGTGCGGTTTTTCTATGACGTGGCAAGCAAAAAGTTTTTCGATTGCATGCCACTTGCGCAAGCCAAAAACAAACCGACTTTATATATTTATGCTGCAATATGACGGGAACTTTTCGCTTATTAAAAATTAGATGTGGCTAGAACTTTAACTCTTAAATATATTATTATATTAATTTATTAAAAAAACTACCTATATAAGAAAAAAATGTCTTACAAAAGTATTACTTTTTTTAATTTTACTACAAAATTAGAAATGATGCGCTTTGGCTTACTTAATATTGTTCATTAATGACTGTGACTTTTAAAAAATCACAGGTTTTCTTTAATTAATTTCAGTATGCATTCATTTAACTTTGGAAAATATATCTAAATTAAAGACTAATCTCTAAGCTAGCAACCGAGAACTATACAAATAAGGCTTTGTATATCTGCTGTTTACAAATAATCTCTATTATAAAAAAAATATATGTCTTAAACAGAGAAAATAACCTTTCTAGTATTAATTATTATAATTATTATTATTATATTATTAAATATATAGAGTTATATCTTACTTGAATCCAAGTATATTTCAACATTTCATATTTAAATCCTTTGAGGTTTTCAAAACAAATTCAAAAAAAACCTAACAACTATCAACAGCTTTCAACTGCGAGGAGTAGGTGTTGGGGAAGTGCTACCAAACCTATCATTTGGGTAACTCCACATACTCACACTTTCACACACACTCACACACACACATATATACACACACATCATACTTCATAAGGCAGGGCAGAGGCATATCAAATTTCGAGCAGATTTCAATTTGATTTTATGTGCCTCCGGTGACGACAAGGACCATGGACCCTTCAGCCCAGCATGCCATGTTATGGGCATAATGCTGTCAGCCCATATTTCTCAGCCAGAAGATCACAAACAAAAGGGGTGTTTGCCTTGGTCTTGCTCTGCTAGGGCACAGACCAGCCCAGCCCAGCCCACCCCTGCCCTGCCCGGGGGGTGTTTTTGTGGCGGCTGTGAAATGAATGCCGTGAATAAAGCGATTTGTCTTCTTTGTTGTTTACGTTTGGTGTTATAAATTTTGCGTCGGCTTTTCGCCCAAAACGTACGGCGACCGTCGTATACCCATCTAGAATTGCCTAAAAATTATTTGTGCATAACAGGGATAATCATAAATCTGGCTAATTGCACTTTATTGGGGTCTCTCGCTTACGTCCTCGTTCTCTGCATCAATCTTAGGGGTAAAATTGAATTTGACATGCCGCTCATAGGCATTAAATCTGTACATTTTTATAGTCTAACAAACGGGCAACATATAAATTTTCAGCTTTTTGACGATGCTGTCATTTGATAAGGCTAATGGTCTTTTGCCACTGGTTCCCTTATTTCCTTCACTTTTCGCTGGACTGAACAGATAAATGCAGCTTTCCTCAAGCAGGTGATGCCATTTATTATTCGATTCTATTTAATTGTTGCAATTATTATTAAAAAAATCCGCGAATTTGAAAGCTTTACAGACTTAACAATATTTATTGTTTATTTAGTATTTGCCAATTGTATTCAATTTATTTATTATTTACAATATATCTGTATATGTATATGTGTATATTTATTTTTTATTTAATACTCATCAATTATATATAATTTATTCTTTCACTTAAAAGAAAATTAAAATTAAATTTATAAATTAATTTACATAAAAGGATAAGCACAAAACTAAATAAATAATGAATATAATAAATTTGGGTGTAATAAAATCTGAAATGGTCCAAAATATATTTGGCGAAACACAGGAAAAACCCAATTAGACCAAAAATTTTAAAGCGTTACTAAGAAAGCAGAGTGAAAGAGAGAGAGAGAGAGAGAGAGAGAGAGTGAAAAATTGAAGAAAAAAGAAAAGAGAAATTTGCCCGAGTTAAATTATTTAATAAGACATTATTCAAAGAAGAGGCAAGCTAATTTGTCCATAAGCCTGTGACTAACAAATAAAAATACAAACAGACAAAAGTTACTTTGAAAAATCGTATATTTCTGTGCATTGTTTGAAATATTGTAGAAAACAAGGAATAGTGTATCCCACACATAAAAAGCAACACTCACTCCGTGTGGGATTAAAAAATAATTCTCACAGATGCACACACGAGAAATGCATTACACTTGGCCCAAGTCGTCGGCACATACGTAATTAGCTGAGCATGTTTGGGCGAACAGAATCCGAAATGAATATGCAGCTGAAGAGGCATTTTCATACTCATTTCCATTTCCATTCCCATTCCCACTCCATATCAAAACTCCCTCTCCCATTGCCATATTACCGTGACTCTGTGGCTGTTCTTCGGTCCCCGATTTCATTTAAATGAATTTGAAAATCGAAATGAGCATACCCGGCTGTAAATCGTGTATGTGTGTATGTATGTGTTAGAGTGTGTGCCAGTGTGTGCAAGTGTGTGTAGGTACACGGCTTTTGATCTTTGTTGCGTTTGTTTGTATACAATTTGATGGCTCGTGTTGATGGATCGTAAACGTGAAATGATGTTCGCGATGCCGCCTCCGACTACGCAGCCGACTCCGTTGATGACGATGACGATGATCAACGGAACGATGACGGCACAAAGTGTCTTTGATCATTTGCCGCGCCAGTTGGCAGTCAAAATGTTAATTTATACGTTGCTGCCACCTACACATGCCCCCAACACAACACAACACAACACACAACACAGCACAGCAGCATTAACAACTTTACAAACATGTTTGAGATTTTTATTGCGGTGTGAAAATGCTTGATTCTTCCGTAAAATACCAAAAACGATGAAAAAAAAAGAAAAGGATCAAACAAGTTTATGGGTGGGCAATCGGGCGATATATATACACCGATAGCAACACGAATACCAATACCAATACCAGCACATATCCATATACATATCTACACACACGTGGAGAGCTCGATGCGGCTTTGGAGTGATTGATGCGCTGTGAGCACCAAAACAACAAGATGCTGGCAACAACAACAGCATCCGATCTTCATTATGAACAAGTTGTCGGTGAATTTTTATTGTTGGAAATCGATCAAACCACTTGACGGCTGATCAAAGCCACAGGAACTTTCAGTCGGCGTATTTTATACGATTTAATTAATGTACGAGCAGGTTGTAATTTTCATAAAATATGTATTTTTGCTGCTTTTGAAAAATGCAAAGTTTTTGCTTATTGCGCAAATTGTTTACAATATTTTTGGACAAGTTTTTCTTAATTTTTTTATTATTGATGTTGCGCTTAGTAATAACTGCAGTTCGTCAAGTATTTTTGCAAATAAAAATATCCATTTAAAAGAAATTTTTTATACGAGCTGCACAAACATCCTGGCGAGGCAAACTTCCTTCAGATTCTGGCCGTTTATTGCCAAAGTTTTCAGGAATTATCGCGCTGAAAATGTCCGGCTCGCATCAAGAAATACTCAAGATAAATACTCTCACACATTTGGACATGGTTGTTAAAGCGTGGAGGACAACAGCAAGCTGTGCCCGTCTGGTTGTCTGATTGGAGTGCATGGAGCAAAAAGAAACATTTGTCTCGCTTAATTTAAACAGATTTGCGAGATTATTGTCATGCCGACGTTAAAGCAACAATTTCAATTTTGCCGCAAACAAACGCAGCAAAAAAGAGACTGCAACAACAAGAGAAACCCGCTGTGCCAGCTGACACACTGCGAGAGACAGGAGCGAATTAACAACCTCAATCGCAAGTTGCAACTCCAAGTGGGGCACCATTGGCGGGGGCTTGAAAAGAAAGAAAGTTGCACTCGACAAGGAGAACGATGCAAACGCATGCGAATCTTGACAGCCGGCAACTTTTAATGTTGCCCCGCGAAAGCAACAGCATAAGAAATACTCTCAAAAAAAGAAGAAGAAAAACAGAGGCACATAATAAAAGATGCCAGGCAGAGACAGAGTCTCCTCCAATTCCGAGTGGGTTGTTGTTTGATGGCAGAACAAATTTGCAATGTCGCTGTGATTTTGCGCCAGCGTGACAGACACTTGCGCTCTTACCGAGCCGCCACGGAATGTGCACACACAAGCCATATTTAAAATGCTTTGATGTTGCACCGACTGTGGCAGCCACACAACTACAACTGCAACTACAACTCCATCTCCAACTCTAAACTTCAACTTAAGCTGCAAGGCGTTGCCTCCGTCGGAGAGAGAGAGGGAGACGGGCGCGAAACGACTTATGTTGCATGGTTGTCCGCTTGACACGATCAGAGCAGGCTGGCTATCTCAAGGCAACACATGTCCAGTTTTAATTGCTGCCATCAATGAATGAATCAGCTAACGGTTGACGCCTTGACAGTTGACTACTACAGCCTGACAAGCTGACTACCAGCTAGCTGCTTTCTGCTTGCAGCTTGCTGCTTGCCCGACTGGCTATTTAGCTAACTGCCAGCCAGTCAGCTACTCATTTCCGGAAGTTGCAAATAAATAAAAATAAAAAAAAGAAATAAAGAAAACCCGCAGTTTATCACTATAGCAGCTGCTGCATAGACATTAGACTCTGTCACGCTGTCAGTCAAGTCTCTGGCTGCCAGCAGTCGGGCTTTAAACGCAGACATTTGATCTCAGCTGTCAACTAGACTTGCGTCAAACTGTTTGGACAAGCTGTTCGAGTACATAATGTCAAACAGATGCAGTACAACAACAATAATAACAACAACAGCACAACATGCAACATGTTATATATAGGCCATCTTTTAATTTTTAGATTAATTTAAAATCTTTCAAAAATTTATGAAAATATTAAATGTCTTTAAATAGCTACTTTTACCCCGCAATTAAATTTCTAAATGGCATCAGAAAAGCCCATCTTAGCAAGCTACTTCACTTACCCTAGCTTTTATCCACCTTATCCAACAACATCTACAAAATATTTACTAGATCAAATTTTAAATTACGAAATAAATAATTATTAGGAGCATAGCTGAAGGCTTGGTAGCTAATGCTCTTTCTTGTATTATTAATTGTAATATTATTTCTATAAAATAAATGATAGTAATATAAATTAAGGAGCTGGGGTTGATGGAAGAGCTGTAGGCTCAGAAAGGGGGCACAGTAGACCTTATAGGTCGCAGTGCTGGTTCTCCCCAACTATAATATTAATAAATTAATAAATAACCTGAGATTCATGAAATTGCCATAGAATTAAAAAATGTGCTTATTAGAATATGAATCTAATTCTTTTTACTTAGCTAAAAATGGCCTCTTAAAAAAGGGAAATATGATAAGCCAATTATTGAAATAACAAAATCCGATTTCAATCGGAATCCAACCAATCCAATGATTTGACTATATGCACATCTGGACATTATAATAGGTGTGAGGAAGATAACTTGTGAATTTTTAAATATAATGCATTAATTGGTAAGTAAAACCAGTCTGTTTCCATATGAAAGTCGGGTGTCTGTGGCTTAAAATACAGTCCAAATGTATATAAATAGCTAAATAAGAACCGATAGATTAAGCTTGGAAAAATATTTCAAAATTAAAACATACTCAAGAAACCATATTACAACTTTTCCGAGTTCCAGTAGGCATATAGAAAATTTGTAACAGGTATCAAAAGCTGACGTTTGCAAAATACATAGAAAACCAGAAGAAAATCAGAATTTATACAGTCAAAACTAAGGAACTAAAACAAAACAAATAATAATCTCTATTTAGGCAATTCAAACCAAGTTTAAACATGATTCGTTTGCTTGTCCTCCACAAATGGTGTTCAATTGCTCCCTTCCGCTTTTATAGCGCTGGTGTCGATCCTAAGCCCACAGAGCTCTATGTCAAAACTCAAGAGCAGGAGGTGATCAAGGAGCAAACAAAGGATATCAAAGAAGACCAACAGTCGAAATCGAGCGAACGTTACTTAAAATTTAAGGAGAAACTGCGTTCGGATGCACCCGTAATCAGTGTGCCCAAAGGCTGGATACATCCGGCTCACGAGAAGGAGCCTCTCTTGCCCTGGCCAAACAATACCAATCCACATACAGGTGAAATTGGTGGACCACGCGGACTGGAGCCCACACGCTACGGTGACTGGCAGACCAAGGGCCGTGTTACAGATTTCTAAAAAAAAAAACCAGAATAAATATAAAGAAAAACACCCATACAAGACTCATACATCCATTTGACAAGGCCAGCCTTCACGAACTCTGATTTATTGGCCGTGTTAAGTACAGAAGCACTTACTATTTGTTAGACTCTGCCGCTGAAATATCATTTGGAGCGGTAGCAGGGAGATCATTCAACCTTTATCATTGTTGTTTGCTCTTCTGCGAAGGCATTACATAAATTTCAATTGTGTGGTTTTCTAGAATTTATGTTCCAGCAATAATAAAATATAAATTGATAGCCTCTTCTACTGGCTGCTCTCTCGCCAAGAGAAAGGGTTCTCGGAATAGAGTGCGTGGCTTACAGCGTCCATTATTTATGGTCGAGGGCAGGGGCAGAGGCAGTGGCAGTGGCAGTGACAGTGGCAGGGGCAGAGAATCGTGCCTAAGTCCAAATATGCCGAGTGTGCATCGCTCGATTCATTTGAAATCGAGGCGACAGTTTACGTGATTTTTATTTGAAAAGTTTTTGTGTTTTCTAATTTTGTAGCCGAGCCGCGTAGTTTACCAGAACTCGAAAGGGGTTTTAAAATGCCATAAATTGTTGGCGACAATCTAAAGAAATTTGTGGTGGCCAAAGTAAATGTCTATGGGATATTTGCAGCTGTTTTGTTAACTCAGCTTATGTTGGCATTTTGTGGTCTTTGCACAGATTAGTTGGCCATCCAAATAGAAACCCCAAATGAGGAACAGCAATCACATAAAGTAATTATAGTCTGGCATAAAATTAGTAATCAATCATTAAGATTATGCAATGATGATCCTCTGTTGTATTGTTTTAAATAATCACATTGTTCTGTAAATTAATGAAAATATATATAATTTATTTATTAGGCTCTAATCCAGCCGCACGAAGGAAAACTTTGTAAAAAGTTATTTCATAATTCATTTTATCTTTTTTTTTTAATTTATATATTACATTTTAGATTTATTTTACTTGAATCTAATTAATTTTTATCTGTAGTTTTCCGTTTGGACTGATAATAGTCTACATTAAATAAATAAAAAAAAAACGCTCCTTGTAGACCCACGTTTATATTATTCTATAACACACAAAAAACTCTGATAGCTGAAAAAATCATAGTGTTATCTAATTTATTGCCATAACACCTAACACTTAATCAATCATGAAAAATCAAATAAAATGAGATATTCTTCTGCTATATTATAAATATTTGCAGTGTTGTTTAAATAAATGAAAACATTATGAGAAATTATTTATTTGGATTTCTTTCAGCATAAACAAAAAAATGATTAAAATGTGTTTCACGCAAATGATAGTCCTCCATCTATATACGATTATTCTATAACAAACATCTGACTGAAGCAATCTTCAAAATTGATCGTCTTTGTATTTCCAGCTAAAAAGAATCAGAGTTTTGTGTAATTTAGTGCCATAATACGATCTTAACACAACCGTAAAGAGTTGAGCACAGAAATTTCTTAAGTAGGCGCGAAATTGCTCGTAAAATGGTACGAATGCGAGTGCTCGATGTGGATACAGCCGGAGAGGCACGAGAGATGCCGGAGATATGCCCGAGATATGCCCGAGAGATGCCCGAGAGATGCCCGAGAGATGCTCAAGTTGGCCGAGAGACCGTGATGATGCCCTGGGGCGTTCCACATTGAGCAGCGAACCGGAAAAAATCAAAGGCAAAACAATGATCAAAGCTGTCATTACAGATCTCGGGGCGGTCTTTGATCTTGCACCGCAATGTGGCAGAGGCCGTGCATAGTTTAATGTTTTGTTTTTTATTTGATTTTCACTTTGTTCTATCAATCAGCGCCTACTACTTTGCGACGCGACGCAGCAGGAGCCTGTCAGAGATAGGGTTTGGCTTTTTTTCGGTGGTATTTGGTTCGGGGGCCCCATAAAATGATCTTGAGAACTCTGGCATGCGATCGTTCTTTGCTTCCAATTTTTCACGTAATAAAAACACATTAGCAACAACTACAACAACACGAACAGGTCGAGTAACAACACGTTAATTTTGTTTTAAAAATAAAATAGACGAAATAATTGTAGCAGGCCCCTGAAATCGCATTTGATGGATGACTATGTATGTATATCTATAGGAAGTCTCTCAGTTGTTCGCATTGCTGAGTAAGATGTCGAGAGTTGTGTGCATTATTTCACCTCTCATTTATTTTTGGGGTGTACATAAAACGGATAGTGGATTTCCTGGAATTTATGCGGAATTTTCTTGTTGATTTAAATTTGTTTGATTGTGATTGATCATTGATTTGGCTTTGCCGATGGATAGCATACATCCATCTGTAAATAGATTCCAGAGTGAGGTGTGTTTGTCTGCTCCACGAATGTTTGTTATGCATTTGCTCAGATGAGACAATACCAAGAATTCCGGACTGATCAAGTCAATCATCGAATATTACACATTTGAACCCAAGTAAATAGAAATTACTAAACTCAGGCACATTATTATATATATTTTTAAACAACTTTAATTGTTTTTAAAAAATATAATAAAAATATATATTTTTAACGTATTTAATTATTCTGAGGAGCTTGCATTTCTATAATTTAGAACAATATATAAGGTATTTTTTACGTTTTTAAATATTGTTTTTTAACTGTTGTAAGAAGCTTGCATTTCTATATAGCAGCAAAGTTTCTCTTACAAATCTACAGTTTTTCTGAATAGCATAAGTTAATGAGCTATTTTTTCGAATGTGGATTTAGCCTTCCCCATTTAACAATCTTATTTCACAAATTTAATAATATACTGCAAATATTATTTCAGTACTCAAGGGCTTTGCTTAAGCTACCCTTAAGCTTGGACTAGTTTCTTAATGAGCCTAACGCATATGGCACACATCCGTGTCTGATCTGCACATTGATTGGAGACAATAAGTCTATTAAAGATCAAAGTCACGCATCGACCATTAGATGCACATATTAAGGACATGAAGCGTATGCGTTACCCGCTTCCCCTCGCGTTCCGGTGATTGTCTATTTATTTCACAAATTTTGTGGTCATTGGGAATTAGTTTTGTTTGGCTTGTGTCGGCTTCAAGCAACATCAGAGATGGCCACACATAAAATGCACGCCAAACATGACATGCGAATTTCTGGGATGTGTCCAAAACGAAAGTGATAAACGATACAGAGAGTAACTAAGACAGAGACTCAGGGCAAGGGACAGGGGACAGGGGAGTAATGAGAAAGGAGAAAGCTGAATGGCAGCTTGGCAGCCTGACACTTGGATATGCGCACAAATAACACTTAACACAATAACAAGCAAACTTTTCGACTAATGACAGTCCAAGTAGCAAACAATTTATCCAATGCCAGCCAGCATGTCCTTTTTGCGCCTTTGCCTGTGCTGCCTGTGTCTCAACTAGAACAACTACAGCAACTACAACAACAACAACGCAACGCTTCCCGCTGCCAAGTCATTAATCTTATTTCGTTTTGGTTGTACGACGGCAGGAGGCCAGTTCTGGCAGTGCTCGCCAGTCCTTGCCAGTCCTTGCCAATCCTCGCCGTCGTCGTCGTTATCCTTTCAAGCGTGAACACATGCGATTACGCGTGGTGTGTGTGCCAGTTTCCGCATTTTCCTGTGCCAGGCGGCTGCCATGATTAAGTGCCATTTTGAAAAGTACTAAAATCCGGTCGGTCATGGCCCACACTTTGACTCCCCGCCCCGAGTTGCTCGCCAATGTCAAAGTGTCAATGATATATGTTATACGCCCCGATAAGACGCTCAGCAACCACCCACGCTTAGTTACGCCCCTGGACTTTACCATTACCAGACCCCAAAAAACCTTTGCCAGCAAGTGAAAAATATTGCACGTGGACAAAGCTTTGTTGGCGAAATCAGTGCACGTTCACACAATAACATAATAGTTGGCAATATATTGTAGATTTTCCGTCTGTCCTCCTGTCCACCTACCCCCTGCCACATGCCACAACCAGCATTTGCTATTCTGTCCCCTCTCTCCCTCACTCTCTCTTCCAATTTTTCTTAGTTTTCCGCATTTCTGTGGGTTTCCCTCTCAGCTTGGCTGCTTTGGTAGCTTTACGTGTGAAATATTATTTGGCAATGACATGACACAATATACATTCGATTGTTTTCTTCCTTCTGGCACTTTGTTCGCTTATTTTATGAGTTATGATTGCGAATAAAAGTTCACAGGTTGCTGGAAAAAGAAAAGCAGTCAGCTACTCTGGCATAGAACCAAACCATTTTTTGATGGGATTATATTATATAAGCTTGTGTGCACTTGATATATATATATATATATATATATAAATCTGCTATTTAATCAGCGATAAATTAAGTAAATTTCAGTATGGAATTAGCAAAAAGCAAAAATAAAATTAAATTTCAAAAATTTTCGACTCGCCTTTGAACGAAAAACAAAACTTTTGTTTAAATATATTAACTATTATTGTTAGAAAAATGAATTCAATGTTTTTATTTTAATTTATTTATTTGATGTCGACAAACATTTATCTTCTCAAAAAAAAATACAAAAATTAAAAACAAATATTAAATATTAATCATGTTAAAAAATTTATAAGATTTTTTGGTGTATTGAATAACAAAATTGTTGCATGGATTGGTTGACCGAGAGATCCGATTAAATTAATAGATTTATCTATATATATTAATTATAATTTGGTTTCCCTCTTGTACTGATTAGTTGGTTGCATTCTTTAAAAATCGTTGTTTATTTTTGCATTATGCGAAAACTTCTTTGTTGCAAATTGCTGCAATATCCAAAAATGTTGCTTACTGCTCCAATTATATAATCAGATATTAACCGAATTTTATGTACAGATATTAACTGATTATGTTAATTGCCTTTGTTAGTAATTAATATCAAGCTGTGCACTCTAAAAAATACAAGCTAATTTATGACATTGATTACTTCGTTCGATTGCTATTTTTGCATAATGCCTCAACTTCTTTATTGCACTTTGTATTACAGTTGCAATGCACACACACACACACATAAAGTATATATGTAATTAATATTAATAGCGCTGTAAATCAATCCACTCGGAACTATTCCCAACTCGGCGAGCAGCACAAATGCAATAAATTCATTAGCGAAAAATTTCCGAGTGATGGAAAAAACAAAGCCAACAACAGCAATAGCAACAACAACAACAACAACGGCAACGGCAACAATCAGTGAGCAGAAAGAAAATAAACTAAAGCCGTACAGGAAACGCAGACATGGCCACAATATACAACAATTTACAACCTAAATCAAATGCAGTTGAATGACCAACACAGACGCCATAAATCACTGCCCAGTTGAGCCGCAGACGGACGCGCACGCGGATGTGGAAGCGTTGAGCACCATGTGCAGAGCCAGGAGCATCCAATATTTTAGTGGTAGCCGGCAAGGGAATCGAGCTACAGAGCTCCCCACACCCCCGCTGACCAGACCAACCGCCCAAAAGATTTCGAGCACAGACGACGACGACGACGATGAAGGCCAAATGCAATATGTTATCAAATAAAAATGTTACAAGCGACGACAGGACTGAGCATGTGGACCCGAGTAACACAAGAAATGTGTTGCACAAATTTATTAGAAACCCTAACTAACGAGCAATATCCTTGCTACGAGACGGGGACGGAGTGCGAAGGGACAACGGACCACGTCAATATCGATGTGGGTCGGGCAAAAATCCAAGTGATGTGTCAAATGTTAAGACATTACAAAGCACTAAAGGCAAGGACATGGCAACAGCAACAGGAAAACAAATCGAACGTGTGCCCAATGCCATCAATCTTTTGTTTTTATTGCCAGGCAGCAGCGACATCAACATCGACATCGGCATCGTCTCAGTTCTCGTTTCCCTCAAGGTTCCCGTCGAGCATTTCTTACGAACGCCCAAAAGGACATGTGCTGACTGACTCTGCGCATGTGTGTGTGTGTGTGTGTGTGTGTGTGTGTGTGTGTTGGGTGTGTGTGCTTGTTGTGTGCCCGACATTAACTCGACAGGATAACAAATCTGTTAAATGTGACAAACGAGCTGTGCCGTCTTTGACAGCCTGGCAAGGATGCAGGCGGGCAGGCGGACTGCCATTCTGTTAAAGAGATCTAAGAGTCAAGTTTCCCGCCAAACTCCCCTGTTGCGAGAAAGTCTGTGTCATTTTTCATTGACCTCTCTCTCTCTCTCTCGCTCTCTCTCTCTCTGTTCAGGTGACGACCTTTTCAACTTTACTTACATGTTTAATATATATCTGTATATATATATATATATATATATTTATCTATTGCATAGGCGTGTAGGAGTTGCCTTCGAAAGTGCCTAACGATGATTTCATGGTGGTCAAACTGTAATAAATTTTTATTGTCCTCTATTATTGAGCGATAGTGAATAGAGTCGACTTTAATTTATGGCCATCTTCCAGAGCGGCTGCATTACGGCTTTCGACAACATTTTGCTGGCTTCACACAGAATTTAGTGTGTCCTTTTTGTGTATCCCTTATCCGCAATCTCTTCCTCTCTCTCTCTCTCTCTCTCTCTCTGATTATGTATGCGTGTCACACAGGTTCGGGCCCATTTTTGACCCCTTAGGTCTAGGTCCTGCTCCGCCTAAATATATCTATCCAGCTGTTTAAGCGCTCTTTCTTGACAATTTTATTAACAATGCTTATCAAGTCGTAGCTCTGACTTTGTGGCCTGTGCTGTGTAGTATGTGATTAAATCAAATAAACTAGAAGGCATATTCGTCGAGTGGTTCTGACTAGCAGATATCCTGTAGCCTGAAGGAAACTCTATAAAAATGTCAGAAATATGCGTGGGAACCGACTGACTTACAGCTAAACTAACCTAACTTATAACCAATTACAGTATAGTTGCGTTTTCTCAACTATTTTTGGGTTTGTCTTAATAATATACAAATTGAAGTTAACAAATTAGAATTATCAAATAAGACGCTTTAAGAAAGTGCTTTGAAACTTAAGTCAAATATTCATTTTCAAAAATGCAATGCGGAAAAGTTGAAAACTGTATAATTGTTTTCAAAAACAAAAGACATCAAAATCCAGACTAAAAATAATATGAATTCCATTGAAAATGAAAACTGTCATAATTTTAAATGTACTGTGTCAAGTTGCACCGAGTGCAGACAGACAGACAGACAGACGGAAAGACAGACAGACACCGGCAGTCGAGTTTAGTTTGTTTTTGGTTCTGGTTTTGGATTTGGTTTTAGTTTACTGTGCATTGTGAATTCTGTTTGAAAGAGTTTTCATTCTCTTTGACGAAAATAGCGCCACGTCATGCAACATTTAGAATTGAGCAGGCGTTGGTGGGCCACAGGCCTCTCCTCTGCCCCTCCTGGCCGGCATAGCAAAAGTTTTATGGGATTTAGGCAATATGCCCCGTCTGGCATCTTGGCGTTTTTCTTTTATCACATGCCTGTGTTTGCCTGCCTGACTGCCTGGCTGCCAGCCCGACTGCTTCTACACACATAAATATTCAGTTAGTGTGGGATTTAATATTGTTTATGAGGCGTCGCCATAGTCAAAGCGAAAAGAATTAAAATGTGTGCACTGCGGCTGAGATGAGCCATTGCAAATGCCGTTGAAATAAATTATGGCATTTAGTGTGAAAAATGAATACATAAATTAGTCGAAGGCAACCAGTTGCGGCAGCTTAAGAGAATAACCAAATCCCCTTTCCCTATTTTCCCAGACACGAATTTAACATAACATTTTGGAAAACATATATTTTTACAAAAGAGGTGCTGACTTTTTAGAGTTTTTTTTTTGTTCGTATTTTTCGTTTGCTAAGTTATAGGCTTACAATTTCGAATCGGCAATGAAATGAATTGTTTCCATTAATTCGTTGTTCATTATTAAATATATAACAAATATTCAGAATTTGATTAATATTCAGGATTAATGAAATATAGAAGAGAGTGGGAAATCAGATTTGTTAATGAAAAGAATTGTATTTCTTAATTAATAGTTCATTATTCATCTATAAGCTTCTACGCACAAGAAGCAAGTTCTTGCGCCATTCCACACAAATCGTACAATTTGAATATTTATTGAATACAACAAGAACAACAACAACAACAGAAAAAAAGCCATTTGTTATGCGCACAAAATGCCACTTTATCAAATTTGAATTTTTTCGTATTTCGCATTCGCTGGCTGTCGAAAATGTATTTAACACAATAATTTTGTTACAATTTGCAATATGTTGTGTTCGACCCGAAATTCGATTTGAACCCAAATCCGTGCCACAGAACGACACGAACCGACCCGAACCGACCCCCTGCAACATTGATTTGTCGCCTGATTGTAAATTATTGCTTTGACCATTTTGTGTTGCTGCCAACATTTGAATGGGTCTCGTTTTTCGTTATTCTATATTCTTTCTTTTCTTTTTTTCTTTTTTGGCTGTTGTCAGAGCAACCATTTTTCAAACCGGAAGTTTGCACAGTGTAATTGTTTATCTAAATGCTGGCAGTTGTCGAAGCGGAAATGTGGGTTTTTCTGATATGCTCCGAACGCTTGTTGTTGATGATGGCCAGCACTTTTCGTAATAACTACAAGAGAATTATCATTGAATGCGGCAAATGATTTATGTGACACTTTTCATATGCCGGCAACTGAAAACTGCTCTCGATTCCTGTCCAACAGCATGATCGGTAATTGGATTATGCTCCTCCACACACAAAGTACCAAAGTACAAAAGTACAAATGGAGAAGGCATTCGAGTAGATGGCAACTTGATATGCGCTTGGCGTGCAAATGTCAAAGCTACCAGGCTCTCCAGAGGCAATGCCATAGAAATCTGAAACGAAACTGGTACATACATTGACACACACTCACGCACACACACGCACACACACACACTCAGTTGCACACACAGAATATGGAAATTGGCTTCTATTGTCATTTTTATTGCCTTTACTAATGGTTTTTGGCTTGTCATGCTGAATTATGGCTTGGCAAACACACACGCACATTTCATATGTATGTGTGTGTGTGTGTGTGTGTGTGTGTGTGTGTAGGTGCCAGGAGACGGTCACAGAGCAGTTTACAATTTGAGGGCGGTCAAGGATATAACGGCTGGAGAGCAACAGAGAAAACAGAGGGCGAGCAGTAGGAACAAAAGCTGGAATGGTCTCATTGCCCGGCAGGAGGCAGAAGTCAAACGAATTTATAATTTATTGCCATCCGTTTGCTGCAGTTGACCGTAAGGAAACCGAGCCAAGGATCTATCTCGTCCATGGATGCAACCAAATTATTGTTTTCATATGGTTTCCAGTTTGTCAGCAGCAGCATCAGCAGCAGTCGAGTCAACCAGCAGATGTATTTGCCTCCTCCACTAAACAGGCACGTTTGTCCTGCTGAGCATTTCCAGAAAAATGCCCGCAATACACATAAATACATATACACATACATACATACATACACACATACATACATACTACACAGATTTGACCTAACAAATAAAACGCCTAATTTGATGCAGCGAATTGGTGAATAAATCGTATCGTTTTTTACATTTAAACAACGCAGGGTGTCATTAATGAGGGCGAAAGAAATGTCTGATGTCTTGTTTTAATTCACCAAAGCAATTAAATAAAATTTATAAAAATTTAAATAACACAAATAAAAGCCATAAACTGTATACTACAAATATGAAAATGGCGCCGTAGAGCCTTTTCATAAGTCGCAAAACAAACTAAGAGTGGTGGTCGATACTTATAGCAACAGCAGCTATGAATCAGGAGGAGCAGCAGCAATATCAGCAGCGATGTCAAAAGCTGCTTGATGCATCAGGAGCAGCAGCAGTCACATTAGCAACAACATCAGCAGCATCGTCAGCAACTTTAGTAGAAGTAGCAACATTTTCAGCAATATCACCAGAGGCATCCAGCGACAGCAACATACGTAGCAAGAGCATTTTAAGCAGCAGCAACAACATCTTCAGCAACAACATTACCATCCAAAGCCACGTCAGCAGCAGCATCAACATTAGCAACAACATCAGCAGCATCATCAGCAACATTAGCAGATGTTTTAAAACTTGCAGCAATATAATCAGATTCGACCAGCAGCAACATTGGCGGCAAAATTAGCAGCAGCAAAATTAGCAGCCGTAAAATTAGTGGCAGCAACTTCAGCAACAGTCGTAACGTTCACATCAACATTTTCAGCAGCAAAATTAACAGCAGAATCACCAACATCAGCAGTAATATGTACAACATTTGCTGCAACATCAGAAGCAGCAATAGTCGTTTCAACCGTTGCCAACAATGGCTCCAGCAATGTATGCAGCAGCAGTGTGTATGGCGTCAACATGACCAAAAGCAACAGTTATCAAGACAACCTTAACAACAACAATCGCCACACCAGCAGTAGCTCTTACTTGTTGTCGACAGCAGCAACAGAAGCCCCAAACTGGAGCTGGTCTATAAATCCCACTCATCCTCACAGCAGATATCCCCGTATTTGCGCATTTTTAATGTATTCAAGTAGGAACTGTTTTTAAATAAATTAATATGTAAAAGTTCTAAAAGCGAAAATAATATTTCAGTCAATTGCTTAAGATCAGTTCCGATCAAATAATGTTATGGAAACGGAAATATTTCCATCTGACCACTAATTCCTTTTACAAAATTTGAGCTAATGAGCTAATTTTTGATAGTTTCAGAGTCTAAAAAATAAACAACAAAATTGAGAAGTCATAAAATGTAATGATATTAAAATAAAAAAAGTATTTTTCTAGTGATTATCGATTAAGTGAATGGAATGAGACAAGCCCTGTTTATCCAGTGTTTATCGCCACCGGCTAATCCATTTTCCTGCTCTTTAATTCCAAGTACGTGAAACGACTTAGGCCAATTGTCATTGTGCGCATTATTCACGTCTCTGATTGCATTGGCTGGTTAGTAAGCACATCGATTCGTGGGTTAGTAGATTCGTACTTGTATGGTTTGCTTGCCGCTAATTATACATCATCCGCATATTGAGCACACACATCAAGCTAAGCAGCTCATTCCCATTCAATGCGGCTTAGTGAAGCCCTACAAAATGATCGACAATAATAGTAGATGTAAGCAGTAGCAGACTCTATAATTTAAAAGAACCACTCTGTATAATTTCCATTTATCACCTGTGTATTCCTGTTATTTTTTGTTGCGTTGTCCTACAAAATAGACCCGCAATTAAAAGTCAATTAGGTTAAGGCCAAAGCCGCACACATAAAGAAATGCACAAAGGATACGGGCTAATGTGCAGCAATTTAAAGCAGCTGACGAGAACCACACATTGGTAATTGTTGGGTGCACATGATGAGTGGTGCCAAGTGGGAACAACCCACTGCAATTCACACATTCAAAAGGGCTGATTCAACAACACAAAAACAAAGACAACAAGATAGAGGCAACAAATAAACCTTTTTGCACCTTGCAGATGTCAAACAATGAATGCTAACAAAATGGAATTCCCATAGGAATTGAAAACGACCTTTGTATGCACTACAATTTAGTCAGAACTAAACAGATCCAAAACCGGTTAACTAAACAATACCTAAAGCACATTTTTAAATTTGTTGCCATTTTGAACTTGAAATAAACTAAATAGATCTGTTAATAATATTTAAATAAATAAATAAATAAATAAATTTGTTAGTATTTTAAATTGTTACTATTTCAAACTCAAAACAAACTAATCAAATATATTTAAAATATTTGTTGGCTTAATATTTTTCAATTAAATTTTTTAATATTTTAATTTTTAAAAGCTGGAACTTAATAATAATAATAATAAACTAAATGAAACTGCTCGTCATATTTGGATGCATGCAAAACTGAATAAAAAAATTTGTAAAAAATTAATTTGTCACTATTTTAAACATAAATAAAATGGAATTGTTGGATCTTAAGAGTTGTGCAAAAATAAAATAATAAAAATTATTCAAGGAAACTAGAAAGGTCTTAGATTGATATCCATTTTTTTGTATTCAGCACTCAATGAAGAGCATTGTAATTGGCTGAGAAAATATCGACAAGTCATCAGCATGATAAATTAGAAGACTACCTCGTGAACTCGAGCTGTCCCTAAGGCGCCGCCTACTTTTAGCTGGTACAGGAAATATATGTAAGCAACTACGAAAGGTAGGTGTGACCAGACCCGTACCGAGTTCCAGTCAGGGGCGCGAACCCAGACCGAACAGGTCCCAGAGCACATGTGACACAAGTGGGACGAGCTGAGGAAGTGGCAGAAGCCACAGTTAAGTGGGTGGCACCCAGTCGAGTCTTGTCAAGGGCCTACCGCCTTTTGCCTCTAGCTGTCAGCTTAACAAACTGTTAAGTTAAGTAAAAACATATGTGTGATGTAAATGTATATATATGTATACTCATATATATATATAGCATATAAGTAGTCTTTTAGCGTGCCTGTATGCCAAGTACTATACTACTTGTAAATGAATAAGTATACGCGCCAAAATTCAGTCAACCGCATTAAGTATTTAAGCACTCAACACGCTCTGCAGACTCGGCAAGTATCGCATTGCCGGCAGTCGGCATTGCTATGTGTTAGCTGGTAGCTCACCCTCAGAGCCCTGCTCAGAATTTAGCATTTGCAATGCACAGCTGAAAGCTGAATTGCTTGGTTAGCATTTTTCCACAACAGCGCATACACTTTGAGGTAGCTTTTCCGCTAATGAACGCATTAGGCATAAGGCGCGTTCTATATCACACTACTTACACCTTGTTGCCGGCTTAGTTCTCTTCCATGCACTTTTCCTGCCGTATTTTATTAAGTACTTAACATGGCCTGCACTCTTCTTGTGCTTCTTCTGCTGCTTCTGCTTCTGCTTCTTTTGCAACACATTTAGGTTTCGCTTTGGCTACAATTAGAGACATGCTGCTCTACAGTTATGTGCAGGTACGCTGAATTACACAACGTTTGAGGTTAAGCCGATTTTGTAATTATCCGACTCAGAAAGGCAAGCTTAGCCAGCTCGTAGGGGTTGGACGAGGGTGGGTTGACTGGGTAGACTGAAATACTTAATTGTCGCTACAAATAAAAACCCCTTCAAAGTGCTACTTATTTCAGTCATTAAAAAATCGCTTCGCTCAGCAAAAGAGAACACAGTCAATTTTAGAAAACCAGCATATACTTTGCGCCTAGGATAACTCAAAGTGTATTTCCAGAAAGGAACTTGGAGTCTCTCTAAATACCAAGGATATTCATTTTCATATCTTAGTTCCAGGTTGCAGTTTTCTAAACTTGAAAAATAATAATAATAAGTGTAGTTTCCAAGCTGCGTTTCTTAGAGACCTCTTACATTAAGTTCTTTGTTATTTTATTCATAATTAGTAATATAAGATTTCAAATATGCAAAGCTTTTTAAATAGTTTAATTTATAAAATATGTAATTTGAAAAGAGTTCAACATTTTTCTAACCAATTCGCTATGTAGCTTCTCTTTCCATAGAAATATGTTCTTAAGAAATATTTTTCAGTAAATTTAAATAAATTTAGTAATTTTTCCTAAAAGTCAGATCAGTTTTCTAGTTCATAGATCCATTTTCATTTCCGATTTTTTTTCAGAATTTATGCAAGTATTTTCAAAATATATCTTAAGATAAAGAAATGCAGTTAAGTGGCACATTTTCAAAGCACGACAGCACTCAATTCATTTAATAGTGCTTACACAATTTAGCAGGCAAGTAACTTGGCAGGTAACTTGCCTCACATTTGCGTTCCGTTGGAAGCGAGGGCGGTGGTAACTAATACGACAACAGTTAATAAAATCTAATATGCTTGCCGCAAAATGGTTGTTTTGGGGTTTGTAATTATGCACGTTAATTTGGCCTACAGCCACCGCCGCTTATTATATATGCAGCCCGAGGCAGAGCAACAAAGTTGAACCCCAAAACTTGTGCATTGTATGACTGTCTGTCTGCCTGGCTGGCTGTCTGTCTGCCTGTTGGTCTCCTCGTTGGCCTGGGCTGCCTGTTACTTAACAAAATTGTTCATTCCATTTGTGTGTGGGGCCGCATGGAAATTTTCATTTTATTGGCGCCGGGAGCGCTGTCTCGTTGATAACCCTCCCTCTCCCCGATGTCTTATTCACATGGTCGTCGTAGACGGCATTCCAAAATCCTATAAGTAATTGTCATCGTAGTTCGGCGCCTCTTCTGCTCTCTCTCTCTCTCTGTCTGTCTCTCTCTCTTTCTGTCACCCTCTCTTCTGGCATTTGCATTTATATTAATTAAGCGTCGCTGGAGCTGCCTTCCTGTCGTTGTCTACGTTGTTATCTGCCCCACTATCATCGAGGACGTCTTCGCTGCTGTAGTTGGTGTGGCTTGTTTTACAAGTTCTTGGCTTAGGCCTACTCCGTGCCGCACTCCGCCACTTGTGCAGACATTTTAATTGCTCGAAATTGATGATAATTAAGCCAATAAACATATTTGTACTTCATACACAACTGTGGCACTCACTCAACTGTGCTCTGTCTGCTTGTTTGCGATTGTTTTCATTTGGGTTTGGGTTTGGGATTGGATTTGGGTTTGGGTTTGGGGGCATGTTAGCATATTGATTATGCATTTGTTTCGCTGTCATACGCTTATTGGTTGTGGATTGCATATGTGATTAGGTAATTAGTAGTTTGAATTATGCTTGGGCTTTGCAATTTGATTCAACAATATCTATTTGGGGTTTATTTGAATTTTCAGATATCACATCTTCTGACTATCCATCCACTTGTTATGCACTTGACAAGCTTACCAAAATTTCCTCGAATAGATAAAAGACAGTCTTTGGCAGCCCCCCAAAAACTAGGCAGCTGCTACCCCTTGATTCAACACCTTCAGTATGAACATCGAAGTTTAATTAGTATGAGAAACGTGTAATAAATAATAAAAATATAAAATAAATGCCCGAAAATATATATTTGAATCGTGGACAGGAAATGTGGCGCTACACGCGCATTGTGCCTAGTTCTGAAATTGCCACACAAAAATACCAAATCAGACGCCATAAAACTCAACTCATAAATTTTGAAACTCCGCACCCACGACAACAAGGCATAAAAATTGTGTCATAATAATAAATTAGGTTTGTGAAAATATCCCTGGTCTGCTCGGGCACCCAACACAAAGATGTTTAATTTTCTATTTTGCCTGTTGGGTTTTATGATGTATTTTATAGGTTTTTATTTGTAATTACGTACAAATTTCTGTGGTGCTGCATTTTGGGTCTCTGCGCTCTTTTCCGCGAAGTCATAAAAATATGATTTCCACGCAACAGCCAACGAGGAGATAATCAGCCCACGTACATAAGTACATCAACTCTACTCCGTACACGGGAGTGTCACACGACATTCTGCCCGGCCTTGTAGACACACTGTTTACCCAATTCCTATCAGATTGTCTTCATCCAAATAAAAAGTGAGTGCACGCGCGCTCCTTCACACTTGGCGGCTTTGCTCAGCTAAGGTTGCACTGGGGTCGCTTTATTTGCAGTGGTACACTCAGAAAAACACTGAAATCTATTCTGTATTAGAAATATATTTTCTATTAGAAATAATTACGATACGAAAGCAAATTTCTTAAAATTTACGAAGAGTAAGAGAAAATATTTCTAAAAAGTCGAAATGCATACTAAATTTAGGAAAAATTCTTTTTGAAGTATGGAAAATATTAATGTAATTTTCTCACTGTCTGCTTTGGAGACTCATGTTCCAATCACTATAAATTTATCAATTTAAGTTATATAAATTGATATAATTGTAAATGTGATGATAATAATAATCAAATATAATATATACGGAATAAATAAAACATATAAAATATAATATATCTATAATATGATATACCTAATATAAAAAGTTTCAAATTAGAAATATTTTTCTAAATTTTCGAAAAATGCGTCCTTAAACTAAGCTAAAAATAAACTTTCCGCAAAATAAGACGAGTTAAATTTGACTCCAAAGGTATGGCGAGTTTTCAAAATTCAGTGTGATTTTTTTCTGAGTGTAGTTCGCCCGGCAAGCGGCCGGCGCCAGTGTTATCTTCTTATGGGTTTCCTACGCCTTTTACAAGTGACACTACACATAATAATGCTGCAACACGTCTTCTGCATTTAGCGCCGCTGACAAACCAAAGTTTAACGAGCCTCACAGAACCAAACCAAATCATAATAATTACATGCAATTTTCGTGGAAATTCAGAACAACACTACGTGGCATAATTAAAATAAACTGCATTTGAGGGCGTGGCAGGGAGTGCACACGCGCAATGTGCGGCAAACAAACATCGGGCACGCTTCCCTGGCTGCTTTAATAAATGCTAATGTATTTTATGTTTGTTTTTTATGACAATTAATAGTTGTAATTTCTGGAAATCATAACCATGAGTGAATGGAAATTTAATGACTTCACTTCCTCGTGACTTAACTGGTTAGTAACTGACGTCGACAAGGAAGGAGACACATGAAAAATGAACAACAAAAAAAAGATGGAAAATTCCCAAGAAAGCGATCTTGGAGGTCAGTTGAGTTTTGGTGAGGATAACTTATGAATGAAAACATACTCCAATTTATGATAAATATTATATTGAGATAGTTTCTCAAGGCATGTGCAATTTTATTATAAGCAATTAGAGCATGTGAATAACATATTTGAATAAATTTCGAATTATAATGAGTAAATTATATTATATGAGCAAATACATGGGATTTATAATACTCTGTTTGCATAATTACCAACTTAAATATAAAACAAAAAAAAATGCCAACAGTCAATTTTCTTTCAGCGTGACTCGACAGTTTATTCTAAAAAGCTGATACTTCACAGATTTTGCGTGCCAGCCCTATTTGATTGTGTTTATGTGTTTTGATTTCAGTCAGCGCATTAGATCAATGGGCCAATCTCTTTCATGGGTCCGTTGATGAATGGCAGCTAATTGGAAAGCGCTGCGAGTGTCCTGTTATTAACCCAGTGCCTTTCACTTTAATCAATTCCATGGACAAAACCCGTTATTTGTGTGGCCCTAAGTGTTGGCCATAATATCCCAAAAAGGATGCCATTAAAAAGTGTAGAGTGAAAGGCAAACGGGCCAAGCTGGAAACGTGTGCTAAATCGCTGACTCTGCGGCGCCAATGGTCCAATTTAATCATATATCAATATATAAAAACCAAACTAAACCAGAACTAAACAGAGCTGTGCTGCAAAAAACGACTGTTTCATTATTTGGACTTCCGCTGGCAGACATATGGCTGGCTGTCTGAGTCTCGGGTCATTAATTCATTTTTGGGATCTCAGAAATGTTGTTTGCATAGAATTCCAGTGGCATCCCTTGAAATGGAGGGCTGGCAAGTGTAGGCCTGCCTGGCTGCCTGGCCTGTCTGCCAATTTGGCACGTAATTTAATATTAATTTGTTAAACCTCATAAGGGCGCCTCCCACAACCAACTGGCCAAGCCGAATTTATGCAGCAACGCCACAGAAAAGATTACAGCTCACCTCGCTCGTTAGTCGGCTTAAACGTTTTCATTGTTATGCGTTCCGGCAACGCCTCAGCCAATTCCCCCGTAATCCCAAGTCAACTTAGAGTCTTGGCTCTTGGCTCTTGGTTTCGGTACCGGTGAGTTGAGTCTTGGGCGCAGCGCTTCTTTCATGTTTGCTCGATATAATTACGTAGCAAACCCACTCGAAGCTGTCGGCCCTGTCTGAAATCATCATCATTGCCCCGTGGGATGCGACGGCGTCGGCATCGGCATCGGCGTCTGCCTGATTGTTATGTATTTTGATAGGTTTCAACGAAATCAGCGCCCTAATCGCTAGTTGCATGCGAACTCAGCTCGCCCCCTTTGCCTTTAATTATTGAGCAGTGTTCGACAAGTGATTATACGGCATTTGTGTCGTGAGATGAGGGCGCTCCCTAAACCAAACCCCTCAACGCAGTGCCCCAAGGCCTTCATGCAACAGCGCAAAAGAGCGACAGCGAGAGCGAGAACGATATAGAGGTGCATCTCTCAAGGGCACCCTCAGAATCTGTGCTCGGTGATTATGCTTTTAGCTTAGTTAAACGCCATAAACCGCTGGCCAACATCGCTTGGTTTCCCAGAATGAATTAGCAGCGGGAGCGGACTGTAGTTATGGTTATTATTCAAATAGTGGACCTAACGTTAAGCTGTGGCACATACATATATAGAAAATAATGGACATAATTCGCTTTGAATCTTATATTATTCTGAACTCAACGAAACTAAGTAATTTATGTGAATAATACACTATTTATGCACTCGCACCTCAATCAAGGTCAAGCACATTGTATGTGGCTTAGTTTTCAAGGATCATGCCAAGGTTGTGTAATTTCCGATTAGTGCTACCTAAAACCGCACAGGACCTACATCAGAGCTACCGTTTGAGAGTTGGCAAACAATATGAGCTGGGACTTAAAGAATAGAGCTGCCGGAAACTGCAACAAATTGCATAAGCGTCTCAGATATATTGTACATATATTTTGGCAAGGACATGCCCACCCAATAGTGACAGCGACACCCCGGACAGAGAGACAGAGGGAAAATGGTACAGAACTCGGAAACAAAGCAGCAAAACAAAAGAACTGAGAACCAGCCATAAAACAATTGTGCAGCTAGCAGGCAGCCAGTGTCAAAGTAAAAGATGCCACATAAATTTTGGTTTTGGGTTTTTGTTTTGCCTTAGCTGGAAATAAAATCCATTTATGGTTACGCTTATGGTTCAATTAACACTTTCAATGGCAGAAACAGCAGCAGTCGAAGAGAGCCAGTCAGCAAAAGATACATTTACAGCTAAAGATACATATACAGATACAGAGACAGATAGGATGGAGATAGAGTACGTGAGTGTGTAAGGGGAAAGTAGAGCTCAGCAGGGTTGCAGACAAAGGCTAATCATTAAGACAATACATAAGACACAGAGGATGTCATAAATTTCAAGTATAACACCAAATGTCCCTTTCTCTGGCCCATCTCTGCGTCTGTGTCTCTGCTCGAGTGTGTGCCAAGTAATCTATCTGATATGCTGCCCGCTGCTCGTGTTGCAGAGGTCGTAAAAATAAATACAACCGAAACCCGCAAGTAATTGAAAATAATTCAAGACACAGCCACGCCGAGTCTCGAGTAGTTTTTACGACAATAAAAGATCCTTGGGATTAATGAAATGTGTGGCAGATTGCATCAGTCAGATAATACTCGCGATCAGCTGCTGCTGTTGCAGGCAGCTAGACCTTATAAATGCTCAACTCGTAATATTAAAAGAGATTATTAAAATAGATAAATAAAAAAATATAAAAAAGTATGCGTGAGCAGAAGAAATAAATATATTTTATTTTAGCAGAAAAAAATTAAATCTTTGCTTTGCTAAAGTGTTTACTTAAATTTAGAATATTTTATATATTATATGATTATGGAAAAACGTTCTTATTCTAAATTCAAAGTGATTATTTTAATTTCCAGTATTTATGTATATATGATCATGGCAATCCTTTTAAAAATGTTCTTACAATTTTCCTTTAATGTTAACTATCATTAAAATATCTGATAATTTATCTAGTCCTCTATTTCCTCCCTTCCTATTTATTTATCTGTAGCCAATTTCTCAACACTTAAGTAACCTGTCCTAATTCCAATTTTATCAGCGTTCCTTAAGAAAAAGGTATGCGCCAAGTTAAAATTCAATACCATCTCTAACCCAACTGAGCCCTGCTGCAGTAAGGCTGTTACCAAGTAAAATTGTTCAGGGCAACTGTTACCCAACTTTAGATACAGTGATATTCCTCCACATTTCCTCTCAGACAAAGCTGAGTACGTGCCAGAGATAGCGAACCAGATTGTTGATAGTAAAACCAGACCAGTTGAAATTACGTCTTCCTCAAATTTAGAAATTTCGTCGAAGCAACGACATGAAAATCACTTTTCCTGGCAAATCATTACGTGCATGGAGTATTTATACTATAAAAGTAGTGCTACACGCTTAACGAGTACCAAGAAATAATTATTCAAAACAAAAAAAGAAGAAAGAGTTGTAATTTAGCTGAGGCAGTTATGAATGAATCTGTTGAGTTGAGAGAAATACTTGAAAATAGTGTCGCCAAGTTCGTGGAAAACGCATAAAAATCCAAGCAGTTAGGTAGTTGAAAAGTGTTTGCAGCAGCCAAGAACCTGTTCGAAATTTATAGCTTCCGTTGGAGCTGGTTTGTTTTCATGTGACGAAAGTAGTGTGGACCACACTCTTGAACTAAGCAAACAATGAATGGAGAAACGGATGGACAGACAGACACTCAGACAGACAGACAGACAGACAGCAGGCTAAATAAACAAAATAAATGAAACCACTCATATAATGAAAATATGAATGGATATCAGAGAGAACTGTGACAATAAGGCAACAAAATGTGCACATATGTGTGTGTGCGTGCGTGTGTGTGTGTGATACCAGCAAAAGGATCAGGATAAACACAAATAAATGGATAGTCACTGTGCACATAGCCACTTGAACAAATAAACAATGACAACAAAAAGAAAAAAAAGAAGAAGAATTTCACAAAGTACTTAAATGCAAGAGGAGAAACAACAACAACAACAACAACAATTGGAAATAACAACTGCAGCTTGTTGTTTATAAATACAAAAGTACTTTTCTGTTCCGGTCCAGGGGTTGGAACAGCTCTTTATTTTCTTAGGATGAGAGACGTTGCAGAGACGAGCAGCCCCGTAATGGAAACACAACAAATTTCAAATTCAAAATAAATACAAAAAGAAACCGAAATCCAAAAATGCCACACGTTGAGGGTTCGGCCATTGCAAAATGGCATCCATCAGGACACTGAACGAGTTCAGCACGTTGAAATGTTGATGCGTATTGTGGCAGACAGCCAATTAAACCCTCATGAAGGTTAAATTTATGTGAGACACGACATGTGGCAGCTACTGCGCAAGTTAGTCGATTAGCTGTGACACAACTGACGAAAGATTCAAAAGAGCCTATAACTCTGTCAACTGTAAAATAGTTTCTCATTCGAATCAGGAATAATTGCTGGGCTGATTTTCTTCATTGTCAGAAAAATAACTATTACTAAGCTTGCCCGCCCGTCAGCTAAGCAGGATCAGCGTAATTCTTAAAGAATCATGAGTTCCAAAGAGGGAAAAACACGGGCGACAACACAATAGAGAGATATCCTTAAGTTTTATCCTGATCCGCCCTTTTTTTGAGATTGTCATATTGTCAACACAGTTTGACCTTTTGTTTTGCATTTTGACCAAAAATCTGCTAAGCATTTGACATGGGTTGGAATTTCAAGTGGAAAAACATGTTTTCGCCGCAAAATGTAAAACTAATTATCAGTCGCAAAGTACACTTTGTCTTAAAGATTGAGTAACATTTGCAAATGTAAAAATTCATTTTATTCCCATGAACAATGTTTTTAATATTTAATAGCATAGGTTTACCGTTTTGGAAGTATTTATATTAATTATTATACTTTTTTAATTAAAGAAATAAATTTAATTTAATTTGTTGGAGAATAGGGAATAAACTTGATTTTGCAGATATCAATACTAATATAATAATTTAATAATAATTTCTCAATTTGATTTGGAGAATAGTCAACAACGATGGGTATCTTTATAGATATGCATATAAGTAATTAATTTAATAACTTTCTCAGAATATAAATAATTAATTTAATAACTTTCTTTCACTATAGTATTTTACTTAATATTTAATTCTGTTTTATACATCAATAGAGAAAGTACTTTCGAAACTCAGCAGAAAATGGCTGTCAAGCTGAACTAACTAAACTAAACTGATTGAAATAATTTAAACTTGATCGATTATCGAAATTGTTGCAACCATCTTAAGAGTAATTGTTTTTGGCTTACATAAAATGAATAAATGTTTTGACTGGCTTTGTCATGCTTTAAGAAACTGACGCATAAAATGCAATACTTTATTTTTGGACTGTTTCTATATTAATATCTTTGAATATTTTATATCTTTGAACTACTATAATATCAATAAAACGATTATTTAAAATGTTGCATTAGAAAACGTGTAGTTTATTAAGTTATAATAATGAAACGTACAATTTGCATAAGCCATTATTAAATTTAGTATAGTTTGATTATGATTAGACTACATAAAGCCAAATACGTTTTGGTATCGTTTGATATGAATCAGACTACTATATTTTATAGTGGTTCTCTCTTGTGTTGCGTTCGGTTGTTGTGTTAACACTTTTTATTGCCCGAATGTATTCGCCGGATCAATTAGTCGAATATAAAAAGTTTTTATGGCCATCGTTAAATTGAATCACATCGTTTTCTATTTTGGCCAGTTTGTCAAGTGGTTAGCGATGAGTCGATAGATGGATCGTATGTGCATGTCCCAGCACGCCATGAATGAATCAATTCAAGAAAAAACGATACGAACTTGATTCGAATTAGGAATGCAAAACGCGACGTTGAACGTTATGGGTCATTAAATGCGGAGCTTTTGGCACACAAATACACAGACACACAGATACACAGATACTCAGATAGGTGAAGACCCAAAGTCCACATCGGATATTATATGGCATGCATAAACCGTAAATTGCTTGTAATCGTGCATCTCAATAAGGTTAATTTATGGGCGAGGGCATGGCGGCATTATCTGATGGTGTCACAACTGGTAGATATTTAATATGAATTTTATAGGTTTTTATTTTCTCCATTTCCATTTCGCAAAATGATATGTGAGTTGAAAACCAAACATGCACTTGCCTTTGGGTCAGCTCTTATCTGATTGTGGGCGCGCCCAGAAGATCATACAACAGAATTGTATTTGTGGTCGTACTTGGCATTTATTTATTTTCATATTTGCGTTAACATTTCAAACAAATCAAAATTCAGACGGCGCCAGCAATTTACAAACCAATTGGGAATTGGGGATACGACAACAAGGCCTTAAAAAAGTGTACAGAGCAGAGCGATGGGGGTCTTTGTCGGAAAAAGTTATGTAAATCAAGGCGATCAAAGAAAACCAGCAGCGGGCAGCCAGCAGCAAGCAGCAGTCGCGAGAGATCTGAAAATCGTACAGACTTATGCAAACATTTCAGTTGGCAGTTGGACTGACTGACATATTGACACATGATGTTCAATGTTGAATGTCGGTTGTTGGTTGCTGGTTGCTTGTTGCTGGACGATTCGACTGTTTGACTGTTGGCGTTTGCATTGTGCAGAAAGCGATGTCGGCCCAACAAAATGAAAGTCAAGAACTGTGGCCATGTCAATACAAGCCATATATCAGTCATGCCTAGAAATCAGACAACCAATCGAGCCGGTCCAGCAGTCAGTACGTCATTCAGTGTCTCCTCGCGTTCAGACTGTGGCCCTGGCTGCTTCTTCTTCTTGTTGTTGTTGTTGTCTGCAATGCAATGCATTTCTGACATTTTATTGATTGAAGAGCCAACAGCCACATTGACGCACACAATGCGTTGCAGCACCCCCCACATGACCCCCGTTTCCCCATTTGCATTTCCATTCGCATCCCCCATTGCCAGTGGCCATTAGCAGCCCCGATAAATGCAAATATTTAACAACTTTGTTGTTCTTTTTTCTTTTTTTTTGTATTTTGGTATTGGTGGAGGCAATATCTTAAGCTAACGAGCTGCATGTGAACAGAGTGTATTCCGTAAACATTGAACTTTTATTTAAATAAACTCGTAAGCCCCCCTGAATACATGATTGAATATGAATGAATACAGTCATACAGTGATGCATGCCCGAATGACGAATGGTTTTATGCCTCGTTCTGCTTCTGCTGCCATACACGACACGATTTCCATTCTCAATTGTTGCTGCATGTGCCGCGAACATGCCCATGCATAACTCACTGCCTATGAATGATAAATATTGATGTATGAACTATTTACATGCTGTATTTTGACAATGCCACTGCAATGGTCAGTCACTACTCAAATTTAACACCTTCATACTCAACAAATTTTGCATTGTAAAACAAACATGTGTTAAGATTAAAGAATTTTCCAAGCTGTACTTAAAAGAAGACAGCAAATTTAAATATGAATCATTTTGGGAGGTTGGTGATATGAGAGGCAAATATATATATATATATAGATATATATATATATATATATATATAGAGTTAAAAATATGCATTCCAAATGATGGATTTCTCTTCTTTTCTCGAAAATCATGAAATTTAAAGTTTTATCTTAGATCAATTTACTAATGGGGCCTTCCAATTCCAAATTGGGATTATTACTGAATTATGACCATGAAAATATTAACACAAATGCATAAAATGTTTTCCATGAATGCAACTAATTTATTAATGTTGACAGTTGTATAGCAATCAGCTCGGAGTGAGTGAAGACGACCGCACCGTATCAATCAGCTGCTGTGATTCACATTTGCATGCCTTGAATCGCAGCACAGCGTTAAACACCCTTCGCCCATTAATGCCAGTGGTTTTGATGATGGTGGTCTGAGTAGAAAATTAAATGACAACTGCAGACGTCTGTGATCAATTGACAGTAACCACAAGTTTGTGCTCGGTGTTTGTCCCGGAACATAAGCTGAACTAGACCACAGCACAACACCACACAATGCAACACAACACACGGCATATCCCGACAAATTGACATCCCGATGCGACATTCCGACATGGCCTACTAGCCGGGATTGTGCTGCTGTCCAGAGTGTCAAATTACCCAGAAAGCCGTAAATTCGGGCCTTCTGGCTGCTGTCATTTGGCCAAGTACCAAGCACCGTGCACCAGTCAACCGGTCAACCGGTCACACAAAATTGGTTGCTCTGTGTGTTAATCTGTGTAGCAGAGATTAGCGCCCCATATGATGATGATGATAATGGGCAGAAGGTGCCCGATGCCGTCCGCTCTTTTCCTGTGCCTGTGCGACCGATATATGGAAGTAAGTATACAACTCTGCTGCTGTGTTATCTGATGCGTCCTGTGGTAAATTGATAGCTTGTCCACCGGCCAACAGCTAATTAGCCCAGTGCCCAGTGGTCATCGAGGACTCTCAGCGATTTGCCAAATGTAGCGAAAGCGTGCGTCAGGTAATCCGATCCAAAGAGGAACTTCTCTCGGTCGAACCTCAAACAGGAAATCTCACACCAACGAACAAGATACACAGACATATATATATATATATATATATACATATTCTTAATGCCCCTATTTGACTTTTGTGTACATGTTTTCTAGGTAATTAGCAATGCACAAAGCACAGACACATTTCGAAAGAGCACTACAAATATTTGCGGTTTTTTCCTTCTATTTTTCATTTTTCATTACTCTAAATGCTCCCATTGCTAATCACCTTACTTTTCGTAAATCTAGTTTTGAAAATGTTTAACTGGCAGCTGTTGTTGGAATTTCATTTGAATTGCAATTTGGGATTGTTTGCTTTTGTCGACTTTTTGTGGAATCCTGATGGAAATAATTGTTTATGCATTAAATAAGCCGGGCGAGAGTGCATAGCTGAGACAGACAACTGACAAAATAGTCATCGCATCTGCACAGCTATACATATATATACATATATATATATATTTATACAATGGCTGGCAAAACCAACAAGTGAGAAAATAAAAATAAGGGGCGCTTAACATGCTGACAGCTATACAATGGCACTTAATGCTGCCTAGAGGGTAGATTTTGAGGGCCCTGCTCGTATTTTCCTTTTTGCACATTTATGATCGTATCTAATGCCGTGATGGACAGAGAGCAGACAGCAGATTCCCACTGTCACATGTCAGGGATTAGCCGTAGGGACTACGGTCTCAGCTTCTGATTGTTATCACACGCAATTTTGTAATTTGATGAAAACAAACGAATTAAGATAAACATCGCACAAATCCAGTAGTCCACTGCGAAACAATGCCAAACTGCTAAAGCAACTGTTAAGGCAGTTCCCTCTCTGTGTAATCTCTGCCCGAAATCTAAAATTTGGCTAGGTTCACAATTTTCACGGACCAACAACTGTGAAACTTGATGTGGTTTAAGCTACCAGCTTCTCTACCTTTTGCGTAACCCGATATGCATCACCTTCTATCCTTTGTTGGTCCTGCGCCTTTGTGCATCCTCTGTGGATCAATTTGCACATGCTCAAACCCAACCACTGTTTGTACTTAAAATCGCCAGCATTTCAGCAAGAATACACATGTTTTAAGAAAGAGGGCGACTTAAGTGCTTTGTCACCTTTCTTAGGTGTCAGCTAATTGATGCATGTTTTGTCACTCCGAGGGAACAATGATTGTAGAATGCATTCCATTTCTAGAGATTATATAATCACACTTTAAACACCTAAAGCCAGCTAATCTTAAATGTATGAATCATACTGTAAAGATCGATTAAATATTATACTGCTATTGAATGTTTGTATTTTAGTAGAAAGGAACACGCCGATATATCTTTAGGGGAACAATAATTGAATGAATGCATTTTCAATCAGTCTTATAATACCTTCTGCTCGCAAATCTTTGTCACAATTGTATCTGTAAATTATATAGACAAATTGTCTGAAATATTAAATACTTGTATACTTATCTTCAATGTTTGTCTAATGCAAAAAAAAAGAAGTATTTCTTCAATTTTAAACTAAAGAGAACTAAACTTTTCTAGATTGATCTTCGAAAATAACTTTGAAGCTGTTCAGATAAAACAAAGGAAAAGTTGCATGCTTCAGATTTCCAATCTTTTAGATATATAAACATATCTGCTCAATCAGTCACAATTTTAATCTGCATTTAATAATAGAACACTAAATTTCAATAAAATATATGCCACAAAAAGCCATGGGAATTGCGAACCTGTTTTTAATTTAGACGTAGCTTGGTAAATCATAAAACGTCAAAAGCGGCTTAAGTGCTCATCTATTAACTCAACTTTTGACAAGGCCTTAATAGTATATTTCAACCAACATCTATGGCTCACTCAACCCACTTCATTAATTCATTACATTTTAGCCATATCGAATCAAAACGAAACGTGTGTTAATTGATTATGAAAAAAATAAATAAATTTGATTTGAACTGAGTTCAAGAAATTGCCCAAACATGTGAAAAACGTTGGCCTGTTGTGTCATGTTTTTGGTTACATACAGCAAATTATGCATGCTGACTGAAAGGCTGTCCGTAAAGACGTGGAGTCATTATAAGCAATTGCCATTAATGACATTTCGACTGGCCAATACTTAAGACATTACCGTGACAGGTTAGGATTGAGGCTGTGGCTGGTGGCTGGTGGCTGGTGGCTGGAGGATGGAGAACGAGCGAAGAAATACAAATTAAGTGGCATTTCCTGCCACTTGCGCGACTTCTTTCCATCGCATCTGATCTTTGTCGGCAACCAATAATTATATGCGCCATAAGCGCTTTGTCATCTCACATGGGGCCTAGAAAATGCAGATTAATGCCTGACTTTGCTGGTTTGCCTGTTTCCCTGTTTCCCCGTTTCCCCGTTTACATGTTTCCCCGATTGCCTGTTTGCCTTCTTTGCCCATTGTCATAAGCATAATTTTCTCATCGATCTTGTGATTAATCATAAATTGTTGGCTTTTGTGTGAAACGCCGACAAACCACCAAAGTCCGAGCGAACAGATGTATTTCATTAAAGTAACTGGCTTTTTTCATTGGCACAAAGGCACCGGCACCTAAATAGTCGGGGGCATAATACGGTCTTTATTTCTTATTATTATTATTTTCCCTCTGTTTTTTTTCCAATTTTTCGAAAATTAATTGAAAGGCCTCCAGGGGCATTCAAGAGCACGTCTGATTACATCTGCCAGCTACCAGTGTTCCACATTTGATCGATCTATCAGTGTACGAAATATAACAAAAAATGTGTAGCCAGTTTGACGGTTTTCGATTGAATGCTAATGGCACTATATTATAAGGGAAAAAACCGGTGAATGTAATTATAAAGTGGTTAGGAAATAGGTAATAAAAATACTTATGCTGAAATATGTAGGCCCGTAATTACAAAACTTATTTTGTATTTTATTATTATTATATATATATTTATTTGTTGCAATTACTTTGGATAATTAAATACCGTTGCAAAACCTCTTTTTGCTATTCAATGTTTCTGTTATTTACACTTCAATGAACTTTTGCCAATGCGTTATTTTCATTAGATGGCAAACAAAAACCCGCAGAAATGCAGAAGCGATGGCAAAAACAGCAATTTCCGATAGCGATAAACACGTTAAATGCCAACATGTGCAGAGTTAGCCATTAATAAACTGGAAAGGCGAAAAATGTTGTAAAGTATTTCTTTGGGTCTAGACCAAACAAAAAGCCTAATTATAACGCAAAAAGGCCGCGACAAACTCATTTGTCCATAGTGAAAAATTCGCATTTTCCAGCGACGGAGATTGGCAGCATTGCCATTCCAGGACGAGCCACATGCGAAAGCGAATGGTGGCAAAATAGCCATGACAACAAATCAAGCATCATAATGTGTCAGGCAATGCGTCAATGCCAACTGTGGCACGTTGCAGCAGCGAACGTTGCAGTTGCAGTTGTAGTTGGAGTCGCAGTTGCAGCAGAGACGCTGCCAGACGCATTACAACGTAATTGACGAGGATTGTCAACACTTGGCCTACGTTCCCCCATCCCCCCCCCCATCCTCCTACACCTCCACACCTGACCAAGTTGGAGCGACCCCCCTCTGGCAGACTATGCAACACTTTGCAGCCTGTAGCACCTCTGCCTCTTGACTTACTTTTCGCAATTACCGATTACGTTTCTTGTTTCTTTTCTCTGCTGTCCAATTGCAATTGCTGCAATTGCTTAACGCATTTTTTGCGCCTACTGATTTTTTGTTTAATTTTATTCGACTCCTCAAATAGTTAAACTTGGCAGCTTGATGAACGCTGTATTATAAAATATAAACGATTTTGAGAAACTCCCAGGCAGTAGCTGAAGTTATGTCATTTTACCATAATATCAAGATAATCATAATCATTTCCACAAAGTCGTAACTATTGTGGTAACTTGTAGCTAATTTATTTTTGGATGTTCAATTAAATAATTAACTTACTTAAGAAAAATAAACAAGCCACCAACTAACTTGTCAAATTATTATTATTATTTACTTAGAGTTTTATTCTTAAGAATTAATGTATAAAAATATTGCAATAATAAAGATATGAATGTTGACTAGTTGAATTAACTTACTTTAGAAATAAACTAACAATCAGCTAAACCGACAGCTTACTATTATTTTTTTGCTTAGGCTTTTATTCTTAAAAAATATATATTTATATATTTAAACTTAATTCAGCTAAAAATATTAAAATAAATAATGTGCGAATTATTAACAAATGCAATTTGGTAAGTTTAATTAAATAGATAACTCATTTAGAAAAAAAGAGTTTTATTTTTCTTCAAATAATAAGCAAAATGAATTCAGCTATAATCATTTCATTCCTGTTTATAAATTCATTATAGCTTCTCACGCAAAAGGATTCCAAAAATACATAATGCAAAGGAATTATGCACCGCTTCATTGGGAACTAAATGTTGAAAAGTGCTTGTTAAAAATAATATCGATTTAAAGTGTATGTTGCCATTACAACCCCTGCATAATCAGTAAAATAAAATTATATATCATAAGGAGCTGCATAATGGATCACCAGACGAGCCAATCTACCAAGGTAATCCACAGTAATGCAGTAAATTGCATTTAAGGATGTCCAAAAAGAAAAGGAAGAACCCCTACCACAATGATAATGACGCTGCTGCTGCTGCTGCTGCTGCTGACAAGGAAAATGGTGAGCACAGGATGAGGATGAGGATTGTCATCAATATATGTATGTATGTTGTTGCCCCTTTGCGGCGGGTTTCAGTTAACGTTTACGCGGCTCCACAATGACAGTTGACGGTCCGTCAAACGAATATCTGTCAACAAGCCGAACATCGTTTTCAATTTCGGAACGTTCGCAAAATGTCAGCGGGCACAATTTATGTGACTCCGACTGTGGATGGGAGCCCGATTAAAGTGCGGGGGCTGTGCCACAGAGTAAAATTCTCGTTGCAAATTATCGTACATTGGAGCTGTATATTTCTTAACGCTCGTTATGGGATAGTGGAGTGTGGAGTGTGGAGCACCGAGCACCGGGTCGGGAGTAAGAGCAATCAACGATGGACCGACCTTCCATCAATCGATACGATGCGTTGCATCGACGAGGAGGGAGCGGCAACATTTTTATGCGTCTGCATAATGAGTTGCAGTTGTTGCCGTTTGTTGTACATTCATTCCGCCGATGTCGATGTCCTGCGTCAGTCGACTGCTGTTGATTATCCCTTGACAGGGCATCAAATGCGAAAACGACCGCCCAATTTACATACAATGCATATCAATCCAACAACAGCAACAGCAACAACAACAGCAACAGCAACAACAACAGCAACAGCAATGACAACAGCAATGGCAACAACAACGGCAACAACATCAAGTACTGTCACTGTCACTACCCTGGCAGTGTGCACCTTTGTGGCATCAGTTTCTCTGTTTCTTATATATATTTTTTTACCTTTCGTCTGGTTTCGTTTCCTTCCTTGCGGATCTCTTTGCCTTTTGGGCAGCACAATCAAGCGTACTTGTTGTCCAACTTCAATGGCAACCACTTCAGCGGCCATGACACAAAGATTGACAGCATGTCGTCGCTGTTTGGAAACCTGATTGACATGAGTAATCAAGCAGCCGAAATGTGCCCACAAAACGCAGCCAGAAATGACACTGACAGCAAACCAACAACCAACCAACCAACCAACCAACAAAGTAAAACTGCGTAAGGGACCAATTTAAAGCGAATCTCTTCTCGAGAGAGGTAAATGGAAACATTCTAAAGGTATACTGAAAATCGAATGGCAAAACTAAGAAATACTTTCTAATTTCAGTTGAACATTAACTAATGAGCCCCAATCACTTTTGCACTTTTACCAACACAACAAATTGAGATAGTGTGCGACTAAAAGATACCCTTTGATTGCTTATAATTATTTTTAAGTGTTTTTTGAATTCACTTTAAATAACTATAAAATTAGCATATCATTTGAGTTGATTTGACCAAAGACTACAGAGGCAACTTTATAAATCTGTATAATCTTTAATCTGAAATAAAAGTTAATATAAAGGCAGTTATAAGACTAGCTTAAAAATGTGAACTTATCTTGAATTACTTCAATATGGATTTATTTAATTATTTTGTACAATATTTGATGGAGATTTTTGAATTGCGAATTTACGCGGATTATTAAGAAAGACAAACTAAAATGCAACTGAATCGAAAGCTAAACAAATAAGGAAATAAATATCCGAAATGTTGCTACATTTTAAATTCATTCTATCATTATTATCCATCATGAATTTATATATATTATCTACATCTAATTCAGATTACGAGTTCAGGGATTCAGAAAATAAAACTTAACAGTAAAAAGTATTTTAATTAACGCAATTAGTTATTAAATTAGTTAATAAAAAAATATATGAGGTGTACGTTATTTTAAAATAAGTCTTGAAACCTTTTCTAAACTGTCGTCTGCTTTCATGCGATTGTCAGCTAATTTACGCATCAAATGCAAATTGTAGAAGGGACGACAGCTCCCGCCATCCCCGTCAACGGGTCGAGTCCTTTGGATTACATGCACATCCAATTCCATTGTCAGCTCGTCGTCGTCGTCGTCGTCGTCGTTGTTGAAGTTGAAGTTTCGCCTTTGATGAAGGCGACACGACATTGACAGACGGCAGCCGATTGACTTCTGACAGCCAACCAGCCACTGAGGCAGCCACTGAGGCAGTCAACCAGCCAGTCAGGCAGTCAGTCAGGCAGGCAGTCAGTCAGGCAGATCTGGCAGAGCGTCCGACGGGGTTCGATCATCGTGGAGACGGGGTCCACACAGGGCAGTGCAATTCTGATGACTTTTTGTCAGGCTGATTGACGTCAACGACTCAACGTCGGGCTGGCGTATAAATCTTGCTGCCTCATCTCTTCCAATCGGGGCCCGGCAGCTTTCAGGGATTATGGCCGGGACATAAACAATGCCATTTTAAATTGGCCATCGATGTGACAATAAATCGTACAATGAATTACTATCCGTGGATTTAATTTAACTTAATAATATGAAAAAAAGAACATCATTGCGAAAGGAAAACCACGTCCGTAATTGCTGAGGCGAAAGCCAACGAACTTGAACCGAAAATGGGCGTTACTAAAACGCAATTCGAAAGTAAGTCAGAGGTTAAAAGCAATGCTAAAGCTACTCAAAATCTGGCTATAAAAACTAGGGCTGAGACCCAGTTTAGGCACAGTACGCTTGGGTCTTGAGTTCAAACAACAACTAGCCTACATCAACCGACAGTTCAATTAGCAGCAGCACCATGGTCCAGAAGGTAAGCCAAGATCGAGTCTCGACTGGTGCAGTTCGTCCAATCTGTGGATATTTCTTTCGCAGATTTGCATCGCATTTGCCCTGCTGGCCTGTGTGGTCATTCGAGCAGCTCCTTTCCATAAGCAGGGAGCAACCAGTCATGCCTCGGTGCATCTGGTCTCCCATGACGATCACAAGGGATCCCATGACCATGGCCATGGCCATGGTCATGGCCATGGTCATGACGATGGCCACGACTCGCATTCCGAGTACGACTTCAAGTATGGCGTCAAGGATCCCAAGACAGGCGATGTCAAGGAGCATAGCGAACATCGTGATGGACACAAGGTGACTGGACACTACGAACTGATCGATGCCGATGGACACAAGCGCACTGTCCACTATACGGCCGACAAACACAAGGGCTTCGAGGCCCAGGTGCACCGCGTGAAGGTGCACCATGTGGCCGAACACCATGGGCACAGCGGCTATTTGGGTGGCCATGTTGAGTTTGAGGAGCACTCACAATCGGGACACTCAGGACACTCAGGACACTCCGGCCACTCTGGACATGGTCATGACGATCACCACTCCCATGGCTCTGACCACGGTCATGGCCACGGCTCCAGCTCCAACAGCTACTCATTGAAGCAAGAACATGGCACCGGACACAGCCACGGTGGTGGACATGGTCATGGTGATGGTCATGGACATGGACATGGACACGAGGAGGCACACATTGTCTACGAACACCACGGTGGCCACGATGGTGGTTATGGCGGACACGAACACAGCTACCACTAATCGGAACCACTCATTTAATTGCTGTTATCTCATGTTGAATGTAATACCAAATATTATTGTTTTATCCTAATAAATCTTGCAACATTTTTCCAAAGTGAATTATTATCTGAATTTTTATTTAACTTAAAAACTTCAATTCGATTAATAATAATAATATTTATTTGAATATATATATTATTAATGCTAAATTTGAAGTGTCTATCTATATATTGACTAATTTTTTCATTTTTTAAAAAATAAGTATATAAAATATAGTATATAAAGAGTTATAGTATCAGCTACAAAGTCAAATGATCCAATCGAGCTTATGTTTATATAAATAGTCATTTTAGTCATCAAAAGCAAAAAGCAAATCGAAATTTGTATAAGAAATATCGTACAAATAGAAGGGAAAATATTTCTCTTTCTTGTCTTAATCGAAGCAACCATCGCATAAGAGATTAAAAACCTTTCAAAAAGTTATAAATGGGTAAATTAATGGTTTAATGGTTAAATTTGCATTTTGAATAATTTACTTGTAAATTTAAAGCAAGAATCGCAAACAAAAGCATTTCGAACGATTTGCAAATGGATTTCGGCAAAGGTAAAGAAGATGCCAAATCCAGAATTTCGCCATGGCCAGCATAGTTTACTATCACTCAAATTAGAAAGCAACCCCTATTAGCAAACGGCGAACCCAAAACAGCAAAGAAAAAACAAAATAAAATAAAAAAAAAATAAGCAAATAAACATATTTATCACTTACCACACAAATTCACATTGCGCAACGCAAAAAAAATGGCATAATAAATAAAAATAATAGCAACTGCAATTTTCGCACTATATTTTATGTATAATGTATAATATGCGTGCCACAAAAATATGTACACACAAACACACACGCACATACACGAAACGTATAAAAATAATAAATTACTTCAATAGCCGGATAACTGTGAGGAGGTTGGGTTGGGTTGGGGTAGTCAGGGGTGGCAAGGGGAGGCTGTGCGACATGGCGGGGAGCGTTTATTATGCGCACAATAAACGCGGCGGGCGCAGTGGCGACATAAATTAAATTTATGATGCTTATAAATATTCCACAGTCATTTGTAATATAGCAACAAGGCGGAGAACGGGGCAACAGGATAACGCAAGGATGCAGCCTCTCTGCTCTACAAATTGTAGGCTACGGGGGTAGCACACACACACACGCACACACGCACATACACACACGCACATGCATACACACACAGTTACACACAATCATACATAAATAAAAGAGATCGCTGTGAAATAAGCGCTGATTTATGAATATGGGACGAGTAGTCCCCAAATTGTCCCTGGGCCCATCAAGCACTTTATGCGACAACTTAAAAGACAAATCATCTATGGAACTCGTTAGCGAATAGCTCGAAAGTTTACAAAGTAAAAAAAGCAAATATAAGACACACATACACCTTATAGGCGGATACAGATACAGTTATAAGCAGATGCGTAATACATGAACAGCCAATGAATGAAAACATTCAGCATACAATGATTTATATTCGCATCGCATCGCATCTCGCCTCTCGCCTCTCGCATGTTTCATGTTTCATGTTCCATGGCTGACCCAAATTATCCCCTTGTCAGATCCAACTCACGCACATAACTCTGGGATTTAATTTGTTTAAGTGCATAAATCAGGATTTATGCAGCATATGCTAGATGATTAAAGCATGTGGAATTCAAAGCATGGATTGAATGATTTACAAAGGCCAACCAATAAGGGATTGAAACATGAATGTCCTCGATAATGCTCACATTTATTGTGTTTATATAACAGGGTAGCTATCAGTGATGTATAATAAAATTATATAATCCTCGACATCGTATATCCTGTATAATACAACAATAATAATAACTTATTCATACTTCTATATTTTATTTTTGGTCTTGTTGGATTTACATTTTTTTGATTTTCCACAATCCATGCACAGAAAATGTTGGACTAGTTTTGGAATTAACCAGAAATTTTGTTATATTTAAGCAACAAATGATTTAATTCCACTCTGTAGCTAAATATAAGCTTTAAATTATTATTTTTTTATTTCCCTTTGATTTTGTTTAATTTTAAATTTATGAATGCAATGACCAAGACTGAGTTGTTTATACTACAACAAGTTTATGAGTTATTTAACTAGTTTGATACAAATATTTATAATCTATGTGGGATGTTCAAAAGATGATATCTTTTCAGGCTGATCTGTAATGTCCAAAATTTAAGATTTAAGTATCTTTGAGAGGATTTAAAGTTTCAAGGAGCGCCTGCAACTTTTAAAAATCCAATTAGGTAAATTTTCAACAAATATTAAATTATTAAAGGTCCTTTAGCATTATTTTTTAAATAGTTTTTTAGGCATTCTAATTTTCAATTGTAGATTTTTTAAAAATTTAACATCAGTTCAAGTTATAAACTCGAGCAATTAATTTGTTTGCATAAATGCTAATGTTGCCCTAATCTCTGGGGTAATCTGGCTTATTTCGTAGAGTTTATATAATTTTTGTTTGTGCTAATATTGTTTCCGATTGAGGTAAATAAAGTCATTAAATCGTCAATTAACACGAATGCAGTTAAAATTGATTCTTATGTCTTGGGTGGAATTTCATTGAGGTGTCTATCAAGCTTAAACAAACTTGTATATATGTATATCAAAAACTTAAAATCAAATCAGCAAATTGCAATTAAACTCAATAAACATTAAAGCGAATGTAATTAGTACTTAATGCCGGGCTTATCTCGTAGTCTGGATCAGTTTTAAAGGTTACGTTAAATGAGTGCAGCTGAAAGTGGCATTAAATGCAATTGCAAATCGAACATAAATTCCGCGTTTGACACTCTCTGCACATAATTTATGTGCGCTAATTATATGTAAATTATTATTAATTTAAGCTGCAGAGAACGTAAAGTTGCTCAGATCGTAAATTAAGTTGATTGCGATTTATTTCAGCTGCCGAAACCTAAAAGAAACAACGCACAATAACGCAATGAATTTGAATTTAAGTAGCAAAGTCAGACCCGCTCGCAAATAAGTATTATTACCAGCCAGCCAGCCAGCGAGTCAGTCAGTCATTTAGTCAGTCAGTCATTTAGTCAGCCGAAACTAAGCGAACGCGTTGATCATTTGCATTGCAAATTGTTTTGGTTGCCTCGCAGGCGCATTAAAAATGAAGTAAATATATATTTTATGTTTCACTTGTCGTCGTTTAATGCCATAAAAATGGGTATGTGTCTTATTAACTGATGAGGCTGTCGTTTAAAATACACAAAACCGGTATGGCACCAGCCAACCAACCCACAGAGTACCAAGAGAGACCCCATCGCCACCACCACCACCAGCACCACCAAAAACCCACCAGGCCGGAGCTAAACTGGCAGGGCGCCCCCAATCTGAGAGCGCCCGTTACCTGCCACGGTGTCATTAATTTTGGAATCGTAAAGCCCACAATATGTCAAATGAGACCACACAGCGTCGTAAAATTCAAACTTTATGGCACTCACTCAGTTAGCCAGGGTTCGGTATTCGTTGGGATTTCGGTTTTTGGTTTTCGGTTTTCGGTTTTGGTTTTTGGTTTTGGTTGTGTTAGTTCGTTCGGTCGGTCTTTGAATTTTTTATCAGAGTGGCGTTTTTAATGGCTTCGCTTTAGGTGCTGCGCTGTCTAAATGTGTTGCGTGTTTCGGTTTATAAACGCTTGCCACAAAATTAAGCGTAACTTATTTGTCAACTCGGCCAAGATTTCGAATTTCGTTTTCGGCTATGGGAAAACTTGATATCCCAAAAAGGTACCACTTATCATTCAAATCGTGCTGACACAAACATGTTAATGCCGTCATTACTAATTAGTAAAGACAATCTATGCCTTGGGGCTACAGGCGTAGTTGCCCATTAAACTGCGACTCCGAGCTGAATTAATAAGTGTAGACTGACCAAGCTCAAACTTATAGTTATTTTATTATACATAATTGAGAAGGGCACAGGATAGAACCGCTGGCTAAATCGCATCGAAGTTTACGGATCCTTCTAGACTTAATTTAAATAAAAGTTGAAAAAACCAAAAGATCAGCAAAGTGAGGGATGCATGTTAAGTTTCATTAAGGTAGTTTAATAACTGAGAGAGTAGCTTGCAAAGAAACCTTCCGGCACACAGACAGATTCGGATTATGATTATGGATACCGTTAGTGATGCTCTTCAAGAAATATATATAACTTATGGGATCGAAAACTTCTCATTGCCTTACAAACCTCAAAGTAAAGGCTAAGCAAGCCATTTAACGAGAAAAACAGCTTTCTTCTGACTATCGAAGAATGAAGAATCCATAGAAGCAGGCAGTTGGATAGTATTGCTCTATGGCCAATTTATTTATATATATTTCATATATTTTATTAATAGTTAATAGACAAAAAAAAAAAACAGAAGTCGAAAGTGAGAGGGAAAATAAAGGAATGATAAAGATAAGAGTAAGTCCGTAATTAAGAAAATAAAGGAAAGATAAAGATAAGAGTAAGTTGATCACAGTTAAAAAGGTTTCCCTGCGAATTGTTAATATTGAAAGATTGAATTAAAGGAGGAGAAAGAGGTATGCAGGTGTCTACTCCAATGCACTACTTTCACGTGATCCAATTTCAATACACATAAACTCGAATGAAAATAGTAATAGATAAGGCTTTTAAATCAGGAAATCAAGTGCGACGCGGAAAAGAGTTACGCCTCCAAGTTTATCACTCAATTTAGGCGTCACTACACCAGCAGCAGCAGCAGCAGCAGCAGCAGCAGCAGAAATGGCCAAATTCAAATCAATGCGATTGTAACAGCTGCCACAGGGCATGATAATAATCTTAAATGCTTTATAATAACCATAAATGTTTGCAATGCATATGCCAAATGGCTTTGGTTGCTCGGAGACTGGTGCAGCGACTGGGCCAACTCGATGGCCACACAATCGCTGCATGGGGTCCCCCCAGTTGCAACACCCCCTCCCCAGCCCGCCCCACGTTGCCTGCATGGTCTCGGTGCCATTTGGATTTTGCCAACTGACCGACTGAATGCATGAAAATTGTTTATGGGCATTTCGTGTGTGTGTGCTTGTGTGTGTGTGTGTCAGATCTGAATTTAACTGATTTTTAATGTGCATACAGAGTGAAGGGGGTGTAGAGGGGGAGGGGTAGGGGGGTGGCAAGTGTGTGTATGTGGGCGGCACACAGCGTACAGCGTAAGATAAATAATCACATGGGGCATTAGTTTGGGGTCGCCGTTTTTGCATTAACCAATTTGCGGCAGTTTATTGCCGAATACATTTGGCATGATTGGGTTGGGGCTACTGTTTAATAAACTCGTTGATTTATGGCTAATTAAATTAGTTGGCCATATTAATTTATGCTTGTTTACGCGCTCATGCGCATTGCTCAGCCTCAATGGGTCATTGCTACGGCTACCCAAACACCGACTGACTGACTGACTGACTGAGTGACTGAGTGACTGTGTGAGTGAGTGGATTTCATGATTAATGATCAGCAAATTGGGTTGTCGGCTTAAAATATACTTATGTCGGTACGTTATGATTCAAGTGGCGACCCTGAAACCGAGAACTGTGCAACGCCCTAGCTGTCAGTTATGCATCACGATTGGAGGCTTCCATCAGCCAGCCAACCCAACCACACTAAACCAAACTCATCGTCAATGTCCCGCGGTATCCCATCACAGAATCGTGCTAAATTTCCATGGCTGGCTTGGGGGGATTTGGGTGTTAACCACACACACACACACACACACACACACACACACAAACACACATACACATAAGCCAAGCGCATTTTAGCGTTGCTTATCCCAAATTATAATCAACATAATAATAGCCTCACATTAATGCTGATTATGGGTTACGCTTGCCAGTGAATGTTTGTGCCGCTTTACGCACTGTAATTATGTTGTACAGTGTATCTTTCCAAATAGCCAGCTAACTACAGACTTGTAACTTTCGCTTTACTAACGCTGTTAAGAGAGGCGAATAATAAATAAATAATAAACTCCTAACTGACAGCTTACCAAACCAATTTCATGTACATAAAGGCATTTATGTTGGACACGATAAAGCTTTACACATTCAGTTTGTATGCATTTTGATTAAATCAAGAGTTCAACATTTAAGAATTTAATTTATTAAAATTTATTTGCATCGCTGCAACACTTATGTTTATTTCAACAATTAATAAATAGATATAGTCACAATTTTGATTGGTAATTTATTTACCTGAGATCAATTTTGGTCTTGTGATTTGCCACAATATTTAAATATGTTGCTGTTAAATATAATTGTTATAAATATTGCATATTTAGCAATATTTTAAAACAAAACTCATTGAATTATTTATTAAGTTAAATTACTTAAACAGAGAAACATATACGTGACATAAAACTTATTTATTTATTTAAATTTAATAACAAACTTGAAATAAAATATTTATTCATTTATTAAACTGTAAAACAAAATTAAAAAAAGTGTAATTTAAAATGATATTATTTACGAAATGTTGCATGATGCAGAATTAAGTTATTTGCAACGACTTTTATTAGATTTGATTTGATGGTATTATGTAAGGCACAATTAATATGAAATACGTTCAGGCGCGTGTATACATTTTATGTTTGTCATGTAATCAAAATTAATTTCGATATGATTGATATGATTTAGTGAAACAAAAACCCTTTCGAAAACGCTGTGCATAATAAATCATCGAAACCAAAACGTGCACGCGGCACACATTAGTCAAAGAGGCCAACAAAAAATAAAAATAAAAGCAGGCAGTCGTTATTGCGATGTGTCTTGTTGTTGTTGTTGTTGTTGCTGTTGTTGTTGTTGTAGTTGTTGTCGCTGGCAAAACGCATAAACATTTTACAGCGCAAACAATTAACTAAAAATAACATAAAAGAGTAGGCAGTGACCCAGACGGGGCCAAGAAACACACACAAAAATGATTAATGAACGTCACAATAGCATTTCGGGAAAGTTACATAAATTAACACATGTCTTTGCCGTAATGATTCAAGTTGTGTCAGTCAAAGCCAGCCAAGGGCGGCGAAACTAGTTAATACATATCTATAATGAACGTGCCAAATTTCTCTATGATTTCTTATGTTTTCTTCTTAAAAAAAAAGCGTGAAGTTGCATAATTAATATTTAATTTCGGTATAATATTTGAATATTCTAGCTTTATCAAAATAAATGTTAATAATACAAATAATATATAACATAAATGTATATAAAATTATAATAATAATAAATATTTTATACAGACACAATTTAGGGCTCAGAACTGCCCTAGTTTAATTTTGCGCATTTTCGCTTATCTTGTAGGACCTTGAAAAAAAGTCATTTAATTTTTTTTTTTTTTTGACTTTCAGAATTGCCGACAACATGACAATAATATTTAATTACAACTGCGAATTAGTTCCTCATTTTTTGGATTATTTTGCAAATGGCACTTTTTGCCAAATAAATATTTTATTCTGCGAACTTCATCAATTGTTAACATGAGTGTGACAGCTAATCAAAATCAATTTTTTCTCCAAGTTAGAACAAAAATTTGGCAAAAGAAGGAAATTTTTGAAGCGAATAGGCGCGAAATAAACTTTGGCGGTCTTGGGCACTAGAGAGCTAAAATAAGGTGCAAGAATATTTCTAAGCTGCGCAGCACCTCAAGATGAAACTTTTGTAAAGTCCCGTGTAAATTCCAAAAGTTGAGCGACCCAATCAACGATTAAGAGCCCTCTTAAGGCTTAAGGTGCTAATCCGAAGGCCAAACGCGTGAGGTTAACAGAGAAATGCGGCTCATCAGGAAATCTGTCCAAGTCTGTCACAATTTGCTGTGCCCAACAAGTGAAAACCAAACAAATACAAAATCTCTGGACCTGAACAGAACGTGTACGAAGACCTTTGTTGACTGTTGTGCTCAACCCAAGTATACCCAGTATCAGCAATTAAAAATAGAAGTTTTATATTTAATGAAATTACATTATTAAGAGAAAAGCACTTGACTTAAATAAATAAAACTTCGATAGACAATGAACTCCAATTAAGATGCTTTTAACTGCTAACTGAAGTCGATTTCTGCTCAAATTGTTCAGGAACAGTTTCTTCAAACTATGAGGTATATGAATAAGAGAAACTTTGCAGCTGACAGCAGGGGCAGTGGGCCGAGTGTGTTTGCTAAACAAAAACAAGAACAACAAGGGAAAAATGAAACAAAGCAGGCGAGGCAGGCCCAGCAACAAATGGAAATGCTAAGTTCATTCAAATGGGGGGCACAAGCTTGAAAAGTGCGGCAATAAAAAATGTGTGTTTGCACATGTGCCCCCAGGACAATTCACAGATAGTCTAACACACACACACACTCACATACACTCATACACAGACCCAGCACCTTGTACCCAGATCTCATGCTCTGAGCCCGGCTGCGTTGCAGGCCCAGTCCCAGGTCCGGGCCAGACACTAATTCGATCTGATAATCATGGAGTCCCGCCAAAGGGCATGAATTGTAATTTCCTCTTTCGCGGAATTAACTGTCGGCCCTGTCGCTTGGTCGGCTGGCTTTGTAGCGGTGGTTTTGCAATTTTTTTGTATTTTTTTTTTTTTTTTTTGTATTTTTTCTTTTATTATTGTTAGCCTGTTTCGCAAACACATTTTTTGAAATACAGGCTACAAAGCCATTGTTTTCTGCCAGGCGCTTTGTATTTATGTGTCATATTTATTTATTTATTTAAAACATTGCGCTTTTGTTTATTCCTTTAGTTTTTTTTTTGTTTATCAGTCCACTGCAAGTCTGAAAAGCCTGGAAGCCATTTATTGTGTAACATATTTTGTGTTGTATATCTTATTATCCTTTGATGTTTAGATATTGTGCGGTTTGGTTTATGAACTGTCTGTTAAAAATATGCCAAATTCGAAGCAAAGCAGAATCATGATAATAGAAATCATACACTTGGAGCTAGACAGACTTTTTATCATAGTTCTGATTTTAATATTTTCATTTCTTTGCATTTAACATTATTGAAAATGTTGACTAAATATTGAACTGAAGTCCCATTGAAGTGCAACAAATTTGTCCAAATTGTCTTTTCTCCCATGAATAACAGCTGAAAAACTGTCAGATGGCAATAAACCATAATAATACTAAAAGAATAACAACACTTTTTGCGCAAATGCCAAATGCTGCAAATAGATTTAATTCTGTCCAAAGGCAAATAAAACCGGGCCGAGTCTGAAACGAAAGCAAAAAGTTGTTGTTTTTTTTTTGTTCTGGCTCAGGACGAGCCGAGCAGGGCAATTTTTGCACAGGGGGTAAAAATAAAATCAGCATTTTTAGTAGTTAATTTAATTTATTGCAGCATTTTTATGGTTGACTTTATTGCATAATAAAACATAATTTACTGCGCCATTGAGACTTTTGCGTTTGCGTTTGCGTCGATGATTCTAAAGCGCAGCCATATTCCATTTGCCTGGCCGGGTCGAGGCGAGTCGAGTCAGGTCAGACCAGGAAAGGGAGAGGGTGGGCAGGGAGGGGGGCAGTGGGACGGGGGCGGGACGGTAACTGGCGTTCAGACAACGACTTCCATCCAGAGACTTTTTGTTTACGTACGCAGAGAGCAAAGCGATTTGGGGGGCGTTGTGTTGCATGCCTCCTGGGCCCAGATGGATGCTTTGCATATGTGTGTCTGTGTTAACGGCAGAAATCTGTCTGAGCCACATATAACAAATATCGAGTACTGATTAAAGCTGAAGCACATATCAGCTCATGACTGTGGCCTCTTAACGAACAACATGATTTATTTGCCCATCGCAAGTGGCACAAAAGTATCTGCAATTCTGTGGCTGCTACTGGATTTTTGATCTGCTGTTTTGCTGTTTCTTTGTTAAATTTGAGGAATCGTAATGCGATAGATAAATAAACAATAAAATAACTAAAAATAAACATAAAAAATGTTGAAAATCAATTTATATAAAAATAGTTAATTTTTCATGTTGCACATAATTTATTAATAAAAAAGAATCGACAAACATTAAATCTACAAAGCATATTAAAGAAATTTTAAACATTTAAAAGTATTTATTTCATTTCATTATTTGACAAAAATATTATAAAAATAAATGAAAATAAAAATGATTTGTTAAATAAATCAATTTTAAATGAAAATCAAATATTTTATACAGCATTTTTTATTTCTCAGTGATAAAAAATATTATGGAAGTATATTAATATATAAATTCAACGACATTGCATCTGGCTTAGAGGGGATTTATAGCATGGCCACTGCGTCCTTTATCTATTTTGGAAATATATTTTTTGCCATTCTTCGAAATGAAATTCAATAATAATACAAATTGAATGTTGTTTATTATTTTGTGATACAAATTATTCTGAAATTCAATTCAACTAATTCGAAAATCTAATACTGCAACTCTTGAAATGGTGGAATATATTTAAATGTATAACAAGTACGCAAAATATTAAATAAACACCAATAACACCAATAAGCACAATAAGTATTTAAAACAAGTATTTAAAATGAAGCAAACTTATTTCTATTAAAACTTTTCCCATTGAATTTATCAGAGTCCATTGAACTTTATTCGCTCTGTACAATTGAAGCCATTTTTTGTGTATTTGTGCGCCATTTGCCACTTGTAGCAGAGTCATTTGATTTAAGCACCAAATTAAGAGCACAACAACAGCATCAACATCGACATCAGCATCAGCATCAACATCAACACATCATTATTTTGCCACGTCCTACCGCAACATAACCGACTTTTGTGCTGGGACCCACTGCTGGGAGCAACACAAACATTCCATCAGAAAGTCACATATATTTCATCAGTGAGCCCATCAAATGGAATTGCATCACAGACCCCAGGCTCGATTTGCCTGCTATAAAAGCACAAGCCGCATGGGCAAGGATCAACAGTGAAAAACTGGAGCCCCAGCATGCAGCTACAGGAATTGCTATTGGTCGTGGCCGTGGTACTGCCCCAATGCCTGAAGGCCCTGCGCTATAGCCAGGGCACCGGCGACGAGAACTGCGAGACCCTCAAGTCCGAGATTCATCTGATCAAGGAGGAGTTCGATGAGCTGGGCCGCATGCAGCGCACCTGCAATGCGGATGTCATAGTCAACAAATGCGAGGGCCTCTGCAACAGTCAGGTGCAACCCTCGGTAATAACTCCCACGGGGTTCCTGAAAGTGAGTATGGATTTTGGGATTAACTCAGTCAGTTTATTAACCAATACTTTGGCTAGGAGTGTTATTGCTGTCGCGAAAGCTTCCTTAAGGAAAAGGTCATCACGCTGACCCACTGCTATGATCCGGACGGCACCCGCCTCCATTCACCGGAGATGGCCACCATGGATATTCGCCTGAGGGAGCCCACTGAATGCAAATGCTTCAAATGCGGCGATTTTACGCGCTAAACCCAATTTCAGCTTAGCCCACAAATAAATTTCCCCCAAAATATGCAATTGTTTCTGGCGTTGTTATTCTTTTTTGGTCTGTTTTATTGTTGCTGTTGTTCTTCCTGCCATCTGACAATGTGGTGTCTCGGGGGATCCGGTCCAGCAGCTGCGTGTTTGATGTGCTGATTGAAATCCAGTTGAATTGGCTGGCGGGCACAGTTCGCAGCTTGCAAGTCAATTGTGAATGCGGCTTGCTGTTGATTTACCCACTTCACATCACTTATTCAATATTTGCATCATTTCGCCGCAGGCCCTCGTCGTACGCCATTCGAATATATTTCCGCTTTCGATTTGGCAACTGAATCATATTGTTCTAACTGGAGTACACAAGCAAATTATTTGGGTTAGCAATACGTGTATAAAAAAATATGTGGATTTGTAATACATGCCTTACAACACCAGATATTTTCTATATATACAACCTGATTCAAAATACTGATACTTAAAGCACTATTGATAAACCTTATTACATTATCTTATAGATATTTATCGTATCTAATTGGATGTTTGTTGTTGATTAAATGTATTCTAATTTGCCCAATTTGCGTATTCTATTCTCCCAATTAAAGTAGTTGCATTTTTTCAACGCAAAATAATAAATTTTGTTCTTAAAAATAGACAGTAAAATGTTATAAAAAGTATCAAAAAAAATTAGGAAAAGACCAATTAGCATTTACAAAGCAAAACTCGCAACTAAAATCTTACAATTATGGAGCAATTTCTGAGACTAACTCAATTATTTTTTAAAATTATATATATATATATATATATATATATATATATATATATTTGAATTTTCTTTTTATAATTTTAAATTATTTAAGACTTTTATAATTTATTTGATCAATTTAAAAATGGTTTCCACTTTTGAGGTCAACTTCTTAAGTTTCTGAGTATGCTTGTGGTAGCTGGACGAATATTATTATTATTATCATTATTATTATTATTTAAGATATTATTGTAATTGGGGGAAAAGCTAGCACTGCGACCTATAAGTTCTATTGTGCCCCCTTACTGAGCCTACAGCTCTTCCATCAATCCCAGCTCCAGCACGAATGCCAGGGTCTTTGTTGGGTTAAGGGTTTCTATGTTCCTGGGCCTCATGACATTCTGCCCTACGATGCTGCATCATTTCCTGATTAAGGCGACGCATTCTGCTAGGATTGCGTTGAGGATTCCTCCTCCTGTCCACAAAACCTACATGCATTGCTACTATAAATACCTAATTTGGTTAGGTGACTTCTTAGTCTACAGTGTCCCGTCAATAGACCGATGAGTATCCTGAGCCTGTTCTGTCACATCGATATTACTTGCTTAAATCGTTTTTGATTATAGCCACCTAAAAGACTCTTGGCTTGTCGGAGTCCAGGTGCTTCTGCCCAGCTCCGTTCTCGCCTCTGCTTTTAAGATAATTACACAGTAAATATTTCTAAAACAATCTAAATTAAAAATAAGCAACAAGAACTTAAAAGTAAATTAGACCAACTGAAAGAGAGAATATTTCTAAAAATTAGTAATGAATAAGAATTTCTTTATAATTGTAGAAAAACACATATTTAATTTTTAAAATTTAATTCAATATAATCTTAGACTTGTATTTACTAAACTTACAAATATTCTGTTTAATTGGGCTTATTTAGAGTCCTCAACCTCAACCGTTGCGGTGGCTTGATCAATACTGTGAGCCAAGTTAATTAGTTGGTAGAATTGGCTACGGCCAACGAGCTGCTGGCTGAAAGAAAACACAGCTATTTGATCACTTTATGGAAGGAAACCAAAAGAGCTGCACTTTGGAGCCACACGACGAAATGTGCGTGACTCGATCGATGGCTTGGCGAACGGAGCAAGCGCCCCTCAATCTGCCACAGCTGCGCCTGCCTGCCTGCCTGCCAGCCTGCCTGCCTCTGAGAGAAGCTGGTGCTGCGCTAATGCATGTTTTATATAATTTATATTGTGTCGGCACGTTGCACGTTGTTGATGGAGCAACTGACACGATGCCACCCAACAAAAGCTGATAGCTGATGAGGCAGGCTGCTGCTGCTGATGTTGCACTGTCTTGGGCTGCTGTTAATGGGCGTGTCGCCTAAATTATGAGTTTCGCACACACAGACAGACAGTCCGACAGACAGACAGACAGTCAGGCAGGCTGGCTGGCAGGCAGCTGGTGATTATATGGATGGCGGCAGAATGCTTAAGTAAATTACAGTGCGTGCAAATGTGCTTGTGAACATGAAATTATAATTTAGCCCGCAACTGCAACTGCAGCAAGCAGCAAGCAAAACGCGCCCCAATTTACAATTAACCGATGTATGCGACTTACATGCACTTACTTTTTAATCAACTGGCCAACGCAGCCAACTGGAAGGCAATACCCGCTCTACACTTAACGAAATTTAGCTAAAGAGCAATATTTACTAAAAGTATACATTAAACCACACACAAAATAACTCTTTTCAACTTTTTAGAAATACATTAAGAACTTGTTGTTAGACCTTCCCTTTAGTATGCCAATATTGGCACAAGTCAGTTTTAATTCAACTTAAATTTGACATTATTATTATCATTATCTGAATCAAAGTAATTATTATATGTAGGTCTTATCAATGTATTCCTGGCTTAATGATTTTTTAAACAATTTTTATCTTTCTGGTTACATATTCCCCAACAACTAAATTGCTTAGTCTGGCTTAGAAATTAGCAGAAACTTCTTTTCAAATACTGCAACATTTTTTAAAGTTAATATTTGAATATGCTCGAGTTTAAATAAGTTATGTTTTTTTTTCTAAGTGGATGACGGTGCAACATATTAAGGTATGCGATTATGCGGCAAGCCTTGTCAACAACAACTGCAACAATGTGTGTAATAACAATCTGCAAGTTGTTTTCCTTCGGCTAAGTGCAGTTTATGCTCGGCCAGTTCCGGGTGGGTAAGCATCGACAGGTCTCCACTCGAAGGGAGATCAGGGCTCTTACATTTTAAACAGCAGCCAAATGAGTTAATTTAAATTTATAAATTGCTTGCTAGATCAAACATAAAAAAGGCATACAGCGATAATGGGAGGGAGACATTTTAGTTACATTGTCAGCCATAGGAAATTACAGATGAATTACGAAGATAATCATTACAATATGATACACATGATACGTATGCATGTTCATATAAAATAGTATTCATATATTTATTCATATCTCTTAGATCTTAAGTGCATTATGCCATAAATATTGGCAGGCTTCGTTTAACAATCCCTTCCTTATCAGGCACCAAAATTAGAATTGCAAAAGTGGCCAGCTCGTATTTATTATATATTTATACAGTTAAGGAAACCGCATGGTTAATTTAGGAATACCTAATTAATGAGTATCATGTTATACGTAATGTGATTGTTTCTTTTGTGCTGCTGAAACCTAATATACTGGCAATCTGTCACGCATGGAACACTAAATACGCTCATTAATTTTCTAACAAATTTCTGAACTCCATTGTCTCGCCTGGCAATGCATATTTCGCATTCAGAAAAAATCGTTGCATATTAATCAGATATAAATTAAACGGATCAACAAAGCAGCCGCACTGTATATGAATTCGCATAATGCGATTTCTTCCGACTCTCGGCTAATAATAAATGACTGTTAATTAATAACAAATTTAGAAGAAAACAACAACAGCAACGAAACAACAGCAGCTACTTGAATGTTGTTGTTGTTGTTGTCTAACATACTTTTTGTGTTCAAATGCGCTGATATTGGCAATTAATTTCCATCTTGATTTCTATTCGGTTTCATAGATACAATATATATATTATACTATCCTATGCATATATTTATATAATTCGTTTGCTGATTTGCATGATTTTTCAATTAATATTAAATCCGTCCGTCTGTCCGCCTGTCTCTCCGAGTGTCTCTGCCTGTGTGTTTGTCATTTGTGATATATATTTTTGTGTGCTTTTATTGAAAGCCCAAGGCAAAATGTAAACAATTAACAAAGGCAGCAGCAGCAAATCACATTCAGTGATGGAAAAAAGCTGTTAGTGTGAGACAAACGCAACAATAACAACAACAATAGCAACAAACCAGACAACAACAACAACAGTGTTGCGCCCACATTAACAAGAGCTTAGATAGCGTGACATCATTTATGGATCTGTCGTTTGGGACAATCGGACAGCACAATTTATTGAGTTTGGCAACTCTTTTGCCTTGTCATTAGCACATTAGATTCGCATTGATTGGAATTTATGTTGTGTTTATGTTTATGTTATGACTTTAGTTTAGACTAATGCTATTAACTACATTTTTATCAAAATGCCATTTTTGTGGTATTTTTATGTATATTTTGTATTTATTTTTCCCCCTTAATATACGCATTTAGCTCAGCCAGTTGTTGTTGCCTGCATAATCAGATTGAGTTTAAAGTGAAATATTTATTCGAAACTACAAAATATTTACTGACTTACACGGGAAACGAAGCTTGACTGAATTTGAAAACTTTGTGAAATAAACTCAGTGTTTGCATTAATTTTCTGTTTCTGTTTATCACTTCTTAAATGTGAATTGAATTTGGGAATTGCATTTAATATTTAAAAACTAATGTTAATAAATGAACTTCTAGGATTTCATGGGGTATTTAATTGGAAAGTTGGGTTAAATAAAATCATTTAAAATATAAACTAATTAACACAAATTAGTTAAGATGAAGAGATGTATTTTTTTTTTAACTTGACTATCCGAATAATGTAATCAAAGTCAAACCTCTTAAATATATTTGCTATTATTTTTTTGTTAGTTTTTGTTTACTTTTACCATAGAATTACAAAATATGTTCATATATTGATTAGCATTCCAAGAACAGTAATACCTCTAATGAATACTTAGTTTAGTATTATACTAAAAAAAATAATAACTTTAATAAATGAGAAAACAAACTATTTATTTATGAACATTAAGCAAAAATGTCTTAGTGTGGATTTTATTTTTGCACAATTTTGTTAAGAGTTGATTTTGATTTTATTCCGCAGCGCAACCAGCTTGAGCTTAGAATTGGAATTGCTCTATCCACTGTGGAATAATCAGTTTTACAAAAGTTAATTAAATTATATTAATTATTATTAGTTTCAATCGTTTTACTATATTATACTTAGCATTAGATATGTTAAATTAGATATTTTGTTAAATTTGATTTGACTTAATTTGATTTTCATTATTTGATTATTTAAATAATTCGTTTGTGAAGTGATTTTACTTTATATACGTCCATCAAAGTCTTGCACAGCCGTTGCATGCAACAACTAAAAGTGGCAAGCAGCAAGGAAAAACAATTTGAATATTTCAGAGCAGTGATAATAAATAAATAAGTAAATTTCTTAAGGGTATCCAAAGTTTCGTTGAGTGCTGCACGCAAATGTAAAAGCTTTGCGAGGGTTAAGACGGGTTGAGTAAGGAGTAGCAATGGGTTAAGGGGAGGTTGCTGCTTGCTGCTGGCTTTGATGGGGTAGGAGAAGGGGCGGGTTGCGGGCTGCGGGGGTCACCTGTCAAGAGTAAAAGCGCAACGAAGCGCAACGTTTTTGCATTTTGCATTAAATTTATGATTTTTACAGCTGACATTTGTTTGGGGCGCCGCTGCAAGAAAACGAATACAAATACGAGCACTCATCATATTCACAATGCATGAGGGTATGAGTGTGTGTGTGTGTGTGTGTGAGCTATGCCCCGCAGCATGTGCGTAGAGTGACAGAGCAGAACACGTAACGAACATGCGAGTGTGACAGCAACAGCAGCGAGAACAACGACAGCAGCATATTTTTCAGCCAGCAACAACAACTGCAACTGCAGCAGCAGCAGCAGCAGCAACAGCAGCAGCAACAGCAGCTGTCATAAGATAAAAATTTGCGCGCGCCTGCATTTTGCATATTCAGAGCTGGCAGAGAGAGAAAAAGGGGGGAGGGAAGGGTTGGCTTAGTTGCAACATATTCTAATGCGTTGCGACATGAAGTGACTGCAACGGCGACAGTTGCTGTTGCCGCTCGAGAGGCGCTGACAGCAGCAACAGAGGAAGGTGCGGCAAGGGGCATACAAATGAAAAGTGAGCTGATTTTTTTCCTTTTTATATTTTTTTTTGCTGCATGCACCATGGCATCTATTTTGCCTTAGTATGCTGTCAACTGGTTCTGCTTCTACTTCCCCTTCTGCTGCTGCTGCTGCTGCTACTGTTGTTGCATGCAAATGAACTGCAATTATGATAAACGTCAACAGTTGGCCGGATACGAGCAACTAAAGTGAGTAAGTAACTAGCCGGCTAAATGACTCTGAATAAAATGATCGCCATTAGGCTGAATAGTTGGCTGGTCAAGACTGCAATTATGAGTGCAACTCTGCCATGGGATGCAAGAAATTGCTTCATTCCAGCAAATAATGTTCATTTTTGTTGTGCCTAGCTAATCAAGAGTGCTTTGTCTTTGGCAAAAACCGATGTCGATTATATATTTATATATGAGTTAACAGTCCATTTCTGATTGCGCACTTTTAACTGAGGAAATATTTAATTGCAGTTGAATCTGTAAAGGAAATGCAGCTCAACAAAAAGTCAATCAGTTTGAGTTAGAGCTGAGTTCCGCTGTTAAATCTACATTCTTCGATAACACAACAAACTCTGCTGCTGGGTTGAGCTGCTCGAGAAAATGTGCTCGAGTTTTAAGCAAAGGCAGCCTTAAAAAATAAGGGAAAATACTGTGGAAAAATATATGAAATTGAAGCCAACATATGTTGCCTGCTGGCCTATGGCTTTAGAATTTCTCTACAATTTTTCCTTTTTGATCACTCAGCACACACACTCGCACACTCGCTAACACACACACTTGCTACACACGCCGCCAGAAAGTTACACTTCATGCACATTACTCATACGCCCCAGTGGGCAAATTTATGAACTCGCCAGCGCACTTGAGTCGACGACACATAAGCTGAACCAAAAAAAGCACACACACACTCCGCACACTCACACACACACACACACACACACACACACACACACACCCCCCCCCCCCCCCCACGTACTCACACACACTGTAACAATAAGTGCGTTTGTGTGTTTATTAGAGTGTACGTGGAAGTAAAGCAGCTTGTAAAATATGCCAAGGGTTAAAAAGTGTGCAGCGCATATAATTCATAGTACAACATGAAAGCGAGCACACAACTTGTGTGTGCTTGTGGGTGCAAACAGGGGATGGATGGGGATGGGGATGGGGATGTGGGAGGAGAGGGGGTTTAGTTGGTTACAAAAAGGCTAAAAGTGCTTGGCAGTTTAACTGCAGTCGAGGTGCCGCTAAGTGGCAAAGGAGAGCATCTTTAAACTGGAGCGTTGAGAGAAATCAGGCAAGAAAATGAAAAAGAAAACTTAAGAAAACTGAAGAAAGCTTAAAAAACCTCGTCAGCTAGTTATGCACTGCAATCTACAGTTAGTCTAGCTAAAACAACTTCGAACATACATATTGGGGTATTCACTTCTTCACTCAACATAAAATAAATTAAACTTTCTTTTCATCCATTATTCAAAAGTAAATTTCTAAAATATCAGATTGTGTTTAAATTTCAATATGGATTATTCCAAAATTTAATTTAATTTCCAGTGTATTTCTCATATTTGCTTTTTTGATGCTTATTTTACTATTCCCTAGTATTTTGGAATATTTGTAAAACCGACAATTTAATGAATATTTTCTATATATCAGAGAAGGATTTTTTCTTTTCTTCTTTTTTCTGCAATTTCTATTCCAATTTTCTAAATTTCTTAGAACGATTTTCGCTTTTCTTCTATTTTCTTCTCTTTCTAGTTTTTAGAAATAACTTTTTAATAACAGAACATTTTTCTATAAAATATATAAAAATCGAGATATCTTTGGAATTTCGATTTAGAGCCAGCTATCTACATTTTTGGAATCTTTTTAATTATTTCGAAAAACAAAAAAAAATCGTTTATATTTTTAAGGTGATTTACTGAAATTTGCGGCGATTTATGATAGAAAGCTGAGAAGAGGACCAATAAATCAAAAATTATACAAAAAACTCAAATTATGTAAGTCAGTTTTGAGAGGCATGTCGCATAAGCCAGTTGAAAACATAAATCGATGTCTGGCATTAAAATGCCGCTCGCAATTAATTTGAGTGGATTAAAGTTGCAGCCAGCAACCTGGTCAATGGTAAAACAAACACAATGGAACCACTCACGTGTGCCATTTTGTGTGTTGTTGTTTCTAAACTGGCTTTTCCGGTCAATTATGTGTTTGTTTGTGTGTGTGGCTCGAGGCATTTTCTTTTAGGCCCGCATAAATGAACTGCTAAAATGCTGACAAAAACACAACCGGAATGTTTTCCGGTCTCAGTCCCTTATTTGTCTTTTGGGATTTTCATGCAGGACCCAAAACCAACCAAAAAAAAGGACAACGACAAAGCGTTTTTTCTGGTGTGCGTGAGTGTGTGTGTGTGTGTGTGTGTTTTGTGTGTGGCCGCAAATTCAGTTAGCCACTTAATTTTGTGGTTAACAAACACACAAAAATAACTGTGACCCTTAATTGAAAGCTAAATTGTTTGTGTTTGCTGCGGCTAAGTGGAAAACAACAAAAAAAAATATTTCCGCTCTACTAAACCGAAGCCATTAAATAAAATTTAATTAAACCTATTATAAATACGCGACAAATCAATTTGCCTTTCCACGCTCGACCAAAATAAACTTGCAAATGATTGACTCGGTTTTTAAATGGCTTTTTGTATTAGCCATTGTATTAGTTTTGTTGCCCTGCAGCCAAGTTAATAGAAAACGGAGAGGCTGAAACATATTTAAATATATTTATAAACATTGCATAACAAATGAGTTTAGTCTAAAGTGAAAACTTCAATATTAGCAACTTACATTGTGCATTTTATGTTGCTTAACTTTTTTCATTTATTTTTTCTCTAATTTAAAATTTCCATTTTAATTTCTCCCTTTTAATTTCATGTAATTTAAAATTAAACTTTCTACTGTTAATGTAGACTGAATTAAATAATTTATAATATACATCTAAGAATCAAATGAAGTACAAGATTCACAAATTTATGACAGCTATCAGGAGGGGTATCTGGTAGTCGATCACATGGTGTAAAATGCTCTTAGCTTTCTAATGAACATGATACCATAACAAACACATAAATATATTTTATTATATTTTTAATGAAGCATTAACTACAAAATAGAAGGCGATTGTGGGAATAACCGAATATGGCATCGCCCTAATATGTAAATGTTGCTCGTTGATTTGAGGCGCCAGTCAGCAGCCAACAGATAATAAACGCCTCTTCGGCATACCTATAAATATATATTTGTATATATATATATATATATATATATATACATTTATATCCAATAATTAGACATACTCTAATTTTTCATAAAAATACTATTACAAATATATATATATACGCATATTAATATTAAATACACAGAATACAACCCAAAAGCCAGTCTTTCGGTGAAAAAATGATTTGTTCACTGATTCGTAAGATAATAATTGAAAAAACAGGGAATATGATTCCTCATATATATAAAAATTCAATTTTAGCATAGGTAAAAATATTTAATAAATATGTACAAAAAAATATTAAGAAACATATTTTAAAAAATTATAACCAAGACAACTTTTTTGGCCCAAAAATTATGCGTACACTTCTCAGATACGTAAAATAATAATCAAAAAATTCGGCAAATATGGATTTTAAGTGGAGTCGTCTTTTGATTTGAAGAGTCAAAATATGTTATATATTGACTCATCACTAAAAATGACGTTATCCCAAAAAGACTCTCCCAAAAATATAAGTCGCATTGTGAATAAAACACTCCTAAGCCAAGAGTGTGCCAATAAATATTAGTCTGACTTTATACATGTATTTATAAAAGAATTAATATATGTATATGTATATATATTGATTAACTATTTATATGTAAACGATATTTAAGGTTTTTTATGGCATGTTCAGCTTGGAACAAAGGCATTCTCTGTGCTGATCATTACTGTTGTCGATTTTGAAAGGTAGGTGTTCGGCTTATGAGATATCGCAGATGTCAGAAATTAGCATTTGTATAGTATCTTAATTTCGCAGTCGAATTAGCCATGAATGGAAAATGTAATAAAACGCTGATGTCGTTTTGATGTTGTTTTTTTTTTTTTGTTGTGCAGCTGGTAGGCAAATAAATTTAAATTCCAAATCGATTTTACTGTGCAGATTATGGGCATAAAATAGTTTAGCTAAATCATTGTTTCTCAATATAAAAGTTAATTTTCGTATGCTGAAACTTGCCCCAAAATAAACCCATTTAAAATTAATTAAAAATGGGCGTGGATTTCTATTTAATGATGCAGAAAGAGCGGATTCCAGTTCAATATTCGAATCAAATAAAAAAAAAACTTAAAATTGAAATCAAATTTTACAAAAATAAAGCCAAAAATTTGATTTACTAAAAGGTATTTCGTATGCATGTGTGTGTGTGCAACTCACTTCCGGCAACCTTTTCATTTGCATTATTTAAAAGCAGCTGTTTTGTGTTTACAGCTTGTTCACAACTTTGTTCTCAACTGCTGCCCAAAAAACAAACTCCGATTTAAGCTCTCTCTCTCTGTCCAACAAAGACTCTCTACAGCTTTACTCTCTCTCGCGCTCTCTCTCTCTAACTTGATGTTTTATGTGACCACATTACTCTAGCACATCATTTACACACCGCCCACCTGCTCACCGCAACTTGTAAACAATTATGGCCGACGCTGTTGTGCTCTCAATATTACCCAACACAACCGCAAAAGCACCACAACAACAAAAACAACAACAGCAGCAAAAAGAGTGAGAAAAAATCCCAAAATGGCTACACAAAAGCGTCGATCGTCCAATGAGCGTCGGTTGGTCGCCAGTGTGGCTGTGCTATGCTGTGCTGTTAAGTTTAGTGTGTGGGAATACACACAAATCGCATGTAAGTTTATTATTTTTTATTGTAATCTTGTAGTCACTTATGTCGATAAGTCAGAAAGATGACGTTGGCTTAAGCCCAGTTTAAGCATAAAAGTCACAATCACACTGCTACTACTACTACTGCTACTTTCCTACTACTAAATGCAATTTAATACTTTTTTGTGCCTCTTTCGCAAGCATGCGCGCTCAGCAAAGAGCACAAGACGCACTCTCTCTCACTCTCACGCTGTTAATGTTGCTCTCGTGCCTTCGCATGCGCTCTCGTAGCGCATAGCAGCGAACAACAACAAAAGCACACTTGTTGAAAATGAAAACGAACCACAACAAAAAGAGAGCAAACAACACACACACACACGCACACGCATTCAATTGTAACTGAACTGGTTTCGTTGAGCAAGTCGGCATAAATTTTAACACTCTCGCGAGCTAAAAGCGGAGACTCGGCAAAATGCTGAGCGCAAAATGAATGAGTCGAAAATGTTGTTTATAGATTTTTAGTCGAATTCTGTTATTTCACGTTAAAGCACATCGTGCGCTGCGAACGGATTGCGAACGGTTGTTTGTGTGTGTGAAATTAAAATACGTAACAAATTGCATATATATATATATATATATATATATACATCACACGCAACACACACACATATATAATTACTTGAAATATACAAAGTGATCAATTTTCAAAAGGTGCTTTTTATTAGACTGAAGTTTGTGTATATTTAATAATATTTAATATCAAAAATCTATATAAATATTTGCAAATAATTCAAAGTAAAACTTTTCAATTTCCCCCGATCCCTTGCCCCGCCCCGCCCCCTCGCTTGTTCTACTGTCAACAACAAAAAATCACACGTTCGTGCCCCAAAACGTGGCAATTCAGGCGAATCAAAAAAAAAAACCAAAAACCAAAAACAGCCAAAGACGGAAAGAAAGCAAAAAAGAAGCCCGAAAGTAATTTAATAGCTTAAATTTCGATTCCCATTGTTTTCGATACCGATTCGAAATTGGCATTTTGCAGCTTTTGGCGCGTAACTCAACCAATCAAAATAAAATTAAATATATACATATATATCGTGCTCAAAATAAAAACATAATAATAAATGTTAAGCAGCTGCAATTAAAATACTTCATGAATTTATTACACAATTAAAATCAGCAGCAGCAGCAACGGCAGCGGCAGCGGCAGCAAATAAAATTTAAAATGCTGCTGGCGTGAAAGTCAAATAAAGCCCGTTGAATTATTCATGATATAAATTACGAGCAAACAACAAAAACATCAACAACAACAACAACAACTGCAACTCCAAAATCAACGACTTAATTGAAAGCAACAACAACAACAACAATATCAGTTTCGAGGCGCAGGCGCCGCTTTTCACACGAGTTGGCAGCACGCCACTGTCAAACACCGCCAAGTGGCAGCGTTGCTAACAACAACAACAACAACTACAGCAAAAGAGTCTGCATTCAATTGCCATTTACCGTTAAGCAAGGGCAAATTTACGTGTACTTGCAGCCAGCTCATAGCTCAAAACTCAACTCAACAAACTTAAACTCAACTCAAAATTAAATTCAAACTCAACTCAAACACCTCCGCCTCAACCAAAGAACAGCCGTCAAAGTGGATTTAACAAACTATAACAAAATGCTGCAATCCAGCAATCATCACTACTTAAGGCCGGATTATATGACAGCAGCCGCAGCGCCGACAGCGGTGAGTTTCTCTTCCCCTACTACCCCCCTCCCCCCCCCCCTTCTGCTCCTCCTTTTAAACATGGATTTAAGCTAAAGTATTTTTTTTATTTATTATTTTTATATATTCCCATTCAAAATGTTTCTTTGAACACATAAAACTATATTATTAAATGAAATGAAAAAGTATTTTGTAATTTCATTCCAAAAATTGGCATATATAGGAACAATATAAATATTGCCAAATTGAGGTATTTATTTTTATTTTGTGTGCAAGGCTGGAAAATCTTCAAGTTTTATGTTTTATTTTTACATATTCAAACTGGCGAATCCATAAATCTATGAAATAAGCAAGAAATAAATTTTGCAATGCTTAAAATGCTAACAATTTGATGAATACGAAAATTTCAAAATTTAAAAATTACTTAACTCAAATGCCAACATTTGGAATGAAATATATTCCATCCAGATTTATATGCACCATAATAATTATATATAATTTAATTTAATTTATTATCGGGCAGTGTTAAATCAGAAACAGCTTTTAGTTGCCAGACTTTGTTAAGAATTAATCGAGTTAAGTTTGTGGCATGTAAGCAATTTATAAATTAATCAGTTTTCAATCACGTTATTGCTTTATTCCTAATATTCAATTTAGTCGAATATTTTCAACCTGATTGAGTTAGTTGAATACTTTCTAGTCACTCCATAAATATATTTATATAACTTACAACTTATACTCGTACATTGAAATAATGCCGTAATACTTTTGATTCACTCTTCAATCTTCAGAACTTATAAAGTTAATACTGATTAGCTCCATATGTGGACGAAATTATATCAGAATAAATACTCTAATAATATATAGAAATACTTTTGATTGATTCCATATATGAATGCATTCATTTGACTTGTAACATACTCAAACTATGTACAAATAAATGAGTGTATTCACAACACTCATTTCAAAGTCGTTCACCATTGATTGAATCAAAGTTGAAATACTTTCAATTCATTAATGGACTTTTATCATTGTCGAGAATGCTCGCTCAATTAATTAGAATTAAATAATTGCTTTTAGTCGAACCCGTTAGTCTCAATTGAAGTCAGATTGAGGTGCGACTTGTTTGCATTCATTTTGAATAATCGAATAATAGAATCGAGTGTGTTTAGGCCACGAATTGTAATTTATCACAGACCAGCTAAAATATGGCCAAGTAGCAAATGAGTTGCCATTATTTATGAACTCTATGATATTTCATAAATAATTGAAATGTCGACAGAAAAGCAATTACTGCACTTCGCCACAAGCGAATTTATTGTGCGACACAACAACAACAACAACAATAACAGAAGCAACAAAAGCAACAATCACAAGCAACAACAAGAACAACAATAACAAAACTCCTCCACATATCGTTTCTCAGACAAGTTGGCCAAGTTGGCCATGTGCTTCTGGGTGAAAATCGCTGACTACTGCAACAGAAGCAGTAGCAGCTGTTTACGACGCATATGGAACGTGGCAAGGGGCAAGTGGCAAGTGGCAAGGAAAATCCAAGCCAAATAGAAAATTCGCAATCGTAGCGCGATAAATTATCCAATATCAGCACATAAAACTTATTTATGTTTGTGCATATTAAACTATGTAAATGTGTAGATGAGACTGAGAGAGAGAGAGAGAGAGTGTGTGTGCGAAAGAGAGAGAGGGAGCGAGAGAGTGAGAGAGGGTGCACCTCTGGCAACTGTATTCAAATTTATGGTGTTCCAAATTTAAATTTATAATGACTAAACAAACAAATGCAATTTCGCAAATGCAGCCACACACAACACACACAAAATACTTAAGCTATGGCAGTTAATCAGAATCAATGTCTTTGTTCTCTCTCTCTCTCTCTCCCTCTCTCTCTCACACACACACACACACACTCTCTCTCTCTCTCTCTCTCTCTCGCTATCCACAAGTTTTAAAGGCCAATAAATATTCATTTTAATTTGTGTGTAAATATTCGCACAATGAGCAGGAAGCAAAGAAAGCGCACAATGAATGTGAGTGCATTCATTAGGTTTAATCCAGTTGCAGTTGTACTCATTTCATTCATTCATTAATCTCTTAACAAATAGTTGGGTATAAATATAATATGAATGGCGAATCTTCATTTTGATTTATGCATTGAATGTGAGTGCACTCATTTCATCACTCTTACTCTGTAGAATTGATTGAGTTAATGATGAAAAACATTTGTTTAGTTCCGTTCATGAATATATTCATGGTGGTTCAATTAATTTTAAGCATTCATTACATTCATTCATTTATAGTATGAATGAAGAATCTTTATTAAAAACTCATATCACACTCATACTTTTTAGAGTTGATTGAGTTAATGCTGAAATACCTTTGATTCATTCCATACTCAAATCTATTTGAATAAGCACAATAAACACTTAATTCATTCATTCATTTCATTCTTTAACTCATTTGTACATTGTATTAAAGAGGTAATTCAGATGAAATTTGATTGATTGATTGACTGAACTGGTTTCGACTGGTTCACGATTTATATTGCGCAGCATGCGGCCAGTGTGAACTAGTTCAAATGTGAGCAGCGTTCCAGTTTAATTTATGGCAGGTGAAGCAAAGATGAAAATAAATGGAAGCAACTTTTTTAATTATAACTTTTGTCATGAATCGTGAGTCGCTTCCGTTTCTCAAATAGATAATATCAGATATTATTTCCTAGTATTATTTAGCTGCCATAAAAAAATCAGCAATGTGTCGAATTATTTTAATTTAATTATTATGTGTTCCACCCGGGTATGCAAATATACCATGTTTTTCTTGCCGCTGTTTTTATAGATAATGTATGCAGGTTTTATAATTTATAACGCTGTCATCTGAGGTAAATTTATTTACTTAAGAATCGGACAGTCACCGAGTGAGTAACCCTTTCGCAAATGAGTAAACAAACAAATACAAAAATGCTATCGGCAAATACGAATCTATCTATAAATTATTCAATGATTAATGATGCCTGCTCGCTATTAATTATAATGAAATCAAATAAACTAAGCTTGACAGCTGTCAGTGTCATCATTTGTATATCTATTTTTATTTTATTTTTACTTTTTTTCTGTAAAAAAGGCCTAAAAAATGATGGCATTTTGCTGTCATATGTGAAAAATGGCAACAAATATGCCAAGTGTTGGATAATAACTCAAACTGAAGAGTCAAAAGCCTGGATAACAGTTCGGTTAACAGTGAGCCAAAGTGACAGGCGCCTTGTATAAATAAAGTGCAAATGTCAGCTGACCGCAAACATTCATTAATATAATTAAATGTGTCAGTCAAGCGGCCATTTATGCAGTCAGTCAATCACTCATTCACTCAGTCAGGCAGTCCAACACTCATGACACTATGTTAAATCGCTTGAACAGCGTGCAGTTAACAGTTGCAGGCTAACAGTCAGCGCATAGTTCAAGATGGCAACGCTTGAACTCTCTCTCGCTCGCAGCTTGGGTTTTTCTTGTCTGTTATTCGTCTGTCATTGTTGTTGTTGTTATGTTTGCGTGTGGGTCTAATTAAAGTGTCATCAACAGCACAGACTTACAACAACAACAGCAATGAGAACAACCACAGCGCAGACAATGTTAGTGATAAATTGCCATTTCCAAAGCTGTCATGTTAATTTTTCGTGCACAATAGTTTTCGCCTAAAGTGTTAATTAATTCTTTGAATAACACACTTGTGTGTCGCTCTCTCTCTCTCTGTCTGTGTGTGTGTGTGCGTGAGAGAGAAAGAGAGAGAGAAAGAGACAAAGTCGTTAGAACAAATAACTGTGGTAGATTTGCAATAGATTGGATTCAGTTTCCTTGCCATGAGTTTTGCGATCGACTATTTAAATTTCTAAATTTCTGATTTCTAACAACTTTGTCTAGTGGAAATCTTAAAAGGAGTATCATTGTCTCCACATGCGAAATAGTTTGTTCGCACTGTGACATGATCCCGTTGCAACCTATCTTCGTATGTGTGCTTATGTGTGTGCCCGTCGTGAAACAAAGAATGGTGTGTGTCGAGACAATGATACCCTGTTTTATAGTTGCTCCATACATTTTGCGGGCTGTGGTTACAAAATTGATCAACAGTTAAGCCACCCCAAAAACTCAAAATTCAAAATCTAGTGCCAGCTCGCATACGAAGAGTGAAGGATAGAAGTGTTGCTGCCATCTTCGTACACATTCCAGGGTCTGCGCGATCCGTTAGCAATATAGCTACTTTCCACACGCACTCAGAACACTTTAGGGGCTAATAGAAAAGGTGCGTACGTGTTCGCACCATTGCACGCATGCTGGATTTTTCATTTACCCGCGATGTTGTCGCGGCGAAGTCAAGTGAAATAATGCCCTGCGTTCGCTGCTCGACACATGACCCCTGCAAAATATTCGACGCGTTGCAGAAGCTAAAAAAAACCTGATGCACTTTTTTGTCAATTTGACGCCTCTATGTATTGTGTTTAGTGATATTAGTCAAGGTTGCAAACCGGCTTGGAACCTAATCGAAGTTTCAGTTCTTCTTGTTCCATGAACCAATCTCTGCTGCAAACCAAATCTTAGAAAAAGAGATTCGAAGAATTGCGCGGAAAATCGCAAATATAATAATACTTTTGAACGTGTTAACCCAATTTAATTTATAGCTTTCCTGCTGTAAATTAAAAAAGGAATCCCAAACAACCATTTGAAACAAAATTTGTTTTGCTTAAATATTTAATTTATGATTCCAGTTTAAGCTGTATTTTTGACATAAATGTTCCACTTGGAATTCTATAAATAATTAGTACAGTGTATATATATTTATGTATATATTTTTTTATTTATGTGCTCTGAGATATCTTTGCTAGCTTGTTGAGATAACAAACCGATTAAAAGTGTTACCAAAAATAAATGTCATTTAACTAATATTTACTGTGCTTTCATTAAGAAATACTTGAGTTGTAAAGCATTATTTTTTATGGCGTCCATAATTATTTTAACGATCAATTGAGTTATGTATAAAACTATAAATAAAACGGCGCAAAATAAAAAAAAACACAAACGAACAACTCATAAAATACAAAGTGACCATCTTTTATTGTTATTGCCGTTTGTGGCTTGTTGTTTTTTTCTCCGTGCTTCGCAATCAAAAGGCATTTATCAATAAAATTGTTGAGCCGTCAATCGTGCCATTGACGCCTAAGTAAGTCGCCCCCTTCCCCCTTCGCCCGATCCCCCTGCACCCACCCCCTGTGATTGCCATATTGATGCTAAATGCTTACGTACGCTACAAATTGAATGAGCGAAACTCAATGAATTCATTTAAATGCACGCGAGGCACACTAACTATGATAATGAATTGAAACGGCTGCTTAAATGCAAAATAATAACCCGTTTCTGCCGACAGAGACAGAGAAACACAGCGACAGAGAGAGAGAGAGAGAGAGAGAGGCAGAGCGAGCATATAACACAAATTATGGACCGCGATAATCGCACAGCGAATTGAAGGCTGGGGGGCTTTTTACGACGCAGACTGCAAAAGCCAATAATCATAAAATGCGGCAACAAATTAACTAATAAATTAATATAGAAATAATCATATTAATGTGCAGGCTGATAACTGTCAATTAATATTAATATTGGCTGGATTTGGGGGGTTAAGGGTTACATCATTTATTTTGCAATGACTTAACGATAGGCGTTATTTTTGGTTTTTGAATTGAACAATAAAGATTGTCTTCTTTCACAATTCGGACTCTTTATTCATAATATAAAGCAATAATAATAATTATCAACCCTTGCATGACGTACAATTCATTACGCAACAACTTGATTATCATAAATTGAAAAATTCTATATTGATTGAATAATTTAATTACTTATTCATTATTATTTTATTTTAATATTTTCCATGAAATTTTATGTATTCATTATAGATATATTATTATTTAAAATGAAAAAATGCTATCTGATGTGTAGAAATTAAATATTTATTTATTATCATTTTTATTTTTATTAATTTTATTAAAATGGGAAAATTCAAAAGTAATTACAAAAAAATGTGATTTTCGCTCACATTTCATAAAATAAAATAATAACAATAAAATGAATAATTATATTTAGTTCACCTTGGACTTAGTTGATGATTCAAATATGTTTGTCCCGTACACGTTAAGTCCAGTCAGTAATCAATGTGATAAGCAAATGCCACTCGCTTAACTTGCATTAATTTCTATATTTGTTCACCCAATTTTATTTGTTTTTGGAATTTTTCCCAAGTCGCAAATGGGTTTTAAAGCCGTTGCTGACCATTTCCGATGCGTTTTAATGTGTTGTAAGCTGCGGCAACTTAAATGCTTTTCAAATGGTATCAATCATTAAGTCGTAAGTCGTACACTGGGTCGTATGAGTGATTGCCATAAAATGATATAAATGCTAAGCTCTCGCAAGCGCACAAAGCCTAACAAAAAAATAAAAAAAAGGGCTCTCAAAGCTCAACAACACATTTGACACTAAACACGTACAAATTGCTTTTGAAGCCAGACCCTCTACAACAACAACAACAAAAAAAGAAGCCACAAAGCCCGGGACGGACGGATGGACAGCCGGACGTACAGTTGTACTGGGCACATGTTTGAATCTGTCCGTATTTATGTGTATTTATGTATTGATGTGGTAATGTGTGGGCTTGTGGCCATTGTCCGCATTGTCCGCACAAAAGGCATCTAATAAAAAGAAACTGAAATGTAATATTGATAAGCCAGAAAGCGGTCAACATTCACACACACACACACACACACTCACAATGGGGCTAAATGTCTGGCGCCGGCAACGCAGACGAGTTGGTTTTTGTGGCTGGGTTTGGCTTTCAATCAAATCAGGCCAAAAAACCAATAAACAATCAATCTCAATCACATCAATTATGCGCCGAAACAACTTCTGGGCTGTCCGCTTGTCTTATCAACACATTCAGGCGTCTTTTTTTTATTTATTCACATTTTTCTTTTCAATTTATTAATATTATTTTTTTTATGTTTTTTTCTGGCGAACAAGGCGACACTTTTTTTAAACTCTGTTCTATTGATGTTAATCATTTTAATTGGCGCCACTTGAGCGGCGCCTGTGTGTGTGCGAGTGTGAGTGTGCGTGTGCGTGTGCGTGTGTGTGTGCGTGTGTGTGTGCGTGTGTGTGTGCGTGTGTTTGCCTGATTGGTGACTATTAATTTTTAAGCAGTCATTTGAAAGCGGCTCAAATTTGTTTCGTGTGTTGCAAGCCACATGCGACCCCACTTCACACGTATTGATAAAGTGAAAGTGTCCAACGAACTTTTCAACGAGTTTTTTATTAACAACGAAGAATGCTGTAGTCGTGTGAGCTCGACTTGGAGATACCCTAACCCGAGTTGTTAAATGTATTCTAGTCTTAATGGCATATTTCCCTTTAAACAGTTTTATTATTACTACTATTACAAAGTAGAGCCAACATGCAATTTAGTTTTTATTTATTTATTATTCTTCTATTCAAATTAAAATAAATAAAAGATATATAAATATTAGAAAACATGTATTTTTTATATTTTAAACATTAATCAAGGTTATATGTAGAAGATTTCAAAGATTTCATTATTTTCACCGATGATATGCAAATTGAACATAAACTAATAATAATAGAAAAAAGTAGCAATAATTTCAGCAATGATATACTAAAATATTTACACATTATTTAGCCAAGAAAAAGAACAGCTGTCGCTTGCTGTCACCCGAACCAGAACCCTGAACGTGGAACCGTGAAACCCATCCATATTCATTACACGCTCGTTCACAATTGGAAGCTATGAAATATGCAGCATAAAGTTGACAGCAAGTTCATTTAAATAGAAAACGACATGCGTCAAACTGACACTTTTTGATTGCTGCTTCTGCCTCTGCTCTCCACTGTAAACCAATTTCTTACTTCACTCCCCCCTCACCACCCAGGTCTTCGGGCTGTTGCTGTTGACACTCTTTGAACCCAGACCAACTTGGCTGGTTGACACTTCAAGGCAAGTGTCCCAAGGTTGAAAGAACACAGCGCACTACAAAAAAAAAAAAAAATCTACATAACAAAAAAAAAAAACGATGGGAATGAAAATGAAACTGAAAATAAAACAAATTAAATACGATGTCAGAGTTGTTATTTTCAAATGACATGAACGTCATGTCAAATGCCAAGCAGGCAAAATAACGCAGCAAACCTGCTGTTGACAGGATCCCATCACGTAATACCACCGAAAGCCAAGCAAATGTTTGCCAACTAAACTATAACCGACAGATTCAATTCAAAGTTGCTTGCAACACACAAAATAACTAAAAATAAGATGGCATAGATATGTTGAGATCGCCGAACATTAAATACCCTTGCAGCGCGATTGGATATGTAATCAAGTTGAAGATAGTTGACATAATAAGTATTGCAACTAGTTAATTGGGTTGTACAGGCACAAACTTATCTTTCGACTGACACTTCCTATTTAATATAGCTATATGATATACTCCGACATATGTGCAACATATATATTCCCAGATTCATTAAGTTTAGGGGCTGAGGCACTAGTTCTCTCATGGCTATATCGACGCTCAAGTATATATGTATATAATTCAATTTCAATTCTTGATAAATCTGTAAAATCCTGCAGTTTTTCAGTTTGTTATGCGAAACCTTGTTGAAACCTTTAACCCCCAAACGCTTTCAGCTGATTGTCATCTGCTGCTGCTGCTGCAGGTGAAAAGTGAAAATGCATTTGTCTCTGCAGACGACAAGATGACAGGCATCTCACGCCTTCCACATCACAATTCCCCTTTCCCCGCCTCCCTCCTTTCCCTGGCAACCCCCAACAATTTTCCCAGCTGACGCTTATCACGTGCTGAAGATCGCTGCACAAAGAGGCTTTTCACGCTTCCCATTGCCTGCTTATTTAAATTAGCTGCAACTATAGCGAACAAAAAAACACTCACCATCTGCAATTCATTTATACAGCTGTCTGTCTGTCTGTCTATCCATCTGTCTGTCTATCTGTCCGTCCGTCTGTCTTTTAGCCTCTTCCGACTTTTATTTTTGTGTGTACTTTCGCAAAATTAGCTTATCGCTGTGGAAAAAATCAACCAAAGGGCGTTTTGTGCACACAAAAACTAGTTAAAATGTTCACTTTGCAGCCAAACTCGACTACGTGATACCCAGTAAAATGAGCTTGAAGTTATTGAATACATTTTAAATACGCTTTTAACTGACAGCTCCAGCTTCTAAGCATGTTTTTATCTACAGATTTGTAAGGCTTACACCAATTTTACCATTGGAAAATATATTTTTGCCAAATTAAATTCAGCATCGGAATCAGAATTAGAAACTGATCAAATTTGTTCCGACATCAACTCAATAATAAATTTAACTTTTAAAAACCGATCGAGCTATATGATGTATGTAATTGTCCAAGTTTGATCTATTTTCCTCAAATTCCGCACTGGAACGTTCTAATTAATTTTTTCAGACTTTTATATTGTATATAAATATATATTTTATATTATATATTATATATATATATATATATTGCATTGAATCAAGGTACGTTTAGCGTAAGAAAGTTTGCAAAAATGTGGGAATCTTTACCAGACTTTTTATACTTTAACGCAAATTTGACAGCCTCGCATTTCCTATGCCGATCACATGCTCTTAATATATATCTATTTGAGGAATCTAATTTATATCAGTATTTTATTTATCTATTTTTAAGGTCAGAGAAATTTCTTATTCTTAAGCCTTAGAAAAGAGTTTAAACTTTTGCCAGTTTTTCGACGTGGGAAAACACCCTTTTTGTTAATATTTGCAGAGTATGTAGGTGAATACAAAAAATGCAACTTCTGAGCGCAGAGCTATATCTCTTTATTGTCTAACCCCCCCGAGTAGTGGATGTGTGTGTGTGAGTGTGTGTGTGTGTTTTGGCTGCATTGCTGGGTGTAGAATTTGACTCAATTCGCATATTTTCGCATTTTATTATGCAAAGTGATGGACGGGGGCAGACTGCAAGACTGCAAGACAGAAAGACAGAAAGACTGACAGACTGACAGAGAAAGGAGACTAAGTCGTGTCGAGGCTGGTGTAAAGGGCGTCAGCATGTCACTCAGCCAGTGGCTTCTTCTCACACCTCTACTCTCTATCTCCCTGTCTCCCTCTCTTGCTCTATCTCTCTCTCAAACATAGACAAGTATAATTTCTTTCCTTTCTTTTTAGTAACTTTTTTTTATATACAATTTGTGTTCGTTTTACAAATTAAAAAACAGTTGTGCAACACAAAACTGTCAGTCAGTTGCCTTTCCGGCCTAAATAGAGGGGGGAAGTGGGGGAGGAGATGTGTGTGCACTTTAACACTGGCAGTAGTAGTAGCTGTCTGTCTGTCTGTCTGCCTGCCTGTCCAGCTGTCTGTCTTAAACGGAAGTCCAACAAACACAAAGTGCATTTAAACAAGCCAATTTGCAGTTATCTAATTTAGCTTGTTTGTGTGCCAAAAAAGCAAGCCAAGAAGTAAGTTTTGTATGAAGATTGTATCTGTAGGGGAACCAGTTTGTTACTTTTCCAAATGAGCAAAACTAACAGCTAAGAATGTTGCAGGCGAGTGAGCTCGACTACGGAATACCCTGCACTAAGCTAAGGTGTAAAAAATGAGAGTAATAGGATCAGTATGAGCTTACACTTTGGACTAGAACTTGGGTTTTTAATGTACGATCTTGATGAAATTGATCAATAACATGTCGAAAATCTATAGGTATCGATAACTGAGCGCATCTATCGATAAAATGATACTTGATTTGCGTAAGGTAAACGAGAACTTAAGTTCTCAATTATAATTCAGGCAAACAGACATGACCAATTCGACTCGACTCCTGACTCTGACCATATATATATATATATACTTCTGCAAAAAGGTATTACAATTTATTGCCTTCAGGATAAATCAATAAACTTATTTCGCTCGCTTCTCATGTGAAAATTGCATGTGAATAATTGTCGTTTTCTGGGCTTGCACTGGGAAATGCATAGAATTAGTTAATTACAAATGCTAAAAATGCTAAAGTTATGCACACAACGTGGCACGCGGAAGTTGCAGACCTATGTTAAGAAAGTTAATTAAGTCATAAGCAAGGCAAGCATTATTTATGCATCAAATGGAACGAAAAAAATTAAAGAAAAACACGCAACGGGGCAAATGAAAAGCGCACACAACGAAAATTAATAACCGCAGTTTAGGACAGGTGTGTGAAGGGAAGGGAAGGGAAGGGAAGGTGGAAATCCGCAAGAAAGTTGGCAAAATTGTCTCGATTCGATTCGATTCGGCAGTTGTTCTGTGCGCATTGCTGACAACTGTTGTCAACGCGTGTGTTGGGCGCATAATTATAAATAACACGTAATTAACGCGCCGCAAATGCGAATGACACCTCTCTCACTCACTCTCCCTCTCTCTCTCTCTCTCTTTCGCTCTTTCACTCGTGGCGTTGCACGGCATTTGGCATTTTGACAGCGCCCAAGGCAAGCAGTTGACAGCCACAACGCTGACAAGTTGCAAGTTGCAGGCTGTTCGCTGGCCGCTGAAATTATAAAGTGTCATTGGATTTATAGGGGACGACATGCCGAATGATGTCCATATGCTGCACGCTGCATGCTCCGCGCAGCACGTTGCACGTGGCAATATTGTCACTTCGTGTGCGAATTTCTTGCACATGCAAAATTAGCAAAAACGCTGACAACTTGAAATGCTAATTATTGTCAAATTAATTTAGTCAGCTGTCAGCTTAAATATGTCCACAGACGGCGTTTTCTTTTGTCTCATTTCACAAAGAATACACATATAAATAAATAAATGTATATATATAATATATATATACATATATCTGTGTGTATTTAAATACAATTGAAATGAGTGCACAGCAGTCTGTCACCGGGTGAATTTATATGCAGACCGAAAACATCTTGGCATTATTATTATACAAATTGCGTGAATTAATGAATGCCGCTTGTAGGCGCAGTCAAGCAATCAAACAGTTGACAGAATGACAGAATGACAGACAGTCGGTTTCTGTTTCTGTTTCTGTTTCAGCTTATGCAAATTGCAGCAGCAGCTGTCGCAGCATATTGTTCTCTCTCCCATTGGCAAGTTGGGAATACCATTTAAAACAAATATTCCAAAATATTGGCGCAATATTCAGTTCTTTTTCTGAAATGCCAAATATATTGGATTATATTTGCTAAATATGCTTCAGTATTTGCATGGCAAATACATGTGTTTTCGACTGACATTTATCATGTTCAGAATAATATAATAAAGTAAAGAATATTTATTTATTTATTTTTTAAAAATATCAAATATATTTATTTACGCACACATGCTTAAATTATTTAGTCTTTGTCGCGAAAATAAATTGAATTCACTTCGAAATTGGCGCAATACTTTTTCCGTTTTTCATTCTTCATATATCAAATATAAATTATTATTTTTACTAGAAAATAATATAATTTCGGCGTGCTCCAATTTACTCAAAAATGTTCAGTTTTTATCAGAAATGATTCCGATTTTGGATGTTCTAAATCACACTGTTAATTAATTAACTGCTGTATATATTTTATAAAGATAAATGAATACACCTGATAATATACTAAAAGCAAGCACATTAATATTTAATTTTATGCGCAGCTCGAAAAAAGCAATACTTAATAAATTGAAGTGCATTTTAATCAATTAATCTGTACAAATATTTAAACAGCTCGTAATTGGAATATATAATAATATATATATAGAGAGAGAGGGGTAGAGAGAGCGAGGCTGGTGTGTAAATAAATTCGGAAGAGCTGACGCGAGTAACGCCCACATTGACATGTTTCAGGGGATGGCGTGACAGGCTCACGTTGCGTATGATTGATAAACACATCGCTTGCCCAAATTACACGCAGCTAGGCAAATTCAACTGGCAGCTGCTGCTATTTCTACTGCTGCTGCTGCTGCTGCTGCTGATGATCCGAAGAACCTTGAGCTGTTGGGCAGCCAAAGTAAAAGCTAATAGCTTGTAGACAGCATTTGTTGCTGCCGTTGTTGTTGGTTTTATATGCGGCACAATGAGTGATGAGCCGCATAATGGAATACGGCAAAATGGGCGTTGACAAGAGGCAATAAGAATTTGCGCGGGGCGGTATGCCAAAAGTGTTGTATGATGAACATTTCAGTCAAAAGAAAAAGAAAAAAAAACGGCAATTAATTTGGTCAAGCTAACAAGGTTAATTACATTGCGCATATGTTGGCCATAAATTTTGGTAGTGGAAAAGTAAACATTTAGAAAAAAACATATATGATAAAAATAATATAAAAACCATGAAAAAAAAACCAGTTAACTGCTCAACAAGGTGGCAAGTTAACTGTGCGAATTGCAGCGCCAAAAACACAGATGTTAGCATACACAAACAAGCAGCGAAAAATGTAGGAAAAAAGGTTAAGCGACAAGCGTAGGAAAAATAAGCAAAAAAAACATTTGTTAACTGACAACTAAATGGACACGTAATGTTGACAAAAGTCTGACATGAAATCTAACAGAGGGGCACAAAACCCGACAGACCTCAAATGAAAGAAACAGTGACACATGAAAATGGCATTAATGTGTCACTCAAAGCGCACACAGCAGCAACAACAGTAAAAGCAACAACAACAGTAACAACAACAGCAGCAGCAACAATTGCTGCTGTGCAACTGCGACAATTGCAATGATATGGCTGACAGTTGTTGCTGGCTAAAATTGCAACATTGCCCAACGCCAAGTGCACTTCAAAATGCATGTGTGTGTGTGTGTGTGTGCAAGTGTGTATGTGTATGTTGTCAAATTAAGTGGCAACGCCAAAAGAGCATTGCCACACGTAGTCAGCCTCGCATTACCTCCCGCCCCTCTGTAGTTGCTCCCCCGAGTCTTGGAATAAGCCTTACTTTTATGTTTTGTGTTGCCAACTCTCGAACATATTTACTGGGGCCAAGTTTGACAGTCAAATGACGCTGTCAGCTGTCAATATGACAAGTGTCAGTTTTGCAGCAGTTGACAGTTAATGTGACAGCTCTTATGCGCCGGGCTAAATAAACTACAGGCATATTGGATTGCACATTCTGAACTCAGTCACTTATTGCAGCCCGTCATTTGCCATTTGACATGTGTGTTGCACATTCTCTCGGCTCTCGGCTCTCGGCTGCATTTACATTTGCAAGTGGCACTTCTGTGAATTCAACAAATATCTTTTGAGCAACACAATAGGAGCGTAGGTTTCCCTAATTTATTACATTTTCTTTTATCCAATTGCAATTTTCATTTACATTTCAGTCGAGTTGCTTGACAATCAATCAATCAATCAATCAATCAATCATTCAATCATTATTGCTTGCCCTTACTCTCTACTGCATTCGGTTCATTTAACACAGGCAAAGCAACAAAAACAAGAGAAAAGTCTGATAAATGCATAAGGAATGAGTCACGAACTATTTATCTACCATTTTGTATCTATATATCATTAATTAGCAAATTTAATTAGCCAACTGAAGATTAATTTTCTTATTTTCTTATTTCAATATAATTTACTTATCGAATGAGCTGCGTTTTTAAAATTCGACTTACAAAATAATCATATCAAATTGATTTTACAATTGAAGTTACAAATACAAATATAAAAACTATATTTAATTGAAAAAAGTCAAGTTAAGGATACCTAAAATAAATATTTAAATTAAAACTTAAAATGTGAAAGGTATCCTAAATGTGGGTGTATTCAAATGTAAAATGATTCAACATTTATTGCCAGTATTGGAAAAACTCAGAGAACACAATCAAACCAACAATTTTAAGGGAAGAAAAACGTTAAAAGAGGGAACGAGACAGATAAAGAGAGAGAGAAAATAAAACAAAGATGGGCAAGTCTATAAGCCTGTGCATCAGGATAAGTTTATGATTATGAAATAAAGGCAAATTAAAATTCCGACATGAGCACAAATAAATAAATAAAATAAAAAACTAATTAAGTTTCAGATTCCACAGCTAGCTGAACGAACGCTGTAAATCTCTTCCTGAATATAAATCCTGAAAAATATATATTTTAAGTAAGCAATATTTAAAAGAAACCCATGTTCAAGTGATTCAAGTTGGACTTTAATAAAAATAATGGCTTCAATTTAAAGCAAACTCGCAACGTTTCTGGGTAAATTATAAATTATGCAAATTGTTAGAAAACGGCGCGACACCAAGGAGACAATATCTCTATCTATATGTATATGCGAGCATGAATGTTTTAAGAGCATTTATGTAAATTTTTTTTGGCGCAGCAAAATTATTAGCGCCACGACAAAAAAAAAAAGAAAAGAAAAAAGGAAAACACAAAAAAGGTGTTAACAGATAATGGCTAAAATACACATAAGTAATAAGTATGTGCGCCAGCCAGTCATTGCCAGGCACACACACAAAGTACAAGTACCCAAACGTCTGCATAAAGTTTTATACAATTTTTATCGCTTATTTTAGAATTCGCAACAAAACTGCAAAGCGTCTTAGCAAAAGGCGACGACGTCGTCATCATCCTCCCCTCGCCAGGGGCTTATGCAAAGCGATGTCGACATCGACGCAGGCGTCGCGCAATTTCCGCTTTTTATGCTTATCCTGTAATTCATATTTATAGCAGCTATTTTTGTATCGCAAGGCAGCCGCCGCACAGGAAGCAGCAGCAGCAGCCGCATCCACACTGAGCCGCAGCATCTTTGAAAATTGCATTTGAGAAAATATGGCCTGGGTCCGGGAGAGAGCTTGCTGAATTGCATTATCTACGTAGATAAGTTTTATTGCGGTTGCCCCCGCATAAATAATTTAAATACATCAAGTCTTTGCTGTAGCTACCACACAACACACCTCCCCCCGCACCCACCCGCCAAGATTTAATGCCCTTACCACATATTAAGTACTTTGAAAACCCCATTCAAATTCGAGCTTTGAGGAATTTTAATTCATTTTAAATTGAGTCGAAAAGAAACTGATTTTTACTCAAAATGTAGGACAGAAAGTTGCTTATTATTCTCTCTTTTTACAATCTATATATTATATATTTATTCATATATTTATATGATATAATTTTTCCCAATTTTTTATATTTGATGTATACGCCAATATACTTTGAGTTCCGTCGTGATTCGTTTTAAAGAATTAATGAAAAAAAGTTAGATTTAATTTATTTTTGTCCAACATTTATCCTCAAGTTGGTTGTTTAATTTAATCAAACATGTAATCTAATTGAACTTACTTTTAATCGATATTCAACATTATCGATTATTATCATTTAAAATTCAATCATCAAGTTTAACTTAAGCTTTAAATAAGCAAATTTCTTCAAATTATAAATAGAATAGAAATGTAAACTAAGCATTTCGAAAATCATAAAAGTAGTTCACTAACGCAGTACACTGAAAAGAAAGGAATCTTAATTTACATATTTCTTGAACAATTTCAGATCATAGAATG